>CM072520.1:26168089-26333089 GCA_036898135.1 Oncomelania hupensis
TGGCTCTGGAGTGTAGGAGTGAAAAAACTAAATTGTTAACTTGATGTTAAACGATTAATTCATATTTTGTTCATGTTTAATTTTACTGAGATACGAAGACTATACGTATTTATTACAACAGGTGCGGGGCTAGTTATGATAACGCGCTCCTCATAACAAATGTGGTTGGTACGTTAACTTTCTGACTTTTTGGAAATATTATCCTTTGGTTTAAGATGTACACATCCCTAATTATTTCAAACTAGAACTGTAAACTAATAGTGTTCTGGAGTGTTTTGGAGTGAGGGAACAATGGTGCTAGCTTGAAGCGGATTTATTGTCTTTTACCTTTTAAAGAGCCACAGTATCCGTGTTACACTCGTTGTTGGTTTTATCAGTAGTTGATTCAGCCCCGATGCTTGAATCCTGATAAGGGTAACCCATATTCGTTTATCCACGCAACCTGTTCACTCAGCAACAAGGCAGGAGTCGTCGTATGAAGTTTTCCAACTTTATTCAGCATACATCAACAACTGCATACAATAGCTTTTTCCCACTTTCTCCTTTTTCCAACACAGTGTATCAATTATATAGTTTTTTCTCTACTCTAGAGAACGTTAGAATATTCCAGCGTGACGCAATTATAACCAATCACAATGAAATTCGTCATCACTGTCTTACGTCAGATAACCTTATTTAGGTTAGAACATCTCGAAGCTACCCCTAGATTTATCCACACGCTTCGATCGATAGTAAACAAGCAAACCTAGAAAATTCTCCAATAATATCGACCAACGAAAATTATCAACATTAATACACAGCTTATTCCAACTACAACGCAAAATCAAATCAAAGGTAAACACACTCTATTATTGCATGCTTTGCAAAACAAATCGATCGGATCTGTCGTGCGCGTCTCACACGAACTATCGTGCGCGTTTCAACGTAACAATCAGACTGTTTGTCATGTTTGTGTGGGTGACAATGGTTTTACTTGGGAGATTGCGTCTTGGTCACCCTAAAAGATGATATAATGGGAGCGCAGTTAGCTCAGTGGTGTAGGCCGTGTAGTGGACTGTTCAGGCAATAACATTGCACATTGCAGCCTGTACAGGCAGTGGTGCAAAGCCCGTTGACGGTCTGGAAGAAGAAAACAAATACTCAGACACTGCGCTCTTACTCCTTCGAATGAGAGTATGCACCGAGGTCTAGTATGTGCACGCACACATTCTATAGCACGGACTTTAAAGATCCTGACGCTCATGTCCTAGACGGGTGAGTGCCGTCTACACAAATACCCCCAAGCACGTTACTAGGTCCTTTCTACCCATCCCCGGCCGCTTAGTGGTCTGGGCGTCAGACTGTGCGCCGAACGGCTGCAAGTGGGCGCCTCGAGCGGCTTAAGTTAGATCCTGTATCGGCCAGCGCCTGGAACCTGAGGCTCTTGAGCTGGACAAGCGTTATATAAAAAGTGATTTTTTTTAAAATGCATAAATAAATAAATTAATTAATTAAAACTTTAAAAAATATAATAGGGGTAATCGTTTACTAAAATTTACCGCAGACCTTTGAACTGTAGGTGTCTCTTCCTTTGTCATTGGTGGTGATGTTTTAAACTCACAACGGTGCAGCACAGATAAGCTGGTTGGATTCTCTCTCGAGAGAGAGAGGGAGGGATATATATATATATATATATATATATATATATATATATATATATATATATATATATATATATATATATATATATATATATATATATATATATATTAGAGAGAGAAAAATATATATAGTAATATATAGTAATAGATAGATCGATATATCTATCCAGAAGCTAGTTTTAGAATCAACCTTGATGCTATTCACAGACACATTAACAAATGAATGTATCAATTTATAATTACAACAATTCGTTTGAAAGAGGTTATTGATTGGTTTACTCCATTTTTTCTTCTCCCCGATGGGACAACAACACTCACTGTGAATTTCAAAAGTATCTATGTGAAGTTGAAATGTGTCATCTTGAATCCTTTAAAAATGCTGACTCGTTGCAGCTAATGGGTAGATGTAATAGTCTACTTGGTTTATGAGTTGAAAAGTTGAAATATGTGTTTATCGCGTGGATTAATCGTCTAGTATTACATCTCTTGACGACAATGCTGGGACTTTTAAAATAAGTATTGTCTCCTGACATTATATTGGTATCTACTAAAATTGTGTGTGTGGGTGTGTGGGTGCGGGGTGGGTAGGTGCTTTGGGTGGGTATTTATGTGTGAGTGAAGATGTGTGTTAGCTTGAAGTTGAAGTATTACCCTCTTAGAACGAGAGAGCGTATCTGCTTTATCACCGTGACCATTGTTAACACATTCCAGTCTAATAAAACACATGAACTGTGCACGCAGGAGACAGCGCTAACAAAATGATTAGCGCTTACGTAGTTGTAAATTTAAAGCAATCCCGTTAAGACTTGTGACTATCACAGCCAACTTAAAGCGGGCCCCCAGAAAAGGGACATGCTCTTCTTCCTATAATAAAGGCAGACTACAGAAATAATTCTTCCTCTTTCTGAAACACTCAACTTCGATCCTCTCGTCT
Source organism: Oncomelania hupensis (assembly GCA_036898135.1). Lineage (NCBI taxonomy): Eukaryota > Metazoa > Mollusca > Gastropoda > Littorinimorpha > Pomatiopsidae > Oncomelania > Oncomelania hupensis. The sequence continues at coordinate 26,170,664 of CM072520.1, forward strand.
GATCCTTCATGGATCTGTCTTTCTCTCTGTCTGTCTGTATCTCTCTCTCTCTCTCTCTCTCTCTCTCTCTCTCTCTCTCTCTCTCTATTTTTTAATACACAAAAGACCACAACATAAACTTCGTAGTGGAAAAAAACATTTTAAATGCAGGACAATAACAACCACAGCAGTAATAACACCACATTTGGCAAATAATATAAAAAGTGTATTATATAAAATGCTTATCAATCTTTTTCCCCTCCTCCATTCCCAAAAACATCGAAACGTCGCGTCCTGTCTGAGAATGTACGAGCAAACAGGACAATTAAATCGATCAAGATGTGGAATAACAAAACCGTCTTGCCAACCTCTGCTCCATATTTCTTTCCAAAACACAAACACGGCTGTCGGGATGTGGAAGCTAAAGGGTTAAAACGTGAAATAAATTACCCAGAAATGCATTCTGAAAATGCCTCTGGGATCACAGTTTAACTTCCAGGCTCCCCTCCCCTCTAAGCTCCATACCCTTCCCCTAATCACTTTCCCTTAACCCCCCCCCCCCTTCAACCTGCTCTCTGCCCTCCCCAGATACCATTCATCCAACACTCATCCCACGCACCACATCATAGCCAACACCTATCCCATGCTCCCCTCTCGCATTGTACGACGGGTGCATTTGTCGGCAAATAAAACAAGTCTTCCTAGCTGAAATTGCACACATTTTGTTAGTGCTCGAATCTGGCCATCATACGCCATACATTTCGTCGTTGTGGTCGTCCTCTTCTTCTTCTTCTTCTTCTTCTTCTTCTTCTTCTTCTTCTTCTTCTTCTTCTTTTTCTTCTTCTCTCCTCTTCTTTTTCCCTCGTCAACATCTGTTTCTTACCTTTCTTATTCTTGCTCGTCGTTTCCTTCTGCCTCTTTTCTGGCTTCTTCTTCTTCTTCTTCTTCTTCTTCTTCTTCTTCTTCTTCTTTTTCTTCTTCTGTGGTCCTGATTCGGGTCTTTGCAGTCCGCTGGAGCCTTTTAATAATGACTATACATCTTCTTTGTCTTCTTCTTCTTCCTCCTCCTCCTCCTCCTCCTCCTCCTCCTCCTCCTTCTCTTTCTCCTCCTCCTTCTCCTCCTGTTTTTCTTAATCTATTTCTTCTCTTTCTTATATCTTGTTCATCGTTCTCTTCCTCCTCCTCGTCTGCTCCTTCTTTTTTCACAACGGAATTTACTATACAGTTCCCTGAATGCATCCAAAGCTGTAATGTTTTCTCGAAAATTTCGCAATTATTCCATGACTCGTGGGAAAACAGCTTTCGTCGACCTCATCCTTTTCAATTTTCATATCTCCTTGGTATAATAATAATAATAATAATAATAATAATAATAATAATAATAATAATAATAATAATAATAATAATAATTAATAATAATAATAATAATAATAATAATAATAATAATAATAATAATAATAATAATAATAATAATAATGCAGGATGCTATCACGCGATTTCCTTTCAATCAAACTCAAAGAGCGGCGATCCTAAGAGACCCATCTCATCCTATTTCTCCTAGGAAAATGATTATTCCCTATTTTCCTATGTTTGCTCCACAAACCTTCTATAGCGCATGTACTAACTACATGCACGATTTTACCTCATCATCATCATCATCATCATCATCATCATCATCATCATCATCATCATCATCATCATCATCATCATCATTTTCTCGTCTTCCAGAAAAGAATTCACAAGGTTAACTTTTTTAAAGATTGCACCCAAAGCTTCCTTTAGGCTTGTCGACATGTTCTCAAAACCGATTCTGCATTTCGTTTCCGCGCTAATGAAATTCAACGTGTGCCTGCAGAACTCTAGCTGTTGGTGAACCCTGTTCACTTCAATTTCTTTAAAACAAACATCCTCTTACTTCCATCCATGCATGTGACCTGTAGGAGTCGTGGGACAAGAGATGTCTTACTGTTACACTCGTTGTTGGTTTTTATCAGTAGTTGATTCAGCCTCGATGCTTGAATCCTGATAGGTGTAACCCAGATTCGTTTATCCACGCAACCTGTTCACTCAGCAACAAGGCAGGAGTCGTCGTATGAAGTTTTCCAACTTTATTCAGCGTACATCAACAACTGCATCACAAATCGCTCTTCTCACTTTCTCCTTTTCAAGCTCAACTTTTTAACTTCCCAACTCTGGCAGGCATGTAGATTAACGTCCCCGGACACACTTGACTCTTTTTTAGTTAGTTAAAATAGATTAACGTCCCCGGACACATAAGCGTATAGGGGACGATTACTACTTGACTCTGAAATAATGCAGCACTTATGTAGTCTCTCTATACTCCAGAGAACGTTCGAACATTCCAGCGTGACGAAATTACAGCCAATCACATTAAAATTCATCAAAACTATGCACTGACTTACGTCATACAACTTTCTTCAAACTAGAAGAATTTCTCAGCTACTAGTAGATCTATCTAGATGCTTCGATCAATAGTAAACAAGCAACCCCAGAAAATTCTCCAATAATATCGACCAACGAAAATTATCAACATCATACAAAGCTTCTTCCAACTACAGCGCAAAACCAAATCATAGGTAAATACACTCTGTTATTGCGTGCTTTGCAAAACAAAACGATCGGATCTATCGTGCGCGTCTCACACGTACTATCGTGCACGCTTCAAACGTAACACTCACCGTACCATAAAGAGCCGACGTCCTCACGTCACATCCGTCGTCATCTTGGAGAATCTTCTCCTGCTGCTGCTGTTCCTCCTCTTCTATCTTCTGTCTCATCCCCCGTGGGGATGCCAGGGGTTTCTTTATAAATAGTATCCCCAATTTGTGGAAATTTAGTGATTTAAATTACCACTGTTTCTGTCACTCATTTGTTCTTTCTCGTTCCTACTCTTTTCTATCAATCAACTACTATCTTCTTCGCTAGACCAGTCACCTACGTTTTTTTCTTGAAAACTCTCACAAAACTCCTGATTTGTTTATGGGGCCTGGTCACTAGGGCTTTCTATAGTATTGTTATTTAGCTATGTAGACAATTGCTAGGTATGTGTTTTGTTAATATTTTAGAATTGTGGCTGAATGGGGGATCGACTGTTCACGCTTGGGAGAGATTGTCTACCTTCCATTTGATAGTTAGTCTAGCCTTGGGTGACTCCTGCTGTGCAGAATCGTTTGGAGTGGCCATTGGGTTATGCAGGACAAGGCTGAGCGACATATCTTCACCCCGTCTGACAATTCGTTTTCTGCTATTGGTGGTGAGCAGGACTACATTATCGCTAGGCAATTTATGCAGGTTAGTGGCAGTGGCCTGCAGAGAGTGTCGTGGCACTAGTAGCCGGCAATCCGGTTTACTATCAACAGGCTTCACCGCCTTTCAAGGCAAAAATTTGTGTGTCTCTCTTACGAGGGATAAATAAAAATACAGTTCGAGTTGAGCCGTGTTCTCAAGGTCGTGGCCGAGAGGCGGGAGTCAAAATCTCCTCTCGGCTACATAACGATGTTTATATTCTAGTTTGTTTTTGTAAACGAGGGTTCGATAAATTAGAATAGAGCCTCATCGTCCCTTGCATGGGATACCTTTAATGTAAAGTGGCCGGCTGGTGGAGTGCCTTCAGTGTTACCGTTAGGGTTGTTTTAGCAGATCTTTTATGCGGATCGGGGAAAGAGTCCTCTTTCAACCAAGTTGTGGTCCTGATTCGGCTCTTTGCAGTCCTCTGGATCTGATAAACAATGACTAACTAACTCATTGGCCTCCTCCTCTTTTCGGCGTCCTCCTCTTTCTCTATGGCATTGTCTTTAAACATCTTCTTACCTTAATCTAATTTCTGTGACCTTTACAGCAGTTGGGGCTAAGACGTGGATTCTTTTTCTACATCCTATTGGTCGTCCTTCTTCTGCCTCCTCTTTCTCCTCGTCCTATTTTCTTCCTCTCTTTACCTTCTCTTTCTCCTCCTCCTCTTTGGTTTTAGGATGGCCTCTTGAACATACTCTTGCCTTAAACTGATTTCTGTGATACTTGTAGAGTTGTGAGACCGAGATCATGTCGACTCTCTTTCTACATCATAGTATTTGTCATTCTTCACCTCATTCAATTCCTCCTCTTCTCCTCTTCCCCTTCTACTATCTCTCCTCGCCCTCACCCCAGTGCACATCATCTGTCTTTAACACATTTTTTTGGCTTGCCCTGGGAGCCTGGCGCTTGTTTGTGCATAATATTGTGCGCGCATATTTCCTAAGTCGCTGGCTTGTTTTTGTGCATAATTCGCTGCACATACAACCGGATATTTCTGCACTGGATGAACGTTTAGGAAGCTTAACCTAACCTTCTCTTCGTTCTGCAGCCAGAAAAGAAGGGAGGAAAAGAGGTCCAACCTTTCTCAATGACGCTGGAAATAACTGTTTAAATGTCATTAAGTGCATGTAAGAATGTTACTTAGAATGTAATTTATATTTGCTGCGTTCTTCTTTGAAGGCATCATCTTCAATGTCGTCGTCGTTGTCGTCACAGTGAGGGTCTCACTGCGTGAGAACGGCACTTCATTGATAAATTGATGTAAGCTGCGTGGACAGTTGGAGTTGACTGACGAGAGTATTAATAATAGTCATCGTCGTCGGCCTCGTTGTCGTTGACTTTCACCTCCTTAATCATCATTGTCGGGGCGTTTTTGTATAGCCTTCAACGTTGTGTTTAATCATCGTCTTCATGTTAATTATCGTCGTTGTCATCTTGTCCTTGTTGGCACTTTATGTTGTATAATGTACTTACATTTTTCTTGAATTAAAACCTACACTTTTATTTCAGCTAATGCGTGGTTTGCACATATGAATGAATGACCGAGTTCATAAAAAAACAAAAAAAACCGCGCTAATTATAATATCGACCCGATACCGTCTGTTTTGTATATGGCATGCCCAGTATGGTAAAACCTTTTTTGAAAATACAAAATAATAATTACCTTTTTTTTTCAAAACCCCAACCGCCCTCATTCCTGGCGCAAAGTCCACATAATTATAATAGTCTAGTACATATGTCCAATATAGCTAGTTCAAACCTCGCTTAAAATTATGCTATTTTAGAACCAACGAAGTTCTCTGCAATTCGTCCCTCTAAGAAGGATTCGAGTGTTCGAACAAGTGCTGCCATCTGTGTTTACCTGACTCGACACCTCTGGCTCCCTCTGCCGGCTGGCACGAGTTGCTCCCCTTTCCTTAGTACCTGCTTGCCTCCTTTACCTGCCACTGTGGTGTTTGTCTACATGGTTTCCATGTCGACTTTCTCCTCTCCGCGTTCCCACACTCTTCCGGTGTATCTTCTTGATTTCCTATATCCGACTGTTGCACAGATCTGCACAATGTTCGGTATGTATAGATATAGGCCTTTGGGATAAAATTACTCCTTCGGATGAGAGTATAAACCGAGGTCTAGTCTGTGTAGGTACGCATCTCGTCGCATAGGCTTTTAAAGATCCTGACGCTGATGTCTTAGACGGGTGAGTGCCGGCTTCACAAGTACTCCCATCAAGTCCGTTCTTTCCTCCATCCCTGGTCATCCAGGATATTGTGCTCAATTGTCTGGGCGTCAGACGATGTCACCAAAGGCTGCATGCAAGTGGGCGCCTCAGGCGGCTTGAGTCAGATCCTGTATCGGCCAGCGCCTTGAGCAGCTCTTGAGCTGGAAACAACGCTGGATAAAAACGATGAAATAAATGAATAAGAAATAGGTCTATACTCTGTCAGTCCGTAAAGGAACTTTATTAGCCCCACCCCATGTCAGATTCCCGACCTTTTTCAAAATAGTTACAGATATTACATCAACAATACAACAACAAAAGTTTGTTTTGTTCTTCTCTTTTTTGTTGGGGGGGGGGGGGGAGGAGGGGTGAGTGGGTGAGGGGAGTATTCTGTGAAACAATAATACTTTGTCGTATAAACTAATTATACACACTAAACCATGAATTGGGTTTCTATTTGTCAGTCAGTATTTCAATTAAAACTGAATGCTTTATGAAATTCGTCTTGTAGACGTTTATGAAAAAGAAATCACATAAAAGTTTGTGTTTAACGCAACTTTTTAGTAGCAACGTTTAGAAAGGTATATTGAAAGCCTTATTTTATAGCTGTATATTGTATGAACTATAGCTATAGTTGTATACTAGTTGTATGAACTATTAGAAAAATGTCTTTAAAGCGCGTGCGTAGCTGCATATTCTATTAACTATTTCACGGCTGCGTTAGCGCCTTTTAAGACAACGAGCTGCTAAGTGCAGAATCGTGTTTCTTCGTCACGGGAAGGAGAAGTTTGTTGAAATGAAAAATGATTTTCCGTTAAGGCATTCCGGAGCGATATAATGGAATAAGCATCGACGGTTACGTTCCTCTTCTCCAAGCCTGCCCCGGCCGCTCCCGTGCACAAGCGTCCCCTGCGTGGGATGCCTTTATTGTAAAGTGACCGGCTGGTGGAGTGCCTTCAGTGTTACCACTAGGGTTGTTTCGGCAGATCTTTAATACGGATCAAGGGTGAGTCCTCTTTCAACCAAGTTGTGGTCTTGATTTTGTGGTCCTGATTCGACTCTTTGTAGACCGCTGGACCCTGTAAACAAGGAATAACTAGCTAACGAGTTCCCGTGCACACAGCGTAGCTTAGACTCGCTTAGTACCTCTTGCACGTAAGAGACGAATGTAAGCCTCTGCAAAGTCTCAGCTACGCTGTGTAGTCCGCTCTTTGTCTGTCTGCAGCTATCAGCACCTAAAAAGGTCATTTAAAGTTGCCCTCTTCCACTAACATCTTGTATTATTATTATTATTATTATTATTATTATTATTATTATTATTATTATTATTATTATTATTATTATTTATTTATTTATTTATTTATTTATTTATTCATGCATCATGGCCTATTGTAATTATTATTGGGCATTTTTTCTATATTCTCAAGATGTTTGTTTTGAAATAAGCCAGCATTGACGGCGCTGCTCTAAACTTCGCCCGCTCCTTGTCTGTCTGCAGTTGGCAGCACCTACATGTTATTTTAAAGTTGCCCATTTCCACTAATTCAGCGACGTGGCCTACTGCATTATTGGGCAGTTTTGTGTATTCTCAAGATGTTTTCCCAGCGTTGACGGCTTTTCTCCAAGCCTCGCATGCTGCTTGTTTGTAGCTTGCAGCAGTAAACATTCATTTAAATTTGCCTCCTTCCACTAATTCAGCGACATCGTTTATTATAATTATCTTTGGGCATTGTGTGCGTTCTCAGGATGTTTGGTTTCTTTTTATTGTTAAATAAACCTCATTTTGCGTATTTCTATCTGTTGTGTGTTGCCCACCCCCCTTGAAAAAAAAAAGCTTGAACAAAATTTCCAAAGTATGAATGTGTATAAATAAATCAGTTTATAAGAAAAAAAAAACCGACATAATGCACGCCGGTAATCGTACAAGCAAGTTCGTCTGAAGAGAGTTAACTCCCCAAACGAAATGCATCTATTAATGGCTTGGATATTTGCTCGAAAGGGGGAAAAAAAGCATCATCGCAGAATTGTGCATAGGAAAATACGGTGACGTTTTTGCTTTTCAACGTTAAAAAAACCGCCCGTTCAAAACGTACACAAGAGAGAACACAGAGGGAAATCTTCCGTTCGATTTGGGGCGCTTTGTAACATTACAAAACGTACTTAAAAGAAAGAGAACAAACTGTTGGGGTGATGGAGTGAAGGGGGGGGGGGGTGGGTGGTGATGGTGTCAAGCTTTTGAGAAGACCCCTGATTGATAAACTGGTTTAGCTGGCCCTTGACTGACGTTTCATTTTTCTTGCCCGCCGGACAGCCAGTGGTCAGCTTTGGCTAAAAGAATTTTGAGACGAACTCATCCGTCCTTGCCACGGAGGTGAGTGTGATGAAGTGAAATGGTCCGTTGACATTCCCATCTCCCTCGACCTCCCTTCATTACCCCCTATCTCACATTTTCCCTCTATCTCCCTTTTATATTCCACCCGCGAGCATTGTGGGCCGCGTGGTCTGAGGCGGGAATAACGTCCCTTGTCCACAGGCTAGAAATTAATGGCGCCTGACAGGTGTGGAATCGATCTCGCCTCTGGGCGTTATGTTTCTCCGAGTTGTATTTACTTTCGAATCGGGTTACGTCTCCGGGTACTCAGGTTTGCTAAACCAACAAAATTTATTTAAAAAAAAAAACAACTCAATTAATATTGTTATATTGGGTTTGCGTGCACCACGGGCTGCCACTACGCCTTCTTCAGGGGAGGCGGCACGGAATTTCCAGATAAAAAGGGAAAATACAGTGTCCAAAAATACCCCCTCCTACCCTAAAAAAAATTTGTTAAACAAATAAATTAATAAATAAATAAGCAAATAAATAAATAAATAAATTTACTAAAATACAAATAAAATCACACATATCTCCTTCACTACTTCCAATTTCTCCCCCTACCCCCACCCTTAACCCATACCCCACCCACAACCCTCCAACTTGTGTCATCCCCGCTACAAATTCTAGTTGGCTTGATCATTATGTAGCTGCTAGTTTTTGCACGGACGCATTTTATCTCACGAACATTAAAGATCCTGACACTCATGTCCGAGACGCGCGAGTGAGTGCTACCTACACACATTCAACCAACTAAAACACTAAACACCTAACCCCCCCCCCCCCCCATTCCCTTTTCTTCCCCCACCCCTTTCCCCAACTCCCGGTCGCCCATGACTGTGCTGTGCTCAACTGTCTAAGGCGTCAGACGGTGCGGTGCGCCCAAGGCAGCAGATGAGCGCTACTTCGGGCGGCTTGAGTTTGATCCTGAATCGGCCAGCGCATTGTGTCGCTCGTGACTTGGAAGAGACCGTTATATAAATGTGGCAGAAAGGGAGGCGACTGGTTCAAGCTTGGGAGAGAGGTTGTCTACCTTCCATTTGTTGCTTAGACTAGCCTTGGGTGGCTCCTGCTGTGCAGAATCCTTTTGGAGTGGCCTTTGGGTTATGCAGGACAAGGCGACACGACATTTGTTCTCCCCGGCTGACCATTCGTCTTCTGCTTTTGGTGGTGAGCGGGACTCCATGGTCGTCAGGCATTTTATGCCAGACAGTGGCAATGACTTCGCAGCGAGTGTCGTGGCACTAGTAGCCGGCAACCGGTTTACTACCAAACCACGCTTCACCGTCTTGCAAGGCAACAAATATGTTTATGTCCCTCTTACGAGGGATAAATGAAATTAGCAGATGGGGTCGGGCCGTGTTCTCAAGATGGTGGCCGAGAGGCGGAAGTCAAATACTCCGCTCGGATCGGCTACATAAGAACGGTTACAAAAATGTAAAATCATAAACCGATTCTAGTCTGCCGATGCTTCTCGGCCCGGCCCAGTTTTCAGTGTATAACCTATATATCATCGCCGGTATGTTGTTTATTCATTTCAAAATGTCCGACGCGTGTTAGCACTTGTAAAACATATACAGCGAGGGAAGAGTGTTAAGAGGCATGAACAAAACAGTGAGAACTGGAGTTCCTCTGGAATATAATTATAGACTACGGGAGAGCGGAATGTGGGTTATTTGGTACATATTTTAAGCCTACATGCATTCTCACCAAAAGCACACCATATAGTGCACCTATAATAAAGTCTACAGATTACACATTATACATGCATAACTCCTCCTTCCCTCCTACTCCCACACTTCCATAACCCCTTCTGTCTCTCACTCTCACCTTCCAGAGTGTGGATTATTCCGCGTATGTATGTAGACTCGCGTACACGTGCATAAATACACAGACGCCATTGAACCTTTTGGAAAAGTCCACAGCTTGCTGATAATTATGCACATGCTTGCCTCCCTCTCTTTCTGTCTGTCCGTCTGTTTGTCTGTGTCTGTCTGTTTCTCTCTTTCACACACACACACACACACACACACACACACACGCACGCACACGCCTGCACACCTGTATTTTATGTCAGAGGCAGCTGTCAGTCATTAGAAAGTGACAGACGAGTGAAACTTTAATGACTTTGTTCCGTTTCTGTTGAGAGCTAGTTTAATGGTTTTACATCAGTTTTCTGTTGAAAGATGGGATGTTGACTTCTTAATAAAATTTCCTTTATAATGATTATGAAAAAAAGTAAATGTAATAGTAATATCGAAAGAAAAAGAAAGTAAGCCTATAGTTCATTAAAAATACTTTATTTATAAAGCTTAATTCCAAACTATAAAGTCTGCTCAAAGCCCTCTCACAAAAGCCCTAGCACAATAAGAAACTGTACTTAATAAAACATGGAGCAGTAAGAAATATAGGTACTTAAACAGATACAACTAAATAACGCCCACACACAAACCCATACAAAATCAATGTATGCAGTCACGATAGTAAGAGAACTTGTACATTGTAAACATGTGCAGTTCAATTAAACAAGAGTAGTGTAGAAGGAGTTTCGTAACATCAATTTGGGTTGTGTGAGCGCAGAGACACAAGTCGCGAAGACTCCATTATTAAGGCGGAATGGTAATAATAGTAATATCAACATAGAAATGTGATATCACAAAGGAAGGGGAAGGGATACAGTTTTGGTAATAGCAATTTGGGTAATGTAAGTGCACATTCGTCTGTCTGAATGATGAGCGATGTTGCGATTTGTTCAAATTTAGGGAGAACTGTAGTACTAACGTTAAATATTCCTTTGCACCTCAGCCGTTTTAATAGACATAGTATAAGTACAGTATAGTATTACACATTCCTTTGTTTGTTTTGTTGTTTGTGGTTCGATCGATTGTTAAAAAATATATATTATTTTTATTTATATAAGTACCTCTGTGTTTTAGGCAGCACGTACTGGGTACATGCTTCTTCAGTGGCGTGGGTTCGAATCCTGGCTTCAGAATCTTAATGTGCGCGTATTTTTATTATTATTATTTTTTTAAAAATATTATTATTATTATTATTATTATTATTATTATTATTATTATTATTATTATTATTATTATTATTATTGTTTTTATTGTTATTATTATTATTATTATTATTATTATTATTATTATTATTATTATTATTATTATTGTTTTTATTGTTATTATTATTATTATTATTATTATTATTATTATTATTATTATTTTTTTTTTTTTTTATTATTATTATTATTATTATTATTATTATTATTATTATTATTATTATTATTATCATTGTTGTTTTTATTGTTATTATTATTATTATTATTATTATTATTATTATTATTATTATTATTATTATTATATTATTATTATTATTATTATTTTATTATTATTATTATTATTATTATTATTATTATTATTATTATTATTATTATTATTATTATTTTTATTTTTATTTTTATTTATTTATTATTATTATTATTATTATTATTATTATTATTATTATGATTATTATTATTATTATACCGGTACGCGATATTTATACAGCGCATTTTTCAGATGTAAGTGGCTGGAGTGATTGATGTATTTCATAGAAGAAAACTAAAGAAACTCCTCGCTAGGATTAAAGAAGTAAGAGAAGAAGAGGAAGAAGAAGAAAAAGAAGAAGAAGAAGAAGAAGAAGAAGAAGAAGAAGAAGAAGAAGAAGAAGAAGAAGAAGAAGAAGAAGAAGACCAACAACAACAACAGCAACAACAACAACAACAAAGGAAGGACAGCGCACAGCCCGGTTATATTCCGATGGAAGCAACTTCTACAACTTCTTCAAGTTGCTTCCAAATCAGTCTCCTGATACAGACCATGCTATGGACCTCTTTCAGCACGTCCTGTATGTCGTGCCCAAGCACATCCCAAGCAACAAAACATCACAGTCTGCTGACGTTAGGAGCGCCGTTGTGAACATAATCTTGCTAATTCTTTCGCGAGTCAAAGTGTTATTGCTCAACTAATAAGTTATTATTTCAGGAGCAACTGTTCGTTATCGTCGACTCTGGAGTGGATGTTAATTATGAGGTGAGAGCGGGGTGAGAAAGTGAGTCTGTGAGGGAGGGGAGGGGAGACTGAGAAAAAGGGATTGATGGGGGGGGGGGAGGGGAAGGTGGTTGTGAAGAGCAGGTGCGTTGTATTTATTTGTGCAGTGATTAAACTTCTATTCCGAGCACCAAAGACGCAGAAAGATTACCGTTATTACAGGAGAATTGGGCCATTCATTCTCGTTTTAATTTCATCCGCTGTCTTCTATTATTTTGTTAACGATCACGCTCGCGAAATGACATTAACTAAAGCAAAGACACGAACGAGACACCGAAGAAGGAGAAGAAGCACAAGAAGGAAGGCAGGAAGAGGAGGAGGTAGAAAAGAGGAGATGAGAAAACGCATTTTGTGTCTTTCTGTCTGTCTGTCTAGATCTGTCTGTCTGTCTGTCTGTCTCTCTCTCTCTCTCTCTCTCTCTCTCTCTCTCTCTCTCTCTCTCTCGCTCTTTCTCTCTTTCCCCCGCGGGGGGCCAGGGGGTTTCAGTATAAATAGTATCCCCACTTTCTGGAAATTTAGTGCTTAAAATTCCCACTGTCGCTGTCTTTCTCCATTGTTCTTTCTCATTCCTACTCTGTTCTATCAATCTACTATACTATATTCTTCTTCTTCTCTAGACCAAACACCTACCTTTTTAAAAAAAAAAAAAAAAAAAAAAATTCCGTGACAGAGCTCTACATTTGTGTGTGAGGTCTGTTGATCAGCTTGGGAATATTGGACGCTTTCTGCCAAATGGTCACTGGGGCTTCCTGTGATGTTATTATTTGGCAATGTAGGCATTTTATATGTATCTGTTTTGTTGATAGTTTATAATGATGTTTGTATTTTATTTTGTTTTTGTAAACGGGGGTTCGATACATTAGAGTTTAGCCTCAGCGACCTTGCGTGGGATGTCTTTATTGTAAAGTGACTGGCTGGTGGAGAGCCTTCAGTATTACCACTAGGGTTGTTTCGGCAGATCTTTTATGCGGATCAGGAGTGAGTCCTCTTTCAGCTAAATTGTGGTTTTGATTCTATGGTCCTGATTCGGCTCTTTGCAGTCCGCTGGACCCTGTAAGCAATGAATAACTAACTAACTCTTTTAAACACACACAGATACACACACATGCACACCAACCCACTACATACCAACACGCACACACGAATTGCACAAACACACTATCGAAGAAAACTATATTTTATCTCGCAAAAGAACAACATTAATGTGTTACAAGCGTGCTACTTCCATGTACATATATGCACACACCTATACCTATACATGCACATCAAACCTATTACTGCATCTTTGGTCTTCGTCTGACACCTTTACGTCGTCACTCCTGCTGAACATCACACCCCATAAACCTATCCAGAACCCCGTCTGCTCTCTCTCTCTCTCTCTCTCTCTCTCTCTCTCTCTCTCTCTCTCTCTCTCTCTCTCTCTCTCTCTCTCTCTCTCTCTCGCTCTCTGTCTCAGTGTGACTGAAACACACCTTTTAAAGCCAGTATACTCAAACGTCTCTACTTCCTGCCTACCTGCACATGACAAATAAAAATAGTGAACGAGGTCCAGCCGTCAGGTCCGAATGTCCGATGTTCAGCCAAAGTGATGGCCAACACGAAACCAGGCGACATGGACAATGTATTGCTGACCAGCCGTGACATTTACACGAATCCTCTAGTTTGCTTCCTGGGCTGCCATTTACACTGAGAGAAGAGAGTTCCTATATTCATAGCAAAATATAAATCCATGCTTTCAGAACTTAATCAGGGTTACAAAGTGATTTTTCACACACACACACACACCCACACACACAAACACACCCAATCTCACCCGTACTTGCAATGCATCATAAATGGGTTTATTTAAGAATGTAGGAATCGGAAAGTGATTTTTTGACGGAAAGAAGGCAAATTTCTTGTACAAATATAAGAATCTAAGTCAAAATTGCTTCTTTCCGTCTAAAAAGTTGACCTACTTCGTCTGATATAGGCGACGAAATAGGTCGAATTTTCTTCAAAATTTCTCCGAAAATGGACTGGATTCTCTCCGTCCCGGATAGTGCACCCCTATGTACTTAAAACACTCTTTTGCACTACAACTGCACTCCCATGCACTAGAAAAGCACTCCCGCGTACTTAGAAACAAATGGGTCACGGGAGAAAAATGAGGAACGACAAAATTACCTCATTTGTGCCTAAAAAGTAAATTTTGTTTCTCACTTTTGTGGTTTTACAACCTCACACACACACACACAATCTCACGCACATACACACACACACACACACACACCTCCATCGTTTGAGTTTTTTTTCTTTCTCTCAATTGATCTGTGACAGGCTGGGAACGAGCGCCAAGAAATATCAACCTGTCACACAAGACTTGTTTAGTGTGTGTATGTGTGTTTGTTGTCTTCTTGGAAATCAATACGAGCACATTTTGGTCGGCGTGAGTGGAACGCCATATTTTAAGTGCCACTGTAAAAGATTTTGTCCAAAAACGTAATAGGAACATTCCAAGCATGAACACATCAAATTTTGCCCAAACTTCTTAGAAACATGACCGGTGTTAGCGACCTCCACTTTCCCCTAGTTACCCGCATTCACTAAGTCTCAAAAGTCAAGGTCGCTCATGGGGTCAATTTCTATGCTGAACAACGTTTCTGCTCTAAATCCTAAAAACTGCTCCACCGATTTTTGTGAGTTTTAGCAAAGAATGTACAGCTTCACAAAGAAGGTGCATAACTCAAAAGTGTGCAAAATCGAAAGTACCCAGCGCCCCCAAGTGGCAAGTGGGAGACTTTGCTAGCCTTTGCTAGTTGGGAAAATGGCCGACAGCATGTGTGAAGCTGGAGGAAGTTGCAATCATGCGAAAAAACGCAAATATGGCACTCACTGCAGTGCAATCAACTGTACGAATAACAGATTCAAGTGTCCTGGACTGTCATTCTTCAGGTTTCCGAAGTATCCCAAAAGATGAGTGCCGCAAATTATAATTTGTAAACAATGCATCTTGAACCGATCGATTCGTCTACAGTAAAGTTACTGTTCAACTAATTCATTGCTACGTGTACTCGTGCTATTTATCACAGCTGGACTTATTTTATAAGCTAGTGTGTGTTTGTTGATGTGTAACACTATGTTTTTAAACACAATGGATGCGGGGCCATGTGCTACATTTTTTTTAATAGTGATGTACATAATAATGGTCACACTGAAACTTGGGAATCAAATATGTTTTTGTGTGTGTAGATTCACAGAAGAGATTTATTTTAAAAATTAATTTTTAGTACCTGTACTTTGTTTTACAGCGTATGTTCCTGTAGAATTCAGTTCTGTTCTGTTCTGTTTGATTATTGTCTTTTCCAGCATAAGACATTTAAATTTAAAAAAAAAATAAAATAAAAAAATGTTAGATTAGATTACCAACAGGAGAGTCCAGCAATACTTTGGACAGTTTGATTCCGAGTTGGAAATCTACATCACTGAAACTGACCTTCCCTTGCAATTCATATGGCAGCAAATGCTTAATTTGATCACATTCAAATAAAACATGCTGTAATGAGATGGATGCATCGCAAACACACTTTACATCTTTACAGTGCTTAGTTTTAATGGCATTGAGCAAAATTCTGTTAGTCATCGTAAGCACAGCTCTTGAGTAACCATTTAATGGATTGTCTTGTTTCTTAAAGTCAAGAGTACTTTTCATTATACTTTCAATTTCATTTTGAATTTCTTTTGAAGATTTCATAACTTCAATGTATCGAGAATTTAATTGTAAAGCACCTTGTTTAGCCCCTTTATCTGCTAATTCATTATAGAAAAAACCACAATGTGATGGTAACCAGCAGAAAGAGATGTTTGTGCCATTAATGATTAAGCTGTGAATAATATGTCTAATTTCTATTATTAAATCTCTTCTATTTTTATTATTTTGAGATTGTAACGCTTCTAGCACTGACATTGAATCAACACATATAACTATTTGAAAAATACTGATCTGAAGACTGGATATGTTTCTTAGTGCCATTAAGATTGCTATCAGTTCGGCTGTAAATATAGATATATTCTTGCCCAAGTAAAATGATTCGTTCATTTTTAAATCAGGAATAACATATCATGCTTCACCTGTTTCACCTGATGATAAAACAGAACCGTCAGTATACACTTTTAAATGTTGAGAATAAACAGAATCTATGTGTTCACGAGCCTCAGTTGTAACTAAGTTACTATTAACACTTTTGAATGTGTTACAATAATGAATATCAAAATTACCCTTCATCATCTCCCAAGGAGGCATTGGTGAAGAAATATCTGTCTTAAGTCTTTGTATGTCCTCTACTGTAGAATCAATTAAGTCTTTAGTATATGTAGAAATCGTTTCTAAGAATCTAACATTTTGTGCTCGTTTTGGGTATTCTAAATCAGACCTAAACAACAACTCTTCATTAGTACTATTGCAAATATTATGTGCTCTTACGATATATTTAACACAAGCCAACTTTCTCTGTTCATCCAGGGGCATAATTCCTGCTAACATATAAGCTTTAGATGTATTTGTATGCACAGGAACACCTAGGGCTAATTTTATAGCCTTGCTATCTAGACTTTTCAACTTATTTAAATAACTCTTCGGAGCTGAAAAAAATGCTTCCTGCCCGTACATTAATTTAGATCTGACAAGTGAAGTTGCTAAATGAACGAGTGTCTTTATATCTTGACCCCAAGATTTTGTACTAATGATCTTTAATAAATAATAACTTTTTAAAGCATTCTGAATTAAATACTCAATATGTCTTGTCCATTTTAACTTCCTTGTTAGATATACACCTAAAAATTTAATCTCAGCAGTATATTCAATTTCTTCATTTTCTATCAATATTTTAGGCAGTTTTCTTGGTTCTTGACAGTTACTAAAAAGCATCATTTTAGTTTTTTCCTTAGATAATTCTAGGCCATTAGATATCATGTACTTGTTTAAACTATTTATTTCTGTTTGATAAACTAAAGTAATGTGTTTTATTTCATACAAAGAAGTTTTCTTTTTTAGATTAACATTCATCCATATAGCAATGTCATCAGCATATTGAACAAGAGTAACCCTGTTACTGAAAACTTTTGGCAAATCGTAGATTAAAATGTTGAACAAAATTGGAGATATTATTGCCCCTTGAGGAATACCCATATTCGTCGAATGACTTGATGAATAACAATTGCCAACTTTAACTTTTATAGATCTATTTTGTAAGAAAGTTTTTATAAAATTATACATGTGTCCAGATAATCCAATTTGCTTTATTTTGAAAAGTAAACGTGCATGCCAAACTCTGTCGTATGCTCTTGTAATATCAAAAAATGTTGCTAAAACTCCTTTACGCTTTGCAAATTGTCTTTTAATATGCGTTGTTAGCTTAACTAAATGATCAACAGTTGGTCGTCCTTTTTGAAACCCAGCTTGATTGATAGGAATTATTTTTTGTTTGACGCAATAATGTGATAACCGTTCCAATACAACTTTCTCCATTATTTTACAGGCATGTGACGTCAACGCGATAGGCCTATAACTTGAAACAACACTGCGAGATTTGCCAGATTTTGGTAATGGGATAATTAGAGATGTTTTCCAGAATTCGGGCAAGGTACCTTTTGCCCAACTATTTGCTATAATTTCATGTAAAATGTGGAGCCAATTGTCAGGAATATTAGATAAAAGTTTGTATGAGATTCCGTCTAATCCTACCGCTGAATTCTTTCGTCCAAATTGGAATACTACATTTTTAACTTCTTCAAACGTTATGTCGGCATTATAATATAAACTATTATTGGGTAGAGGAGGCTCAAATGTAGGACTACTTTCTTCATTTTCTCTTTGTTGTTGTATGTGACTAGGCAAACTAGACGACTGACTTACATTAGCAAATACTTTTACAAATTCATCAGCCTTCTCTAATGATGTTGGAAATGTATTATTTGTTAGCTTTATGGGACATTTAGGGAGACTGTATCCATTTTTCATTTCTGACAACTTTTTCCACATTTTAGCTGAGTCCTGATAACTATTGATTTCAGAATTACAATAATTTGACCAAAATGCTTGTTTTTCGCTAGCAATGGTTTTGTTACAATTTATTTTTGTCTTCTTCATTTCAATAAATGATTGTTCTGTTCTATTTTTTAACCATGTTTTATATGCTACCTTTTTCTCTTTTACTGCATTTTTACACTGTTCGTTCCACCAAATATTTCCGGTTCGGGATTTTTTCGTATATGTTTTTTTCTTGGGAATAGACCTAGAAGCTGCGTCATGAATACTCTTAACAAAAGTATTATACACTTCATTAATATCCTTCTTCTTAGTAAAAGAAGTATCAGTATGTAATAAAATTTCTTTAAAGTTATCCCAATTAGCCCGAGCATAGTGATATTTTGCCACAGGATCTTGCTCAATGCCCACTTCAACACAATCATTGCAAGTGATTACGATAGGGAGGTGATCACTGCCTAAAGTATCCGTCTCAACCTCCCATATACAGTCTGCATAAAGATCAGGAGTAGTAAAAGATAAATCAATGGCAGATGGTTGATGTGTAATACATCTGGCACGCGAGTGATTCTTCCATCGTTAAGTAATAAAAGGTCAGAGTTAACAATATTTTCACTTAGACGGTTTTTGGAAAAGTAACAGTTATCATCCCAAAGAGACGAGTGGGTATTAAAATCTCCACAAAAAATACTGGATTCTGACACATTAAAAGATTGCATCCAGTCAAGGTTTGCATGATCTGTTCCCTTAGGATAATAAACAGAGAAAATGTTTACACACAACTGACTATTTATCTTGATTTTCGCACATGCGCAATAGCTATCACAATCGTTTATACTGGTAGGACTCAATAAATCATAATCCAAGTCATGACGAATGTAAATTGCAGCCTGGACTTTATCACTGTTTGTGTTGATTATGGGGGGATAATAATACCCCTTCAGTTTTGGTAGCTTGCGTTTGTTAACATTTAAAGACTGTAAGGCTAGAACATGGTGGTCTGTTTCAGACAAATATTGTTCCAAATAATGTAAGTTAGTAACTAGCGAGCGACAGTTCCACTGAAATACTGAAAGTTTTTCACTTTTCATACTACAAAAACTAAAAACATATGGAAAATCAACTATAACTATAACTTGGATCTAGAAAAAGAGTCATCAAACTTTTAGCTCTTTTTGTTAGTGCTACGCTAATGGAGACTGAAAGGAAGTAGATCTCCAGCACGCTCAGTACCACATGGTAGGAAACTGTATTGGAGAGTGTGGGTAGAAGTTACCCCTCCAGTCATAATAACCAGGAGGGTTGGCTGCATGACGGTAGTTGCGCGCAGCTTTCCGTGGCTTCTCCCACAGCAGTCTGCCGACGTTGCGACCGATGTTTCCAGCCAGGGTACTGCTGCCTCGTCTGGTGGGATGGAGGCGATCGTAGCGAAGACCAAAGGGTGGCAAGTTGTCATGGCTGATGAAGACGATCTTGTCGTTGTCAGCCAACTCCGTGAGCACCATCGCATTAAACAAATCACGCTTCTTCTGGAGTGATGGGATAAGGACAGGAGCCAGCTGGCTAACAACAAGCTTCGACGTGGGGCTACGCGCAGCCACAGTGTGGACGGCCTCAACAAACTGCTTGCTGGCGGAGCGCGGGTCCTGCTTCTTTAGATTGTTAACCCCACAATGGAACAGGACGACTTTCGGTGGAACAACAAGCTCATCTTGGGTAGCAATGAACGCAGGAACAATGTCACTGATGGTGGGAGCAAACTTCTTGCAAACTGAAAACTTGTAAGACATCGCCAATCTCTCTTCTTGCACTCCTCCCAGTATAGAATCATGTAGAATGAAACAGTCACGTTCCAGAACAACTTCGTCATCAGAAGACACATCACGAGACGTCGGAGCGATTGGCACTTTCACTCTCCCGGAAGTGACGTCACATGGTGATGATACTGGTGATGTTTTGACGTCATCTTTTGTTTTCTTTTTGGCAGCCGAAGACTTCTTGCTCTGTGCCACTTTCTCTCTATCAGCGTTTTTATAGCAATGATTTGAATGACTTGAAGTCGAAGCGGTCGCGGGATTACTCAGAGCTTCCGCGTACGTCTTGCTGCTCTCGTTGCTAAGGCCTACTCGCGTCGACTGTTTGATCAAGTCAACTAGTTCGCTGATCTTTTTGTCCTGCTCGCATATGATCGATTCCATCTTAGAAATACGCATGCACAATGTACTCACAAGCGCCTGAAAATCGTTCTTAACGCAAGTAGCAGCATTATTCCCCACATCATCACAGTTGTTTTCAGTCTGTGTGTCCATGTCCTTGCTCAAGACAGCATCGCTGGATTCAGATTTTGCCGGCGATGTCCCGGCGAACTGCGAATTGGATAGATCCAACACGGCTCTGCTGTCTGTCTTCTGCATGTTCTCAATCTCTTGGTTCCTTCTTTTTAGTACTTGCACGAGGAT
Source organism: Oncomelania hupensis (assembly GCA_036898135.1). Taxonomy (NCBI): domain Eukaryota; kingdom Metazoa; phylum Mollusca; class Gastropoda; order Littorinimorpha; family Pomatiopsidae; genus Oncomelania; species Oncomelania hupensis. The sequence continues at coordinate 26,191,119 of CM072520.1, forward strand.
TTTCCTTGACCAGGTCAATTCAAATTTAATATTTTATATTGAATTCAAAATTAATATTTGTGTGTATTATTGTTTTTCACGCAGTGGACGCGGGGTCATATGCCGCATAATTTTGAATAGTGAAATGATTATTAATGGTCAAAATGTTTCTTCAGAATCAAATGTGTGTGTAGATTTCCTAATAATTCATATTGCTTCCCTAAATTCTTATCAATTAACTTTGGGCATGTTTTTGTGCTGTGGAACTTTACATGGCAATGTTTTCATTTGTTGCATGTTGTACTGTAATACAATTAAATGACATGCAAGTTCAGTGATGCACTATTTTTATTACTTTTCACTTCCTTGTCTGTCTTATTAACTGTCTGGTCAATGATTTCTTTTTCCTGTCTTATTATGTATCTTGTCACTGATTTCTTTTTCTTGGTAAATATGCCTATCTGTATCATACAGTTGCACACATACAGGCCTGCGTAGGCTACACAGGAATGCACTATGAAGTTATTTCATAAAAAGTTCAGACAAAAGTTATAAATGCACTCGAGCTTTCTCAGAAGAAAAAAAAACCGCGGTTGCATGTGTACAGCACAAATTAATACACACGTAGTCATGCACTCAATTAATAGGCAGATTCACACTTTCATATAAAGGAAAAAAACAAGGCAATAACTGCACAAAAAGAGCAATTCAGTAATACTGAATAGACTAGCATCATTGCATTGCATTAATTAACTGGTTTGTTGTCAAGTGGTTGCGCACTATTGAATCTATAATGAAGGCAAGCACCGTGTTTGTTTTTAATGTCACACTTTTTTGCTGGTCAGTTACTGTGTGATAGGTCTGCATAAGATCATGAATCAAACAGCTTTGGTAATTAATGTAAATTTTAAAAAAATTATTTACTTGTATTGATAAAACATTTTTGAGTTTGTTTTACTACAAAAACGTCCTGCGGCAAAGTTTGTTTACGTATTGCTAAGCAGAGGATAACGTCCCTTGCATCGAGGGCTCAAACTCGCCGCCAAGCGCATCTGCCATCACTTTTTACTGTGACGTTATGATCCTTCTTTGTGAAGCTGTACATTCTTTGGTTTTAGTACAAGGGCACTTCCCATCTCGGTTTCCCAACCGGCCACGTTGTAGATACCTTTCCTCGCATGAAAATATTTTTTTTCCCGGAGATCTTCATTCAGGCGTATTTTTATGATGTGGAAAATCAGTCCCTTGATTTACAGCAAACGCTGGCGATACACTGACGAGCTGAAAACTCAACGAAATGGCCACACATTCACAAATGCAAACCCTTGGCAACAGAGAAGAGGATATAGATCTTTACTATCATTCCCACATTCTCCATTAAGGATGCTCTCAATAAACTCTTTAGGTTTAGGCGAGAGACACCTATATGGTGTGTGTTCTACGCACACTTTTTGTCTATCTTGTTCATACAATATTTCACTAAAACTAGGTCCATTCCGTCCTTCACCGGAAGACAGCATTTAGTAAGGATTATAGCCAAGATGTTATCAGTAAACTGACTTCTCTTAAAGTTGGACACCTACTACTGGTTTTCTACACAAACATGTTTTCGGTGTCGATGTCACGGACCGGTATTATATTTATTCGGGTCCGATGATATTGTATTATTGTTAGTAAGTTTTCTTGTTAGAAGATTATTGGTAATTGCTGTGGGAGCCACATTTTTATTGGGTGAGCTGGTCATATATATATATATATATATATATATATATATATATATATATATATATATATATATATATATATATATATATATATATATATATATATATATATATATATATATATATATATATATATATATGTGTGTGTGTGTGTGTGTGTGTGTATTGGATTGGATTAGATAGATTAGGTAGATTATATTAGATCTATAGATTAGATAGATAGATTATATATGTATATATATAGAGAGAGATATTCAGAAAGATAGATAGATTAGATAAATAGATTAGATGGATGGATAGATAGATAGATGGATAGGTAGATAGATAGATAGATAGATAGATAGATAGATAGATAGATAGATAGATAGATAGATAGATAGATAGATAGATAGATAGATAGATAGATAGATAGATAGATAGATAGATAGATAGATAGATAGATAGATAGATAGATAGATAGATAGATAGATAGATAGATAGATAGATAGATAGATAGATAGATAGATAGATAGATAGATAGATAGATAGATAGATAGATAGATAGATAGATAGATAGATATTCTCTCGACGAATTTATTCTGCGACATGATGTGAATAGAAGCAATTGTATTTATTTCATTTGTTATTGTAAATTTGTGTATTTGTGCTAGTGTGTTGATATATGTTTATGGTTTAATAGAGGGTGTTATTATGTTGATGGCAATGTATTTGCATCTCAATGATGTAACTGTTCCGCCTAAACTGACACAGATTATTGTAACTCGTCCAGGTATGCACTCTCTTAAGCTTTGCCTTTTGTGTATTCCTGTTTCTGTATTTGTTATGTATTTGTCAGATCAGAAATTAACTGAATAAACCATTGTTTAAACCAATAGAGGGTTTGACAACTTAGTTTATTGTTACGAGTTAAGAAGTTGTGAGACGGGAGAACACGCACATTGACGCATACACGCAGGCACATTTTTGAAAAAAATCCTTTTTCGTTACAATCGTTTAAGAGAACCAGAACCATGGACAACAGTGCACTATTCAAACAAACATAAACACTCCTAATAATGTCCGTTGCTGTAGGAAACATACCAACATAAACAAAAATAATATTAAAAAAAACAAATATAAATAGTTTTATATTTTACCCATACGTTTCCCAAGAAGCTTGTATCGCCTTTAGAATTTAAAAAAAATCGAAAAAAAACAACATTAGGATCTTTGGTACAAATACATAATTATGTATCAAACCAACCAAAAATCAGTATGTGATAATTTTAACATCATTGCCTTCAGACTCGTTCTAAAAAAAAGAAAAAGAAAGATAAAACGGCCTAAAAAGAAAGATAAAACGTTCGTTTAAATTGCTTAGATTACTGCAATGCCCTGTTGATCGGATGTCCTTCTTCAGTCACCCAACCTCTCCAAACTGCCCAAAATGCCGCAGCTCGTCTTATCTGTAGGTCACAGAAACGACAGCATATCACCCCTCTCCTCTACAAACTTCACTGGCCAGCGCATCAAGTACAAAATCTGCTGTTTGGTGTTCAAAGCGTTCACCGATAGGGCCACCCAATATTTATCAGATCTCCTTCACATCTACACACCTTCTCGCACACTCAGATCCTCTGCTGACACTAGACAGTTGAAAGTTGAGCGCTTCAATAGGAAGCAACATGGGGCTAGAAGCTTCTGTTGTTCTGCCCCACCACTCTAGAACTCCCTGCCATTCTCTGTCAGACACTGCACTTCCCTTGACTCTTTCAAAAACCAAATGAACACATTTCTCTTCACACACCACTACAACACCCCGGCTTAAAATCCTTTCGTTCTCACAGTCTGCCACCCCCCCCCACATCCCCCCACCCCTCTTCTAACGGACCAATATTACATTTTAACAGTATGGTATGTGACACTGGTGTATGTGTTCGTGTCTGAGACTGATAGTTGTTGTGCATGTATCTGTTTTGCTATGTACATTTGTAGTCTCTGTCCATGTTTAGTTGTGTTTATATGTTGATTGTAATATATGTTACTTGTGTAAAGGGCCTAGAGCCATTGGTCAGGCACTTAAAAATTTACAGTTATTATTATTATTATTATCGTTGCGTTGTACAGAGAAGAATATAATAAACTAACATAGCGTATCTTCTTAAGTTTCCAGTAGTATTTTCTTAAGAGTCTCTGTATAATCCCTTCTTGACCTTTCTCACAGATACCCAAATCCTATCACTTAAATCACATTCAGATATAGGTCAAAGTAGAACCGCGACGAGGAAGAAGATACATAAAAAGAGAAAGAAGAATGAAGAAGAAGGTACACAAAAAAGAAGGAAGAATGAAGAAGAAGATACACAAAATAGAAGGAAGAATGAAGAAGAAGATACACAAAAAAGAAGGAAGAATGAAGAAGAAGATACACAAAAAAGATGGAAGAATGAATAAGAAGATACACAAAAAAGAAGGAAGAATGAAGAAGAAGATAAACAAAAAAGATGGAAGAATGAAGAAGAAGATACACAAAAAAGATGGAAGAATGAAGAAGAAGATACACAAAAAGGAAGGAAGAATGAAGAAGAAGATAAACAAACTGAAGGAAGAATGAAGAAGAAGATACACAAAAAAGAAGGAAGAATGAAGAAGTAGATACACAAAAAAGAAGGAAGAATAAAGAAGAAGATACACAAAAAAGAAGGAAGAATGAAGAAGAAGAAGATACACAAAAAACAAGGAAGAATGAAGAAGAAGATACACAAAAAAACAAGGAAGAATGAAGAAGAAGATACACAAAAAAGAAGGAAGAATGAAGAAGAAGGAAGAAGGAACATGGCACTGAAAAAGATCAAGCTCTTGCTCTCCTCAAAAGAACCCAAAGAACATTTTACGGCTACTTGATGTTAAATAAAGAAAGAAAGAACAAGAAGAATAGGAGAAGGAGAAGGATGATGATGATGATGATGATGATGATGATGATGATGATGATGATGATGATGAGGATGATGATGAGGATGATGAGGATGATGATGAGGATGATGAGAGATTTATTACTTTCTTAAACATTTACAAAATTCAAAAGAGTATTTATCGGCTACCCGATGTTTCAGAGAAAACAAAGACAGGAGAAGAAGTAGAAGAAAAAGGAAGAGAAGATTTGTCCCACCGCCGTAGCTCAAGTGGTAGAGCGTTCGCCTGGTACTGTGATGACCCAGGCTGGAATCCCGTGGGCGAAATAAAAGTGGCCATTTTTCACTGTCCATTTTAGCAGTATATTTGCTCGGGTGGATCAGTGATATTTAGGTCCCTACCCCTTGTTCCAGGGTATGGTTAATCCCGTCTGCTACATCGTCAAGGATGGGTATAGACGTTCAACGTCAATGTTCATTCCGAAGGGAAGAAGAAACAGGAGAAGAACAAAGAGGGTACACAATATCTTTTTTGCTCTCTTTAATTAAAACAAGCTAACAAGAAAAAAAAAATTTGGGTTATCTTATATTTAATTTAATTTTGGTTTTTTGGTTGTTGTTTTTTTTAAGAGAAGAAGGACGAGGAAGGAGCACGAGAAGGTGGAGAAGAAGAAGAAAGAGTTCTGAGAGGGAGATATATGTTGCTGTCTTCAAAAGAACCGAAAAAAAAAAAACATTAATCGGCTACCTGACGTTTAAATAAGAAAACATGGTTGTGCCATGCTATAACAACCAAACATTTGGGTCATGCCGCGAGGATTTGCCACTCCGACTATTTCTATGCCGAGATTAATTAAATTTGGATTAAACTGGATTATCTACGTGACCCACAAACAGTAAACAAGTTTTGTTTCTGTGTCTGTGTGTGCGTGTGTTTGTATGTGTGTGTTTTTTTTTGGTAGCTGACGACAAGACAAAATTGTTTGTGTCTATTCAGTAATTTAAGATTTCAGTTGTTTAATATTACATTGAAGTGAACTAAGGTACAATTTAATAATTGAGTAGGTTTGGATTGAATTTAATTGAACTCAAGACGCGAAAACTACGATAAAGTAGATACGAATTCAGCAGACTAAATGTTTTCTCCACACTGGTGTTTCGCTAAAAAACTTCATCAGTCGTCAAAATCCATTACAGGAGGTATAAAATTCAGCATCACATTTATCAAAGCATTGTTAGTCGGTTCACAGGGATACGCGTGTTTTCAGCAGTAAATTACCGGTGTCCACACTTTTTTTTTTACAATAAAAATGTTCGAATCGAATTAAATGTCAGAATACGTTTTTACGCTGCTTTTAAATGTGAAAGTGATAGTATTGTATGATTTTGTGTTTAAAGGGCCGCTTAACTTCACCGTTGAAACATACACGTTATTGTGTCTTTAAAAAACAAAATCTTAATCATTTTGCAGTATTATTCTAATTAAGAACAGTTTTGAATTATTGTACGTAGGCGAACAGACCATAAATATAGCCACTAACTAAATTTACTTAATTTCTAAGTAAGATTTTATTTTATAGTCTGTGAATCTTAAGAAAACGCTGAAGCTGCGAATTCCAAGAAGAAATAAGAGGGCGAGCCATTCCGATGTATTTCCATACACTCACATCAGCCGAAAAATTAGCATTGTTAAAAGTGTTAATTTTCATGGCGATGCTGTGACTCGCTTTTATCCTACCGAAGCAAAATGAAATCACGAAATGATAAGCCAATAGTTGAAGTAACCGCTAAAAAAAGTGAAAAAAAAAAGATGAATTTTGGTTCTGTTCGACCTTTGTGATAGAGAAAACTTGATGGCACGGGCGGCAGGACGCGAACCTAAGTAATGTTCTTATGATGTTTGGTCAAAATCCGTTCAGATGTTCTTGAGATATGGCTTCTAAGGGTCAGATTGACAGAACCACAGACCAATATTTCGCTCGTTCTGATTCACCCCCTTCTCCCCCCTTCTCCCCTCGCCGCCCCGACTATTCCAGAGTATTTCCAGATAGGTCTGGAAATTAAACAAAATGTGAAGGAATGCAAAAAATTATGCTATTTTGTACGTGGGCTTGTATGTACATGTTATTTTGTCATCCAAAAATAAGACACATCAGGTCACTAACCGGCTTTAAAAAAAAAACATCAACAATGTAACATACTTAACTAGGATCTTGGGACTAAGAGTAATGGGAGAACTTAATGGTAAAACGTTGTTAAGGTTTAATACTGTAACATGACGATTGTCATCATCGAACAAAATAGTTAAGCCCAGGTGCCTTGTTGTAATTCCGAGATGCTAGTTTCGGTGGATTAGTTTTGTCAGGAACAAATGCCATTTTGTCCTCAAATCTCTGACCTTTGCAGTCAAGGTGAAAGTAAGTAGCAGCACGCTGTTTATGCCGCAGTTTGAAGCATGCGAGAATTCGCTCTGTTGTTGTTGTTGTTGTGGTTGTTGTTGTTGTTGTTGTAGAAGAAGAAGTTAGATATAATGACAGCTTTCGAATGTCTCTGTTCTTTCGTACCGAAGTAGCTCAGCGGTAGAGCGTCCGTCTGGCACACCGATGACCCGAGTTCGGATCCCGTGGCGGGGCGGCACAATATAAGTGGCAATTTTCACTCTCCTTTCGAGTTTCGTCCCCTATACGCTTATGTGTCCGGGGACGTTAATCTATTTTAACTAACTAACTAACTCCTTTCGAGCATTGTGATTGCTCTGGTAGTTCAGTGTTGATTTAGATCCCTAACCCCTGTTTCCTGTGATGGTTGTTCCCCTCTGTCATATCGCCAATGGTGGGTATAGAATTGAAACTACTTTCTCTTCTCTCTCTCTGTTGTACAAGAATTAATCTCTCTCTCTCTCTCTCTCTCTCTCTCTCTCTCTCTCTCTCTCTCTCTCTCTCTCTCTCTCTCTCTCTCTCTCTCTCTCTCTCTCTCTCTTTCTCTCTGTTGTACAAGAATTAATCTTCCAACCTATCCACTACGTTTGTTTTTGTAACTTGTTTGGCGGACAAAAGTGCAGGAATGGAATGAGGAAAATAACAGTTTCTTTGGATTTTGTTTTTTCTTTACGAAGTTTCCTTTGGTATGTATGTATGTTAACATCATTATTTATTGTTCATTTGTTTATTGTATCGATGGCTTTGCGCCCATGCTAAAAGGCAATTTGTTTTCTCATTTAATATAACTACGCGGATTGTGTTTAATGTCGGTGTTTCTTCCTAGAAATCGTACCATCAATGCACGAATAATGTACTGGTTTTGCGCCATTACAAGTATTGTTTTGAAAGGGATGTAACTACATTCTTGTAAAGGTAGGCAAGCAACATTAAACTTGAATTATACAGCTTCCTCACTCTCTCTCCCTCTCTCTCTCTCTCTCTCTCTCTCTCTCTCTCTCTCTCTCTCTCTCTCTCTCTCTCTTTCTTTCTCTCTGGTTTCGGACGCACACCTGTTCCTCGTGTCGTTTTGATGCATTGAAATCATTCTAACTAGCTCATAAACCCTACACTCCAATTTGTCCAGGCTCTCGCGTTACCCATAAACGTCGTGGCCAAACTATACTAACATCACGACGAGAATTTAAGCAGACGACAGTTTGAGATCGTGCCACCCTGGACGCATGCGCAAACATATACAGAGGCTCTAAGTCTTGCCACAATGCTAGTTAAACTCAGTTCAGCTCAGCACATTCACTACAATCTAATGTTCCTGGCAAGCGATTCTCTAGAAAGTCTGCTGCTACTCTTTCTGGTGTTAAAAAGTGAAGTTTACGACATTAACTCCCCAGCAAGGTTAAACGTCGCACTTCTCACGAACGCTTGGCAGCACTCGACAGACCCACTTACGGTAGTCGCAATGTGTCGTGCGCAATCGTATACTTTCTGCGTGTTAGGCAAGAACCGGCCAGTGAAATCTTAAGTAGGCTGCCAAAATATTTTGCACAATTTCGTAAAATTTTAATTCACAATTTGAAGGATACTTGCCTACAAATAAGCCGTAATTAGCTTCGTTATTAGGGTACATTAAAAAAATATTATGAATGTAAATGTTTTAAATTGTGGCTCAACGCTTTCGAGTTACGGGATAGGATAGCCTAGGATAGGAAATTTTTAAAATGCAACAACAGAATTGTGCTAAATTAAATCACTATTTATTTTTGCCGCCAACTTCGGCTAATTACATTCTGCATTGCTTTGTAACTACAGCAGGGTGCATCTGAAGGAGCAGCACCACCTTTTCCACACCAGGGGAGCGCAGCTGACTCAGTGGTGATGTACGCAAAGACCAAACAATTGAAGAATTTAATGTTAAGCGATATACATTGCAGGCCGCATAGGCAGGCAGCCCTTTATCGGCCTGGATTACCCAAACAAAAACGACGTGACCCTGAGAAACAGTTGGACCAGTTGTGTAAAGAAAGAAAGAAAGAGATTGCTCTTATGTAGCGCACTTACAAGCTCAGAGAGCTTCTCAAAGCGCTGGCCACTCAAAAATTAACTATGGGATGTCAGGCGAGAATATTGCAGCCTGTGTAGGCAGTGGTTTAAAGCCCTTTGACCGCCTGGATCACCTAACAAACAAACACAAAATAATAAATACATAATATAATATATATCAATTTTTAATGAACAAAAATTACCCTGTGGCACTGTGCCCCTATTTCTTCGGATGAGAGTAAAAACCGAGGTCTAGTCTGTGCACGCACGCATTCCCACACGCGGACTTCAAAGATCCTGAAGCTCGTGGCCTTGATGACAAAGTGCCGGCTACTCGAATACACCAAGCACGCACTAGGTCGCTTCTCCCTCACCCCCGGTCGCACAGGATAGTGCTTAGTGGTCTGGGCGTCAGACTATGCGCCGAAAGGCTGCGAGTGGGCGCCTCGATCGGCTTGTTTTAGATCCTATGTCGTCCAGCGCCTTGAGCTGGGAAAGCGCTATATAAAAACGATTTTTATGCAAAAAATAACTTTAAAAACCCATTATTGCACTATCACCACCACCACCACCATCATCATCAACAACAACAACAACAACAACAACAACAACAACAACAACAAAGTAACTAGAACAACAAAAAAAAAACAACGGTGCAATTCAATTTCAGTTCAAGACTTGTTTGCAAAGCTTGTAAATCTTGTAAATATCAGTTGTTAAATGTCAAGAAACGTAATCTATTCATAACAAACAACAACAACCCTTTCAATTGTAATGAAGACGTTTTGGCAACGGTTGTAAACAATGATGTCAGTTGCTTCCAGCGGTCCAGAAATTTATTACATCAATAGCAAACAACAAAATCGACGCTGGAATTCAATTCCCTAAGATAATTTTTGTAAGGGTTGTAAATATCTTCTGGGCTGCTTCGAGATTGTGAAGGGTCTATTTTATTGACAAACAACAGCAAAAACAGGTTTGCTCATTTCAAATCACAGGATTTGGCCAAACATGTAAATATCATCACGATTGCTCCACCTTGTCAGGAACTCTCAATTCTATGTTCTTCCAGAACAGGGTAATTTCTTCCGAACAATTGATTTAAAAGCTGAGATACCCCACACATAAACACCCCTTCTAATTCATTCCATTCTGTTTGCAGCTACAGGTCAGAACAACCTTTCAGCTTTAATAATAATATTCATAATAATAATAATAATAATAATAATAATAATAATAATAATAATAATAATAATAGTAATACGTTATAACTGAGTAATAATTATTATTATTATGAAAATAATAATAGTTTATAAATTAATAATAATAATAATAATAATAATAATAATAATAATAATAATAATAATAATAATAATAATAATAATAATAATAGTAATCTTTTTATAACTTGAAATTTGCACCCCATGCATGCTTAACGTGCCTTGATAAGGAACTATAATTTTCCTGTAATCTGGATAATAGAAAGTGGAACCAGAAAAAAAATATAAACTATAGATCAGCTTTCGTTCCTAAGAGAATGTGAGATCCGAGTTTAATAGAATACAATAAAAGATTCCAGATTATTTTATTATCTCAAACAGATAAATTTCAAAAACACAACTAATATTAGGTAGACTGGGTTTGGGCGCGCCACATGCTACGACACCTTTCCCAGGGGAGGCTACCCAGAAAAGGAACAATAGAGCGTTGCCAAAAACAAAACAAAAAAGTTAATTCAGACATGCTTTGCTGACCAGTACTAAAACAAATTTCAATAAAATGTATAAGAAAATGCAATTACAAACATTCACTAATTCTTCAAACTGCATTTCAAAAGCAGACCTAATTTCAAATAAAATCCCAGAGTAGTGCAAAGGGACGCTGTTGTCTGTAAATTATTGTAAGTGGAAGTGCAGTCCACTATATTGACATTAAATACTTTGATGTTGTAACGAAGTGTATTCTTCGTGAAAGTCTTATTTTAATAAATTATTGGTTATACCTTACTGGGCTATTCACTCTGACTCCATTATGAGAAATATAAAGAAATAGACTATTAAAACTATTTTCTCAATATAGTATTTAAAGAAAGGAAACGTATTCACTCTTTCAACATTCTCCCACCAAACACCATCAGAAACAACTTGGTAAATAATTAACCATTTCTATTAAATTTCAAAGAACGAAGACAAAAAGTAAATAAATAAATGATGCTGTCTCAAAAGGTCAACCTAGGAATGTGACATTGCAGCAAAAAATTGAAAAGTGACTGAGACTTGCAGTTTTGATGTTAATGTGTGGTCTTAAGCTTAAATTTAATGAAAATAACATTTTAAACAAAATATCTTTTCTGTTTACAGAGATATGCTTAGTAATAGGGGTGAATGTGGCATGTATCGCGTGTGACAGTGGACAAAAGAATTTTTTTTTAATAAATTAAAGAAAATAACAGCTAAGCAATTTCCAAACACAGCCCAAGTAAGCATATTACCATTGAAGAAAAAGTATGAATTTACTTTTAGTATAAAGCATTTACCAGTACAAAATTTTGAAATGATAACTTTGTCCTGTCACACGCGACCAAACCATGAAGTTTATTTTTTCAAGAAAACAATCAAAACAACTTTAATAAATACCATCCATAGTTTATTTGCCAGTTTATATCTGAAGAAATAAGATATTTTACTATAAATTAATAAGTTCTATTTTAATAAGCATGTACCATCCATATATTTCAGCTAAGGGGTAAGAGCAATGCAACATCACTCCCATCCACACATCCAACATGTCAGCTCCCAGATGTATTTTGTAATTATTTCACACAGAAAGTGGCTGACATAAGGGCCGCTCTTGATAGCCATGAGATCCCACTCATTAACCCATTCTCACCTTCCTTCACCACCGCAAAGATGGAAGTTTTTCAACCAATAACAGAGCAAGAAGTCAAGAAGGTCATCTTTAGCTCAAAACCAACATCTTGCTCTCTCGACCCCATTCCTACCCCCATGTTGATAGAGAATCTTGACCCTCTACTCCCGACCATTACCCACATTATCAACGAGAGTCTGTCCTCTGGTGTTGTTCCGTCTGTGCTCAAAGCGGCTGTCATCAAACCCCTCCTTAAAAAGCCAAGTTTAGACAAAAATAATCTAAAGAACTATAGACCTGTTTCAAACCTCTCCTTCCTGTCCAAAGTCATAGAAAAAAATGTTATCAAACAACTGTTTGCCTACCTATATGATAACGCTTTACTTTGCCCCAACCAGTCTGCCTACCGACCCTTCCACAGCACTGAGACAGCCCTCCTAAAGGTAACCAATGATCTGTTGCTTGCCTTGGATAATGGTAACGTCTCCGTTCTCACCTTATTAGACCTCTCAGCCGCCTTTGACACAGTCGACCATCACATTCTCTTTAACACTCTTCAACACTACTTTGGAATCTCTGGCTCGGTCCTGGCTTGGTTCCACTCATATCTTTCTGACAGATCACAAGCAGTCACTGTCGATGGCTGTTTCTCCAGCACAGCAGACTTGGTGTGCGGCGTGCCTCAGGGTTCCGTGTTAGGGCCGGTGTTATTCACTCTGTACACCAAGCCACTGCTTCTCCTGCTTAGAAAGCATGCTGTTGAGAGTCAGTCATTTGCAGACGACACACAACTGTATAAATCCACCGCCCCCTCTCTCATTAATTCCACTGTTCAGACTTTGGAGAACTGCATCACAGACATCAAGTCATGGATGACACTCAACAAGCTTAAGCTTAATGACGATAAAACCGAAGCCCTCCTCATTCACAAGCACAACACCTCCTCCTCACTCTCGCCCCTCCCAACATTGCTTACAGTAGGGACAACAAACATTCAGTTCTCATCCTCAGCAAGAAATCTCGGCTACATTCTCTCCGATGACCTGTCCCTCAACAACCACATCTCTAACGTCTGTCGCTCTGCATACACGGCCATACGCCACATCAGCTCCTTTCGCCACTATCTTACAGTCCCTTCCACCAAAACCCTAGTCTGCGCTCTCGTCCTTTCTCGTCTTGACTATTGCAACTCTCTCCTTGCTGACTCCCCGAAACACATTATTGACAAACTACAAAAGGTTCAGAACTCAGCAGCTAGACTAGTATGGGGTGGCCTTGTGGCGCAGTGGATAAGTCGCCGGTTTCCTATGCCGAAGGTCGCGGGTTCGATTCCCGCAAGGGGCGAACGTATGTGACTTAGGTACGAGACTATTGAGGTCACCGAGGGTTTTCTCCGGGCACTCCGGTTTCCTCCCTCCCTTCAAAATAATATTGGATGCAGTCAAATTAATCTTAAAAAAATATACAAAACTATTTAACTTTCAGTTTCCTAATAGCGATCTCCCTGCCTTTACACCACGTGTATGCCTTGTATACTGTTGTCCTTGTTGTGTGTCTGTAATATATTTGTTGCACGTGAGCGTGTATGTTGGTATAGGTCGCCGCGCTTTGAGTTTGAAATCATTCGAAGTAAAGCGCGTAATAGCATCCGGTATTATTATTATTAGTAGTAGTAGTATTCCGAGCTAAGAAACGCGATCACATCACACCTCTACTACATTCCCTTCACTGGCTTCCTGTGCAAGCACGCATAGAGTACAAACTCTCTGTTCTCTGTCACAACCTCTTCACAGATTCTTGTCCTTCCTACCTTGCTGATCTACTGTCTGTCTACTCCCCTTCACGCACTTTAAGATCTTCTGCTGACACTCGCACACTCAAGGTTCCCGTCACCCGCACTAAGACATACGGCCAACGTGCATTCGCTTACTCCGCACCTAAGCAGTGGAATTCCCTTCCCTCCCATATCCGCAACATACAATCAACACAAGCATTCAAAAAGGCCCTCAAAACCCACCTCTTGAAACTGCATTATTCAGATTGATTTGTATCCCGCTGCCATTCTCTCATCTTTTGTCTATGTCTGATCCGTAAGTGTATAAACGGCTGTAAATATTTATACTGTTTTTCTTCCTTGGCCTAACCGGGCATATAGATAGCTGTGAATAGGTTTTTGCTATTCTATTTTCTGTCTTTTTTTGTCATTTGTGTACATAGCTGTAAATAGTATATTTTTGTCTTTTTTGTAATTTATGTACATAGTTGTAAATAGTCTGTACCTTTACTGTCCCGTCTTTTGGTGTATTGTAGCAAAAGTAATGTTTCATCGAGTGCATGTATTTATAAATAACGACTATGTAAAGCGTGGTGAGTCTGGTCATAGGCTGGAGTACCCGCTATATAAAAATCCGTTATTATTATTATTATTATTATTATTATTATTATTATTATTATTATTATTATTATTATTATTATTATTATTATTATATTTTGTCTTTGTCACAACCGACACGTCACAACCAATGAACACTGAAATCACGAATTTACTTGTAAAAATATGGTCATGGAAGAAAAAAGTAATTGCAGCATAAAAAAGTAAACAAAAAAGGCCAATGCTTTTAAAGAAAATGTATAAATTTATTTCAAGTATATCATTATCAGTATAAAAGGTTAAAGTGAAAATGTTGTCCTGTCGCACGCGACCAAACCATGAAGTATATTTTTTCAAGAAAACAATCAAAACAACTTTAATAAATACCATCCATAGTTTATTTGCCAGTTTACATCTCAAGAAATAAGATATTTTACTATAAATGAATAAGTTCTATTTTAATAAGCATGTACCATCCAAATACTCTTTTTTTTTTTTACTTGTCACATCCAATGAAGTGAATGAACACTAAAATCATGATTAACTAGTCCTATCCTATCCTATCCTATCCTGTCCCGTAACCCGAAGGTCGTAGGGGCACCACAGATGATCGTTTAACCAGCATACTCCATCTTTCTCTGTCCTCAGCAGCCCTAATGGCTTCGCTCAGTGTCAAACCAGTCCATTCTCGAATGTTGTCCTCCCACCTCTTTTTCGGTCTCCCTTTTCTTCTACCTCCTTGCACTGTGCCTTGCAGAATAGTCTTTGCAAGGCCTGATGATCTGGTGACGTGGCCATACCACCGAAGTTTCCGTTTCTTCACCACTGTTAGCAGGTCATCATGTTGTCCAATAGCTTGTGTGATGGTCTGTCGGACTTCGTCGTTGGTGATGTGTTGGGTATAGGAAATGCCCAAAAGTCTTCTGTAGCACCTCATCTCCATGCTTTGTATTCTTCGTTGGAGATCTGCTGTGAGGGTCCATGCTTCGCAAGCATATAGGAAGATGGAGATGACCAGAGAGCGCAGCAGTCTTACTTTGGAATGTAGACTGATGGTTCTGTCTTTCCAAATGGGCTTCAACCTTGTCAGGGCAGCAGTTGTTTGTGCGATCCTGGAGAGGACTTCCTGTCGGGACCCATTGTCTGATACAATGGCTCCTAAATATTTGAAGCTATGCACTGTGTCGAGGGATTGGCCTTGGACTTTGATGTCCGTATTGATGCCATTGGTGTTGTTGGTCATCATTTTGGTCTTCTCTGCACTTATTTCCATTCCATAGGCTTTGGAGGTGGTGTCAAGCCTCTGTACCAGCTGTTCAAGTTCTTGTTCCTCTCCAGCCAATCCATCAATGTCATCTGCAAAACGAAGATTGGAGATTGCTCTACCCCCTATGCTGACTGTGCCTTCATGGTCTGCAAGAGCATCCGACATGATGCGCTCTAGGAAGATGTTGAAGAGTGTTGGAGAGAGTAGGCATCCTTGACGCACACCGATTGTTGTTCTGAACCAATTCCCGATGGCTCTGTTGTGGAGGACTGCACTGGTAGCCTTGTCATACAGGCTTTTGATGACTTCAATAATTTTTGGGCTGATGTTGTACACTTTCATTGTTGCCCATAGAGCTGCATGCCAGACTCGGTCAAACGCCTTCTTGAAGTCTATGAACACATGATATAGATGTTGTTGGTGCTGTAGGTATTTCTCACAGATTATTCTGAGGTTGAAAATCTGCTCAGTGGTACTTCGCCCTGCCCTGAATCCTGCTTGTTCTTCAGCTATGATTTGTTCAGCTTGGGGTTTCAACCTGTTGAGTATTATTTTCAGGAGGACCTTGCTGGGATGGCTGATGAGGCTGATGGTGCGGTAATTTTCACACTCCTGAAGGTTACCTTTTTTGGGAAGAGTGATGACAAGCGCCTGGGTCCATGGTATAGGCCACTCCCCACTCTGCCAGATCTTGTTACAGATAATGGTGAGGGCATCAATCATCGCTTCTCCTCCTGCTTGTAGCAGTTCCGCGGGTATGTTGTCCACTCCTGCTGACTTCCCTTTCTTTAGCGCTTGCACTGCTGCCTCAACTTCTTCCCGGAGAATTGGGAGGATTTCTTCTTCTTCTCTGTTCTCTGGACATGCTAGAACTGATGGGTCTCCATTTGGTGTATGGTTGTAAAGGTCAGAGCAGTACTCTGTCCATCTATCCAAGACTTCTTGTTCTTCTGTAAGGCATATGCCAGACTTGCTTTGGATAGTGGAGACTTTGGGCTGTTTGACACTTGTCAGTCGCTTCACAGTCTGGTAGGCCTTCTTGCTGTTGTTCTTGTTCAGACTGTTCTCTATTTCCTGGCATTGATCTTCTATCCAGTTCTCCTTTGCTGTGAGCATGCCTTTTCGGATGTCATTGTTGATTTTTCGGTAGACATCAGCTCCCTGTGAGGTGTTCTTTTTCTTTTTCATCTCTCTTCGTTTATCACACAGATCCAAAAGTTCAGGTGTGATCCACAGCTTCTTCTTTGGTCGGTGCTTGCCAAGGATCTCAGTGGCGGCATCTGTCACAGCTGAGTTGAAGGTGGTGGTCATGGTGTTGACATCTACTTCACCAGTGAAGTAGGTGAAGTAGATTAACTAGTAGAATTTTAAAAAAGTAAATTGAGTAGAACAAAAAAAAAAGGTGAATGGCATATTTACTCATTTGCATATAGCACAAGAAGGATTTAAATAAACTCTGCAAAACAAAGCAGTCAAGGAATCACTTCGTCTTTGATCACTAAAAGTAAAAAACGAAAGCAAATTTAAAAGCACGTGTTTTCATCAGTGCATCAAGTGCGAAAAATGTAAAATAGCATCTGTAATTTAATTTGAAACATAGAATAAACCAGTTTATGTTAAGATAAAAATATTTTCTTACAATATTGATAGACTCTTTGATTGGTCTTGACATGTGGTCGGTCGTAACAAGGAAAAAACAAAATCGATAGAGAAACACCAACCTGGTCTTTTCAAAGCATCCATCTTGGAATGAAAACTTTGGATCGGAAATCTCAAGAGACTTTCGCTGTAACTATTTCCGCGTGAAAAGGTACTAATCGTCATCAATTTGTTAAATTTTCGGATTGGAAATGATGGTTACGGAAAGACAAAGGAATTACTTACGTTCAATTGACGATAAATTTGCTATAAAAGAATTATTATTTTCCTACAAAAAAACATAAATTAGTGAGGATAAGTAATGTTTAATCTGTCAATGATTTGTTTCTTATTTAATAAGCATGGATGTTTAGCTATCTAAGAAGAAAGGCAAGCAACGTTGAGACAAAGTAGGTCACGACCGAACACGTCATTTTTACAAACCCCCTAAACATAAATAAAAATGTTTTGCAAATCTGAAAAAAACATTTCAAGTTAAAAATTAACATTAATGCAACACATCAAACATAAAAAGTTCATTTGTTTCACTCAATTTTATTGAAAACGAGAAGGAGTTTTTTCAGGTCACACAGAATGTCACATTCGCGCCAACAAAATTTTGTCAATTTTTAGTGGAAAAATAGCAATAAAAAAATTCTTTCAACCTTTGTGTGTGTAATGTTGATATATGTTATTACCTAGTTATATTGCTTTTTTATAAATGCAAAGAAAAAGCTTTCATACATAACCGAAATATTTTTTTATGGTTCAAAGACTGCATGCTTCCTTTTGGTCACCTTTTGAGACAGCATCAAATATTAACCAGAAAAATATTACAATAAAGAAATATTAAATTTTATGAAGGTCTTTTTGAATAATAATAAGTCCGAGAGAAAACCAACACCAAATTTACTGATCCAGAGTGTTCCTGTTAAAAAGAAAAAAAGATATAATGAGGCGGCGTCCCGCCTAAAAACAGAAAACAGTATCTACTGAGTCCCAATGTCTCTGATGTAGATGAGTATTTTGTCTGTTAACTCTCTCTATCGAAGTCGTTAATAGTAAGCTACTTCAGTTGATCTTTGTGCGTAGAACATCTCCCCGAGATGACAACTAACTACATCTCCAGGTGACTTGATGACTGGGTCGAACAAGCAGTGTCCATCCCCAAATTCCAAAATTCCAGTTGGCCATTCCAACTGTGAGGACAACAACCTCCACCCTTGAGGTTGATTCCCAGTCTTGGTGACTTGGCTAACACCGATTAGGCAGGGGGCGGAGATACCATCCAACGCACTGTCCTTGAAAACATCATCATCTCCCAGATGACGATAATGACTTCAGCATCTCCCAGATGCTGATGATGACAATCATCACTCCAAGTGGGATCCAAGTAGAAACCCTGGATGAGAAGTAAAGTAAGGTCACTGTAGCCTAATCCCATATATGTAAATAAAGTTTGAAACAATATCCTTACTCTTTTGGTTTCATTCATTATCTTTCCATCAAGATACAGCAATTAATTTGTATTTACTTTTTTTTACATTCACCAAGGATGCATAAAAGAAGAAGACATTTTATAATAATAATAATACTTGCTCATCTCTAGTTTATAAAAGATTAGCACACTGAAGTCAAGAATTTGAAAACTCATTTATGGAAAACCAACAATCAAATAGTTTCCCAATTAAAATAAATAAATCTCTTACCTTTCAAAAAACAGTAATAACAATTAATAATTCCTACCTGTTCATTACAGGGTTAAAAAGTATAAAGTTGTGACAGTTCACATTCCCCCATCTAGTTCTGTAGGCCACATCTATTCAAACTAGCAAATTCAAACCAAGTGCATTTTTGTGAGTACTTCTCTCTATTTATAAGACACTATCAGCGGTAGTTACTGCCCTTGATAGACTAAGAGGGAAACAACTATGCAATATCAATGAATAGCAGTCATGGGTAGAGTATTTGCCCTTATACAATAACATGACTTCCTGACAGATGTCATATTTACTATTGCTTGGCTGCTAATACATCCTTTGGCCAAACTCTACATTAAGTGCTAAAGCAAATATCTGTTTACAGAAGAAACATTTTAAATTGACTTGCGACGTGCAATGTCCACTTAAGACGTATTTAACTTACTAAGCTAAAGCGTTCTTTTTACCAGCTATCAGAGAAAGGTGTCAAGATTGTCTCTTTTTCCTTTTGGAAACAATAAATATCCAAACTAACATCAAATGCCTTTATGAAATTATTACTGAATTTGTGTATTCGTCAGTTGTCACAACTCTCTTTCAATAATGTTAACTGAAAGGTGTCAACGTAAGTGTTGCGTTTAATAAAAATAATACATCCACTATTATACTAAATGCGTCGATGGAGTCGGCAGTAAATATTGTATTGCTTTAATTACTAACTGACTGCAATATATATATATATATATATATATATATATATATATATATATATATATATATATATATATATATATATATATATATATATATATATATATATATATATATATATATATATATATATACAGAGATGCCGGTTAGACCGCTTCAAAGGAGTAGCGGTATTGTATTGACTTAACTACTATTATAATAGTATGAACGTTTCTGAGATTGACTTTAACTTGGCTCACTACACTGACAAGTCTTTTGATCACTACACTACGAAGGCTTTATTCCTCAACACAGTCACCGTTTGAAATCTCTTGACTGCGCTATAAAACTGCATTGAGCAGATGTGTGCTTTTGTAAGCGCGCTATTCCGGTGAATTTAATATTTGCAATGGTAGTGGGTACACAATGAAATGTTCAGACCTTTGTAGCCTTTGGTTCGATAGCATTCTTAAATTTCACAAAGCTTTCCTTACGCAGTCGAAGCTTCTGACAACTGGTGTGATCATGATGATGACATTTAATAACTAAAGCAAACAACCAACTCATTATCCTTGTTTTGGCTGATTACATTCGGAAATTTTTTTCATTGATCTCCCGAGTCCAACAGTCCGTGAAATAAATTCTGGGAACATGTATAATACCGGTATTCATCATTTGAAAAAGTTCAGAAAACACAGCGAAGAGTTAAAGTGAAGTCAACATGTAGCTGAATAAATTGTTGTGCAATGATACTCTGTGGATTTATATTTTGAATAGTATCTCTCCCCATCTGCTTTTAGTATTCTAGGGACTAGGCCGAATTCAGTTGGAAGGCTTTAGTTTAAGTGTGTCATTGGACTCGGACAATGCAGTTCTAAGGATTAAATGTCACATTGTACTCATGCATGGATTTAAATCCTGTGTAATAATATATATTAGTGATCACAAAATAATTGACAATACAAAGTTAGCAAGAACACGCGAAGATTGATTGTAATTGTAAAGTCTGTTTCGTAAGTAGGAAAAACAAACCGGTGTCATGGTATTCAAACCGTATCCAAGCCTGTCGGGTCGTTGTTCACTGGTTCGCTCTGCAGCTCAGTATCTCTTACAAGTTTACAGCGAAACTATTTAAAGGGAGTGAGGTAATAAATAACAAACGGCATTTTTCCAACGGATTTGTATGGCATATTTTGTCAGACACGTTTGTTTGAATGTACTGTAATAGTTTTGTTTACAAAACAATACAATAATACAATATAACACAATACAATTCCCTTTTATTATCCTGACCTGGAGCAGCTACAATGTACGACGATTGTACATTCACGACGTAACAACAGTGTCACAGTCGATCAACTATTTTAAACGAAATCACACACACACACACACACACACACACACACACACACACTCACTCACTCTCTCTCACACACCCCACCTCCATCTCTCACTCACTCGCACTCCCCGTCCCCTTCCCTACGCAAAAGAGGCATGCAAGAATCAACTCATCGAACTGAAGTGAACCACACAAATACAATAATTCAAATCTTTCAACACAATCCGCATGGCTTTGGCTTTTTTTTCTCTCCAGATTTGAAAGGACTATCTTCTTCAGTGCAGTCCAAACGGGAATTGCTAGCTCGATTTGAGCCTAGTGTGGACTCACAGGTGATTACACAAAGCAGTTATTTAGTTCAATTCCAGACAGCTTTTATTGAAAAATGCTGTAGCAACTGATCCACAACTAGGAACGCAAGGCTTTGCTACTGATTTTGGAATTGCGGAGTTGTGTGGATCCGTAAATCACTTGGACATGCGCAATCTCCTCCACTGTACTAGTGTATGATGAAAAGATTACGTGCTGGCGGAGGGTTAAGGTTAAAACTGCAAACAAAAAATAAAGTGCTCTTGTCTCTCTTTTTACAGGTTGAAACAAACGTTCTTCTGTTCACTGCCTATTAGTAAAGTTAGAGAGTGCTTTAAAATAAAACACAAGATTCTAGGTATAATAATAAATGTGAAGATGAATGCATAAATTCAATTCAATACATTAAACTACAATTATATTAAATTAAGTTAAATAATATAATGAGAAAAAAATAAATATTAAATAATATAGCATTTAATAATATTATATATAACAGTATAATAATATTTTATTACTTAATATAATATAAAATAATAAAAGTGGATTTGTTTTTTTCTTAAACGAGTTGCCCTAAGCTGCAAGGTGGCAATGTTTTAAAATGAACAGTACTAATTCATTTAACTATGAGCTTCTGTTTCAAGACTAAAAATGTCTTAACACATTTATTGAGTAGTCTAAATCGAGTCGTCCTTTTGTTCCATGTTCTGGAATCTTTTTAATGTGTATTTTTAACAAATTTATCTTGCTAACAATATACAAACTAATTTTGGATTCTCAAAACTGACATAACCATACACTCATGCTTAATTTGTTATTTAGGTGACATAAAAATGCCACTGACGTCAAGAAGTGCATGTTTGGTGAAGTAAAAATGCCATTGAAGTCAAGAGGTTTGGTTTTTAATTGCGCACTTCTTGTCTGGAAGAATCGATCAGCATTGTTTGAACAGTAATAGAAATCCACTCAATGTTTGATCGCCACAAATCAAGGCTGAGACATCTAGAACATACGATACAGTTAGGAAGATCTTAGGGATTCGAGTGGGAATGTTAATTAGATGTGCAGTAAGTTGTCTTGGGCTGTTAAATTGCATGCAAGCCTCTCCAATCAAGAAACTCAAATTCTTTAGTATGTGAAAGCTCCCCGGAAAGATTTTAAAACATTTACATGCAAGCGTCGTCGATCTGTAAATTGTACGGTCGTAAGCGAACATTCCACCGAGTGTTATTATTTATTTTACGTCCGCTTTCAATTTAAGCGTATGTAATGTGTGTCGGCGAATCAAACCTTTTTTTCTTTTTTGTCGCGTGTTGATCTGTAATGCTGTATCGAAGTTTACACTTAACATGAAACGCATAGAGAGGGGTTAAAACAAAAAAAATAATTGCGTGATATGCGACGAAGATAATCTCGACGACAGTTGACGTTGATTTACATGTAGATGATGACTACAACGACGACGATGATGAGTATCATTTAATGATTAAATCATTCTTATATAGCGCTTTTCCATCTCAAGAGCTGCTCAAGGCGCTGGCCGATACAGGATCTCACTCCATCCGCTTTAGGCGCCCACTGCGTGCCAATGGCAGTTTACTATTATCTGTCACTGAACATCACGAATTTGAATCATCGACCAAGTGACACTACACTAACTTGGGTGAGGCCAAACTAAAAAAAAAATTGGGTGCCTGTAGCGGATCCCCTCTATAGCAAGGCGGTAAAAAAAGCGCACAGTTTTAAGTGCGATACATACATAGGCGAAACCTAAGGCTACCGTTTTGCTGTAGAGAGTCCGGCCCGCTACCGGCACGCAGTTTGTGTAAGGCCAATGGTTTTGCCAGGCTACTCACTTACTACTATTCGTACATCAGATGATCCCCAGCAGTGTTGCTTTATTAACGAACAGCGAAACTTAATCTGCGTTGCACGGTATCACACGACAGAAGCTAGGGGGTGGGGAGCTGGGCGGGGTGGGAGTTTGGAGTGGGGATGTGCACTACTAAATGCACGATAAAGCCAAACTACGCTGCCTACACTCTTTGCTTTCCAAACAATCCCTCAACTGCCCTCAAATAGACGCGCGTTCGATCAGGTTGGAATCGCTGTGGTGGGCAAGATAAAAGTGGCCATTTTTCACTGCCATTCAGCAGTGTGATGACATGCTGCGGTGGTTCAGTGTTGAGTTAAGCCACTAGGCCTTCCTCTTAGCCATCTTTCTTCTTCTTCCCTGGGACAGTCACCCCCGTCTTGCACAACGCCAGTCGTGAGTGTATTGACGGGTAAACTTTCAATTGGCCAGTCAGCATTGAAATCAGTATTCCAGCACCGAATTTCAAGGGCGTTGGTTAAGTTGATCATGAAGGCCCGGCCCGGCCCAATTAGGTTGTGTTCAATTATTTGATTTTATAGTATGTTCACACCTTAGTTCATACCAAGCCATGGAGGTCTTTTTGGCCACTGAGAAGCATACTATTACTCCCCAGTCCATGGAGGTCGTTTTGGTTAGTGAGAAGCATACCACCAAACTAAACTCAGTCCATGGAGGTCGTTTTGGCTAGTGAGAAGCATGCTACCAAACCAAACCCAGTCTATGGGGGTCTTTTTGGCTTTTGAGAAGCATACCACCAACCCCAGTCGTTGATAGGTGTATGCCAGCCCTAACTTCACTTGCACAGTATGCACGGAAGGCGCAAGGGGTCGTCATGACTAAGTAAAGGATTAAGAAACCCGTTGGAACGCCCGTTTCTCCGCTTGAATCGACCTACATTGTGACTTCTCCCCCCATCCATCTTTGATGAGGAAAAACAATTAAAGGACGCTATGGTGGAAGCACAGAGTCAGCAGAAGCAGTGGTGGTAGTAGTAGTAGTAGTAGTAGTAATAGTAGTAGTAGTAGTAGTAGTAGTAGTAGTAGTAGTAGTAGTAGTAGTAGTAGTAGTAGTAGTAGTAGTAATAGTAGTAGTAGCGGTTGTAGTAGGTGCAGTTGCAGAAGTAGAAGTAGTTAAAATAGTAGTGAGTGAATGAACATTGAGCTTTAACGTCTACACCCACCATTGGCGATATGGCAGACGGGGATACACATCCCAGGGAAAGAGGGGTAGGGACCTGAATCAACACTGAACCACCAAAGCAACCATACTGCTAAAATGGACAGTGAAAATGGCCACCTTTTATATCGCCCACCACGGGATTCGAACCTGGGTCATCGGTGTGCCAGGCGAACGCTCTACCACTTGAGCTACGGCGGTGGGCCTGAAATAGTAGTAGTACCAGTAGAAGTACTACTAGTTGAAGTAGTAGCAGTAGGAAGGATAGGTTATAAAATATGATTAAGAAAAAACACAACAAATTATGATGTCACTAAGATGACACCCAACATGCATACTGCTTTTGTAATTTGGGGTAGGGTTCACTATGTTCTAACCAAATACCAAGTTTAAAAGAAATCCGTTCGTTAGTTTCAGAGAAAAGTGCGCTAATGTCAACTCCGGACGCTGGTATGCGAGTTTGAACTAACAATGTACGCTGGTATGCGAGTTTGAACTAACAATGTACGCTGGTAGGCGAGTTTGAACTAACAATGTACGCTGGTATGCGAGTTTGAACTAACAATGTACGCTGGTATGCGAGTTTGAACTAACAATGTACGCTGGTATGCGAGTTTGAACTAACAATGTACGCTGGTATGCGAGTTTGAACTAACAATGTACGCTGGTAGGCGAGTTTGAACTAACAATGTTCGCTGGTATGCGAGTTTGAACTAACAATGTACGCTGGTATGCGAGTTTGAACTAACAATGTACGCTGGTAGGCGAGTTTGCACTAACAATGTACGCTGGTATGCGAGTTTGAACTAACAATGTACGCTGGTAGGTGAGTTTTTTGAACTAACAATGTACGCTGGTAGGCGAGTTTGAACTAACAATGTACGTTGGTAGGCGAGTTTAAACTAACAACGCATACCCACCCACTCACAACACAACACAACACAACACAACACAACTCCTCAAACAGCCAATCCTGATTTTGTACCATGAATGACTAGAGCAAAGTTCGTTGGTGACGTCACGTCAGGTCACGTCACTTCACGTTCCGTTTCGTTCCGTTTCGTCTCCAGGTCATAGGTCAATGTGTTTTCCAGTAAAATAGCAGTGTTGCTCGTGCCCTTTTGAGGCCTGCGTGCCGTCACACTGCATTTTTGATCATCGTTGGCATATCACAGAGGCGCCGACTAAAGTGAATGTGTAAACTGGTGTCAAGACCTTTGTATAATTGCGTCTTGAGCTCATTTTGGGGGTGGAAAATCGCGTTGATGATGATGATGATGATGATGATGATGATGATGATGATGATGATGATGATGATGATGATGATGATGATTGTGACGGTGGGTCTATTGTTACTGGGCTCTGCACAATGGAATGCTATTATCCACTCGTCTTTCTCTGCGGGTATCGGCTAGTGTAATCACCCTATGACTAATCTTAATACATTTATATGTTTAGCCCGGTCTGTGTGCGGATAGGGTTATAGAGATAGGGAGAAAATGGTAAAAGCTTCATTGACACACTAGCTCTCACCCGGCTATGAAACATAGGTAGTCCAGCCACTTGTTAACAGTAAATATCACACATTTATTTTCTCTACTCTATATATAATTCTCTAAACACTCTATTAACTTAACTGTCCAAGTCCACTTCGAATAGTTCGTTCATTGATGGGTCTATGCTGCTACTGTTCTTGATATTTGCTACTGTCTCATCATTGGGCTATTTGTTCTGGTTGGTCTAATGTTCTTGTTTCTGTAGAGTGGACTACAGCACAGTCTTTTTAAAGCAGTGTTTGTGCAATTCTACTTGTTGTTTGTTTGTTGTTGCATCAATTTTTATTGATCAGATTAACATAAGTTGTACTGATACTTGTGCACTTAGCTGATTTGTTGAGGTGTGGTGATGGTGTTACTGTTGGTGTTGCTGTTGTTATTTTTGTTGTTGTTGTTGAATTTTGTCCAGCTCTGGCGCCCATTCAAAGAGCACTGTTAAGATCAGCAGCCTTATGCAGCAAAAGTATTGTAGCGGCACCACGATCGCTCCACAAAAGAACAAACAGCATCACACACGGGTTTTGGGGTTCTTTACTGAATTTGACGTAATACAATTTTAGAAAGATATTTGTAATTATCCCTTGATAATTGTATTTTCCCCCATGATAATTGTAATTATCTCGTGATATTTGTCATTATCAGGTTTTGGCGCTAGTAGGCCGTCATACGGAGCCTTGAACACGTAAACGCATGGTCGCATGGCACCATTTTGGCCACAGAAAGCAGGTAACTAACTAGTCGCTAAATTTTACTCGATAAATAAAAACAGAAGCGCAATAATATCTACTTATAAAAAGACAAATTTAACTAAAATGCAGGCCTTTATTGGCCGCTACAAGTATGCTGCATCTTGCAAGGCATTTTCCTCTTCTTGTTCTTGTGCTTATTATTCATTCTCTTCTTCTTCTTCTTCCCCATCCCCGTTGGGGTGCCGGGGGTTTCAGTATAAATAGTATCCCCACTTTCTGGAAATTTAGTGCTTTAAATTCCCACTGTCGCTGTCTTTCTCATGTGCTCTTTCTCATTCCTGCTCTGTTCTATCAATCTGCTATACTATCGTCTTCTTCGCTAGAGCAGTCTCCTACCTTTTTTCTTGAAAACTCTTCCGGGACAAGACTCCTTATTTGTGTATGAGGTCTGTTGGATCAGCTTGGGAATATTGGACGCTTTCTGCCAGGTGGTCACTAGGGCTTCCTATGATGTTATTATTTAGCAATGTGGGTATTTTATATGTATGTGTTTTGTTGATAATTTATAATGATGTTTGTATTCTATTTTGTTTTTGTAAACGGGGGTTCGATAAGTTGGGGTGAGGCCTCAGCCGTCCCCTGGGTGGGATGTCTTTATTGTAAAGTGACTGGCTGGTGGAGGGCATTCAGTTTTCCCACTAGGGTTGTTTCAGCAAATCTTTTATGCGGATTGGGGGTTGTCCGGTCCTGATTTGGCTCGGAAGAGTCCGCTGGACCTAAAGCAACAATTATGTAATGTAATGTAATGTTCTTCTTCCCCTCTATTTGGCTCGGAAGAGTCCGCTGGACCTAAAGCAATAATTATGTAATGTAATTTAATCTTCCCGCTTGAAGTTCTCTCTAGTGTTTAAGTATATTAATGTAATTCCTTATTTCGTCTTCCGCATCCTCTTCTTCTTTTTCCACGTTTCGCTTTCTTTTTTTCTTCACCTCCTCCACCTTCTTCTGTACAATAAGCTCTGGTGTTTTACGGACATCTGAAATTATCTTCATCCTCTTCAAATACTCCTCCTATTCTACTCATTCTTCTCCTTCCTTTTTTCGTTCCTCTTCATATCCCTTCTTGTTCTCGTTGATATTGTTCTTGTTCTTCTTGTTCTTGTTCTTGTTCTTCTTGTTCTTCTTCTTCTTTTTCGTTATGATGATGATGATGATGATGATGATGATAATGATGATGATGATGAATATTATGAATATTATGAATATTATGAATATTATGAATATTATGAATATTATGAATATTATTATTATTATTATTATTATTATTATTATTATTATTATTATTATTATGCAACGAAGAGTTCATTTTAATTAATCTAGTTTTTATCTTGTTCTTGTTCTTCTTGCTGTTGTTGGTGTTGTTGTTGTCGTTGTTGTTGAGGTTGTTGTTGTTGTTCTTGTTGTTCTTGTTCTTGTTCTTGTTCTTCTTCTTCTTCTTCTTCTTCTTCTTCTTCTTCTTCTTCTTCTTCTGCTTCCTCCGCCTACTTCTCCCCTCCTTGCCTCATTCCTCATTCTTCCTCAAAGTGCTGGCACTCAACAACAAAGAGCATCTTCTTACACAAAGAAACTCGATGCCGGCTTAAATTGTCATGGAGACGTGACTAAATACCGAAAGAAACGACCCACTTTTCCCTGCAAAGTAGCAAAAAGGCGACAGAATCACCGGATAAAACTAAAAACTGCGCACACTAAGGCAGATAATTACTCGCCGCACGAACGGTGATCCGAATTACGACTATGAAATTGAAAAAAGTTCAAATAAAAGTGAAGGTCGATTACTGCCCTTTGAATCGTTCTTCTTTCTTGCTTTCATTCTTTTGCTCTGTATTTTTTGTTTCCGTCTCTCTCCCTGTCATTTTTACCTTTTT
Source organism: Oncomelania hupensis (assembly GCA_036898135.1). Lineage (NCBI taxonomy): Eukaryota > Metazoa > Mollusca > Gastropoda > Littorinimorpha > Pomatiopsidae > Oncomelania > Oncomelania hupensis. The sequence goes on from CM072520.1 coordinate 26,219,598, forward strand.
GTTGTCCTCGCTGTCTTTTTTTCTGCGGTTCTTGTTGTTATGTTATTGTTGTTGTTGTTGTTCGTGTTCTTTTCTTTTTCTTTCTTCAGTTCTTCTTCTTCTTCTTCTTCTTCTTCTTCTTCTTCTTCTTCTTCTTCTTCTTCTTCTTCTTCTTCTTCTTCTTCTTCTTCTTCTTCTTATTATTATTATTATTATTATTATTATTATTATTATTATTATTATTATTATTATTAAAATACTATTTCAAACTGAAGGGTATTAGCATTGCATTTTAAAACACAAAAAACCAAGACTATTTCCTTCGCATTATTCTGCAATCTCTTTGTTTTAGATTTTGCCTCGCAGGAAACCCCCATCAGAAGAAAAATGGCACGAGTCGGTGTACGAAGAATGACTCTTGGAACTAGAGTACTATTTTTATGACTTAATTTCCATCGCAAATGAAAGCGCTGTTACCATTAGTATTACCAAAGAGTCTATTAGTATTACTATCATGAATGTTTAATTATTAAGATGGATTTTAGAGTGCGTGTGTGGGTGCGAGCACTTGTGAAAGTGCATGGGTGTTATGTTTTAAATCAATATAGGCGATAAATAAAATATTTAACTGAACTATAAATGTTAGGGCTAGTATTACTGTCTAGAAATTGCCGTACTGTTAATAAAAATGGCGCCCGATCTATCAAAATAGGGATTTTTTGTTTTGCTAAAATGACAATCTGGTTTTTGACCTTTTAGTGTGAAACGGGAAGCGCGCGAGAACATTGCAAACAAAAAAGAAAAGTGTTCTTGATATTAAAGTTTTCTGCTTTAAAAGTATTAGGATGTCTGTAACTTGTAACACAGCGGTGACTTTTTGGGTTAGCGGGCAAAAGGCAAGAGGGCGGAGGGACAAGGAGAATAGAAACAGAGGGTGGTGGGGGGTATGCAAGGCGTGGGGAGTGAAGTGAGCAAGGGGTTGGGGTTGACGACTTCTAAGTCTAAATAATGCCATCATTTTAAAAGTTTTGTTCACAGTAAACTTCTCTACTTTGTTTCGGATTATTAGAGCTGAGTTTAAGAACATAAGTTAGGTACTTTAAATCAACACCAGGGTTAAAGCCATTGAACTAAATTATGTGGTGGGATTGCGACAGCGTAACTGTAGGCTGTTTAATTCCCTGCACGCCATAATAGTACTTATAATAATAATAATAATAATAATAATAATAATAATAATAATAATAATAATAATAATAATAATAATAATAATAATTATTATTATTATTATTATTATTATTATTATTATTATTATTATTATTATTATTATTATTATTATTATAAGAATAAGAATAAGAATAATTTTAATACTAATATTAATAATAATATTAATAATAATAATTATTATTATTATTAATTTTATTATTATGTGTATTTAGCGATTTTTCGTCAGTAAATCTGTTCAAATGGTAATATCATTATGCTTAAAGTTGAAAGAGTCACGATTTGCTATCAGTTAATTGGAATTGGACTTTTTACTATTTGTTATCTAGAATATGTTAGATAGTAGCATTACATCCAAAGATAGAGATCGTACTGTAAATTATGTGTGTGGGTGTGTGATATGTGTGTGGGTGTGTGCGTGCGCGCGCGCGTGTGTGTGTGTGTGTGTGTGTGTGTGTATGATGTTCACTAAACGTTTTGGACTTTGTTTCGGTATCTGTGGTCATTAGACCTACTTCAAAAAGCAGCGGTTATCGTTTTCTTCACCTATCACCAACTTCGAATGAGAGTATAAACCGAGCTCTAGTCTATGTACGCATTCCATAGCATGAACTTTAAAGATCTTGACGCTCATGTCCTCGACGGGTGGTTGCCGGCTACGCAAATACACCCAACAATCACTAGGTCCCCAGGATTGTGCTCAGTCGTCCTGGCGTCCGACTATGCGCCCAAGTGCGCAGCTTGAGTTAGATACTGTATCGGCCAGCGCCTGAGCACCTGTTGAAATGAAAAGGCGCTATACGAGAACGAAAAAAAAATTCTTATAAATTAAAATTGTTACCACAAAAATCATTCTTGCACTTTTATGGTAAGTTGTTATTAGGAAAAAAAAAAACAACTAGTGTGATTGTAAATATATATGTGGGTTTGGACACTGAATAGAATAGATCCAACGTTTCCCGGCCTGTCGTAAGAGGCGACTAACAGGGGTGATGTCAGCACGGCATCACTGGGCGAAAATCTTCTACACTGAAGTCACCGGCCAGGACCGAGGAACCTCACGTTACTACAGGTTCAACAACCACATGCTCTGGGCCAAAGCGAGCCACACTGTATTCGTGGATATCGGCCGTGACCAACAGCCTGGAGAGGTTTGGGCCCTGCCAGGTCTTTTTTTGTGCCCAAGACACACTGCATGATGAAAACAACCTTTCACTTCATACCGGATCGGTCGTCGCCCGGGTCACCAAGGACCGCACCTTCCGTTGGTCAACAGGACGGAGGCGATAAGTGTGCTACTGATGGACAACTTAGTAAGATCCGCACCAAAAACAATATCGTTATAGGAACCTGGAATGTAAGGACCCTAACAGCGGATGGAAAATTAGAAGTGGCCCACGAGCTGGACCACTATCGATGGAACCTTTTAGGTATCAGCGAACTGCGCTGGAAAGGCTTAAGTGAAACAACGACCGACAAAGGCTACAAGCTTTACTTCAGCGGGAGAGATGGCAAGCTCGAATACCGGGTTGGATTCTTGGTCCACAAGGACATTCTAGCCACTGTGATGGATTGCTGCCAAGTCTCCTGTAGACTCATTACAATCCGCCTGAGAGCAGCCCCTTTCAACATCACCATCATCCAGGCCTATGCCCCAATATCAGACTATGACGACAGCAAAGTGGGGGATTTCTATGAATCTCTACGAGCTGTCCTTGACCAAGTGCCAAAGAAGGACATAATCATAGTGCAAGGCGACTGGAATGCTAAGGTTGGCCAAGTTGTGCACCACAGCTGGGGAGACACATGTAGACCCCACTGCAACAACGAGTCAAATGATGAGAGAGGTCTGAGACTCTTGGAGTTTGCCAGATACAACAATCTGATACTGGCAAACACGCTTGGTCTCCAAAAAGAAATCCAGAAGATTGACATGGCACAGTCCCGGCGGGGAGCATCACAACCAGATCGACTACATCACGATCAAGAAACGCTTCAGATCAAGCATCAACATTGGCAGGACACGCACTTTTCCAGGAGCAGACATAGGAAGTGACCGCGATCTCGTGATTATGTATTTCCGGTTCCACTTGAAGAGAGTAAACACAGCAAAGTGCACTAGACTGAAGTTCGACCTGGACAAACTGCAAGACACGGAGGTGGCAGGAATATTTGAAGCCACAATTGGAGGGAAATTTGCACCACTGCTCATTTTGGGAGCTGGTGAAGTAGATGTCAGCACCACGACCACCACCTTCAACTCAGCTGTAACAGACGTCGCCACTGAGATCCTTGGCAAGCACCGGCCAAATAAGAAGACGTGGATCACACCTGAACTTTTTGACCCCTGTGATAAACGAAGGGATATGAAAAAGAAAAAGATCACCTCGCAGGGAGCTGATGAACTACCGAAAAATCAACAATGACATCCGAAAAGGCATGTGCACAGCAAAGGAAAACTGGATAGAAGATCACTGCCAGGAAATAGAGAACAGTCTGAACAAGAACAGCAGCAAGAAGTCCTACCAGACTGTGAAGCGGCTGTCAAGTGTTAAACAACCCAAGGTCTCCAAGATCCAAAGCAAGTCTGGCATATGCCTTACAGAAGAACAAGAAGTCTTGGATAGATGGATAGAGGCAGCAGTGCAGTCGCTGAAGAAAGGAAAATCAGCGGGAGTGGACAACATATCCGCGGAACTGCTAAAAGCAGGAGGAGAAGCGATGATTGACGCCCTCACCATTATTTGTAACAAGATCTGGCAGAGTGAGGAGTGGCCTACACCATGGACCCAGTCACTTGTCATCACTCAGGAGTGTGAAAATTACAGCACCATCAGCCTCATCAGCCATCCCAGCAAGATCCTCCTGAAAATAATACTCAAAAGGTTGAATGCCCAAGATGAACAAATCATAGCTGAAGGACAAGCCGGACTCTGGGCATGGCGAAGTACCACTGAACAGATTTTCAATCTCAGAATAATCTGCGAGAAATACCTACAGCACCAACATCTATATTATGTGTTCGTAGATTTAAAGAAGGCATTTGATCGAGTCTGGCATGCATCTATGTGGGCAATCATGAGAGTGTACAACATCAGCCTTAAAATTATTGAAGTCATCAAAAGCCTGTATGACAAGGCTACCAGTGCAGTCCTCCATAACAGCGCCATCGGAAACTGGTTCAGAATAACAATTGGTGTGCGTCAAGGATGCCTACTCTCTCCAACACTCTTCAACATCTTAATAGAACGCATCATGTCAGATGCCCTTGCAGATTACGAAGGCACAGTCAGCATAGGAGGTAAAGAAATCTCCAACCTTCGTTTTGCGGATGACATTGATGGATTGGCTGGAGAGGAACAAGAACTTGAACAGCTGGTACAGAAGTTTCTTGACATCACCTCCAGAGCCTATGGAATGGAAATAAGTGCATAGAAGACCAAAATGATGACCAGCAGCACCAATGGCATCAACATGGACATCAAAGTCTAAGGCCAATCCCTCAACACAGTGCATAGCTTCAAATATTTAGGACCCATTGTATCAGCCAATGGGTCCCGACAGGAAGTCCTCTCCAGGATCGCACAAACAACTGCTGCCCTGGCAAGGTTGAAGCCCATTTAGAAAGACAAGACCATAAATCTACATTCCAAGGTAAGGCTGCTGCGCTTCCATGCATGTAAACCTCCATCTTCCTATACGCATGCGAAACAGCAGATCTACAACGAGTGAATATAAAGCATGGAGATGAGGTGCTACAGAAGACTTCTCGGCATTTTCTAAACCCAGCACATCACCAACGGCGAAGTCCGACAAACCATCACACAAGCCATTGGACAACACGATGACCTGCTCACAGTGGTGAAAAAACGGAAACTCCGATGGTATGGCCACGTCACCAGATCATCAGGTCTTGCAAAGACCATTCTGCAAGCCACAGTGCAAGAAGGTAGAAGAAGAGGGAGATAGAAAGAGAGGTGGGAGGACAACATTCGAGAATGGACTGGCTAGAAATTGAGCGAAGCCATGAGGGTTGCTGAGCACAGGGAAAGATGGAGTATGCTGGGTAAACGATCATCTGTGGTGCCCCAAAGGCCTCAGAGTTACGGGATATATATATATATATATATATATATATATATATATATTATATAATATATATATATATTTATATATATATATACATATATATATATATATATATATATATATATATATATATATATATATATATATATATAATATATATATATATATATATACTTTTTTTTCATGGTGATGTCTTCGACGAATATATTTTGTCTTGTTTTAAGGCAATTAGTATATTAAAAAAAAGTGTTTTACATTTTTTTTATACGGCTAAGACTAGAATATAAAATGCTCGTATTATATAATTAAAAAAAAAAAAATTGAAGCCCTTACGACATTGTCGTTATCACTGACAACACCAGCATTACATTACATTACATGATTATTGCTTTAGGTCCAGCGGACTCTTCCGAGCCAAATCAGGACCGGACAACCCCTGATCCGCATAAAAGATCTGCTGAAACAACCATAGTGGTAAAACTGAAAGCTCTCCACCAGCCAGTCATTTTACAATAAAGACATCCTACGCAGGGGACGCTGAGGCTGTACTCTAATTTATCGAACCCCCGTTTACAAAAACAAAATAGAATACAAACATCATTATAAATTATCAACAAAACACATACATATAAAATGCCTACATTGCTAAATAATAACATCATAGGAAGCCCTAGTGACCACCTGGCAGAAAGCGTCCAATATTCCCAATCTGACCCAACAGACCTCATACACAAATAAGGAGTCTTGCCCTAGAAGAGTTTTCAAGAAAAAAGGTAGATGAGTGGTCTAGCGAAGAAGAAGATAGTATAGCAGATTGATAGAACAGAGCAGGAATGACAAAGAGCAAATGAGAAAGACAGCGACAGTGGGAATTTAAAGCACTAAATTTCCAGAAAGTGGGGAAACTAGTTATACTGAAACCCCCGGCACCCCAACGGGGGTCCTGACAACACCAGCAGGAACTTTAACAGTCCCACCGCCGTAGAACCAGGTCCCAATCCCGTGTTGGTCAAGATAATAGGTGGCCATTTTTGCTGTTCATCCTAGCAGTGTGATTGCCTTGATTTAGATCCCTAACCCCACCTCCCTGGGATGGTTATCACCGTCCGATATATCGCCAATGGTGGGTGGGTGTAGACGTTAAACTTCAATGTTCATTAAACTTTAACATCGTGGTCTATTCATCAACAGCACACCGCTGTTTCGTCTTTCCATTGTTCCGTCTTTACCACACAAACGACTGGTGTCCGAAAGCTAAGGCAATGGCATGTGACAAATGGCACTGATACTTATTAGTATTGACGACGTGTGAACCCGCGTGGACAGACAGACAAGTGACAGTTTTAGTTTGACGTGCGTATTTATTTGCTCGTAAAGACGCCATAGAACAGCTGCGCGCGGTATTTTTTTTTCCTGTCGCATTTAAGCCTAGTATTGACACGCAAAGGGTTCCCCGACAGCACAGTGAGTTACACTGTCTGCATTAGAGCAGTTCTCGACTGAATGACTCTAGGTTTAGACCAGGGGTCTCAAATTCAATTCATCCGGGGGCGAAGGGAGATACCTGTGTGAGACTGGGCTGCATCAAGTATTCCACTATGTTAACGACATATGTCCTTAGTTAAAAAAAAAATTCTCGGTGATCTAAAGTTAAAATTTTCAGCTAATAAATGGTATAAAAATAATAAATGAGGTTCTGGTAAACAAAGACGAAAAAGCATCAAAAAGAAATAAAATTATGGCTATTTCCAATAGCGGTTTTAAACCTAAAACGTGTTCAAACAGAAGACAGAAGCAGGCAGTATTTATGAATTATTGATGCGAAGAAAGATTCTATTCTAGGGGAAATTGTTCTTTTTAAATCGTAGAATCTTGACTAACCCTATCTTGAAAATGACCAAGCTGACAGGCTCGGAATTTCCCTCTCTCGTCATTCTTACACACTAGCGGCAATTTTAATAATGATTTTTTTAATACTTTGTCTGATTGCTACGATTTACACAATTATGGTTGTGCGTTACCGACTAACCTTTTACACTTTTGATATATGTACATGTATATACAACATTCGAAGCGTGTTTTCTCAAAACAGCTCTTTGGCCATGTTTGTCTCATGAAATGCTATAAAATTAAAAACTTTTAGTCCGATTTCAACACGGTTTTTAACCATTATAATCAACGACGAAAACTATACAAACATAATAAAACGCAGACTTAGACTAGTCGGTGAGATGCAACTGAAAGCGTCGCGAAAGGTCACATTATGGATATGAGAACGGGGAAAATACTTTTGGTTAATTTTGGTTTGCTTGGACGGAAACGTTTCCAATGTAAAACAAATAAATATCTTAGTATGTCTTATGCATGTCGGTCTGTTTTTGGGGGTGGGCGAAGGGAATGGATGTTGAGAGATTCTGGGTTGTGACGCTCTTCCTTTGTGGAAATAGAATAGCCGTAATTAAAGCATTTTGTAGAGACACTAAGATAGCCAAAGCTGATCGTTTGGCGGTATTAACACCATCAATTTTACTTTTCACTTTTATAATCCAGTTCTCAAGGCACGCCGCAAATTGGATTTTTAATTCTAAACGCTAACATAAAAGTCGGCCTTTAGCGGATTTGTACACTTTTTTTTTCTCCTCTTCCGTCGTGCAGACAGAGAATCCTGTCCAAAAGTTCCCTTCAATTGCTGTAAATTAAGGTATCCGTTATAAGGGATCGGATGACGGTGGTCGCAATGGTCGCCGGTGCAGTGGGCAGATCTAAAAATAACTTCGCTAAATAGCAACGGATGAAGATCATTCACCATCATCAAGGCTTCCAGACTGACCCTAAAGAGTAGTAGAAGACTTTGAGAGTTAGCCCTAACTTTTCCACACATTGATCTTTAGTGTGTCGTTAGTTATTCCGTGTGTGTGTGTGTGTGTGGTGTCAGTGATGCAGATGCTCTGTGAATGAGTTTTGATGTCTTGACAGAACATCACACACATTGCGCAAAATGAGAAATTGGGTGAGGCGATGACGGTGAAGAGGGTAAATAGTGATGACGGTTATATGTGGTGGTGGTGGTGGTGGGGGTGGAAAGGGTTAAACACCAAAGTCAACAGAATGATGGTGAGGATGATGATGAGGATGATGACGACAACGACGAAGATTATGTTGCTGCAACCGTTATTGCTAAAGATGATGATGATGACACGGTTCTGATTTGGCTCGGAAGAGTCCGCTGGACCTAAAGCAATAATCATGCAAAATAATGTGATGATGATGATGATGATGATGATGATGATGATGATGATGATGATGATGATGATGATGATGATGATGATGATGATCGCGATTTACGATGCCAGTGATGATAAAGACGACGACGACGCTGTTTGCTGCTTTCGATGATGAACAACGATGGCGACGAAAATGATGGTGTTATTATTACTGTTGGAGATGATGGTGACGGAGATGAGGTTGGTCGATGCTGCAACGAGTTTGTTGTTGGATCGTTGATCACTGTAATTATGCCTTTCCCCTTCCCCTTTCTTTCCCCTTTTTTTCTGTAATTCGCTATTAAGAGGCCATTTGAAGCTGTCTCTTCTCAAAGGCTTTAGTCAGACCAGAGAATTATTATTGAGCATTTTTAGGCAGTCCGTGTTTTTGGTTGCGTCGAGTTCGTCTGAAGTTTCCTACTTCCTCTTACAACCCCACCCGCTTTCTTTCTCTCTTTCACTCCCTTCCTCCCTCCATTTCTCTCTGCACCCACTTTTCTACTGCTTTTCCCCCTTTCACTTCCACAGTTATCTCCCTCCCATCACCATCGGTCAACCATCTCCCTCCCTCTCACCCCCCTCTCTCACTTTTTCCTTCCCTTCCTCCTCCTCACAGCTTGAGCCTTCTTTGTCTTTATTCACTTCCCCTCTCCCCCTCTCTCCCTCTCTCCCTCTCTCCCCCCTTTCCTCCCCCTCTTCTCCCCCTCCCTCCCCGCGCGCTCTTGTCAAAAGATATCCAAGCTTTGTCACTGTGACGACAAAACTCGCGTTGAATACTGTTTGGGCCTTTCAATTAGTGGGGTGAAAAAGTTCTACCCCGGTCGTCCAAGGAAGGAGGAGGATTAGAAGACGTCACCACTTAGAACGTCCACCCGCTTGGCCTGTCATATCGTACCCTTTTGGCCATCCATCCATCCGTCTGAGGTGTCCTTTACCAAACCCAACCCACCCACTCTCACTATCTCCTCCAGCTTCCCCTTGTCCCCGTCTATCTCTCCACCATTTCTCTCTTTCTCTTCTCCCCATCTCTATCCCCCATCTCTCTCTCATCTCCAAACTCTCTTTCTCCCCCATCTCTCTCTTCCCCATCTCTTTCGCTCTTCTCCAATCTCTTTTTCTCTCCCATCTCTCTCTCCCATCTCTCTCTCTCCCTCTTCTCCAATCTCTCTTTCTCCTTCATCTCTCTCTCTTCTCCAATCTCTCTTTCTCCCCCATCTCTCTCTCCCATCTCTCTCTCTTCTCCAATCTCTCTTTCTCACCCATCTCTCTCTCCCATCTCTCTCTCTTCGCCAATCTCTTTTTCTCCCCCATCTCTCTCTCTCTCCCATCTCTCTCTTTTCACCAATCTCCCTTTCTCTCCTATCTCTCTCTCCCATCTATCTCGCTTCGCCAATCTCTCTTTCTCCCCCATCTCTCTCTCCCATCTCTCTCTCTTCTCCAGTCTCTCTTTCTCTCCCATCTCTCGCTCCCATCTCTCTCTCTCTCTCTCTTCGCCAATCTCTTTCTCCCCCATCTCTCTCTCCCATCTCTCTTTCTTCTCCAATCTCTCTTTCTTCCCAATCTCTCTCTCCCATCTCTTTCTGTTCGCCAATCTCTCTTTCTCCCCCATCTCCCTCTCTCCCATCTATCTCGCTTCGCCAATCTCTCTTTCCCTCCCATCTTTCTCTCTTCGCCAATCTCTCTTTCTCTACCATCTCTCTCTCTCTCTCTCTCTCTCTCTCTCTCTCTCTCTCTCTCTCTTCGCCAATCTCTCTTTCTCCCCCATCTCTCTCTCTCTCTCTCTCTCTCTCTCTCTCTCTTCGCCAATCTCTCTTTCTCCCCCATCTCTCTCTCTCTCTCTCTCTCTCTCTCTCTCTCTCTCTTCGCCAATCTCTCTTTCTCCCCCATCTCTCTCTCTCTCTCTCTCTCTCTCTCTCTCTCTCTCTCTCTTCGCCAATCTCTCTTTCTCTCCCATCTCTCTCCCCCATCTCTCTCCCCCATCTCTCTCTTCTCCAATCTCTCTTTCTCCCTCCATCTCTCTCTCTCTCTCTCTCTCTCTCTCTCTCTCTCTCTCTCTCTCTCTTCGCCAATCTCTCTTTCTCCCCCATCTCTCTCTCTCTCTCTCTCTCTCTCTCTCTCTCTCTCTTCGCCAATCTCTCTTTCTCTCCCATCTCTCTCCCCCATCTCTCTCCCCCATCTCTCTCTTCTCCAATCTCTCTTTCTCCCCCATCTCTCTCTTTTCCATCTCTCCCCACCCCCATCTGTCTCTCCTCCCATTCTCTCTGTCTCCCCCCAACACCTCTTCTCGTTCCTTACTTCGCTTCACATCATTTGGGGGGGGGGGGGGGGTCTGTCCACCCAGTTTCTACAAACTTGTCAGACACGAATACACCCTTTTGAACTGCAGGATACTCACGTACTCCGTTTAGCCTAGTCCAGCAGATTTTGTCTTCAAATGTACGACCATCTACCCCCGTTAAAACTGTCAGGTACTACCAACTACCCAAAGACTGCATATATTCTTCTTTTTTTTTTTTCTCCAGATACTTTATTGTGAAGAACGCTTCGACCCCCTTTCTTTTGTATATTGTATTTTGTAGCAAAGCTCGCTCTGCCTGTAGTTGCCTACTCCATTTTCAATGTTCTTGTCACCTACCCGTTCACTTTTGTCTTTTTTTTTTTTGGTCATTGTGTTGTTGTTGTTGTTGTTGTTGTTGTTGTTGTTGTTGTTGTTGTTGTATTATTTATTTATTTATTCTTTCCTGTTCCATTTTCATCGTCGTTGTCGTCGTCATCGCCTTCTTCTTCTTCTTCTTCTTCTTCTTCTTCTTCTTCTTCTTCTTCTTCTTCTTCTTCTTCTTCTTCTTCTTCTTAATCTTCTCCTCCTCCTGCTCCTTCACCTTCTGCCCTCCTCTTCTCTCTCTTCATTTCTACAATAAGATAATAATTCCTTATTATCTCAAGAGATTTTTCTTGTTCTTCTCCTTCTCTTCCTCCTCCTTCTCCTTCTTCTCTCTCACTCATCCCCCCCCCCTTTTATCTCTCGCCTCCCCCTCTCTTTCTCTCTCTCAAAAATGCCTAGACGACTATAATGGGGTTGAAGGAAATTGAAGTCGGTCGAAACTAAAAGAAAGATTCACGGAAGGAAAATTGGACAGGGTCAAAAAAGATAAACTCTATTGATAACGTCACAGCGACCCTCCAATCTCGGTACCTGACTGATAAAACGAACAGTACTAAAGCTATTATCAAATAGTCCCGACCTGCCATTTTCAGCTACAACCACAAAAAGATCATCTTCGTTTGACCACTGATAGGCTGGAACGGAATGGGAGAGTTTAGGCTGAGGTTTTAACTTGGAGTTAGTGGACAATACATATCTTTGGGTTGACCTGGTAGTTCATTTGCTAGGGAGGTGGTTTCCTGTGCCAAGGGGTCGAACCCTCTAGGGGACGAACTTATTTGACTTAGGTACGAGAATTTCCGGTCATCGAGGATTTCATCCGTGTACTCCGGTTTCCTCCCGCCCTTCAGTAATGGTATTTGATGCTTGCATTCTGTCTAAAATTTGAAACAAAGAAAATTTGAATTCGATTTCCGCAACATATTTCAGTGATGAATGTGTGTTTGTTGTGTAGGTAGGAGTCCCTGTGATATGTGAGAGTGTATGTTAATTACAGATCGCCGCCCTTTGAGTTTGATTTAGGAATAAAGCACATATAGCATCCAGTGTTGTTGCTGTTGTTGTTGTTGTTGTTATTATTTGTGAGTGTTACACTAACAGTACACAAGTAATTAGCAAATACGTGTGGCCTCCCCATGTTCAGAAAGCACACAAGATCGCCTCAGTTAATAAGAAGACAAGGCAAGGAGTGTGTTTTTAACCCCCCCAAAATGGTTAAATTAAGACCCACGCTCCGACCGACTGACCTTACAGACCACAGGCGCTTGTATCTGGACACGCGAGCGCCTATGCCTGTGACGCGTCTCCCTTTATGCGCTCGCGTGTCCAGATACCAGAGCCTGTGTTACAGACAGACAACAGGACTGCCACTGATGGCCCAGGATTTCAAGTATACCCAAAACACAACAAATTCGCTCCAACCTCTTTTGAAATATTGAGCAAAAGGCGTTTAGCAACAAAATGACCCCAGTGACCTTGACCTGACCTTGACCTTTGCGTTAGAGCAAATGTGACGTCACGGGAGGCACGACAATAACTTTAAGTACTGTTTCTTTGAAATGAGGTCAAATCCCTTCAGTGGCTTTGAACAAATCGACCGACATGTTTGCTTGTTCTGATTTCCCGCCTATCCTAGTTGTAAGCATTTCTATCCCCAGATGACCACCCCTCATGAAAGAGAAAGAGCTAAAGCTGTGTGTTCTCTTGTCTTCGGCTCGTGCGTATTGTCCCTCGTTTATTCACAACGAACACAGCAAATTGAAGAGCGGCGGAAAAAAAACAAAGAGGACAAAAAAAAAAGATAGAATGAAGAAAGAAAGAACAAGGATGGACAAAATAAAAGCTACGGGGAAAGCTGCAAGCCGACGAGGTTGGGAAGACAAAAGGTCACAACTGTTGGAGAAGGGGGTTAAAGGGTTGGAGGTCAGCGTCAGAAAGGAGTGGGGTGGGGTTGCGCAGCTATAGTTATTGAGTTTCCAGCGAGTGTTTTCAAGGAATTGGGGAGGGTTGAAGTGTGGATGAAGGTGGCGGAAAGAGGAGGAGGAGGAGGAGCAGAAGAAGAAGGAATATCTTGGTCTCCTGCTTTAAAGAACTAACATAATTATCAACTTACCTGTTGTTCGAAGCGGGAAAGTATGCAATAAAAATGGTTACACAGAGCGAAGAGAGAGAGAGACCGAAGGAGAGAAGGGGGAGGGGGAAGAGGAGAGAGAGCGATAAAATAAAACCAGAAATTCATTATTTAAATGATAATAATTATATTTTAAAAATTCCACAGAAGGGTAAACACAAAAGAAACAGATTACACAAAATATTTATTACACACAATATTATATTGCACATGCAGGAAGAACAGACACCCCCTCACCCCTCACACACGCTCTCCTCTCTCTCCCTCCCTCTTTCCATCTCTCCCTCTCTCTCTCTCTCTCTCTCTCTCTCTCTCTTCCTCTCTCCCTCTCTCACATACAAACACACACCAAAAACGTGGGAATGCTATGGAAGGATTTGTGAGAGAGACAAGCAAATGCAGTGAAAATTGCTAGGCGCTGGGGTTGGGAGAATTCTTTTATACCCTGAACAACAAAGGGTCAGTGTTTGACCTGCAGAGGGCGTCCATCTGTCCACTCCACATCACAAAGTCTGGGTGGCGCTGTGGGTGGGAGAGCCAGAGAGAGACAGACAGACAGACAGACAGACAGAGACCCACACTTGCGCACGGACTCTTAATAATAATAATACTTATTATTATTATTATTATTATTATTATTATTATTATTATTATTATTATTATTATTATTATTATTATTATTAATTATTATTGATGCTATTTAAGCGCTTTTCTCCAAATCATCAATCAGGTTCAAAGCGCGGCGATCTGTAACAACATACGCGCTCCTATGTTTCACTCACTCTCTCACACACAACAAACATGCCTCTCTCACTCAAACATGCGGTGTAAAGGCAGGAAGGTCGCTATTAGAAGACGGAAAGGAAATCCAATATTTATATTTTTAAAATTTTTATATTGACTGCATTCTATACCATTTTTAAATTGGAGGGAGGAAACCGGAGTACCCGGAGAAAACCCTCGGTGACTTCAATAGTCTCGTACAAAAGGTCATACGTTCGCTTGTAGTTACTCAGCTAAGCGAACGAAGAAGTCAATAAGGAAACCAAACAACCCACCTCCCCCTTCCCTCCCCACCCCCACCCCCATAACGTACACCCGCGTGCTACATAACCAACTGACAATAAATTGAAAAGAGAGAAGGGGGGGGGGAGAAAAGAATACAATAGCTCCCACGCAAGTCTAACGCAGCGTCAATAAAAGCCTGTTAGACGTAATGGTGAGTATTGTCCCTTTAATGCATTCTTTTGTGTCAGAATCACACACACACAAAAGTGGCTATTGAGGAATAATATGTGGTCTGCTAGCTGAGCACGAGTTTATTATTGAAATGCACAAATACAAAGGATAATAAACTCCACAGAAAACATGCACAAGCGACTTTAACTTATGCGTCAATGCACGAAAGGACAAAACAAAATGAATTAAACATAGACGCATGCATGTTTTTTTTTTTTTTTATGCACACACGAGTGTCAGATTTCAATGATGTTGATCAATAATACAAATGAGGGGCCGGGTAGCACAGTTGGTAGAGCGTCTTACTAGTAACCGAAAAGTACCTGGTTCGAATCCCGGATTGGCCAACGTGTGACCATATTATTTTCCCCTTACCATCAACTGGTTCGCTGGTGTCAGAATAATGTGACCAGTAGTCGCCTATACGCTTCGGTGTCGTGTGACTATAATCTACAGTTCAATAATACAAATAATAATACATCGCTTATGTGTGTGCAGTAGACCTGCAATGCACAGTTACTGAAGACGGGCACGATAAAAAATAAATTATGCACGAACGAAATTATCTAATAAATGAATGGCTAATTGTAACTCCCTTAGCTACCTGCAAGTCCAGGAGCGGGTCTGCGCAAACGAACGCATTGCTGATATCATTTGGTTCACACAATTCATTCTTGACCCTCTGGAGGGTGCTTGTCTGTGGCTGTCTTACTTTCTCCGAGATGCCAACTCGACCTTGCATACGTGGGTTACGAACATTGTCCCAAATTTGAAACGATTAAATCTAAAGATTTCTTGTTTTTTATGAAAACAACTCAATTCTTATAGCGCCCAAAGCGACTACAAATCCAACATTATTATTAGTAGTAGTAGTGGTAGTAGTAGTAGTAGTAGTAGTAGTAGTAGTAGTAGTAGTAGTAGTAGTAGTAGTAGTAGTAGTAGTAGTAGTAGTAGTAGCTTTATTTTTCAATTTATAATAATAATAATAATAATAATAATAATAATATTATTATTATTATTATTATTATTATTATTATTATTATTATTATTATTATTATTATTATATTATTATTATTATTAAGAAATATCAGCGTTGCTAAGTGTGATTAAACATTATCAATTATTAGATACATGTTTGGCAATGTAAAATATTTATTAGACTACCTTAAAACTATTCTCCCCCCCCCCCTCGTAATTCAGACATTGATAAACATTTATGTATTTGTTGAGTGTGTGTGTGTGTGTGTGTGTGCGCGCGTGTGTGTGTGTGTGCGTGAGTGTTTGAATACTCTGTAAAGCATCATGAACAATATTTTGGTAGTGAGCGCTGTATAAATTATTATTATTATTATTATTATTATTATTATTATTATTATTATTATTATTATTATTATTATTATTATTATTATAAATTGAAAAATAAAACTACTACTACTACTACTACTACTACTACTACTACTACTACTACTACTACTACTACTACTACTAAGTGTACAACATCAGCCCTAAAATTATTGAAGTCATCAAAAGCCTGTATGACAAGGCTACCAGTGCAGTCCTTCACAACAGCGCCATCGGGAACTGGTTCAGAACAACAATCGGTGTGCGTCAAGGATGCCTACTCTCTCCAACACTCTTCAACATCTTCCTAGAGCGCATCATGTCAGATGCTCTTGCAGACCATGAAGGCACAGTCAGCATAGGGGGTAGAGCAATCTCCAATCTTCGTTTTGCAGATGACATTGATGGATTGGCTGGAGAGGAACAAGAACTTGAACAGCTGGTACAGAGGCTTGACACCACCTCCAGAGCCTATGGAATGGAAATAAGTGCAGAGAAGACCAAAATGATGACCAACAACACCAATGGCATCAAAACGGACATCAAAGTCCAAGGCCAATCCCTCAACACAGTGCATAGCTTCAAATATTTAGGAGCCATTGTATCAGACAATGGGTCCCGACAGGAAGTCCTCTCCAGGATCGCACAAACAACTGCTGCCCTGACAAGGTTGAAGCCCATTTGGAAAGACAGGACCATCAGTCTACATTCCAAAGTAAGACTGCTGCGCTCCCTTGTTATCTCCATCTTCCTATATGCTTGCGAAGCATGGACCCTCACAGCAGATCTCCAACGAAGAATACAAAGCATGGAGATGAGGTGCTACAGAAGACTTCTGGGCATTTCCTATACCCAACACATCACCAACGACGAAGTCCGACAGACCATCACACAAGCCATTGGACAACACGATGACCTGCTCACAGTGGTGAAGAAACGGAAACTCCGATGGTATGGCCACGTCACCAGATCATCAGGCCTTGCAAAGACTATTCTGCAAGGCACAGTGCAAGGAGGTAGAAGAAGAGGGAGACACAAAAAGAGGTGGGAGGACAACATTCGAGAATGGACTGGTTTGACACTGAGCGAAGCCATCAGGGCTGCTGAGGACAGAGAAAGATGGAGTATGCTGGTTAAACGATCATCTGTGGTGCCCCTACGACCTTCGGGTTACGGGACAGGACAGGATAGGATAGGATATTATTATTATTATTATTATTATTATTATTATTATTATTATTATTATTATTATTATTATTATTATTATTATTATTATTATTATTGTGTGTGTGTGTTACTCATTAATTGTTATCATCCACCTAAGTGATTTAGACATTGAAAATAAGAAAACGAGCACATTTACTGAACAAATGTAAAGAAGTACATGTAACTATATCAAAAAATCAACTCATTGGCAAGAACAGCTAAGACAAAATAAAAAAAAATAAAAAAACTCTCTCTCTCTCTCTCTCTCTCTCTCTCTCTCTCTCTCTCTCTCTCTCTCTCTCTCTCTCTCTCTCTCTCTCTCCCTTCCCGTCCATACCTCTATGATTTAATTTACACATACTATAGTCACTGAAAAAAATTACATAAATCTTTCAACCGATAAATAAATAAAACATTTTTCAGGCATTATTATTATTATTATTATTATTATTATTATTATTATTATTATTATTATTATTATTATTATTATTATTATTATTATTATAATTATTATTATCATTATTATTATCATCATTATTATTATTATTATTATTATTGTTATTATTATTATTATTATTATTATTATTATTATTATTATTATTATTATTATTATTATTATTATTATCCAACCCCACTGCAGAGAAGACTAAAAACACAAACATTTATCAAGCTGCACGATCTTAAACCATGCGATGAGTCCATCAGCTTTAAAAAACAACAACAACAAAAACACAACCTTTACCGGTTTGAAAAAAAAAGAAGACAAAAATCAACAATGTTCTCTGACGCTTGAAGCGGCAGGCTTTTCATCACTGAGGAAAAACAATAAAGGTAATAATTCACTAGACATGCTACTACTACAGTATTTCTATCAAATATAACCAAAGACAAAACTATCTCTGATGGCCCCCCCCCCCCCCCAAAAAAAAAAAAAAACCAAAAAAAAAACTTAGAAGAAATTACAATTCATGGACTTGAATCACGAATGAATTTTAAATAGATTAGTATTTGTGATTGCTGTGAGCTATCATTCCACTCCTGCCCCCTTCGCCCCCTCCTGCCAACCCTCACACACAATCTCCCAACCTGCTTGACAACAAATGCCTTCCACATTAAATCATATCAAAACTATTTCTTTTCTGACGGTAAAACGGAATGATTCTTTTGGTAGACAAAAAATATTATAATATAAAAAAATTACTACAGGTTTGTCTGAACTTATCATTACGAAAGGAAGTGTTTTTTTCATGGAGTGTCCAGTGGATTTTTTTTAAATAGTATTTATATATTTTTGGTTTTGTTTGTTTACGGCCGTGTGTATGGAACACAATTGTGTTTTTGCTGTTGTTTTCTCACAATTGCACTGGTAATTTCTAAAGGAGGGGTAGAAACGTCTCTCGCAAAAAAGAATAATAATAATAAATGACTGACAAATATTAGCACTGGAGAAGAAAACGAGAAAATAAAAGAGGGGGTGTAGGAGAAAAGAAAGAGGTGAGCTGCCGTTGCTGTTGTTGCTGATGGTGAGGACAAAGAAATTGGCGACAACATAACCACTGTTAGAAGACGAAGAAAAGGAAGGTGAAAAAGAACTAAGAATAGAACAGCAGTAACAACAATAAACGGAATTAGTACCTTTTAATCACAGTAATTTTTATAACATTCCCAAGACTTATTTAAGAACACGATACGAAATAATATTGCAGTTTTCTGCACAGTGCTGACGTAGGTTGTTTAACTACACAGCTTAAGACTTAAATACCGTACACGAACAGTAATATAGACTGAATTAATCAGTTTTAAGGTCTCAACCTAAGCTGTTAATGTCTAGCTTTACTACTTCTTCAGAAGATAAAAAAAAGGTTTCTTGTAAGAAGACACTACTTAAGTACAAGACAAGCAATCGCCTTTAAGGATATGAATTGACCTAATCAGAATTTATATTACTAGTTTTGAGCTAAACGACGATTTCTTTGTAACAAGATATTCACTAAGTGCCCTAGAAATCTGTGGCCAAACAAAAGTGGTGTAGGCAAGAAGACACCATCTAGGTACAGACAGAAGCAATCGCCTCTCAGAATGTTAAGGGATATATTCAGAATTTATATTACTATCTTTGAGCTAAAACGATAATTTGTTTGTAGGAAAGTATTCCCTAAGTGCCCTCGGAATCTGGTGCCCCAAAAAAGCGGGTTCAGCCCGGTGTTGCCCAAAGTCAAAGTCCCTCAAAGTCCCTCCCAAGCCTATGTACCTTCAGGTCTTTTACAAGCGCGTGTGGGAACGGAACAGAGACCCATAGTTGAACAAGGGCCGGGGGAGGGGGTGGGAATTCAGACCTAGGAAAACACACCTGAGGAACACAAACATGCCCCATCCCCCGTCCCCATAAAGTAACATCGTTTCAAAACAAAGTGGTAAACTTTATATATTTATTTATAGCGTCTGCAGATAAAAGGAACTAAACACAAAATAATTTTGTTCACCAACAATTATGATGTAGTTTTAAATTCCATAGTGTAAGATATGTGATAAAGAAGGGGGGGTGTGGGTAGTTTACAGATTTATATCGGTAGGCTTTACTCGTCTCTGTTAGGTTTAAACTAGCTGTGTGAAATTACTTGAGATATACTGTTCAGATCCCTTAAATCACATAACCATTAGACTTACATTACATTCTCTATCAGAATAATTATATGAACTTTATTTTTGATTTATGTAGCTGCTTTGAAGGGGAGCGCGATGTTAAGAATAGAATATGCATATTACGTTGATAAAGATACCGCGCTGTTATAGGCTAAGCCTCAACGAATATTATCCATGTTTTTGAAAACGGGCCTAGCCTGTGTAGCGCAACTTCCCGCCTTTTAACACATGATAAGAACATCATTTTGAATGACGCTATAGCAAAATTCTCCACTGTACCACCTTCAGTGTGAAATATTCCGATACCTTAGTTCATTCTCTGCCAGTAGATGCTTAAATTAAATACTAGTTTTATAACAACATATAAATCGGAAGAGAAACAGGGGAGAAGTTGTAAGAAGGTTCCAGATGGAATTGTTGCTGACGTTTTAGGTTTTGTTTTTTTAAATTTAGTCCGTAATGGTCTTCTATGGAGATGAGGTGCTATAGAAGACTTCTGGGCATTTCCTATACCCAGCACATCACCAACGACAAAGTCCGACAGACCATCACACAAGCCATTGGAGGTAGAAGAAGAGGGAGACCGAAAAAGAGGTCGGAGGACAAAATTCGAGAAAGGACTGGCTTGACACTGAGCGATTCATTGTCATTATTATTATCGTTTATAATTTTATTAAACTAAAGAGTTGTTCTGAGTTCAAAGTCGTGATATCCTTAAGAGTAGCGAGCAACCCCCTCTTAAATTGCATATTATTTTTATTTCGGTGCAGATAAGTCCGATATTGTTATATTAGTAGAAAGGTCGTATTTCCGCGTTTACGCTGATATATAATTTATATATAATTCATTAGTCTTTCACGCATTATACTTAAAATAAAGATGAGCAATTAGCACAACATTATCCAGAGAGGCAAAATCCTGTACAGCGAGCAACACACGTAGTCCTAACATCGTTTTCGGTACGGCTGGCGGTCCCATATAAAGGCAGGACCGTGGTCTGTTTCAGGACCGTGGTCTGTTTTGGGCAGCAGTCAGAGTCAGCCAGTCAGTCAAGGCTGCGCAGTCACGGCACGGAGAGGGGTGGCAGCGGAAGTCAGTCGCAGCATGCACACTGTTCAGTTAGGAGTAGCTCGGCTGATGGAAGCGCGGTGCAACTGCGGCACAAGTTAACACCTACTGTGCGCAGTGTGGTCTTTTTAGCCGACCTGCATTTACCATTGCGGCGGTCTGCCGACCTGCGTTTTCGACTGCGGCGGTCAAGACCAACTGTCAGTTTTCAAGCGCGGTGGCCCGACAGTCGTGGCAGGACTGTTCGTGGGGGTGGCAGCCCCATAGCGCTTCTGGAGGCGTTCAGACCGGCCTGGCGCGTGGTTCTCTTCGTTGGACGGCCTCCGTTATTCCTTGCCTCGGGGTGCTGTTGGTCGAGGATGGCCAAGGTGGCCAGAAGACGGAGCGGCCTGCGCCGGGTTGGAGATCCCGATACGATACTCCCTACATCCTTCAAACTTCAACTTCTTTTTGTAGAGCTACTTCGACTGGACGGCGGGAGGACTGCGGCGAATGCGCGCCTCGTCGTGGTGTGAACGCCGTGCACTCCCTGGCAGCTCTTTATTCTTTCACTGCAACAGGGCGACATGAGGATTTCTGTGGAGAGTGGCGACCTCCGGACTGCAGTCGTGCGGCGACGCCAGCATTTCCTCATGCCTGCCTCCACTTCCTTCTTGCATGACTTCGTGTCACACACCTCTTCACCCACCTACGCTGCGATGTCGGCGATTCGTCTACCTGGCGCACTACATTGTGCTTCCTCCCTTCTGCAACGAAAGTTTACAACGATGCAATGAATGACAACCGACTACGATATTCTACAACATCAGTGACTTCTTATATCATTATGCGATTCAACTTTCACGTCTTCTATACGCCTACGGTGTCCGAGGACGTTAAAATTATCGAAAGTAAAGTTTTGGGCAGGGGGCCGGGTAGCTCAGTTGGTAAGAGCGTCTTGCTAGTAACCGAAAGGTCGCTGGTTCGAATCCCGGATTGGTCAACGTGTGATCATATTATTTTCCCCTTTACCAACAACTGGCCCGCTGGTGTCAGTATAAATCGGTCCAGTAGTCACCTATATGCGAAAGTGTCGTGTGACTATAATCTACAAACAACAACAATGTTTTGGGCCACTGTCCCTTATACGCTACGCGTCCGGGGATGTAAATCTACTCAAGTCAAGTTTTGGGACTTACAGTCACCTATAGGCTACATTTGTTGGGGACTTTAAATTTATTCAACGTAACGTTTTGGGCCCGATGACCGAGATTCGAATCCCGTGGTGGGCGATATAAAATGTGGCCATTTTTCACTGTCCATTTTAGCAGTATGATTGCTCTGGTGGTTCAGTGTTGATTCAGGTCCTTACCCCTCTTTCCCTGGGATGGTTTTCCCCGTCTGCCATATCGCCAATGGTGGGTGTAGACGTTAAACCTCAATGTTCATTCATTCGTTTTTGGGAGCACAGAAGAGGATAAAGAGAGAGAGAGAAGGAGAAGAGAAAAGGGAGGAGAGAGGTGAGATTCCAACGACGATCTCTCGAACGCTGCTAAACTGTTCTCTCCACGAGCACAGCCTTTGCTCTCTGACTATGATGTTCTTCCAACAAAGACAAACTTTCGACAGTCATCCACGGACTGGCGTTCAGGAGATGTCATGAATTGGCTAGTTTTAACTCTGCTTGTTGACTATTTAGCCATGTGTAGTCTTTGTAACAGTACAGAAGTTAGACTATTACAAAGCAGCAATTAAATTACACAGCAGACCACACACAGCGAGCGAGCCACCCACATCGCAGTGAGTCAGCACTTGAGTTTTGAATCGGACCGTTTTAACCAATCAGAGCAGGCTCAGTGGGTAGAGCAGTTTGACTGGGTCCGAGCCTAACACAGTTTGAATCAGTCGTGTGTGAGACGAGGTAGAGGCAACATCTGCACAGCTAGAGAAATCTCTACACTCATAGACCAGGAAGCAGGACTTAGGAATCTTAGAATTCTCTCAAGTCATCATGGGCCTGAACTTGTCAAACAGGTAAATGAACACCCTTCTGTTTCATCGTGATATATTTATATTATTGTTGAAATTATGTTTGTGGAATTTGCTATGCATAAATGTGAATTGTTAATCCGAATTTGCGGGACCACGTGGAAGAGCCTACCACGAGGCGAAACACGACCGGTTGCGCCGCCATGTTGTATCCCGTACGGAACCACTGTTGTTTAACTTATATGTATGTTTGCAGACCAGTGGCTGTACCACTGAATGTTTATATTATTATTAATTCTGTATGTGTATAGTTAGACACGATTGATATTTATGTATGTATAGGAATTTAGAGTGAGATTCCAGTGGAACCCGGAAGTAGCAGAATGTTCGTCGCTTATGTATAGAGATGTGGAGCTATCACTGAGGGCTACTTTGGCTTTCAGTGAGACGCTCTGCACAAACCGATTATTCAGGGTTGTGCAGAATTTCGTCTCTTATATTACAGACGAGCAGGCGAGCTATCCCGAGCTATCCCGAGCTATCCCGAGCTATCCTGTGAACCCCACTCCACAGAAACGGCTAGTTGGTTGAGGAGACTCTGCCGCACAAGCCGGAAAGAGCTACAATGAAAAACCCCCTACAAGACCCCACAGCGTGGCAAGGGAACCCAACTACACAACTACCCAGGTGGACCAGAAGCTACCTCACAGAAGGACTTCGCACGCTCCATTTAGCAGTTAAGTGAACACGCCAAGGTGCACTTAAACTGATCATAACAGGACCACAGTAGTCCAACTCTTCAGAAACTGTAAAACGGACCACAGTAGTCCAAATCTACATGAGATATACTAGCAAAGTGCCCGAGGAAGATAAAACAGCTGCCTAGACTATCAGCGATCGAACTATTAGCAGTGACTGAGACTTTTTAAGTTAGATTAGTACTTAGAGAATCTTGTATAGAGTAGAAGAAATAAATGTGTGATTTTAACTGTTATCAAGTGGCTGGACTACATATGATTCATAGCCGTGTGAAAGCTAGTGTGACAGTAATCTCTTACCATTGTTCTATCTATTTCTGTACCCCAACCTTAACACAGGACGAGCTAAACAAATAAATTTATTAAAGTAATTCATAGGGTGACTACTAGCAGTTCCCACCGAATAAACGTGAGGGTCCATAATTCCATTGTGCAGAGCCCATAAACCCCACGTGACACTTTAATTGGCGAGCCTGCCAGGATCTGTGTAATAGGAATTGGGTATAACCGGACCTAAGTACAATCCTATCCTATCCTATCCTGTCCCGTAACCCGAAGGTCGTAGGGGCACCACAGATGATCGTTTAACCAGCATACTCCATCTTTCTCTGTCCTCAGCAGCCCTGATGGCTTCGCTCAGTGTCAAACCAGTCCATTCTCGAATGTTGTCCTCCCACCTCTTTTTCGGTCTCCCTTTTCTTCTACCTCCTTGCACTGTGCCTTGCAGAATAGTCTTTGCAAGGCCTGATGATCTGGTGACGTGGCCATACCACCGAAGTTTCCGTTTCTTCACCACTGTTAGCAGGTCATCATGTTGTCCAATAGCTTGTGTGATGGTCTGTCGGACTTCGTCGTTGGTGATGTGTTGGGTATAGGAAATGCCCAGAAGTCTTCTGTAGCACCTCATCTCCATGCTTTGTATTCTTCGTTGGAGATCTGCTGTGAGGGTCCATGCTTCGCAAGCATATAGGAAGATGGAGATGACCAGAGAGCGCAGCAGTCTTACTTTGGAATGTAGACTGATGGTTCTGTCTTTCCAAATGGGCTTCAACCTTGTCAGGGCAGCAGTTGTTTGTGCGATCCTGGAGAGGACTTCCTGTCGGGACCCATTGTCTGATACAATGGCTCCTAAATATTTGAAGCTATGCACTGTGTCGAGGGATTGGCCTTGGACTTTGATGTCCGTATTGATGCCATTGGTGTTGTTGGTCATCATTTTGGTCTTCTCTGCACTTATTTCCATTCCATAGGCTTTGGAGGTGGTGTCAAGCCTCTGTACCAGCTGTTCAAGTTCTTGTTCCTCTCCAGCCAATCCATCAATGTCATCTGCAAAACGAAGATTGGAGATTGCTCTACCCCCTATGCTGACTGTGCCTTCATGGTCTGCAAGAGCATCCGACATGATGCGCTCTAGGAAGATGTTGAAGAGTGTTGGAGAGAGTAGGCATCCTTGACGCACACCGATTGTTGTTCTGAACCAATTCCCGATGGCTCTGTTGTGGAGGACTGCACTGGTAGCCTTGTCATACAGGCTTTTGATGACTTCAATAATTTTTGGGCTGATGTTGTACACTTTCATTGTTGCCCATAGAGCTGCATGCCAGACTCGGTCAAACGCCTTCTTGAAGTCTATGAACACATGATATAGATGTTGTTGGTGCTGTAGGTATTTCTCACAGATTATTCTGAGGTTGAAAATCTGCTCAGTGGTACTTCGCCCTGCCCTGAATCCTGCTTGTTCTTCAGCTATGATTTGTTCAGCTTGGGGTTTCAACCTGTTGAGTATTATTTTCAGGAGGACCTTGCTGGGATGGCTGATGAGGCTGATGGTGCGGTAATTTTCACACTCCTGAAGGTTACCTTTTTTGGGAAGAGTGATGACAAGCGACTGGGTCCATGGTATAGGCCACTCCCCACTCTGCCAGATCTTGTTACAGATAATGGTGAGGGCATCAATCATCGCTTCTCCTCCTGCTTGTAGCAGTTCCGCGGGTATGTTGTCCACTCCTGCTGACTTCCCTTTCTTTAGCGCTTGCACTGCTGCCTCAACTTCTTCCCGGAGAATTGGGAGGATTTCTTCTTCTTCTCTGTTCTCTGGACATGCTAGAACTGATGGGTCTCCATTTGGTGTATGGTTGTAAAGGTCAGAGCAGTACTCTGTCCATCTATCCAAGACTTCTTGTTCTTCTGTAAGGCATATGCCAGACTTGCTTTGGATAGTGGAGACTTTGGGCTGTTTGACACTTGTCAGTCGCTTCACAGTCTGGTAGGCCTTCTTGCTGTTGTTCTTGTTCAGACTGTTCTCTATTTCCTGGCATTGATCTTCTATCCAGTTCTCCTTTGCTGTGAGCATGCCTTTTCGGATGTCATTGTTGATTTTTCGGTAGACATCAGCTCCCTGTGAGGTGTTCTTTTTCTTTTTCATCTCTCTTCGTTTATCACACAGATCCAAAAGTTCAGGTGTGATCCACAGCTTCTTCTTTGGTCGGTGCTTGCCAAGGATCTCAGTGGCGGCATCTGTCACAGCTGAGTTGAAGGTGGTGGTCATGGTGTTGACATCTACTTCACCAGCCCCCAAAATGAGCAGTGGTGCAAATTTCCCTCCAATTGTGGCCTGAAATAGTTCTGCCACCTCCGGGTCTTGCAGTTTGTCCAGGTCGAACTTCAGTCTAGTGCATTTTGCTGTATTTACTCTCTTCAAGTGGAGCCGGAAAGACATCATCACGAGATCGTGGTCACTTCCGATGTCTGCTCCTGGAAAAGTACGTGTCCTGCCAATGTTGATGCTTGATCTGAAGCGTTTATTGACCATGATGTAGTCTATTTGGTTGTGATGCTCCCCGCCAGGACTGTGCCATGTCCATCGTCTGGAGTTTTTGTGGAGACCAAGCGTGTTTGCCAGTACCAGATTGTTGTATCTGGCAAACTCCAAGAGTCTCAGACCCCTGTCATTTGTCTCGTTGTTGCAGTGGGGTCCACATGTGTCTCCCCAGTTGCGGTGCGCATCTTGGCCAACCTTGGCATTCCAGTCGCCTTGCACTATGACTATGTCCTTCTTCGGCACTTGGTCAAGGACCGCCTGTAGATTTTCATAAAAATCCTCCACTTCGCTGTCGTCATAGTCTGATGTTGGGGCGTAGGCCTGGATGATGGTGATGTTGAAAGGGGCTGCTCTCAGACGGATGGTAATGAGTCTACTGGAGACTGGGCGGCAACCCATGACAGTCGCTAGAATGTTCTTGTAGACCAAGAATCCAACGCCGTGTTCGTGCCTGTCATCCCTACCGCTGAAATAGAGCTTGTGGCCTTTGTCGGTCGTTGTTTCACCTAGGCCTTTCCATCGCAGTTCGCTGATACCTAGAACGTTCCATCGATAGTGGTCCAACTCGTGGGCCAGTTCTTCTAATTTTCCTTCCGCAGTTAGGGTCCTGACGTTCCAGGTTCCTATGATGATGTTGTTTCTCGTGCGGATCTTGCTAAATTGTCCATCAGTAGCATACTTAACACCTCCGTCCTGGTGGCCAACGGAAGGCGCGGTCCTTGTGCCGGGTGACGGCCCGGGCGACGACCGATCCGGTATGGAATTAGTGGATTGTGTCATCATGTAGTGTGTCTTGGGCAAAAAAGACCTGGCGGTGCCCAATCCTCTCCAGGCTGTTGGCCACAGCCGAAATCCACGAATACAGTGTGGCTCGCCTTGGCCCTGAGCACATGGTCGTTGAACCTGTAGTAACGTGAGGTTCCTCCGCCCTGGCCGGTGACTTCTGTGTAGAAGACTTTCGCCCAATGATGCCGTGCTAACATCACCCCTGTTAGTCGCCTCTTACGACACGCCGGGAAACGTTGGGTCTATTCTATTTAATGCCCGAACCCACAGAGCCCAAGTACAATAAAATTAGATAACAGTAGGAGTAGTAGAATAACTTAGAATAGTGGTAACAAGGACTGATCAGTTGGGTGCACTATTCTTTAGTTAAAAACTTTTTTGCTTCAAATATTTTTGTGCCTGTATGTTGCATTGTTCTTTTGCAGGTTTAGCTTAAATAACTGTTGTATGCCATTTGACTCTTGTTTTATTCTATTATTGATTCCGAATTGTATGGTCTTTGCATTGTTTTTATTGACTTGCAATATTGCTAGTGTTTTGGTATTCCACTTGATTCAGAGGGTGTTCATAGACACGTTTGGCAATGTCGGACCCAGTGGCCTTGAGATTGCGTTTCAAGGAATTAGGGGAAGCTTTACACTTAGCAGGGGGAGACCTAATTGCGTATATCAATGCAGAGGTAGAGAAGCAGGAGGCTAAGGCAGAGAGGGCAGCAGAGAGAGAGGCAAAGAAATTAGAAGCAGAGCAGAAGAAACTAGAGTTAGAAGCAGCAAGAGAGCAAAAGAAACTGGAACTAGAAGCAGAGCAGAAGAAATTAGAAGCAGAGCAGAAGAAATTAGAGGCAGAGAGAGAAACGAGGAAATTAGAGCTAGAAGCAGAACAGAAGAAGGTAGCAGCAGAGAGAGAAGCAGAAGTTAGGAGATGGGAGTATGAGAGGGAAGAAAAGGAAAAAGAAAGACAGCATGAGTTAGAGCTAAGAAGATTGGGATCAGGAGCTTCAAGTTCTTCCTCAACCCCTCCCCACTCAGATCAGCTAGAGGTAGCATCCAACCCTGTACAAGGAATGTCATTTCCACTGGGAACATTCAATGAAAGAGAAGAAGGTCTAGATCTCTATCTGACTAGGTTTGAGCGTCTAGCAACAGAGTACAAACTAGATCCCACTCATTGGTCTTTTAAGCTTAGTCAAGGGCTTAGAGGAAAGGCTTATGACATCTACAGTAAGCTACCGACTGACAGAGTGACTGACTATCACAAAGTAAAAGAGGCACTCCTAACGGGATTCGAACTAACAGGAGAATGCTACCGGCAAAAATTCCGCACCAATCGGAGAGTGAAAGGAGAGAGCTATGCGCAGTTCGCGGATCGGTTGTCCACAACGCTGGATAAGTGGATTAGCCAGTCAGCCACGGCTAAAACGTATGATGGACTGACAGAACTGTTAGTATGGGAACAGCTACGGGAAACCATGACCCCCGAGCTGAGAACATTCTCAGTAGAGCAGGGCGCGGAAAGACTGGAAGATCTGGTCAAGGTCGCAGATAGGTACGTGGCCGCACACGTAGAAGCCAAGAGCTTCAGGCGAGACCTAAAGCCTAACGGGAAAGAGGCACAGAAACGAAGCCCTAACCGGGAAGAGCGCACCGCGAATAAGCCGAATAACCCCAGACCTGGGCAAAATAAAGGACCCAACACGGAATTCGGGAAAAGAGGTCCTGCAGAACAGAGACGGTATTGTTCGTTCTGCAACCGAAACAATCACTCCACCGCAGAATGTTTCAAGTTGGCCGCACAACGTAGGGAGGAGCGCGAAAGCCGGCCAGCGCACAGAGTTCTAACTCAAAGTAGCGGTAACAAGCCACACACAATCGGAGATCACCCATCGGTGACAGACACGGTCAAGGTCAACGGAAAAGAAGCGAACTGTCTGTATGACACAGGTCTATCATACGACGCGATAGTTAGCGAATCTCTTGTATCGCGCGCGGACTTGACAGACAAGACAGTCGACTTACAAGGAGCAGACTTGACGAAACCGACGACTACTTGCCCAATAGCTTGGATAGAAGTAGAGAGTAGGTACGTCACAGGACGAATCCAAGCAGCTGTTTTACAGAAACCCCTGTATGATCTAGTGCTAGGTTGTAGGTATGTGTTCTTAGGCACGCCCCCCAAAACTGTAGAGATAGCTGCAGTGCAAACCAGGGCCCAAGCTAAAACCCAACCACCCCAGCCCGAGTTCGCTCCGAATCCAGGACTCGAAGAGATCAAAACAGCACAGAAAGAAGACACCTCGATAGCGAAGTGCTTCCAGAAGCTACCCAAGGCGCACACACCCCCGCACAAGGGAGACTTCTACATGGAACAGGGAGTTCTACATCGACAAGGAGATGGAGATCACACCCAACTAGTACTACCAGCCACCCTTCGAGCCCAAGTACTAGAACTAGGCCACAGCATGCCACTCAGCGGACACATGGGAATTGGAGCCACAGTGCAGAGAATCAGCGCACACTACTATTGGCCAGGAATCACGGAGGATGTCAAGCGCTACGTGAAATCTTGCCACCAATGTCAACGATATTCCCCGCGACATCACACCGTACCAGTTACCTTAGGACCATCGGTAGTAGTCGGCGTACCATTCCAGCAAGTCTCAGTAGACATAGTAGGACCACTGCCCCTGACCAAGAAGCGGAACAGATTTCTACTCACACTCGTCGACGCATGTACGATGTGGTGCGAAGCAGTCCCGTTGCCAGCGATCGACACCAAGAAGATCGCAGATGCACTCATCGCCATCTTTACCAGAGTCGGATTCCCGGACAGCATTAGAACGGACAACGGATCTCAGTTCACCGGCCGCCTGATGCAAGACGTGTTCGAGTTGATACAAGTTCATCACATTCGCACACCACCATACCACCCAGCCAGCAACGGACAAGTAGAAAGACTGAATGGAACCCTTCTCACCATACTCAGGAAAGTCGCCGACGACAATCCAGAAGCGTGGGACACCTACGTGAATGCGGCACTGTTCGCATACAGAGAAACGCCCCATGCAGCCACAGGCTACACCCCGTCAACATTGCTATTCGGCAGACCTCTAGCAGGACCGCTAGAAGCCCTACGCAGAAAGTGGACGGAAGCCAAGATAGACTACACACCAAGAGGTGCCACCAAGTACGTCGCAGACCTGCAGGAAACCCTCAAAGCAACGTGGAAGAAAGCTGGTGAAGCACTGAAGAAGGCAAGAGCCCGTCAGGCGAAGTACTACAACCGCCACGCGAAGGACAGAGAACTGCAAGTCGGCGATCAAGTGCTACTCTTACTTCCAAGTGGAACCAACAAGCTGGACATCGCTTGGAGAGGACCGTACCGGGTGACTGCCAAGAAATCCAAGACAGTCTACCAAGTAGAGGTGAACGGGAGAGCCCGATACCACCACATCAATCTCCTCAAGAAATACACGGACCGACCAGCGACCCCCAGCACTCACAACTTGTTAGCCATCGCCATCGCGGAAGAAGGAGAAAGCATGGAGACCAATGCAGTAGAGTATCCCCTGCACTCCAAGGAAACCTACAAAGACGTGATACTCAACGGAGACCTAGCCGCTAACCAGCGACAGCAAGTACTACAGGTCATTCGACAACATCAGACTGTGCTCACAGACCGACCAGGGAGGACAGACCTCGTCGAAGTAACCTTAACGGTGACCGACCCAACACCCGTCCGCCAGAAGCTCTACCCGATGCCACTGTCGCAGCAGCGAGCCATCAAGGAAGAGATAGACACCTTACTGGCAGCCGGAATCATCTCAGAGTCTACCTCACCCTACAGCGCAGGCACGGTATTGTTGCGAAAACCCAACGGAGAGCATCGACTGTGCATCGACTTCAGACTCCTGAATGCGGTAACGCAGTTCCAGCCAGAGCCACTCCCGGACCAGACAGACCTATTTGCCAAGCTACAGCGAGCAAAGTACTTCTCACGCATCGACCTCAGCAAAGGATACTATCAGATACCAGTACAACCACAAGTCCGAAAGTACCTAGCTTTCAGCACTATGGAAGGACACTTCGAATTCAACGTGCTTCCATTCGGACTCCACAACGCACCCAGCATCTTCAGCGCCATGATGCGAAAAGTCCTGGCACCCCTGAGCAGCGAGCACCTACACTCGTTAATGGACGACATCCTCATCGCTACGCCTACGTGGGAGGAACATGTCACGCTCCTACAACAACTACTCGCCCGCCTCAGAGACACGGGATTGACGGCAAGACCCACCAAATGTCAGATTGGATTCACAGAACTAGAATTTCTGGGACACACCATCAGTCAAGGAAGCCTGCGACCGGTAGAAAAGACAGTGAAACGCCTACTCGACGCTCCTAGGCCCAAGACAAAGAAGGAAGTGCAGTCGTTTATAGGACTCTGCGGCTTCTACCAGAAGTTCATCCCCAACTACAACAGCATCGCCGTACCACTGACAAATGGAACCCGGAAAATCGCCCCGGACAAAGTCGTATGGACAGCGGAATGCGAGACAGCATTCCAAACACTCAAGGACAGAATGACATCGGCGCCAGTACTCCACCTACCCGATTTGACTCAGCCATTCGTTCTTCGCACCGACGCAAGCGACTTAGGCCTCGGAGCAGTACTGCTACAGCGCGACCCCAAGAATGCAGAGACGCTATTCCCTGTCGCCTACGCCAGCAGAAAATTGAGACCCGCCGAGACCCACTACGCCACGTCGGAGAAAGAATGTCTTGGACTAGTCTGGGCCATACAGAAATTCCAACTCTACCGGTATGGGACCCACTTCACAGTTCAGGTGGACCACCAACCACTATCGTTCCTGGCAGCCTCCAAGTCTTTGAACTCTCGCCTGATGAGATGGGCACTCACCCTTCAGGCATACTCATTCCAGATCGAGTACATCCCCGGCAAAGAAAACCACGGAGCCGACTACCTCAGTCGCCATCTCGTGGAGGACACAGCAGCTGTCGCCCACCCAACACAACTAAGGGCCACAGCACCAGAATTCGTCCCCGCCCAGTAATACCCTGTCACTAGTGTCCATAGCTACCTGGCACAGCATTGCAGCTCAGGTAGAGCAACTTAGTTAGTTTGTAAATAGGACCCTAGGATAGTGCAGTGTTAAACTAGGCTCTGTAGTAGAAAAAGGTCGAATCCAGTAGTCATCGCCTTTTTTCAGTTGAGGGAGCCTGTCATGAATTGGCTAGTTTTAACTCTGCTTGTTGACTATTTAGCCATGTGTAGTCTTTGTAACAGTAGAGAAGTTAGACTATTACACAGCAGCAATTAAATTACACAGCAGACCACACACAGCGAGCGAGCCACCCACATCGCAGTGAGTCAGCACTTGAGTTTTGAATCGGACCGTTTTAACCAATCAGAGCAGGCTCAGTGGGTAGAGCAGTTTGACTGGGTCCGAGCCTAACACAGTTTGAATCAGTCGTGTGTGAGACGAGGTAGAGGCAACATCTCCACAGCTAGAGAAATCTCTACACTCATAGACCAGGAAGCAGGACTTAGGAATCTTAGAATTCTCTCAAGTCATCACGGGCCTGAACTTGTCAAACAGGTAAATGAACACCCTTCTGTTTCATCGTGATATATTTATATTATTGTTGAAATTATGTTTGTGGAATTTGCTATGCATAAATGTGAATTGTTAATCCGAATTTGCGGGACCACGTGGAAGAGCCTACCACGAGGCGAAACACGACCGGTTGCGCCGCCATGTTGTATCCCGTATGGAACCACTGTTGTTTAACTTATATGTATGTTTGCAGACCAGTGGCTGTACCACTGAATGTTTATATTATTATTAATTCTGTATGTGTATAGTTAGACACGATTGATATTTATGTATGTATAGGAATTTAGAGTGAGATTCCAGTGGACCCCGGAAGTAGCAGAATGTTCGTCGCTTATGTATAGAGATGTGGAGCTATCACTGAGGGCTACTTTGGCTTTCAGTGAGACGCTCTGCACAAACCGATTATTCAGGGTTGTGCAGAATTTCGTCTCTTATATTACAGACGAGCAGGCGAGCTATCCCGAGCTATCCCGAGCTATCCTGTGAACCCCACTCCACAGAAACGGCTAGTTGGTTGAGGAGACTCTGCCGCACAAGCCGGAAAGAGCTACCTTGAAAAAACCCCTACAAGACCCCACAGCGTGGCAAGGGAACCCAACTACACAACTACCCAGGTGGACCAGAAGCTACCTCACAGAAGGACTTCGCACGCTCCATCTAGCAGTTAAGTGAACACGCCAAGGTGCACTTAAACTGATCATAACAGGACCACAGTAGTCCAACTCTTCAGAAACTGTAAAACGGACCACAGTAGTCCAAATCTACATGAGATATACTAGCAAAGTGCCCGAGGAAGATAAAACAGCTGCCTAGACTATCAGCGATCGAACTATTAGCAGTGACTGAGACTTTTTAAGTTAGATTAGTACTTAGAGAATCTTGTATAGAGTAGAAGAAATAAATGTGTGATTTTAACTGTTATCAAGTGGCTGGACTACATATGATTCATAGCCGTATGAAAGCTAGTGTGACAGTAATCTCTTACCATTGTTCTATCTATTTCTGTACCCCAACCTTAACACAGAACGAGCTAAACAAATAAATTTATTAAAGTAATTCATAGGGTGACTACTAGCAGTTCCCACCGAATAAACGTGAGGGTCCATAATTCCATTGTGCAGAGCCCATAAACCCCACGTGACAGGAGAGAGAGAGAATGTGTGAATGAGAATTCTTCACCCTACATCCTCCATCACTTCGCTTCTCTCTAACCACAACCACCCCACCACTAGATAGAGTTGAAAATTTAGTTACAAATATAATTTCAAAGCACTGCTATAAAATTTTGATTTTTTTTTCTGACATCTTTGTTGAAAAAAAAAACTAGGCCAGTGTTTTACACTTGACATATTTTTGGTTTTGTTTTAAAAAACCCAAAATGTGTTTTAGAGAGTTATGAGGTTTTTGTTTTCTATTTTTATAATATATAAAGAAATAACGGTAGAATGAAATAAGGGTTTCAAAATAATTCTATTAAAAACTGAGATTTATGTTTTATACAGTAGGATAAATAAGTATTACCTTTTAATTACAGTTGTATATTACTTCATAAGGAGGAGGATGCTTGGGGGGAGATGAGAGAGAGAAAAAAGATCATAATTCTTGAATGCCAGTACTTAACTGTTATCGGAGCTTGACATTTGTGCTTTGGATGCCTGTATTATAAGATTAGTATTTGCTTTGTAACTTAATAATGAAGTGTTCATTGTGTCAGTATCAAGAACAGTTGGAAAGTTGGATTGTGACGAGATATCTGTAGAAGAGACATATATGACTGAAGAAACCTATTTTTGCCGAAACCTTTGTGCCAAGACTGAAAAAAGCATGGTGGTTTAGATGAGTGATATCGGTGCGTGCTATTATCGTTTTAATAAAATTATTGTTGCCTAGTTTTTAAATTTTCTTTTAGCAGTAAAATTGTTTGTGTTGATTTAACAAAGCAGTTCTAGTTTAGTTTACCTCCGGGATGTTACGGAATGAGTGTCACAAGATAGTGTGCGTAATAATACAATTTGGTCTTGCATTGAAACATGTTTACACTCTAAAGGTAGCAAACAAATTATGTGTATATAAATAATTTGGATTAGGATTTGGTTTTTCATGCTGATGCGTTTTCGATGAACTTCTATGTAATATATATAATTATGCCATGTTTATTTTAATGCATTATGTGTATTTGGTTTGCTATGATATTACATGTGTTTTATGTTAATGATTCTATAGTTAATTATGTCAACGTTCATGCCTTGTTTTAAACTTTATTGATAATGTTTTGTTGTGCTCCATGATTTTTTAATGTTTAAACGCTCAAGCTTTCGGTAATTAAGAATGTTGCTTTTACAAGCCATGTTCTTTTTAATTTCATTCTTGTTTAAGCTCCCCTCATCTTAATCCATCCCTTTAGTCGATGTTTATTAGGATATTGCTGACATTTGATAGGCTTATTATGTGAATGGAAGCTTAAACAAAACGTTTAATGTCGCCTATCAGGTATGTGACTGATTATGTATATCAAGTGTGTTGAATAGGGTGTTTAAATGACACGTGATATTGTTTGGCTATGTTGTACCAGGGACTTTGTTGTATGGTGTTGTTTCACTGTTAAATACATAACTAATTATTTTGCTAATACTTGTTTTCTCCTTTGTCGAATCCATACTTAAATGTGCGTTTCAAATGCATACAAAACGAGATCAAAAGAGCGTTCGATGTGACTGAAGCAGAACTGTTTGTCTGTCGCCGTGTTCCACGCGCCGATCCTGTCTCGGTGAGACTTCAGAGCCAACGTGCACGCACTGTGGGTACTGCAGCGAACTTCTGCACCGTTACTGTAAAGCTGCTAGTAGTAGCCGTGTGTGCGGATTCTGCAAGGCGACGTTCCTCCTCCTCCATCAGCCCCTCCTAGCTCTCTCTCTCTCTCTCTCTCTCTCTCTCTCTCTCTCTCTCTCTCTCTCTCTCTCTCTCTCTCTCTCTCTCTCTCTCTCTCTCTCTCTCTCTTCCTCTTCTCTTCTCTTCTTCCATAGTTACGTCGATGTTACTCATTCACTGACGGTAGTTTGTAACTCCCTTTTGTTTACATTTTCGATGCAACAAAAACATTCTTTGCGCTAAAAATGCATATTGCTGACATTATCGTTTCCCCATCTCTGTATGCACGTGCTGAAGACTGTTGCAGATAGCCTTGTTCTAGCGTTATCTAGTATAGGAAGCAGCAGCAACAGCTATTTGTAGAAAAGACTGCTTGCGATAAACCCTCGATCCTCTGTTGAGTACAGCTGGGTTGTTTTTTTTGACATTGTTGTCATCCCGGTACATGTATCTTTTGACGAATTGTGCATAGCCTTGCAATGGCTTTATCTGGCATCGACAGCTATATGTTTGTTTGTTGTTTGTTGAGAAGGAGCTAGAGAGAACTGTTGTTGGTGTTTATGATTTGTGTGTACGTTTGATCAGGAACTGTGTGGTGCCCGAGTTTCATTGAGTTCTGGAAAAATCTGTAGACTTCGATCTCTGGCTTGGTCCTGCAAGGTACGTGTGTGTGTGTTTGTGTGTGGGTGTGGGTGTGGGTGTGTTTGTGCGTGAGTGTGTAACACGTTGTTGCTGATTTGTGCATGTATTATTGCTTGTCACATTGTGCTGTCGGAGTGATTTGCAGCACTACTATTGCATCAAATGCATGTCTATGTGTTTATTGTGTATGTGTGTGTGTGTGTGGGGGGGGGGGGGTGTCCCTCATGTATTATTACTTATTTTTTGATTGTTTGTTGATTTGTTAGTTCTTTGCATAATATTCAATCTGTCAATCTACTTACCTACCTGCTATCTGTTTATGGGTTTAAACATCTTTTCGACTGTCTATAGCTTTTAATAAGCATTTATTATTCGTTTATTTGTGTTGCATTGATATATGTTGTACATGTTTAGCTATATCTTGCAATATCTTTATGATATGCATATATTTCTTGCAACACTGTAGCCTCATCATTTTCGTTAAATATTATGGTAGGCGTTAGTTTTAACAGCGTAGAATTGAGAGAAACTGCCAAAGAGATGTGCTGATTCGCTTTCTAGTTTTGAAGCAATAACACCGAAACAACAGCAGCAAAGGAAGTGTGACGTAGATGTGGTTTTAAAAATGTTGAAGCATCAAAGATATTGTTAGATGAATTTATCTTGCAGACGTAAAAAAAATATTGAGAGAGAAGCATCATTGACAGTTTTAACTGAGATTCTTGTAGATTTGTGGCGTGTTTGATTTGTAAATCAAAGAGATGTTGCTGATCCAAATCCGTGTTGTATATAGGTGAAATAGGAAAAGTAACAATCATTATAAGCACTTTCTACTTTTAATAATAATAATAATAATAATAATAATAATAATAATAATAATAATAATAATAATAATAATAATAATAGGATCAAAGCGCGACGATCTGTACCAACATGCACGCTCACTTTCTTCACGCACTCGTAAATGCACAATAAACATATCTATCATTCAGACCATCAGCCTACATTCCAAGGTAAGATTACTGCGCTCCCTTGTCATCTCCATCTTCCTATACGCTTGCAAAACATGGACCCTCACAGCAGATCTACAAAGAATAGTAAATACAAAGCATGGAGATGAAGTGCTACAGAAGACTTCTGGGCATTTCATTTACCCAGCACATCACCAACGACGAAGTCCGACAGACAATCACACAAGTCATTGGACAACCCGATGGTGGTGAAAAAACGGAAACTCCATTGGTATGGCCACGTCACCAGATCATCAGGCCTTACAAAGACCATCCTGCAAGGCACAGTGCAATGAGGTAGAGAAGAGGGAGACCGAGAAAGAGGTGGGAAGAATATTTGATTTTATTTAATGTATTAAACCTACGGACACTTGTTGGCGTTTTGGTAGTCTAGATTTGTTTTGCTTAGATGCTGAGAAATCAAAGAGGGTTTGTTTTTCTTTCTCTCTAATCATCTTTCTAGATTTTAAACGTAAACAAGACTGAGAAGGTCTCGTGGAGATAGGTTTAACTGTAGATTTCGTTGAGCTTGGAAGCTCAAATTCAAAGCCATGGTTTGTAATGTAGATGTGAAACTTTAAAACAAAAACACAGTTTCAAAGAAAGTGCGGATTTGCGAGAGGAAAAGGACGTTTTGCTATCATGATTTTGCAGGATTAGTTTCAATGTGATTTGGGTTTTGCCAGTGTAATGCAAATAAACGAGGTGCGAGTGCAAGTCCTTGATGTTTCTTTTAGCATTCAAGGAACATGATTTAAAAGAGCTGGGGAACGAGGAGGGGGGGCGGGAAGGGAGGGTATACTATCATCATCATCAGCATCATCATCATCATCATCATCATCATCATCATCATCATCATCATCATCATCATCGTCATCATCATCATCGTCATCACCGCTGTCATTCTACTCCTTCTCATGTTCATCTTCAACATCATGTGTGATTGTTAGTTTTTAATTCAGGCCAACAAGGGTGTATTTTGCAAGGGAGGCAAAACGTTTATGTATTAGTTTAGTGTTCTCGTCTACACAGATAGGATGATTAGAGTTTATTGACAACATCTTGGATCAACGGTATATTTTGCAGGTATTAAAACGAAACCTTTGAATAAGAAACAAAAATGCACCACATGTGTAATCACTGTGTTGACCGTCAGTCTTTTTTTTTCTGTTGTTTTTAAAACTGACGTTGTATCTGTGCCTTCGGTTTGCTTGTATCTTCGTTTTAGGCTAATCTGTCAGCAAAACACAGCTTCATTAGTGGTACATGTATTGTATAACGGTTTAAGGGTCACGCTGCGTTTGGCTTATGTTAAACTAGAAGTAGTGAGTTCATGCTAGGTTTAACAGATTTAAATTTCAGTCTACAAGCTGTTAGTGTGAACAGTTCATATATGATTAGCATACAAAGAAAGGAATTCCCTTGTGCGAAAAAAACTCGAAATACTATATCATATATATATTGATATATAGATCGATAGATGGATTAGATAGATAGATTAGATAGATAGATAGATAGATAGATAGATAGATAGATAGATAGATAGATAGATAGATAGATAGATAGATAGATAGATAGATAGATAGATAGATAGATAGATAGATAGATAGATAGATAGATAGATAGATAGATAGATAGATAGATAGATAGATAGATAGATAGATAGATAGATAGATAGATAGATAGATAGATAGATAGATAGATAGATAGATAGATAGATAGATAGATAGATAGATAGATAGATAGATAGATAGATAGATAGATAGATAGATAGATAGATAGATAGATAGATAGATAGATAGATAGATAGATAGATAGATAGATAGATAGATAGATAGATAGATAGATAGATAGATAGATAGATAGATAGATAGATAGATAGATAGATAGATAGATAGATAGATAGATAGATAGATAGATAGATAGATAGATAGATAGATAGATAGATAGATAGATAGATAGATAGATAGATAGATAGATAGATAGATAGATAGATAGATAGATAGATAGATAGATAGATTAGATTGGATTGAGATTAGATTAGATTAGATTAGATTAGATATTTCGTGTTTTTTAACACAAGGGAATTCCATATATGATTATAGTATTTCGTGTGTTTTTTTTAACACAAGAGAATTCCTTTCTTGTATGCTAATCATGCAAGTTTAAGTTCACACTAACCGCGTGTAGGCTGAAATTTAAATCTAACTTAGCATGAACTCACTACTTCTAGTTTAACATAAGCCGAGCGCAGCGTGACCCTTAAACCGTTATACGATACCCCTACCCGTTAAGGGAGTAAGGTACCCGAAACCGTTAAGAACTAAAGACGAAATCCGTGTTTTACAGTTGTAATCCCTGTCAGCAGCGAAAGGATAGTTATACGACTCTAGCCTTAATTCTCCTTTATGGACATAGTTAAAGGGGTTTGGTTCTTCTGAATGTTTTGAATTTATTTTTTTCTCGTCACAATGAGTTTGCCCTACCTTGAAATGTGCACTTTGTCATGTCACTTTGATGGGTGATATATGAACATTATTGCTCAAACCGATCCGCGAAGCTGTGGATTGTTTTTGTAGCTTCTCGTTCTTGATATGTAAACAAACAAACAAACAAATGTGTTATACTCGTTGTTTTTTATCAGTAGTTGATTCAGCCACGATGCTTGAATTCTGATAGGTGTAACTGAGATTCGTTTATCCACGCAACCTGTTTACTCAGCAACAAGACAGGAGTCGTCGTATGAAGTTTTCCAACTTTATTCAGCGAACATTAACAACTGCATACAATCGCTTTTACCACTTTTTAAACTTTTAAAACAGTGCGGTACTTATATAGTCTCTATACTCCAGAGAAAGAAAGAACATTCGGGCAAGACACAATTATAACCAATCAGAATAAACTTCGTCATCACTGTCTTACGTCATACAACCATATTTAGGCTAAAAGAATCTCTCAGCTGTTACTACACCCATCGTGAAACTTCTATCGATAGTAAACAAACAGCTCCAGAAAATTATCAAATAATATCGACCAACTAAAATTACCAACGTTATACAAAGCTTCTTCTAACAACGCAAAATCAAATCAAAGGTAAATACACTCTATTATTGCATGCTTTGCAAAATAAAACGATCAGATCTATCGCGCGCGTCACAAACGTAACAAAATGTGTTGTGCTATATTTAGGATCAACCTTGATGCTATAAATAGGTACATAAACAATAAATACAAATTGTGTTGCGATATATTAAAACTGTACTTTAGAAATAGTGTGTGTTTTTTTTAATCCGATTGTTTTGCAGAAAGACAACACCCTCTGTGAATTCGAAAAAGGATTCGTTACATTGAAATGTAGTACAAGTTAAATTTAATTGATATCTATCTTTGTTATCTTCTTATGCCCTTGTATCCAGTTTGTTTAATCTGATGGAAGCAAAAGTGCCTCAAACCATGAGAAAGCATGATCGTGTCGCACAGCAAGGGAGGGCCTGGGATGAACGATGGCGAGACAGATAAAAAGGCTTACTTACTATTTACCATAAGATGGAGGAAACCACAGGCTTTAGGGCTGAGAATATATAGAAGACCGCAAAGATGTTATCAGAACTAAAGGACATTTCAGCAAAACTAAAACACAGCGAAACCTCAAGTGTAATAGGTGTTTGTAGGATACAGAACACGCAGGTCAAGTTCGTTGGTTGTTTTATCAAAGTCTTCTTCATCGAAATTGTATATATAACATAAAGTTCTCGTGACACGAACACATGTACTTCAAGATGATCGAAAGAGATAAGTGTACAAAACAACAACAACAACAACAACAACAACAAAACAAGCATGTTTGCACTACATCAGATGATGACGACAATTATGATAATAACGATGACAATGATAATGATGCTGATGATACCGATGGCAATAATGATTTTGACGATAATATTGATGTTGCTGACGATAATGATGATGCCGATGATGATGTATTTATGATGATGTTGTTCATGATGATGATAATGATGATGTTTTTCCTGTTGATGAGGGTCAAGGATGATGATGATGACGATGATGATGATTTTAATGCTGATGATGCTGTTCATGATAATAAAGTTGTTCAAGATGACGATTTTCATGATGATATTGGTCAAGGACGATGATGATAATTCCGATTATGTTGTTCATGATGATTATGTTGTTCATGATGATATTGATGTTGGTAAATGATGGTGATAATGTCGATGATGATGACGATAATAATAACGATGACGACGACTGCAGTTTTTAATGAACTCTAACATACACGCCAATATAGCATGCACAGTGCGCAGAACAAGACACATTTGTGTAGCAAAATAACTCTGAGCGCAATCCACGAGACGTTAAAAGCTCTTGTTGCTATACAATAACAAAACGGGACAAGACAACGCATGTACACATACAGAGTGTCTGAGCCTGCTGACGCATACGCTAAACATTGATAGCGTGCTTGCTTCAGTAGGCTAAGCTACGCTGTTTTCAAAACGCATGCTGCCTTGTCCGGGACCGATGCTTGACCTTTTACTTGCATGTTCTCAGCTGTCCATCCTTCTGTCCATCCCTCCAGCCACCCTTCGCCCTCCCATCTGCCAGACAGGGAGGTTTGCTGGCTTTATGTCAATTGTTCGTTTTTTTTTTGCTCGTCTGTCAATCTGTCTACACCAGACACGGTTAGACGGGGAATTTGTTGTATTTATGTCCAACTCTTCTTTTTTTCTGTTTGCCTGTCTGTCTGTACAAGACGTTGCTAAACTGGAAAAGTTTGTGTGTATTTTTATGTCCAATTCGTTTTTCTTCTTCTTTATCTCAGTGTCTGTACGACGTTGCTAAATGAGGGGTGGAGATTGGGGGAGGGGAGTAGTTCGTTGCATTTTTGTCCAATTCTCCCCGTAGGGGTGCCGGGGGTTTCAGTATAAATATAGTATCCCCACTTTCTGGAAATTTAGTGCATTAAATTCCCACTGTCACTGTCTTTCTCCTTTGTTCTTTCTCATTCCTACTCTGTTCTATCAATCTACTATACTATCTTCTTCTTCGCTAGACCAGTCACCTACCTTTTTTCTTGAAAACTCTTCCGTTACAAAACTCTTGATTTGTGTGTGAGGTCTGTTGGATCAGCTTGGAAATATTGGATGCTTTCTGCCAAATGGTTACTGGGGCTTCCTATGATGTTATTATTTGGCAATGTAGGTATTTTATATGTATGTGTTTTGTGGTTATTGTATAATGATGTTTGTATTCTATTTTGTTTTTGTAAACGGGGGTTCGATAAATTAGAGTATAGCTTCAGCGTCCTCTGCGTGGGATGTCTTTATTGTTAAGTGACCGGCTGGTAGATTGCCTTCAGTGTTACCACTAGGGTTGTTTGGGCAGATCTTTTATGCGGATCAGGGGTGAGTCATCTTTCACTTCTCTAGTCCTGATTTGGCTCAGAAGAGTCCACTGGACCTAAAGCAATAACCATGTAAAGTAATGTAATGTAATGTAATGTCCAATTGTTCGTTGTTGGTTTTCTTGCTTGACTGTCTCTGTGTCTGCACAAGACGTTGGTAAATGGGGGAGGTTTGTTGTACTTATGTCCAAATGTTTCGTTTTCTGTTTTGAATACTTGTGCAGTCAACGGCCCCGCTCGCTCTCAAGGCGTTACCAGTACATTGAAAGGCTGCATTTTCTGTATGAAAATTGGAAACTGCAAAAACAGACGAGAGACCGCACTATACAAATACCCTATTTATTATTATTATTTTTATTATTATTTAAAAACAAATAATGCAATGCAAGGTACTGCTAGACAAACTTAAGAGTAAGTATAGTTTAAGATAGTTTTTGTTGTTGTCACGATAGCTTCTCTTTATGACAAATTATTATCCATAAGTCTTTCATGCAATTACACAGATTGTAATGACTAAACTAT
Organism: Oncomelania hupensis; assembly: GCA_036898135.1. Classification (NCBI taxonomy): domain Eukaryota; kingdom Metazoa; phylum Mollusca; class Gastropoda; order Littorinimorpha; family Pomatiopsidae; genus Oncomelania; species Oncomelania hupensis. The sequence continues at coordinate 26,262,878 of CM072520.1, forward strand.
AGTGTACAAGGAGAGGAACTGGTGTTTTAATGTCATCCTATAGATTGATGAAGTTTGTGATAATAATGGAGTCATTTTGTTACCTTTATTACTCTTATGTCAGTTCCCAAGATTTGTTTTCAAGATGCAAGTTATAAGATAATTGATTGTCCCCATTTGTACACATGCTACGTATTCTGTCTGCTTTTTCCCTTAAGTCTATCACCCACTGTAAGACCTCTCTGTGTTATCAATTCTCTTTACGTTAAGTCTATCTAGGAGGCACTGTGGTCTAATGGTAGTGCTTCGGCTTGCGGATCGGAAGGTCCCGGGTTCGAGCCCTGGCCGGGCCATTGTGTTGTGTCCCTGGGAAAGACACTTTACTCCTGTTTTCCTACTCCTTCGGATGAGAGTATAAACCGAGGTCTAGTCTGTGTCGCATACATTCCATCATAACGGACTTTAAAGATCCTGACGCTCATGTCCTAGACGGGTGAGTGCCGGTGACAAGAAAACACCCAGCATGCACCTAGGTCCTTCTCCCCCATCCCTGGCTGCCCAGGATTGTGCTCAGTTGTCCTGGCGTCAGACCATGCGCCCAAAGGCTGCGGGTGGGCGTCTCGGGCGGCTTGAGTTAGATCCTGTATCGGCCATCGCCTTGAGCAGCTCTTGAGCTGGAAAAGCGCTATATAAGAACGATTAAATAAATAATAAATAAATAAGTCTATCACCCACTGTAAGACCTCTCTGTGTTATCAATTCTCTTTACGTTAAGTCTATCACCCCCTGTAAGACCTCTCTGTGTTATCTATTGTCTTTACATTAAGTCTATCACCTCCTGTAAGACCTCTCTTTGTTATCAATTGTCTTTACGTTGTCTCTTTCTGTCTCACCAGTAGTTCAGTGGTAGAGCATTGCACTGATACACCGATGATCCATGTTCCAATCTCGTGGTGGCCAAGATAAAAGCAGACATTTTTTGCTGTTCATCTTAGTTGTTTGATTGCTCTGGTGGCTCAGTGGGGAATTAGGTCCCTACCCCTATTTTGTTTTTTAGAATGGTTATCCTATCACCTTCTCCCCTCTCCTCCCCAGTCCACGGTATCGCCAATGGTGAGCGTAGATGGGGAACCTCAGTGTCTATTCATTCGGTCCCTGTTGGTCACTCTGTCACCACCGCTTCTGTAAAGACTCTGTCCACCTCCTGCCTCCACAATTTAGTGCTTTGAATGACCACTGTTTCTGTCATTCTCATGTATTCATTCTCGTTCCTAATCTGTCCTATCAATCTACTATCTTATTTCTTCCTCGCTAAACAAGTTATCTAACTTTTCTCTTGAAAACTTTCCCACAACTCCTGGTCTGGGTGGACGTTGAACTTCAATGTTAATTCATTCGGTCTCTGTTGGTCACTCTGTCACCACCGCTTCTGTAAAGACTCCTGCCTCCACAATTTAGTGCTTTAAATTACCACTGTTTCTGTCATTCCCGTGTATTCTTTCTCCTTCCTAATCTGTTCTATCACTATCAGTCTACTATCTTCTCTCTTGTTCGCTAGAAAAGTCATCTTGAAAACTTTCCCAAAATTCCCGGTCTGTGTGTGGGGTCTGTTGGGTCAGCTTGGGAATATTGGACGCTTTGTGCTAAATGGACACTATGGTATTATTATTATTTAGCAAATTAGGCATTTTGTATTTATGTGTTTTGTTAATATTTTATCATATTTATATTCTATTTAGATTTTGTAAACGGGGGTTTGATAAATTAGATAGAGTATAGCTTCAGCGTGCCCTGCGTGGGATGCCTTTATTGTAAAGTGACCGGCTGGGGAAGTGCCTTCGATGTTACCATTAGGGTTGTTGCAGCAGATGTTTTATACGAATCGGGGGTGAGTCTTCTTTCAACTTTGTGGTCCTGATTCGGTTCTTTGCAGTCCGCTGGATCCTATATAAAATGACTAACTAACCTCTTGTCCCCACCGTGTGAGTGGAGCTTGTGTCTTTAAGCGCTAATGCACCGTGATATTACTACCACCTCCGATAGTATAACTATAAAACCTGCGTTGTATGTTTCTTTGTTGATTGGTTTATTTAATTCAACTGTATGGTCACCGCTGTTTTGTTTGTGTACAAGAGTGTGAGCCTTCATCAAGGGACATGTTGGTTGTTTAAGCTTCGGTATTTCATGCCGTAGCGTCAGCATCAAATCAACATGAAGAGAAAATTGGAGAGAAGGGTGACCACCATGGCGAAGGATGAAAAAGGGCCACCAGTGTTACTGCTGCAGCAGCTTCCGCCATCAATCAATAACCCTGTAGTTCCATCACATCACAAACACACACACACACACCCACACACACACACACACACACACACACACCCACCCACACACACACACACACACACACACACACACACACGGTGGCTACATAAACAGTCAGGAAGGGAGAGAGAGAGAGAGAGAGAGAGGGGGAGGGGAGGGAGGAAGGTGAGAAAGAGGGAGAGAGAGAAAGAGAGGGAAAAAGAGAGAGAGAGTTGGGGTTCATATCAGAACAGCACAGAATGATCATGTTCTCTGAATGATCATGTTCTCTGAAAGTTCAATACAAATTGTTTAATTTATAACAACCCTGTTGCTCACTATGCACTTGTGTCCTGTACTAATGACTTTGCCCAAACGGCATTGTAGTCCAACGCCAATGTCATTTTAAATGCCGAGTTCTTGCACTGTTAGTAGTATAATTGCTCTGGAGGTTCAGTGTTGATTTAGGTCCCTAACCCATCCATCTTCTGTGGGATGTTAATCCCCGTCTGCCGAATCGCCAATGGTGGGTGTAGACGTTAAACATTAATGTTCATTCTTTGGAATCTTTTACATGTACACATTCTGGCAAGCGAGGGACAATGACTACTACTACTACTACTACTACTACTACTACTACTACTACTACTACTACTACTACTACTACTACTACTACTACTACTAATAATAATAATAATAATAATAATAATGGATGCTATATACGCGCTTTTCTCCAAATCAAACAGGCTCAAAGCGCGGCGATCTGTACCAAAATACACGCTCAAGCGGTCAATGGTTTGCTAACTAAAACCATACTGTAGTAAACTTGTGAATCATGTCATGACGACAAGATGATAGCAACATCTTGAGACGGATCACTTGTTCAGTTTCCTTCGGGGCGTGTTTCATTTGCCATCATCGTTGATTTTATTTTTTTTTTTTTTTAAAAGAGAAGCAGAACAAAAAAGTAGTTTCATTGATGAAGTGTATATATTGAGCGATTTAGCACAAGGTTTGTGGTTATGGTAATAAAATAAATTGGGTCAGAAAGGAAGTTTGATTTCCGCTGCTCCCAACTCTCCCCCTCCTCTACAGGAGTTTTCACTCTCCTGTCAATCCTAACTCCTTGCCCTCCCTCGCCCCACCTCTATCCCTGCTTCCCACACCCGAGGTAGATCAGGAAAAAAGATGTTAATACCTTCGCCCCTCAAAAGGAAGAAAAGTGTACGTTGTTCTTTGAGAGCATGAAATATGTGTTGCCAATTTAACATATTATAGTGCATGGTTTTTTTTTCTCAAGATGTTCATGAAGTGCAATCTCTCTCTCTCTCTCTCTCTCTCTCTCTCTCTCTCTCTCTCTCTCTCTCTCTCTCTTTCACACACACACACATGCCCACACACAGAGAGAAAGAGAGAGGGAGAGAAGTTATTTATTTATTCATTGCTTACAGGGTCCAGCGGACTGCAAACAGCCGAATCAGGACCACAAAATCAAGACCACAACTTCGCTGAAAGGGGACTCACCTCTAATCCGCATAAAAGATCTGCCGAAACGACCCTAGTGGTAACACTGAAGAAACTCCACCAGCCGGTCACTTTGCAATAAAGACATCCCGCGCAGAGGACGCTGAGGCTATACTCTATTTTATCGAACCCCCGTTTACAAAAACAAAATAAAATACAAACATCATTATAAAATATCAACAAAACACATACATATAAAATGCCTATATTGCCAAATAATAACATCATAAGAAGCCCCAGTGACCATTTGGCAGAAAGCGTCCAATATTCCCAAGCTGATCCAACAGACCTTACAAACAAACGAGGAGTTTTGTCCCGGAAGAGTTTTCAAGAAAAAAAAGGTAGGTGACAGGTCTAGCGAAGAAGAAAATAATATCGTAGATTGATACAACAGATTTGAAATGGACGTTCGACCTTGTTCTGCTGTGGGGTTTAAAATTAAACGCAATGTCGGTGCTTAATTTCAACATATAGAATAAATATGTAGCCGAAACACATGTTGCCTACAGGTCATTCAGCTAAAACATAATTATATCGACGTGAGATTACAAAATCACTGAACTTTATGTTTTAGATCATGCTGTCCTCAGTGTTATATCAGCGCCTTACCCTTTAGGCATGCGTGCATTCATTAAGATGAAGTTTCTGATTAGACTACACGCATATAAAAATGTAGGTTTATGATTGTATAGTGTGTCCGCTCGCCGTTTTGATTAATTTTAGCTGATGAGCGTTAAGAGGCATTAAGATGATAAATGAAGGCGTTTACTTACGAGAATAACACATGTTTGAAATCAATCTCACTTGACTGTTTTGGATTGATTTCCAGCTGATTTCAGCAAACTACATCATTCATGCATAGCTGTGTCTACAATATTATTTGGGAGGGGGTGCTGATATGTATATAAACATTTTACAAGTAAATATCACAAATAGAAATGATGCATATTGCACACACTAGTAAGAGAGTGGCACACTGAAACGTATGGTTTTGAACCTTGTTAAAAGTTGGAATCCATCTTGTAACATTTAAACACCAGTGTTCTTTCACTCTAAACAAAAATCTAGTTATGTCTGGCCAGCCCATTCTAAAAAAAATTATGTTTTAGTGCATTAACATCGATATGGTGTTTTATAATTTCATATTATGAGTACGCCTATCGATGTTGTACCTTAGCTAGTTGATTCACAAACACTTTCTACTATGTGACCTCTTAATCTGTGGTCACTGATAGTACTGCGAGCGTTTATCTAAAGGCAAGGGTCATCTAAAATCAGTCTACCATAGGGAGTGACGCAAGGATATATTGATAATTGAGGAGAGAGGGTGATGCGCTTGATATCTATATTTTGATTGTTAAATGTAAATGATTATCTTAATATAGCATGCATAAGAGTATGAAAAAAACATTGTTGTGTAAGAATGAATCAAAAGTGTAAATAAACACACACACACAAACACACACACACGTAGAAACGCGCACATATTAAACCACATACACACACAAACACACACACACGCTAATAGCCCTACACTCAGGCATGCAAGCAGAGGCGCGCTCACACGCACAAACACAAATACACGCAGATATGCAGGCGCAGGCACACACACAAATGCAAAAATACGCGCGCTCATATGTACTCTATTTTTTTGTATCTCTTTCTCTCTCGCACACACACGCACACACAACACATCACACACGTACCCAATGCGCACTTAAATTGTATTCAGTGTGTACATGTTCCGTGCAAAGCGTGTTTTGGTCTGATACGAAACAGGATAGATGTTTTGCAAGCAGTTGACTAAATCGAGGAATGGGGTTCATAGGGTGAGGTTAGTTTGGGGTCGTTAAGGGTGGTTCAGCGGGAAGAAGGTCGTGCGGGAGGGTTGGGGGGGGGTAGGTGGGGGTGGACATTGAGAGGAGAGATAAGATCGACTGAAGAGACAAGAGTCCTCCAGGGCAGGGGCTTGGCCCTGTGACTTTTAGTGGTGACCGGGCAGTCCCTTTTTGGTGTCTTGATCAGATAATCATTTGATCACCATGTGCGAACTATGTCACCCAAGTATAGGAAGAGAGAAGGGGGCAGAGAGAAAGAGAGAGACAGATAGAGAGACATTGACTATTGAACCGTTTGATCGGATAAAGGGTTTAGTTAAGGCTGTAAAGTTTAGTGTTACAACCTGTCCGACAGAGAGAGAGAGAGAGTGAGAGAGGGAGAGAGAGAGAGAGCGTGTTTCGTATAAAAACACATTTTAACATTCTTTATTCTAGTTTAAATGGGTTGTTTAAAAGCGTCAATGTGAGTATGATACTGAGAATGATTGCAAATAGTTTTGAAATATACATTTGTAAACATGTTTTGATTATAAACGGGATTGTTGCAGTTATTGTTACTGTTGATAAGGTTTAAAGGACAGGTTGTTAGATTAGGCTATGCTTAAAACCTTTAAAATATATGTATAAAATTATTGAAACCTTTATCGAATTAGAGTTTAAACTTTGACAACAACAATAAAATATCAGTCTCTGTGTTTCTGTCTGCCTGTCTTTCTCTCTCTCGGAAGCTGGGAACTACTGACCTTATGTATTCTTCAAGATTTATAATGCCCAGATCTTACCTGTTATAACGTACGGATCGGAAATGTGGGGTTATCAGTGATTTGAAAGAAACTTAAATTTGAGCAGTCAGACACCTAGTACCATAATCTGGGGTGATGTAGGCAGGTTCCCCATATTTATTTTTACTGCTGTGAGATGTGTCAACATTTGGGTGAGGATCCTGAATCTTCCTGAAGACAGACTGCCAAGAGAAGTGTGTGACATGATTTTCCATTTGCCGGAGAACGGGCAGCGGACGTGGGCGCTTATGTCAGGCACTTGCAGTACAGAAACGGCTTTGGCCAAGTGTGGATGCAGCAAGGGGTAGTGGACGCGGGGTCCTTTCTTAGTCACTCGCTGATCAGTTTGTACAGTCTAGTCACGGCCTGTGGCCGAGGTCTTGACGAATACGTAGCTGCGCAATGACTTACGAACGCGCAAAGCCTACGTCTATCGTAGCTGCGCAAATGCGTATCTTGGTGGTCACCACGCATGCTTTGTCGCTTGCGGAGTAACGTATTACGTTTGGCCTTACGTTGAGAGTAAAGATGGGATATTTTTGGCGCAAATTGGGGAAAACCCGGTAAAACACGGTATTCTCCTTCTGTCGTGACGTAACGAGAAAAATACAAGACGACAAAGATGGAAGGAAAAACGAAAGTATCCCAGCCAAGATCCGCCAATTTTACAGAAGGAGAAGTTCACTGCTTGCTTGACCTGATCAAGCAACACTCAGATGACTTGTTCAGCAAGCTCAACAACAAAATTACGGCAAAAACAAAGCAAACACTGTGGAATGAAATAACCATGGGTGTTAACGCATATGGGACAACACAGACAAAAACTCCCCAAGTGAAAAAGAAATGGTCAGATTTGATGCAGGCCGTGAAGCACCTTCAGAACAAAATAAAACACCCTCCGACAGGTGGAGGACCTCCTCCCGCGATACCGTGGTGGCATGATTTTGTGTTGGATATTCTGGGACAAGAAATATGCCTTCTGGAAGGAATTACAGGCATGCTTCTCTCTCTCTGTCTCTGTCTCTGTCTCTCTCTCTTTCTCTCTCTCTCTCTCTCTCTCTCTGTCTCTCTCTCTCTCTCTCTCTCTCTCTCTCTCTCTCACTCTCACACACATGCGTGAGTCATGTACTGAACCCGGCCAGCGGACAACACAGTTTGTGATGAGCATTTCTGCATTGCAGATGAGTTGTACATTGATTGAGTGCTTGCCTTTGCAGTTGACATATTCAAATTCATTGATGACAGGTGCAATTATCTGAACATGTGTGCAATCAATGCAGCCCAGTACGTTTGGGAAACCTGCTAACTGGTAAAAACTCTCAATCACAACATCTGCTTCCCTTTGGGTGGCTGGAAGCTTAACGTATTCCCCCAGCCTTCGAGACAGAATTGAGGAGAATCGGGCAATAATTCTACCTACTGTTCGTCGGTCCACATTGAACAGGTCTCCAATAGTTTGTTGAAATGCTCCTGATTGAAAAAAACGTAATGCGATCAACACTTGCATCAATGGAGGCAGAGAACTTCCCCTCGCGAGTGGGTGTTCCAGCTCGTCTCCGGACAAATAATAATAATAATAATAATAATAATAATAATAATAATAATAATAATAATAATAATAATAATAATAATAATAAATTGCATTTATACAACGCATTTTTCATTAGAATAACAACTCAATGCGTTTATACACATCGTTCGTACGCATCGTCAGAACATTCGCACTACATCATGTACAGATCTACAAGAGTAATGATGTCTCCTCGCCGAAAACGAAATCTAGCAATGTAATGTAATGACATTCTGGTTCTATCTCGAAGGATCCGTTGGCACCTGAAATTTCTCCTCAGTAGCATACGAAAGAATAATCTGTCCGCCTTTGTTCATGTTACGCAAAGGTTTACGACAGGAGGGGAGCAGTCGTAACTATGCGCTGAACGTCGCAGCTAAATTTAGCCTACGCAAGCGTCATGACCAGCACGTTTCGGAGTTTACGTTGTTCGTAGGCTCTACGCATTGCGTAAAGATGCTACGTATTTGACAAGACCTCGGCCCCTGGTGATGTGCAGTCAAAAGAACGATTTAAATTTTATTCTTCTTTTAAATCTGTTTTTCCCAGAGAAGCGTATGTTATTTATAAACAAAAAAAGATGTTTTAGAGTCTGTTATGTACAATCTGAACTGGGAATATCACCCATAAATATGCACAGATTACGTCATACAGAAAATATTGCTCCGCCTCAGCTTTTTTGTCCAATATGTGAAGGAGAAATAGAGTCAGAGGAACACGTACTGTTTAGATGCAATGCCCACACTGAATTTTGGGTGGTTGCAGAATGGATCTGAACCGACGGCTGCTGACGGAGCGCTAGTGATGTCCAGAGGCGACGAACACTCCGGACTAGACCTGTCACGATTCCTGTACAAAGTCTTTCAGAGGACATGAACAATGATAAGCAAATGATACTGCATCTAAACTGCTTTATCGTAAGGGATTGTGTATATTAGAGAAGACGCGGTAGTACTGTACTCTTGTTTTTTTTCTTTTTTGCGTGTACAAAAGCAAACCAGCAGGAAGTTACTTAATAAATTTGTATTACTAATGTACAAGACTAATTGTATAGATTGTATCATTTTGTGCGTATTGTTGGTCTTTTATATATTGATCGACTTATAATTTCGTTGGTTAATTAATTAGTCTTATTTATTTAATATTTATTAGGCTATTTGCCTATTTTCTTATATTTTAATTTCATTTTAATTAGCTGGTATCTGTTGTATTAAAGGTGATTTACTGGAGTGTTCCATTTAATTTAGGCCAGTTTCATAAAGTTATTTCAGACCATTTCATTATTTAGATTTACAATATTTTTGTATGAAACACGTTTCTCTTGTGAAATCCTACAGTGTACATGCTTCTGTAACCGAGTGGCCTTACATGTTTGATCTTTCACTTGTGCTGTTCCCTGAGACACGCTACATCTAAATAAACGCTAATGTGTTAGATATTAGGAGAAGAAAATAATATGTGCGATGCCAAGTTTAGTAGAAATGGGGAAGAGGTAATGATACAAGGATCACGGTGTCAGTTTCCTTCATTGATGGAACTCATTTCATTTTCATTTTAATGTTATTTGTTTAAATAAATAAATTGTTCTGCTACATTTTACGTTTTATTGGAATTCCATTCCCACTATCTTCCATAGCAATGCTCATTGTTTTACGCAATAAAATGTCTTACGTCTTGCGTTTTTCTCTTTCTCTCTCTCCCTCTCTCTCCCTTCTCTCTCTCTCTCTCTCTCTATCTTTCTCCATCTCTCCCTCCCCCCTCTCTCTGCCCTTCTCTCTCTCTCTCTCTCTCTCTCTCTCTCTCTTTCCCTCTCTCTCCCCCCACACCAAGGACCCTATCTCCTTTGTACAAAATCGCTCTGCCGCTCTTCGACAAGTAGTCTCGGCGTTAATTTATGTGGCGGCACGTCTGTGCCACAGTGATAACTGTTTACACGGCATACAAGCACTTGAGAGGGCGTCACAAGATTTGAACGAAGACACGACTTGATTTTCACTTTTTATTAAATGTTCGTGTGTCCGACAGCTATTAGCTGTAATGGGAATATTAAGCGTAGGTGTAACCTATGATGAGTGTCATTAGCGTAGGGTATAGGATCGATTAGCAAATAATATGGCATTATGGCTATTGATAATAATAATAGATCGTGTGGGTTTGTATGCATTTCTACATACAAAAAAGCGAGTTTGAATGGTGTTACTGTATTCCTTACACGTTCTTATTTCTTGTTGAATATGCGTTGGGATGAGAGTAAGCTTACAACCCGAGGTCTAGTCTGTGCACGCACGCATTCCATGGCTCGGAATTTAAAGGTCCTGACGCTCATGTCTTAGACGGGTGAGTGCCGGCAACAAAAATACACCCAGCACGCGCTACGTCCCATCTCCTCCAATAAGCTCCTCCGCTAAACATATCCACAGCGCTTATGTATGTACGTATGCATGGATGGATGTTATTAGAATCTAAAGCAACTACAACCGCAACATCCGAAACATCCCGTCAATGTGTTTGAGTCATATTGCAGAGCTGTAATAAGAATATTTGGTCCCGTCTTCTCGCCCGAGGAAAGGAAAGAAGTGATGTCTTTTTGACGTCTACGCCCAGATGGGGCGCTTGATTTATGATTCGTTTCGCCTGCCATACCTTTTTTTACTCTTAGCTTAGCTAACCGTATATTTTTTTTGCTTTGTTTTGTGTTTGTGTGTTGGGGCTGTTTTTTTAGTTTTTTTCCCTGTGTCTTTTTTCGTTCTGTATTTCAGTCTCTTTTCAATTTGTTCTTTCTGTCTGTCTTTTTTTTTTCTTTTTTTTCTTCCTTTTTTCTTTTTTCAATCTCTCTTCCCCCTCTCTCTCTCTTCCCCCTCTCTCTCACTCTCTCTCTCTCTCTCGCTCACTCTCTCACTCTCGCTCACTCTTTCTCACTCTCTTCTTCTTCTTCTTCTTCTTTTCTTCTTCCTCTTCTTTTTCTTCTTCCCATTCTTCTTCTTCTTCTTCTTCTTCTTCTTCTTCTTCTTCTTCTTCTTCTTCTTCTTCTTCTTCTTCTTCTTCTTCTTCTTCTTCTCTCTTTCTTTCTCTCTAGAAAACGGCATTGATTTCCTGTTTCATTTTGCATTTATTTGGACTTCTTTTAAAATCGCACACCTCTACCACTAGATATAAATACACAAACGCGATGCAAAAGTGTTGGATAAGATGCCGTAGGATCCGAAAACTGCACCAACTAATGACGCTTTGGTCGAGATTAAATGTTATGCAGACGACAAGCATACAGAACAGGGAAGACATCAAGGGAACACACAAATGCGAAGACTAAATAAATGCCACCCTTTGACAAACTATAACAATGAAATGATACGCTAACCACAGACACAGCAAAGAAATAAAACATATAATTAAATCACCACACACCTACACGCTATCACACCGCAGCCACTCCACTACTAAATCCGTATTTCACATCCTCATACATTCATTAGAGAAACAACTCCCCACCATTTGTTCAGTAGAGAAAGGAAGAGTTCGGCAAATATTTGTGTAATACTAGATGTATGCAAAAATCCTCCATCATCCATAATTTCATTGTATCTTGTGCGACCAAAAGGTTGGAGTGGGGTGGGGTGGGGGGGTGGGGTGGGGTATAGCGGTGAGTCGACCTAACAACCCCAAATCCTATTGTGATGGGGGAGGCAAACGGTTGCAAAGAAGCCACGCGCCTTCCATTGTTGTCAGGTATTTGACTTGCAGAATGATGTGTTTGCAAAAGCTGGCTTGGAATAAAGACCCGAGATGTCGCATTGATCAGAGATTCAGAGAGGGGGGGGAGAGAGGGAGGGGAGAGGGGAGGGAGGGATAGATGGAGGGAGGGAGGGAGGAAAAATCACGGTTTCGAAAAATTACTTGTGCAGAAATATTTCTTGGAAAAGAGAGATTCGGATTCAGACATTTTATTTACAACAAGAATGACGATATTAGGCTATAGACCTAATGTTACAATCTGTCCTTGCATCATTCACTCTCACATTCAGGTTTGATAATTATTATACACGGATAGACAAGTCAATTTTAAACAGACATTTAAACATCCATGCACAATTTAGAACTAACACCTATCCTATCCTATGCCGTAACTCGAAAGCCGTTGGGGCACCACAGATGATCGTTTAACCAGCGTACTCAATCTTTCTCTGTCCTCAACAACCCTCATGGCTTCGCTCGGTGTCATTATTGAATGTTGTCCTCCCACCTCTTTTTCTGTCTCCCTCTTCTTCTGCCTCCTTGCACCGTATTTTGCAGGATGGCTTTTGCAAGGCCATTTGCTCTGTTGACGTGGCCATACCTTCGGAGTTTCCGTTTCTTGACCACTGTGAGCATGTTATCGTGTTGTCCGATGGCTTGTGTGATGGTTTGTCGGACTTTGTCGTTGGTGATGTTTGGGAGATATGAAATGCCCAGAAGTCTTAAGTAGCCCATCATCTCCATGATTTGTATTCTTCTTTGTACATGTAGGTCTGCTGTGAGGATCCATGTTTCGCAAGCGTATAGGAAGGTGGAGATGATAAGGGAGCGCAGCAGCCTTACCTTGGAGTGTAGACTGATGGTCCTGTCTTTCCAAATGGGCTTCAACCTTGTCAGGCCAGCAGTTGTTTGTGCGATCCTGGAGAGGACTTCCTGTCGGGACCCATTGTCTATCTTGGATTGTTTAACAATTGTCAGCCGCTTCACAGTCTGGTAGGTCTTCTTGCTGTTGTCCTTGTTCAGACTATTCTCTATTTCCTGACATTGCTTTTCTATCCAGTTCTCCTTTGCTGGGCGCACGCTTTTTCGGATGTCATTGTTGATTTTTTGGTAGGCATCGGCTCCTTGTGGAGTTTTCTTATTTTTTCATCTCTCTTCGTTTGTCACACAGTTCCAAAAGTTCAGGTGTGATTAACGGTTTCTTCTTTGGTCGGTGCTTGCCAAGGATCTCAGTGGCGGCATCTATCACAGCTGAGTTGAAGGTGGTGGTCATGGTGTTGATCTTATTCAACCAGTCCCAAAATAAGCAATGGCGCAAATTTCCCTCCAATTGGGGCTTCAAATATTTCTATCACCTCCGGGTCTTGCAGTTTGTGCAGGTCAAACTTCAGTGTGGTGCACTTTGCTGTGTGTACTCACACAGACTATACCCAGACCGGAAACTTCTATATAACAGTTACAAGCCACTTTTGCGGGTTACTTCCCTTGGCCTAGGAATGTTACTTGTGGCAGACGCTCTTAGCTGTACACAGAAAAGCACTGCAGTTACACTATGATCGCACGATGTTTAACCATAACTGCTCATCTGTTTTAACTATAGGTGACTTTATAGTTGTTTCTTAACAAATTATATTGTTTGTTGTGATGCATTTATGAAGCTTTTCAACATCATTATTATTTGTTTCACAGTTAGTAGTTTGAAAGATTAGTATCATAAGTATGACTATAGAGTGAAGTATTTTCTACAAGAATACTGAATTAACCTCTGTTTGCTATAACAGTTTGTTTTCTTTAAACCAAAATATAATATTATAAAATGGTTATATTTTACTGTTCGTTTTTTTTATTAAATTTCTATCAATAATTCTAATTAAGTTTTATTAATAATCAAGTCTGTATTGCTGTTTTCTTTTAACTCCTAGATTCGGATGTCAGTGTGTGTGTTTGATCGCACAGTTTTTAACCATAACTGCTCATCTTTGTTTTAACTATAGGTGACTGTAGTTGTTTCTTAATAAATGATTGTGTTTATTGTGATGTGTTTATGAAGCTTTTCAACATCACTATTATTATTTTCACAGTTATGACTATAGACAAGTGTTTTCCACAAGAATACTGAATTAATTTCTGTTGCTATAACAGTTTGTTTTCTTTAAACTAGAACATATTATATAAATCTGTGTTTTTGCTGTTTGTTTTTTAATCTATAAATGTATATTTAAATTATTTTTTATTAATATTATCAAGTCTATTTTGCAGTTATCTGTTGACTCCTGGTTTTTGGATGTTATTGTTTGTGTGTGTATGTCTATATATAATAACAAATTAAAACACAAACAAAAAGTGACAAGAGAGAGAGAAGAGAGCATCTATAACACAGCGTTCAACATGCATATATAAAAATGTGAAAACAATTATCAATTACATACGACAAGAGAAAGTTTATTGTCCCAACATACAGAAGACATTGTCCTAGCGTGAGAAAAAAATTGACTTACATGCCTTTTTAAAACAGAACTGACTAAACAAAATATTGATTTTGCCTTTTTAAAACAGAACTGACTAAACAAAATATTGATTTCCCCACACACACATAATTCAAGTATTTTATTTTAGGTCTCTTCACTTATTTGAGTGATTTTAGACCAAACATTCGCTCGTACAGACATACAAACACAAAATGTTCCCCACCCCCCACCCCAACCCCAAATCTACAAAAGTCTGTTGATTGATGATTCACTTATTAATTTAGCAATGTCAAAATAGAGTGATGATGTAAAAGATTGTCCAATGGTTCACTTTTGTCAATGACTACTTGCTTTTCTTTGTAGATGTTAGTCAAAATAAAACATTGACGTATAATGTGTTTGACAGATAAACGCTGTGAAAAAATACAAATATCTGTAGAAAATTTTGTGTTCTATGAATTTACCCTCAGTTTGTGAATAAGTCTGTTAACACATAACAAATTGCAAAAATGGCACACATTTGGACTAGATGCAGGATGTACAATTACTCAAATAAAATAACACCCTCAGCCCTCAAGTATTGCGATTAAAAACAAAACAAAACAAAATGAAGCACAGTACACTCTCTAATCACACCTATGTAGAGGCACATTAGTGCTGAAAGAAACACGAGAAGCATTCAACAACAGATTTCTCACTGATGAGATAATGTAATCATTTTTCTGTTGCGTTTCGCTGTGTTTGTAGGGAATGCTCTGCTGTTGTCTTTCAAAGTGAAGTGTAGCCTGATGTTGACGAAGAGTCGTAGGACTTTTTCTTGGACTTCACATGGTTTGGTTGAACTGCATTTCATTGACATAGGGACTTGCTCCAATTCTAACAACAGCTTTTGCTTGACGCCAAGCTTGTGCATAACAAAGGATGCATTCAACATGTAGGCTTTTTCAAGCAGTTTAACTGTCTGAAATAGGTCATTGCTTGGTGTCAGCAAACCCTCCCTAGCTAGCTCCACTAAATTGTTTGTTGACACAAATGACAGTGAACAATTCTCGCTCTGCAGATAGAGTGCTAGGTGCTGTTAGTGTTAATGTCATACATACCTTGCTTCATCAAGTGGATAACGGAAGAAGTATTTTCCTTTACAGCTGAAATTGTACATAGAATTACTGCATTTCGGTGCCACACAGTGTGTCCCTCCATTTCTGCTCTTCAGTCTTACTTTCGCGGTGGCCATGTTGACGTTCCAACATTCCACGGCAAAGGGACGCAACTCTGCACTTTGACTTGCAAAAAAGGCATTAGTTTCCTGTCTGTCCGGTATAGTCTGTGGTACTCATTCAAGTGGAGCCGGAAAGACAATATCACGATATCGTGGTCACTTCCGATGTCTGCTCTTGGAAAAGTGCGTTTCCTGCCAATGTTGACATTTAATCTGAAGTGCTTCTTGACCATGATGTAGTCAATCTGGTTTTGATGCTCCCAGCTGGGTCACCGACCAGGACGGAGGAACCTCACGTTACTATAGGTTCAACGACCATGTGCTCGGCGCCAACGCGAACCATACCTTTTCTCGTGGATTTCGGCTGTGGCTAAAACCCTGGAGAGGATTGGGCACCGCCAGGTCTTTCTATCTAGCCCAAGACAAACCGTATGTTGAAAAGAACCACTCAATCCATACCGGATCGGTCGTCGCCCGGGTCACCAAGGGCCGCGCCTTCCCTTAGCCTCCAGGATGGAGGTGATAAGTGTGTTACTGATGGACAACTTAGCAAGATCCGCACGAGAAACAAAATAGCCATAGGAACCTGGAAAGTCAGGAACCTAAATGCGGATGGAAAATTACAAGAACTGGCCCACGAGCTGGACCACTATCGGTGGAACATTTTAAGTATCAGCAAACTGCGCGGGAAAGACCTAGGTGAAACAACGACCGACGAAGGCCACACGCTTTATTTCAGCGGGAGAGATGACAAGCACGAACCAGGCGTTGGATTCTTGGTCCACAGAGACATTCTAGCTACTGTCATGGGTTGTCGTCCAGTCTCCAGTAGACTCATTGCCATCCGTCTGAGAGCAGCCCTTTGAACATCACCATCATCAAAACCTATGCCCCAACATCATTCTATGACGAAAGCGAAGTCGAGGATTTCTTTCACCCTCTGCAGGCTGTCCACGATCAAGTGCCGAAGAAGGACAAGGTCATTTTTCAAGTTTACTGGAATGCAAGGTTGCCCAAGATGCGTACCACAACTGGGGAGAAACATGTGGAACCCATTGCAACAACGAGACAAATGACAAGAGGTCTGAGACTCTTGGAGTTTGCCAGATACAGCAATCCGATACTGGCAAACACGCTTGGTCTCCACAAAAAATCCAAACGATGGACCTGGCACAGTCCCAGCGGGGGGGGGGGGGGGGGGGGGGGAGGAGTATCACAACCAGATAACACCTATAAAAATAAATAAATAAAATCACAACCCAAAATTTTTTTTAAAGGGGGGGGGGGAAGAGAGAGAGAGAAAGAGAGAGAGAGAGAGAGAGAGAGAGAGAGAGAGAGAGAGAGAGAGAGAGAGAGAGAAAGAAAGTAGAAAGCTTCGCATGTAAAATTTAGCAAATTATGCGCCAGACAGCTGAGAAAGCAACACTTTTGCAAATGTAGTTCATTCAACTGGACCCATCCATCCATCGATCCTTTCCTCTCTCTATTTATAATTTCTTCCATCCATCAAATTATTGGAAAATAAACCTATATGGATTTTCTAGCAAACACTGCATCAATAAATCCTATTAATGAATTGTTATTGCTTTTTTCCCCGACAAAACATTAGAAAACAATACGACGAATTGAAATTGAACAAAAGAGCAATGTAGCGCTATCCTATAATTTCCTATCCTATCCTATCCTATCAGTCTACGAGCAGCCAACTGTCGCATAGCCCAGCAGCTAAGTTAGACCTACTAGAAATCATGGTATTGCATTTTATACGAGGTCTGATGTCTTTCTATGACTTATGTCAGCTGGGCTCGCTCCCTTTATGAGTTGCTTCTCGTCATTATATGTGAAGTCAGATATCATGCAATGACAGTCTACCACTACTAAAGGTCACAATACATATTGCTTTATGCAAATGCAGTAAGCCTACTATTTACAAAACGTTATTAGCCATTTTGAATAGGGACTTTCTTTTTAACAATCCCTCTTTGTGATCTGATTAAGCATCCGCGACTGACATTTATACTAATAGGAAATTATATCGATTTCTCTAGAAAGCAAACTTATGCGCACGCACACACACACACACAAACACATTTCAAGATTTTATTCTTTATAACATCGCATGAACATAAAATGCACTTAGAGAATTATATGGATGACAAGATTGGACAGAGGCAAGTGATGCACACCACATGAAATAACACGTCAATGGCAAATGACTAATAATGGAACGTAAAATATGGATAATAATATTACACATGATTACTTATAAAACATGCACACTATATTTCATTTTAATTACATCCAGTTTACATTTTCAGGTACCTACCCCAAAGTACAACATCATCTTTCACACACACACACACACACACACACACACACACACACACACACACACACACACACACACACACACAAGAAACAAACAAAAAAAATAGGACCGCGAGAGACAGCTGAAGAAGCATGAAGGCGTTAACAAAAGGGCAATCAGACGCACCTTCTGTCGCCACAGTATATTCAAAAGCTGGGTGAAAACTGTTTCTGTATTGATTGTTGAGAGACTTGAATTCACGCACTCTCTGTCCGGATCATATTTCTGTTAATCGTGCCCCGTCTTTTTAGCTTTACAGAGAGAGAGAGAGAGAGAGAGAGAGAGAGAGAGAGAGAGAGAGAGAGAGAGAGAGAGAGAGAGAGAGAGAGAAGAGAGAGAAGAGAGAGAGGAGAGAGAGAGAGAGAGTTGACTATGACTGTGCAAAAATGCATTGAGATGAAAGATTATAGCAGTATAGTAATAGCTGACAGGAGCCAGTATACGGGAAGACAAGAAAAGGATTCTTTACCGTTAACCGTTCAAGACATGAACGGGGTTTCATAATGTCCTCAGACACTTTCCTAACATTAGTTATTTGTTGTTGTTTCCAAATAAAGTCTTAATAAATCTAAATAAATAAAATCCAATTGTCGACCGTGGTGCAGTACGCTCACAAAGTTTTTTTCCATGTCGTAGTTCCCCCACTTTCTGGAACTATCACTCCTTGTTGTTCTGCTTTCTGTTGTCTACAGTATTCACTCTTTCAATATACCAGCCATCTACCATTTTTCTCGAAAACTCTCCCAAAACTCCTGTTCTGTGTATGGGGGTCTGTTGGGTCAGCTTGGGGATATTGGACGCTTTCTGCCAAATGGTCACTAGGTCTTTCTATGATGTTATTATTTAGCAATGTAGGCAGACATTTTATATGTATGTGGGCTTTTATTTTTATTTTATAAGGATGTTTTTTATATTGTTATTTTATTTTTGTAAATGGAGGTTCGATAACTTAGAGTACAGCCTCAGAGCCTCTTGCATGGGATGCCTTTATTGTAATGTGACCGGCTGGTGGAGTGCCTTTGGTGTTATCATTAGGGTTGTTTCAGCAGATCTTTTATACGGATCAGGGATGAGCCCCCTTTCGACCCAAGTTGTGGTCCTGATTCGGCTCTTTGTAGTCCGCTGGACCTTTACTAATAATTACTAACAAAGCTCAAGAGCTGATCAAGGCGCTGGTCGAACTTGAGAATAAAAGCCAACAGCAAGTGAAATAAACTGTTTCAACCTTTCGCTTTTATGTCAGAAAACGTGTTCCAGGGGCTAAACGTTCCAGCTCTTTCCATCTTCTATTTCTCAAAGTCCTCTGTCTTTTTGTGTTTGCAGACTTATCTGGACATACTTTGAAATAGTCTGGAAAGTAGGGGGATGGATATCAGAACGCGCCAAATGTCGGTCTGTCTGTCCGTCGGCTAATCGGTCTGTCGGTCCGCTGGACGCCATATCTCAAGAGCCACCAGACGGATTTTGACCTAACATCATAGGCCCATTGCTAATTAGGTTAGAGGCCAGGCTTTGCCTTATCTCAAGAATGAGTCAACCGAAATTCATCATTTGTGTTTTGCAGATGTTTTAACTACTGCTGAAGCATGTTAGATCTTTTCTCTCGATGCTTTCTGAAAGGTCCAGGTCATCGTGTTTCACCATGGTCTAACATGTTTTGCACATTATTAAAAAAATTGGTTGAACCGATTTTTATTTTTATTTTATTTTATTTTATTTTATTTGTTGCTTGCAGATAGTTTAGATCGTGACCTATAATTTCCTGTTTTCCTTTTGCTCGTTTGGGTAATGCTCAGCCACAAAACTGCCAAGGAAATCAACACTTTTTTAATGCTTATTTTTCAGGTATGTGTGTAAATGTTTGGAACTGCATTTAATTGGCATGCCATCTTGTTTCATTCTCACTATTTTCTTTTTTCTTTTCCTTACAATACCCTTCTTGCTCTGTTTTTCCTTGTACTCTTGGTTACTCTCGCCTACCATAAATACAAGCACTCGCCAGTCCGGATACAATGTGGGGGTTTCCTCGCCCTCATTACTTCATAGATAAATGTAGACTCTTGGATAGGTCGGCGTATCATAACACCGTCTCATCACCAGCAGCTGTATGGTTCATTTTCCCGCGATTGTTGCCGCCAGTGCGAGCTGAGGGTAAGAGTTGTTGATTTTGGCAACATTCGCTGGCCATAGCTTATGTGAGAGCGTAAACCCGGTAAGGATTGAGCCTGTGGCAATAAAGATGTTGTCACGTCATTTCGTGTAATTTATTTTGTTTTGTTGTTGTTGTTGCTACCGTTGTTGTTGTTTTTTTAACCTCATCGTCTGATGCCCACACAACTGAGCACAATTCTGGACGATCGGGCATGAGGGAGAAGGAGCCTAATACTTGTTGGGTAGCCGGTACGGTAGCGTCGTGAACATGGGCGTCAGGATCTTTAAAGTCAGTGCGATGGAATGCGTGATGCACACACTAGACCTCGGGTTATACTCTCATCCGGAGGTGTAGGGACGCAGTGTCTCATGGTAATTTTTATTTTATTTTCTTCAAATAAAAAATTTAAAAATGGTGGTACTACAGGACGGTTTTTGGTTGTAGTTGTATTTTTTTTTTTTTGGGGGGGGGGGGGAAACAATAATAATAATAAAAGCTCACACATATTAAATCTAATTAAAACAGAAAGTTGACGCAATTATCAACTATTGTGCTTTAGAATTTTATTCAGTCCACTTGGATTTTTGCATGCAAAGGAAATAAATGGTTGACAGGACTGTGCAAGGGTACCAGGTTGTAATATACGAAGCCCGGCGAATTCCGCCGGCAGACTGATGAAGAATTTCATGCTGATTTGCGTCTTCTTCTTCTTCTTTCTTTTCTTCTTCTTCTTCTTCTTCTTCTTCTTCTTCTTTCTTTTCTTCTTTCTTGTTTGTTGTTGTTGTTGTTTTGCGTCTTTATTGTTGTTGTTGTTGTTGTTGTTGTTCTTTACCATCATCATCATCATCATCATCATCATCATCATCATCATCATCATCATCATCATTACCATCACCATCACCATCTTCTTCTTCTTCTTCTTCTTCTTCTTCTTCCAGTTTCCAAACATGAGGACAGTATAGGAAAATCGTATTCATCTTATATGGTTGTCAGGTCTAAATTAACATACGGACAGGATGTATATTTTTCTGCCCCGAAATACTTACTGAAAGTACTTTCAAGTATGGATAGTAAAAGCAAGTAAAATAGCTATGGGTATTCAGCTGGATTGTTTAAATGAATGGAGTAAATTACCATGCACAAAATAAATAGTGAGGGCATCTGCCGTAGAACATTTAACTGATTACGGAATTGGAAGTAAGATCTGATTTACATTTTTCCAAAAGACCACAAAATATTGGTTATTTATATATAATAGCATCATATACGTGTTACCTCTTACGATTGAATATAATTCCTAAATCAATCTCTAAAAAGATACACATTCCTATACTGATAAGGGAACTTCAATGCGCTAAATATGACATTGATACACTGATATAAGAAAAACAGAACACAGCTTTTTGTTACCAACAGAAACATATGAATATATTGAACACAAATATTATTCACACGTTTATACTGATGGCTCTGTTTTAGATATAGACGAAACATGTTCTAGTTATGTTATACCTACCCTAAAAGTTCATGAATTATTTTTTGTAGGTAAAGATCGTTCAATATTTACTGCAGAACTTACTGCTATTCTAATGGCATTGAATACGATCATATGCCGAGAAACGATCTCTTTTATTATTTTTTGTGTGTGGACTCTAAATAAGTTTTTCAAAGTATAAACTATAACTATAATAACGCCGGAAGTGATATTATATATGAAATAAAATATCTTATTCATTGCTTAATCATAAATAATTATAATGTTCAGTGTTGCTCGGTACCATCTCATTGTGATTTAACTCAAAAAGAATGGGCAAATAGGAAAGCAATAGACGGTGCAAGGAAGCAACACACTGCTATTCAAACCAATATCCTATTATCCTTAAAGGAAAATATACAGTATAATTCAACAAAGATAAAGCATTATTTTCCTAATAAAAAGTAGATAATGAACATTCGCAATATCCTCGACCAATGATCTCTTTCGCACATCGTCTTGCTTTAAATTCTTGCAGGACAAAGTACAACAAGGATATTTTTGGCACTTGCACAAATAATACGACTATAAAACATTTCGTTCATGACTGCAGTGCAACAACACAACATATTCCACAGAATATTCGTACTGCTCATAGTAAACACATGGCCTAATTTTTTTTAAATAGAAAATGTCCAAGAGGACTATGAATTAAAGATTTTGCTATGGTTATCCAATACTATTGGATAACCATAGCAAAATCTTTAATTCATAGTCCTGTTGGACATTTTCTATAAAAATTACAATCTTTTTAAGTCATGCACAGTCATCGCAGGCTGATGATTTTAATGATGAGAATATTGCATAAGGTTGGCACTACTTTGTTATCGGGTGTTAGTATGTTATAATTTATTTTTGGTTTGATTTGTTCTTCTTCTTATTTATTTTTTTTAATTTCTTTTAATTTTGTCTTACTCATTTTACTACATTAAATCAAGTGTTATTAATATGTGGTTAATTGTGTGTGGTTTTTTTTCCTCCCATTAGCAATGTATCCCCGTCCTCCTTTCCTTTCCATTTCCCTCCTTTTCCCTCACTTTTTTCCCAATAATCTAAAATCACTTCTGTGAATAGACGTTACATAAAATAAACAGTTCTTGTTCTTTTTTTTAAACTCTCTCTCTCTCTCTCTCTCTCTCTCTCTCTCTCTCTCTCTCTCTCTCTCTCTCTTTCTAAGTTAGTTTGATCACATTTCGGACAAATACATTTCTGTGTTTTTCACACTGGAATTTTCGTAGTCTCTCCCATATCTTTTCTGTTTCTTTTGTGTTTGAGTTTTGCCGGACCGATTCTCTCTCTCTCTCTCTCTCTCTCTCTCTCTCTCTCTCTCTCTCTCTCTCTCTCTCTCTCTCTCTCTCTCTCTCTCTCTCTTCCTTTCTTTCTTTCTCCCTATCTCTCTCTTTCTCTCAAACGCTCACTCCGTGCCAAAGAATTAGCAGTTAATGGCAAGCGAGGGTAGCAGCATTCTGGCTTGGGCCAAAACAATCGATCCCCTGGGCAGCGGGTGCAATGATTTCAGTTGGCCATTACGTGTGTTTATCCATGGGGATTACGAGTATAACTTGAGATGGAACGAAGTTAATACTAATTGTGGTCATTGGGTATATAGATTTCTACCGGTTCCTAGTCGTTTGCGGTAGCGGGGTTGGTAGTATTGTTGTTCTTTTGTTATTTTTGTCATAGTTGTGGTTTTTGTTCCAGGATTGCATATTATCTAAGTCGTCGTCTTCGTCATCGTGGTTGTTGTCATCTCCATTGTTATTATCATCAACGTCGTCATCATCATCATCATCATCATCTTCTTCTTCTTCTGTACACGCACTTTCTTTGTTACTTTCATACACACACACACCCACACACCCACACACACCCACACACACCCACACACACACGCACACACATACACACACACTCTCATATAACATATCCCTGTCACACAAACACAGCCAACTGTCTTCTTCTTCTTCTTCTTCTTCTTCTTCTTCTTCTTCTGCTTCTTCTTCTTCTTTCACTTTGTCTCTCTCTGTCTATTAGGGTTGGACGGTTTTACCAATACGTAACTGTATTCAGGTTCGGAAACGCGACGGTACGGTATACCGGTGCGGGTGTCCAAGGTCCGGTTTACTGGGAAATCTCGACAACACTTCTTTCTTTTGCGTCGGTCACCACTGTCAGTGCCATATCCCATTTGATTGTAACACTTAAAATCGCGGTATACCGGTACGAAATACCGATGCGACCTAAAACTACCGCGGTAATACCGGTACGACTTTGACCCACGGTACCCAGCTCCACTATTTATCTTTCTTTCTCTGTCTCCCTCCCCCCTGTCTTTCTCTGTCTGTCTCTCTCTGTCTGTCTGTCTCTGTCTCTCTCTCACCTGTGATGCGTGTGAATGTGTGTGTCGAGCATGTGAGCGCGTTGTGCGTGAATACGTGTTATATTGTTAATAGGGAGCGCCTTGCGCTCAGTGGTGTACGCAGTATACTTGAATGTCAGGCAAGGGGTTCGAAGCCCGTTGAGTCGGACGATAAACAATAAACCGGTCTGTGCACGCATGCATTCCATCGCATGGAATTTAGATGAGCGAGTGCCGGCTGCATAAATACACCCAGTTATACAAGATCTAACTCAAACCGCCCGAGACGCCCACCGCAGCCTTTGGGCGCATGATCTGACGCCCGGACAACTGAGCACTATCCTGGCCAGCCAGGGATGGGAGAGAAGGACCAAGTGCATGCTGGGTGTGTTCTTGTTACCGGCACTCACCCATCTAGGACATAAGCGTCAGGATCTTTAAAGTCCGTTATGATGGAATGTATGCGACACACAGACTAGACCTCGGTTTATACTCTCATCCGAAGGAGTAGGAAACGGGAGTAAAGTGTCTTTCCCAGGGACACAACACAATGGCCCGGACAGGGCTCGAACCCGGGACCTTCAGATTTGCAAGCCAAAGCACTACCATTAGACCACAGTGCCAGCGCTTTGAGCAGCTCTTCAGTTGGCTGTTTAAAAACTCCTGATAAAGACCAGTATATAAGCAGTACAATATCAAAGCGTCAAAGTAGTCCCCTATACGCTATTGTGTCCGGGGACGGTAATCTACCCACTGAGCGTCAAAGCATCTCTGTCTCACCTGCCTTGCAATGCGCATGTATCATCATTGCATTCGCCGCCTATTGTAGTGGTAGTCAGGACGTGCAAGTGATTGATGTCGAGCAGGCCGAGGCGGATTAATCATTTTTGCTTTGGCAACGAGGTGGTCAGTCGGTACGATGATTTAGGATGGAGGGGCTTAGTAGCACAGTGGATAGTAAGCTGGTTTCCTATGCTGAAGGTCGCGGGTTCCAACCTCGAGTGGGACGAACTTGCGTGACTTAGGTACGAGTCTTTTTCGGTCACGGAGGGTTTCCTACTGGTACTCCGGTTTCCTCTCTCCCTCCGCTAATGGTACTGGATACAGTCAATCTAAAATTTCAAAGAAATAAAATGGTTTTCTATTCCGACTTCTGTAATAGCGATTTATTCAGATCGCCGCGTTTTGGAGTTTGATTGAAGAAAATGCGCGTGATAGTATCCTGTGGTGGTGGTGGTGGTGGAGGGGGTGGTAGTAGTAGTAGTAGTAGTAGTAGTAGTAGTAGTAGTAGTAGTAGTAGTAGTATCCTGCCAATCCAGTAAGAAAGGATATAATCTACGGAGTCTTTTTCTGTAGGAGAGAACATAGAACAAGTGTAGCTGCATGGGGTCGAATGGATGAACTTTATTCTGGACGTATCTAAGGTAATTGTAGATTATAGTCACACGACACCGGAGCGCACAGGCGACTACTGGTCACATTATTCTGACACCAGCGAACCAGCTGATGGTAAGGGGAAAATAATATGGTCACACATTGGCCAATCCGGGATTCGAACCAGGTACCTTTCGGTTACTAGTAAGCCGCTCTACCAACTGAGCTACCCGGTTCCACGATTCTGTCAATCGTACGCACTATTTATACTACCAGAGAATATGGACGTGAGAGGCCCTGGATGAGATTTATGTATGTGTATTGTCAGTTTGGTTTTCTTTTTTTCCCTGTCTTGGTTGATTGATTGGGAGGCCATTTTGCGCAGCATGTATATACAGATGCATGGAAAGGTATGCTGTGATGATTATTTATTAGCACCTGATGTATTGTGAGATTGGTGAGGAAGATGATGGAGTTGAGGAATGGAAAGAGATACAGGAGAACGAAGAGGAAAAGAAGAAGAATTTCCCAATCGTTTCGGCTGATGAGTTTATTAGGGCTGGATGGTTGTTCATGGTATGTCTTTGGTCAAATGTATGTCTTTTACCGTGCTAGTTGGCCTTTCTTTCTTTCTTTCTTTCTTTCTTTCTTTCTTTCTTTCTTTCTTTCTTTCTTTCTTTCTTTCTTTCTTTTTTTCTATCTTATTTACTTTCACTTTCTTTTCTTTTTCTTTTCTTTTCTTTCTATCTTTCTTTTCCTTTATTTTTTGTTTGTTTCTTTAATTTAACGTCTATTCACCTAAGTGATTTTAGACTTGATGGGAGCAGGGGGAAATATTAAACAAATAATGAATGGTCATAATGAAGGGAAAAGGGGATTAAACAAAGTACACAAAACTGAACAATTAAACAATCAAATTTGTAAAATAATTAGAAATTATACAAATTACGTCCAATATAACTACTAACCAATCCTTGTAAAATAATCTTCATGATTTACAGGATCTTTTCTTGTCTTTTCTTGTATTTTCTTGTATTTTCTTTTCTTTCGTTCTTCTTTGCTTTTCTTTTCTTTTTTTTCCTTTCTTCCTTTGTCTGCTATGCCTACTTGCGCTGCGGTACTATTCTTAGTATCAGCCTTCATGAAAGCACGGACACAAAAGGAACTTACTATATCAATCAAACCGGTGCTCTTGACAGAGGTTAATATTGGGATTAGTCTTGATATGATTTTCTAGTAGTAGGACGCAACCCTCACTGTGAACTTGCAACGGATCTGTAATGCTGAAATGTGTGAAGAAGTGGAAGAAGAAGAAGATGACGACGGTGACCAGGATAATGATGATCATGATGATGACTTGGGGTCCTTTAAAGAAGAAGAAGGAGAAGAAAGAAAGAAGAACAACAACAAAATGATAACAACGACGACGACAACGATAATGATGATCTTGATGATGACATTGGGGGCCATTAAGGAAGAAGAAGAAGGAGGAGAACAAGAAAAAAAAACAAGAAAGAAGAAAAATGAAAGAGAAATAAAGAAAGACTTAAAGAAAGAAGACGAAAATGATAACAACGACGACGATGATGCTGATCATGATGATGATAATCATTAAGAAGTAGAAGAAGATGATGATTGATGATTGTGATAATGATTGATTGTGATTGATGATGATGACGACGATGATGACGATGACTATAGTGCACCCACTTTTGTTTTGCCTCATTGAATTCTAGCAATAGATTTAAAACAAAATGCATTTAATCACGCACACACAAAGAAGACACATTATTTTTCTCTTTCATGTACAGTTGTCGGTAATTTCCTGTGAACCAAAACAAAAGATAAAGAAAAAAAAAGGTTCAACGTTTATGTTTAAAAACATCGCTTAAACACGCACCCACACGCACACACGCACCCATACACACACACGTGGTTTTGAACTATACATTATTCATAGTAAGAAACTCTTATCCTTTCAGGCCTAAAGACGCCATGTTTATTTGTTTGGTTGGAAGGTTGTTTGGTTGGTGGGTTGTTTTTTTATTTAAGAGGAAAGGTGGAACGACGGTGGGTGGGGGAGGAGTAAAACAGGGGCTAAGGGTACATGGCGATAATGGAGAGAGGGAGAGAGGGAGAGAGAGAGAGAGAGAGAGAGAGAGAGAGAGAGAGAGAGAGAGAGAGAGAGAGAGAGAGAGAGAGAGAATCATTCGACTTTGTTTACACCCACCTCTCCATCCTACATGCCCATCATTCCCTTCCACCTGTCCAACAAGCAAGCACACCCACACCCTGTGACGGTGGGTCTATTGTTTCTGGGCTCTGCACAATGGAATGATATTACCCACTCGTCGACGCTCAAGTGCAGGCCGAATGTCAGGGTTGACTCTCAGTGGTCTATCTCCTGCCTCGGACCAAGCCTGCTCGTCTTTTTTGACAATGTCAGGCTATGGCTATACTGCAATGAATGAATTTCACACGTCACCTGCGTAGTCTGCTGAGAGAGATTTCAGCGTGGGCTTCCTTCTCGTGTGAGGTTCGACAAAGAATCTTAACGCTGTGGTCACTAAAGCGCGCGATATCTCGTGATACATGTAGCGCCCTCGTGCGGGGGTGACGGATATAGGTCAGCTCGATGAGGTCAGTGCCTACCTTAGCAAAGATTTAGCCTATACATACTAATAACAACTTGACTTCTGTCGTCTGTTAGGCAGCGACTTTAAGCTACAAGAGCTAAAGCAGGATGAACTATTTGAGGCGACAAGCCTTAGTGCTGGGTTCAAACTAGCCTATTGTGACCCACCCACGCACACACACACACACACATACACAACTCGCACACACTCAACATTCCTTAAGTGATCAGTTCGGCTATAAACAAGATGCTGTTTCTAATTAACTTCCTGCTTACCTGCCAGAGGAGAAACTCAGAACAATGGAAATGTTCGTTCATTTGATAAACACACACACACACACACACGGGCTTAGCCATCAATTTGTCATAAGATGACACTTGGCATACTATGTTTTTGTTTGATGAATTCCGGACTTCACTACTGAACTGTTGAGATGAGCCTTGCTCCGGTCCTGACAGATATTGTCAAAATAATACAATTTTAAACAGTTCATACTTGCATGATAGTGCTGTTGCTGGCAACAGTTGTTGTGAAAATGTTACATTAATAATTATAACTCAGTTCAGGTTCGTGTCATCGTTGACTAAAAATTTAAACCTATGAAAATGCTTTTGATGTAGCTTCATCGTCCTATACTCCTGCGAAATATGGACCCTCACAGCGGATCTACAACGAAGAATACAAAGCACGGAGATGAGGTGCTACAGAAGACTTCTGGGCATTTCCTACATGCAGCACATCTCCAACAAAGTCCGACAGATCATCACACAAGCCATTGGACAACACGATGACATGCTCACAGTGGAAAGGAAATGGAAACTCCGATGGTATGGCCACGTCACCAGAGCATCAGGCCTTGCAAGGACCATCCTGCAAGACACGACGCACGGAGGCAGAAGAAGAGGGAGACATAAAAAGAGGTGGGAGGACAATATTTAAGAATGGACTTGCTTGACCCTGAGCGAAGCTATGAGGATTGTTGAGGACAGAGAAATATGGAGTACGATGGTTAAAGGGTCTTCTGTGGTGCCCCAAGGACTTCCGGGTTATGGTATAGTTAGTTATTCATTGCTTACATGATCCAGCGGACTGCAAAGAGCGGAATCAGGTCCACAAACTCAAGACCACAACTTGGTTGAAAGAGGACTCACTTCTGATCCGCATAAACGATCTGCCGAAACAACCCTAGTGGCAACACTGAAGGCACTCCACCAGCCGGTCACTTTACAATAAAGGCATCCCACGCAGGAGACGCTGAGGCTATACTCTAATTTACTGAACCCCCGTTTACAAAAACAAAATAGAATATAAGTATCATTTATCAACAAATTATCAACAAAACACATACGTATGAAATGCCTAAATTGCTAAATAATAATATCATAGGAAGCCCTAGTGACTATTTGGCAGAAAACGTCCAATATTTTCAAGCTGATCCCACAGACCTCACACACAAATGAGGAGTTTGGGAAGAATTTACAAGAAAAGGTAGGTGACTGTCCAGCGAAGAGTATAGTGTAGTAGATTAATAGACAAAAAGAGTAGGAATGAGAAAGAACAGAGGAGTAAGACAGTGACAGTGGGAATTTAAAGTACTAACTTTCCAGAAAGTGGGGGCACTATTAATACAGAAAACGCCCGGCACCCCTACGGGGGAGTTACGGGATAGGATAGGATAGGATAGGATAGGATAAGCTGCTGCTGATGATGAAGATGTTGCTGTTGTCAGCAAACGATGTCGCTGACATCAATTCAGTCTTCACATAGCCCAGCCCGTGATGCAAGGCAAATTGGAATTTTCTCTGTGAAAACGTTGATAATTGAATAAACTGTGTTTGTGTGCCCGCCTTCCTATCATCTCCCTTTTTAGTTCAGCCTCTCTCTCTCTCTCTCTCTCTCTCTCTCTCTCTCTTCTCTCTCTCTCTCTTCTCTACCTTCATTTCTCTGTTCTCTTCCTTTCTCTCTCTCCATCCCTCCTGTTCTCGTCTCCATGTTGGCGCCTGAGCATGTCAGCACAAATTGCTGAGGTAACCTAAGAGGAACGGTGGTTTTTGTCCTTTGACCCTTAACCTTTCGGGGACCAATCACCACCACGATACACGCACACACGCACACACACACACACATCCACACAGAAATAAACGCTCGCACGCACAAACACGTACGCGCATCGCTCAGAAACACTGACCGCAACACAGAAAGACGCACGCGCACACACACGGACACACAAAGACGGGCGCGCGCATTCTTTCACTGTTTAACACCCACACACAAATAAATAATAAAAGAGAGAGGGGAGGGAGAGAAAAAGGGGAGGAAAAAAAGGGAGATAGAAAGTTGAGAGAGAGAGAGAGAGAGAGAGAGAGAGAGAGAGAGAGAGAGAGAGAGAGAGAGAAAGAGTGAGAGAGGGAGAGAGAAAGGGAAGAGAGAGAGAGGATGGAGAGGGGGTGGGTGGGTGGGCGGAGAGTATCATGTCCCTATACGCCATCTTAATACTCTCCCACACAGTCTCCTACAGATGATCTGAGAATGCGCACGAGAATTCTTGAGGCCTCAACTTCTCATAGCAAACGTGTGACAGCAAATTTGTACTGGTTCTCTTGTGAACTTGGGTCCGCGATAGCGTAGTGGTTCCGGTACACATTCCTGTTTGCAGCTCGTTAGTACTTAAATGCTACCTAATACTTGGATATAACGAGTTAATGCTTGGATGTAACGGGTTAGATCTTGCTACATAAGAGGCACCTGAGTTGTCTATAGAAACGGAGAGAGTAAAACAGCGAGGTTGAAGAGATGGGCACCGGAAGAACCGTGGGAAAAAAAACCGGCCCTGAGAAAAGGGAAATTGCAAAACAAGTCTCCGTCAGATGATCATGGTCTGTAATTCTCTGTATCGTCTGCTCAGCGTCTTGAGGAGCTCCTGAGCTGGAAAATTGCTATAGAAAAACGATTGCATACATAATTGTTTGGCAGAATGGACAAGTTATGCTTGTTATCACACGGCTCTGTGTTCCAAAGACTAATAGGTACAATACCAGTCACATTATGAATCACAATCATGGACTTCACACAGCACTCTGTTCTAAAAACTGCGAAATACAGTATGAATAAGCGATACGGATACTCAGTCTTAAAAGGCAGTCTTAAAAGGCAGTCTGCATTTCTAAAGCTGTCAATCCATACACAGTCTGGTTGTTTGCATAGCCCCGCCACTGACACGTGGTCAACTCAAGCCTTAGCCTTGTTTTCAAAAGGTTTCGGCCATTTTGTTCAAGTCAATTTTATTTCTTGTTCAAACCTTTTTGTTTTCCCGGGATCCTGGATCCAGTAGCCCTGGTAGCCGCGCCCAAATCTATATAATTATGGGAACAAACGACCTAACATCAATACGTTGAATGAATGAATGAACATTGAGGTTTAACGTCTACACCCACCATTGGCGATATGGCAGACGGGGATAACCATCCCAGGGAAAGAGAGGTAGGGACCTAAATCAACACTGAACCACCAGAGCAATCATACTGCTAAAATGGACAGTGAAAATGGCCACATTTTATATCGCCCACCACGGGATTCGAACCTGGGTCATCGGTGTGCCAGGCGAACGCTCTACCACTTGAGCTACGGCGGTGGGACATCAATACGTTTAGCTTTCGTTTGCACGTATTGTGTGCTTCCAACTTCATCAGAAATGGTTAAACACAAAGTAGAAAACGTTCAATAAATAAATAAAAAGCCAAATCTATAATTATGTTTATCTGCAAAGCAGCTTAGGAAATATGAAACTCTAGTGACAGTGAGTAGGCCTCGTGTGTGTGTGTGTGTTTGTGTGTGTGTGTTGTTGTTGTTGTTGTTGTTGTTTCTTGTTTGTTGTTGTTATTGTCGTTGTCGCGCCGCTTTACAAACGCATGTCTGCCTTTATATCTCATACAACTCTTTCTAAAATGCTAGCTCTGTTGGCTTTCAATGACCAGGTTGTATTTATTTAAACGCGTAGTAGTCGCTGTAGACAAGAGACTACGGTCAGTAAGTAGTCAGTCCTTTTCTAGAGTCGCCTGCTTTGGTAAATTGTTTAACCGTCAGTCTCCTATTGTTGTCCTTTGTTTTCTTAAAGGTCTGTCCACTACATACAGACACGCGCGGGCGAGGCAGGGTCAGAACAGTGATTAGCACAGGGGTGGAAAGATAAACAACAAGAAGTTGGAGAACTATTTAAAATGGCAATCCTGAAAATTCGAGGCTAGCGGATAACTCGTAGAGGGCATATTACGTATTAGTGACCAAACCGGGAGTAGAGCAGTTTTTGCATTAACATCGAGTTTATAGTTGTTACACTCGAATCGAATGTTGGTGTTTTCTATCAGTAGTGGATTCAGCCCCAATGCTGAAGTACTGATGAGTGTAGCTCAGATTCGTTTATTCACGCAACCCGCTCAATCAGCATACAAGTCACGAAGTCGACGTATGAAGTTTTCTACTTTTAATCAGCACACATCAACAACTGCATACAATCGCTTTCCACTTTCAACTTTTACTTTCCAACTCACTATCAACAACTTTCACTCCTCTTTTGAAACATTGCGGCACTTAAATAGTCTCTTGATACTCCCGAACACCCTGGATCAATCTCGTATGACGCAATTTAACCAATCGCTTCTAACTTCGTCATTACTGTCTTACGTCATACCTATTTCTTCTCCTTC
This sequence comes from Oncomelania hupensis, assembly GCA_036898135.1. Classification (NCBI taxonomy): domain Eukaryota; kingdom Metazoa; phylum Mollusca; class Gastropoda; order Littorinimorpha; family Pomatiopsidae; genus Oncomelania; species Oncomelania hupensis. Next base: position 26,295,417 of record CM072520.1, read on the forward strand.
CGGGAACATTCTCATACTTCGATATCCATCGGGAAGTTTCCATTGATAGTAAATACTCAAAATCTAGGGAATTCTCTAACAATATCGACCAACTAAAATTATAAACGTTATACAAAGCCTCTCCTAACAACAATGCAAACTCAAATCAAAGGTAAATAAACTCCATTATTGAATACTTTGCAAAACGAAACGATTAGATCTATCGTGCGCGTTTCAGACATACTACCATTCGTGTTTCAACGTAACAATAGTTATTTCTGCTAACAAAAAGAGTTTGATAACGGATTCTGTTATTCAGCATCCCCTTGCCTGGATGGCTTTAAAAAATAGTTCTTATATAGCGCTTTTCCAGCTCAAGAACTGCTCAAGGTGCTGGCCGAAACAAGATCTCACTCAACCCGCCGTAGGCACTCATTTGCAGCCTTTGGGCTGACGGCGACAACCGAGCAAAGCTATAGGGGAGAAGAAACTTAGTGCAGGCTGGGAGTATTTGTGATCCTATTATTATTATTATTATTATTATTATTATTATTATTATTATTATTATTATTATTATTATTATTATTATTATTATTGTTGTTGTTTTTGTTGTTGTTGTTATTTCTCTCCTATCCTATCCCGTAACTCGGAGGTTGTTGGGGCACCACAGATGATCGTTTAACCAGCGTACTCCATCTTTCTCTGTCCTCAGCAATCCTCATGGCTTCGCTCAGTGTCAAACCAGTCCATTCTCGAATGTTGTCCTCCCACCATTTTGGGTCTCCATCTTCTTCTACCTCCTTGCACTGTGCCTTGCAGGATGGTCTTTGCAAGGCTTGATGATCTGGTAACGTGGCCATACCGTCGGAGTTTCCGTTTCTTCTTTGTTGTTGTCGTATCAATTTTTATTCATCAGATTAACATAAGTTGTTCCGTTTCTTTCACCACTGTAAGCAGGTCATCGTGTTGTCTAATGGCTTGTGTGATGGTCTGTCGGACTTCGTCGTTGGTGATGTGCTGGGTATAGGAAATGCGAGGAAATATAGATGAAAGATAGGAAATGACCCGATATTATTATTATTATTATTATTATTATTATTATTATTATTATTATTATTATTATTATTATTATTATTATTATTATTATTATTATTATCATTCCCTGATGACGTATTACTATGGCCGCTACTCTGTCCAAGAATCATTGGCCTGAATACCATCTCTAAGAATAAAAGTGCCAATAAAAATCACTAATAAGGCTCAAAGAGCGGCGATCTGTAACCAACAAACACACTTCTGTCTTTACACGCGCTCCAACATAGTACATATATAACTCACATGTGTGATGCAAAAGAGGATGCTATTAGAAGACAGAATGTAAATAGAATTTAAGTATAGAAATTATCGATTAACTTCCTCCAATCCAGGGACCCAAAAGCACCTCCGTTGGGGTGCCGGGGTTTTCTGTATAAATAGTATCCCCACTTTATAGAAATGTAGTGCTTTAAATTGCCACTGTTTCAGTCATTCTCATTTGTTCTTTCTCATTCCTGATCTGTTATATCAATCTTTCTCCTTCGCTAAACTAGTCACCTACCTTTTGTTTATTGGAAACTCCCCGAAAACTCATTTGTGTTTGGGTCTGTTGGGTCAGCTTGAGGATATTTTACGCCTTCTGCCAAATGGTCACTAGGGCTTTCTATGGTATTATTATTTAGCAATCTAGGCATTTTATATGTATCTATTTTGTTAATATGTTATAATGATGTTTATATTAAATTTTGTTTTTGTAAACGGGGGTTCGATAAACTAGAGTACAGCATCAGCGTCCCCTGCATGGGATGATGCCTATATTGTAAAGTGACCGGCTGGTGGAGTGCCTTCGGTGTTACTATTAGAGTTGTTTCGGCAGATCTTTTATACCAATCAAGGGTGAGTCCTTCTCCAAACATGATTAGGCTCTTTGCAGTCCGTTGGATTCTATAAACAATGACTAACTAATTAACCAGTGTATCCGGGAGAGAGGAAACCGAAGTACCTGTCACGTGGGGTTTATGGTTGTTGTTACTGGGCTCTGCACAATGGATGCGTAACCCTCACGCTTTATTCGATGGGAACTGCTAGTTAGTCACCCGTTGAATTACTTTAATACATTTATTTATTTAGCTCGGTCTATGTTAAGGCTGGGATACAGAGATAGATAGAAAAATGGTAAAAGATCACTGTCACACTAGCTTTCACACGGCTATGAATCATATGTAGTCCAGCCACTTGATAACAGTTAAAAATCACACATTTATTTCTTCTACTCTATACAAGATTTTCTAAGTACTAATCTATTTTAAAATGTCATGAATCACTGCAAATAATTCGATCGCTGATAGTCTATGCAGCTGTTATGTCTTCATCGGGCACTGGCTTCTAGATTTCATGAAGATTGGACTACTGTGGTCCGTTTTACTACAGTTCTGAAGAGTGGACTACTGTGGTCCTTTTTCTATCAGTTTAAGTGCACTGATTCCTGGGCACTTAACTTGTGGTTTGAAGCCCTTTGATGAGGTAGCTTCTGGTACACGATGTTTCGTCGTGTAGTTGGGTCCCTTGCCACGCTGTGGGGTCTTGCAGGGTGTGTTGTCCAGGGTTGCTCCCTCAGTCTTGTGCTGTAGGGGCTACACAGCCAACTCGCCGTTTCTGTGGAGTTGGGCGCACGGGATAGCTCGCCTGCTCGTCTGTAATATAAGAGACGAAATTCTGCACAACCCTGAATAATCGGTTTGTGCAGAGCGTCTCACTGAAAGCCAAAGTAGCCCTCAGTGATAGCTCCACATCTCTATACATAAGTAACGAACATTCTGCTACGTCCGTGATCCACTGGAATCTCAACTCTACTTTCCTATACATACATAAATATCAATCGTGGCTAACTACACACATACAGAATTAATAATAATATAAACATTCACTGGTACAGCCACTGATCTGCAAACATACATATAGGTTCAACAACAGTGGTTCCGTCAGGTATACAACATGGCGGCGCAACCGGTCGTGTTTCGCCGCGTGGTCACGCAAATTCGGATTAACAATTCACATCTATGCATAGCAAATTCTTCAAACATAATTTCAACAATAATATAAATATATCACGATGAAACAGAAGTATGTTCACTTACCCGTTTGACAAAGTCAGGCCTCGTGGCAACTTGAGTGAATTCTACAATTCACAAGTCCTGTTTCCTGGTCGATTCAGTGGAGGTATTGCTCTACTAGATGTAGCTGTGTACACTTCGGTGTCTTACTCTCAACTGACCTAAGCTATGCTAGGTTTTGACCCATCAGAACCGGCTCTAACCGCTCTGCCTGGGTCTCATTGGTTACAGCGGTCAGATTCAAGGCCCACAGTGCTGACGTCACTAACTGCCGGCGTCAAGCTCGCAGTGTGTACCTCCTACACTGTAATCAGCTGCTGTGTAATACTCTAACTTTCTAAAGTTACAATGACTAAACGAGGCTAAATAGTAAATAGGCAGAGTAAAACTAGTCATCTCGTCACAGTACCTGGATAAAACCCTCGGTGACTAGGAAAGTGTGTACCCGAAGACGGGATTTAAGGAGACAAAAGGTAGCACACTACACATATTGCCAATACATGTATTTTGCTAAAAATGATTCTACAGGAGTTAAAAAAGCTATCTCGTACCCAAGTTACGTAAGGCCAGCCCTTTGCGGGATTCGAACCAGCGCCGTTACTCCGCATAAAAAACTGGCGCCTCGTCAACCTCACCTCCGGGCCACCTAAGTTCTAAGTCTGTGGCAGTGGTTTGTCTGTACACAGTCTGGACTTTCCCGTTGACATTCTAGAAATCTTTCATGGCGTGTCAATTGTTTGCGCAAGGGAATTCATGTATTTACTTGTTTGTCTTTCAAGTTTGACATCATGGGGGTCAAAGATTTTGGTTTACTGTTGAGTTTGTTTTACAAAGTCTGCGTGTGTTTGTAAGTCAGTGTGTCAGACAATTGGTAATATTCTCAGTAATTTTCTTTTGGCCGGATTTCCTTGCGTCAATTTTTTTTAATGTTGTTGTTGTTGCGAAAAGCGATTATGTGGTGTTGTGTTTTTATGTCGTCTGACTTATATTTGGATCGGTGGGATCTTCTGCTCTGCCGCTTATAATTTTGTAACAGTGTATATTACGTACTCCTTCAGTTAAGAGTATCAACCGAGGTGTAGTCTTGAAACGCACCGCATTCCAACGCACGGAGATTTACAGATCCTGACGCTCATGTCCTATGCGGGTGAGTGACAAGCCGAAACATCCATGCACCTAGGCCCCTTCTCTCTTCCCACCCCCGATCGCCCCTGGATTTGCGCTCAGCTGTCTTAGGCGCTAGACGATGCGTCTAAGGCAACAGGTTAGCGCCCCTGGTGGCTTGAGTTAAGATCCTGTATCACCCAGCCTTGAGCAGTTGCGCTGGAAAAAAAACACCGCTAGTAAATTTTAAAAATAAAAGAAATAGAATAAATGTACCATTTTCTCACCTTCCTCTTACTCTACTCTACTCCTCCTCATTTCGCTCTCTGCCCTAGCTTAAACACTTTCATTAACTCCGTTTCTTTCGGCGAGACTACCTACTGCTTGTGTTAGTTTTTGTACACAAACTTTTCGTCGCTTTTTTCTGTTTTGTTTTCACCAAGGTCACGGGTCAAGGTAACATAATTATGGGGGTGAAGAGAGAGAGAGGGAGGGAGAGAGAGAGAGAGAGAGAGAGAGAGAGAGAGAGAGAGGTCAGGCACAGGCAGATGCTGATAAAATAATATTCCCCTCTCGCGTGCGGAACTTGATTCAACTCCCAGCCCAATGTTTGGATATCAGCATTTTGCCAAAACATGACCCGCACGCGCTGTTCAACTGTTGGAACGTAGGACGGGAAGAGTGATAATGGGTGTTGTGATGTGGGAAAGAGGAGGGGGGAGGTAGGTAGGAAGGAGGGAAGGGTGAAAAAAGAAGGAGAGAGGGGGGTAGAAGAGAGAGATAGAGATGGACTGGACGGTATGGGGGTGGGAGAGATCCACAGATCAGCAAACACGTGCTTTGCAATCTGTCGTCAATCTCAGGTGCGAACGGGCAAGAAAACAGGAGGTGAAGGTGGAATCTAAGGTCAATCTGCAAGGAGCCGACAGGGAAGAAAGTGAAAGAAGGAGGACGAATAAGGGGGAGAGGCAGGGGTGGGTGGGTAGGTTAAACTTGTGAGAATACCAAAGGAAGTAGCCGTATGCGTATTATGCGTGTTGAGCATGCCCACTGAGGCGGACACGGCACTATACATGTACAAGACCGAATCGTCATCATCCGTATCAACACCTTATTAGACCACTTTAAACACATTTGACAAGAAATAAAAATCGATTTCCATGCCGTTTTCTAGTAGAGACTTGGTTTTTACAGCACATGTTTGAGTGATGAATGCGTGTTAAAGACATTGTGAAAGTTATTGCTAAATCTCCTGTTGGTAGACTTTTATAGATTGTTTTGAAATTATGTTTTTAAATAGTTAAAAGTGTTTTAAAAGTTACATTTTCAATGTCTAATATCACTTAAATGTGTGAACAGACATTAAATTAAAGATTGATTGAATGCGTGTTTGTTGGGTATGTAGGAGTGTCTGTAACATGTATTTGGAATACATATTGGCGCGCTTTGAGTCTGATTTAGGAATAAGGCGCGAATAGCGTCCAGCATTCTGCTTCTTCTTTAAAAGTTCTCACTCTTGTCACACTTATATGCTACACATACCCCGCTGCAAACTCTCCTCTGCAGGCTGTTGGTCCTTCTCAGTCCTCCTCTCTCACTCTCTCTCTCGGTCTCTCTCTGTCTCTCTCTCTCTCTCTCTCTGTCTCTCTCCCTCTTTGCAGCGCTCCGAACATAACAAATCCAATTTGGAAACTCATCTCTTCCTTAAAAGTGTCGAATCTCGTCTCCCATCATCATCATTTTCTGTTTCAGACCAACACAATCTCTCTGTCTTTCTCTAACACACACATACACACTCTCTTTCCCTCACTCTCTATCTCTGTGTTAATTTAGTTATTTTCACTTTATCTCTCTCCCTGTGTATCTATGTCTCTCTCTGTCTCTCTCCCCCGTTGGGGTGCCGGGGTTTTCTGTATAAATAGTATCTCCACTTTGTGGAGATTTAGTGCTTTAAATTACCACAGTCTCTGTCATTATTTGTTCTTTCTCGTTCCTAATCTGTTCTATCAATGTACTATCTTCTTAGCTAGACCAGACACTACGTTTTTTTGTGCTTTTTTTTTTAAACTCTCCAAAAACTCCTTATGTATGGGGTTCTGTTGGGTCAGCTTGGGGATATTGGACGCATTCTGCCAAATGGTCACTAGGGCTTTCTACTGTATTATTATATAGCAATTTAGGCATTTTATTTGTATACGTTTTAAAAATATTTTATAATGATGTTTGAATTCTATTTTGTTTTTGTATACGGGTATTCGATAAATTACAGTACAACCTTGGCGTCCCTTGAATGGTATGCCTTTATTGTAAAGTGACCGCCTGTTGGAGTGCTTTTAGTGTTAGCTTTAGGGTTGTTTCAGCATATCTTTTATATGTATCAGAGGTGAGCCCTCTTTCAACCAACTTGTGGTCATGATTCGGCTCTTTGTAGTCTGCTGGTATTCTATTTATTTTTTGTAAACGGGGGTTCGATAAATTAGAGTACAGCCTCAGCGTCCCCTGCGTGGGATGTCTTTATTGTAAAGTGACTGGCTGGTGGAGAGCTTTCAGTTTTACCACTAGGGTTGTCTCAGCAGATCTTTTATGCGGATCAGGGGTTGTCCGGTCCTGATTTGGCTCGGAAGAGTCCACTGGACCTAAAGCAATAATCATGTAATGTAATGTAGTCTGCTGGACCCTATAAACAATGACTAACACTCTGTCTATCTCTGTCTCTGTCTGTCTGTCTCTCTTTCTCTCTTAATACCTGAGTCTTAAGCTGATTTCTTAACGATTTAAAATTAAATCTCGATTAACCATCTACGCAATTGTCTCGCTATCACGTCTTTGTCATAGCAAGAACAGTATGCGATTATGACTTGGGAAACAATTTTTTGTAATTCAAAACTGTTTTTATTATGACTCAGCGTGCATTATATAGTTGGTTTTTTTTTTTCCCTTTTAATATGGAGGTTGTACACTCCCTCTTAATATTGGTGTTTAGTCTTACATGCTATTTAGTCGTCAAAATTGCCCTCATCATACAGAAATTGCGTTGGTCGTAGATGGCAATGGCTGATAATAACTTCGTGAAATCCTGTTTCGTCAACCGTGGCTCTCCTATCCCTTCCCCACCTCCTTTCTCTTCACTCTCACCCTCTCTCCTCCACTACACCTCCCTCCTGTTCACACACATAGGCAGAGTGCGTGTACACTCCCCTACACGACTCTTAGCTGTTTCATCTTCCAGTCTTCCCTTCTCCCCTCTCACAGTTTTTGTTGCTCAGTTTATATAATGATGTATTTTATTAGGGATGGATGTATGTTTGTCCTATCCTATCCTATCCTGTCCCGTAACCCGAAGGTCGTAGGGGCACCACAGATGATCGTTTAACCAGCATACTCCATCTTTCTCTGTCCTCAGCAGCCCTGATGGCTTCGCTCAGTGTCAAACCAGTCCATTCTCGAATGTTGTCCTCCCACCTCTTTTTCGGTCTCCCTTTTCTTCTACCTCCTTGCACTGTGCCTTGCAGAATAGTCTTTGCAAGGTCTGATGATCTGGTGACGTGGCCATACCACCGAAGTTTCCGTTTCTTCACCACTGTTAGCAGGTCATCATGTTGTCCAATAGCTTGTGTGATGGTCTGTCGGACTTCGTCGTTGGTGATGTGTTGGGTATAGGAAATGCCCAGAAGTCTTCTGTAGCACCTCATCTCCATGCTTTGTATTCTTCGTTGGAGATCTGCTGTGAGGGTCCATGCTTCGCAAGCATATAGGAAGATGGAGATGACAAGGGAGCGCAGCAGTCTTACTTTGGAATGTAGACTGATGGTCCTGTCTTTCCAAATGGGCTTCAACCTTGTCAGGGCAGCAGTTGTTTGTGCGATCCTGGAGAGGACTTCCTGTCGGGACCCATTGTCTGATACAATGGCTCCTAAATATTTGAAGCTATGCACTGTGTCGAGGGATTGGCCTTGGACTTTGATGTCCCGTATTGATGCCATTGGTGTTGTTGGTCATCATTTTGGTCTTCTCTGCACTTATTTCCATTCCATAGGCTTTGGAGGTGGTGTCAAGCCTCTGTACCAGCTGTTCAAGTTCTTGTTCCTCTCCAGCCAATCCATCAATGTCATCTGCAAAACGAAGATTGGAGATTGCTCTACCCCCTATGCTGACTGTGCCTTCATGGTCTGCAAGAGCATCCGACATGATGCGCTCTAGGAAGATGTTGAAGAGTGTTGGAGAGAGTAGGCATCCTTGACGCACACCGATTGTTGTTCTGAACCAATTCCCGATGGCTCTGTTGTGGAGGACTGCACTGGTAGCCTTGTCATACAGGCTTTTGATGACTTCAATAATTTTTGGGCTGATGTTGTACACTTTCATTGTTGCCCATAGAGCTGCATGCCAGACTCGGTCAAACGCCTTCTTGAAGTCTATGAACACATGATATAGATGTTGTTGGTGCTGTAGGTATTTCTCACAGATTATTCTGAGGTTGAAAATCTGCTCAGTGGTACTTCGCCCTGCCCTGAATCCTGCTTGTTCTTCAGCTATGATTTGTTCAGCTTGGGGTTTCAACCTGTTGAGTATTATTTTCAGGAGGACCTTGCTGGGATGGCTGATGAGGCTGATGGTGCGGTAATTTTCACACTCCTGAAGGTTACCTTTTTTGGGAAGAGTGATGACAAGCGACTGGGTCCATGGTATAGGCCACTCCCCACTCTGCCAGATCTTGTTACAGATAATGGTGAGGGCATCAATCATCGCTTCTCCTCCTGCTTGTAGCAGTTCCGCGGGTATGTTGTCCACTCCTGCTGACTTCCCTTTCTTTAGCGCTTGCACTGCTGCCTCAACTTCTTCCCGGAGAATTGGGAGGATTTCTTCTTCTTCTCTGTTCTCTGGACATGCTAGAACTGATGGGTCTCCATTTGGTGTATGGTTGTAAAGGTCAGAGCAGTACTCTGTCCATCTGTCCAAGACTTCTTGTTCTTCTGTAAGGCATATGCCAGACTTGCTTTGGATAGTGGAGACTTTGGGCTGTTTGACACTTGTCAGTCGCTTCACAGTCTGGTAGGCCTTCTTGCTGTTGTTCTTGTTCAGACTGTTCTCTATTTCCTGGCATTGATCTTCTATCCAGTTCTCCTTTGCTGTGAGCATGCCTTTTCGGATGTCATTGTTGATTTTTCGGTAGACATCAGCTCCCTGTGAGGTGTTCTTTTTCTTTTTCATCTCTCTTCGTTTATCACACAGATCCAAAAGTTCAGGTGTGATCCACAGCTTCTTCTTTGGTCGGTGCTTGCCAAGGATCTCAGTGGCGGCATCTGTCACAGCTGAGTTGAAGGTGGTGGTCATGGTGTTGACATCTACTTCACCAGCCCCCAAAATGAGCAGTGGTGCAAATTTCCCTCCAATTGTGGCCTGAAATAGTTCTGCCACCTCCGGGTCTTGCAGTTTGTCCAGGTCGAACTTCAGTCTAGTGCACTTTGCTGTATTTACTCTCTTCAAGTGGAGCCGGAAAGACATCATCACGAGATCGTGGTCACTTCCGATGTCTGCTCCTGGAAAAGTACGTGTCCTGCCAATGTTGATGCTTGATCTGAAGCGTTTCTTGACCATGATGTAGTCTATTTGGTTGTGATGCTCCCCGCCAGGACTGTGCCATGTCCATCGTCTGGAGTTTTTGTGGAGACCAAGCGTGTTTGCCAGTACCAGATTGTTGTATCTGGCAAACTCCAAGAGTCTCAGACCCCTGTCATTTGTCTCGTTGTTGCAGTGGGGTCCACATGTGTCTCCCCAGTTGCGGTGCGCATCTTGGCCAACCTTGGCATTCCAGTCGCCTTGCACTATGACTATGTCCTTCTTCGGCACTTGGTCAAGGACCGCCTGTAGATTTTCATAAAAATCCTCCACTTCGCTGTCGTCATAGTCTGATGTTGGGGCGTAGGCCTGGATGATGGTGATGTTGAAAGGGGCTGCTCTCAGGCGGGATGGTAATGAGTCTACTGGAGACTGGGCGGCAACCCATGACAGTCGCTAGAATGTTCTTGTGGACCAAGAATCCAACGCCGTGTTCGTGCCTGTCATTCCTACCGCTGAAATAGAGCTTGTGGCCTTTGTCGGTCGTTGTTTCACCTAGGCCTTTCCATCGCAGTTCGCTGATACCTAGAACGTTCCATCGATAGTGGTCCAACTCGTGGGCCAGTTCTTCTAATTTTCCTTCCGCAGTTAGGGTCCTGACGTTCCAGGTTCCTATGACGATGTTGTTTCTCGTGCGGATCTTGCTATATTGTCCATCAGTAGCATACTTAACACCTCCGTCCTGGTGGCCAACGGAAGGCGCGGTCCTTGTGCCGGGTGACGGCCCGGGCGACGACCGATCCGGTATGGAATTAGTGGATTGTGTCATCATGTAGTGTGTCTTGGGCAAAAAGACCTGGCGGTGCCCAATCCTCTCCAGGCTGTTGGCCACAGCCGAAATCCACGAATACAGTGTGGCTCGCCTTGGCCCTGAGCACATGGTCGTTGAACCTGTAGTAACGTGAGGTTCCTCCGCCCTGGCCGGTGACTTCTGTGTAGAAGACTTTCGCCCAGTGATGCCGTGCTAACATCACCCCTGTTAGTCGCCTCTTACGACACGCCGGGAAACGTTGGGTCTATTCTATTTAATGCCCGAACCCACAGAGCTATGTTTGTATCTGCTGTAAATGTGCGTGAATGCGTGCGTACGTCTGATCATCTCGATGAAGAAGACGTTAATAAAACAACCAACATCTAACAGTTTTGCTGGACTCACTTACTCTATCTATCTATACATCAGTTTTGTTTTCTACTGTCCTTTGATATATACATTATTTTAAATCAGATTGTATTACAAGAACGGATGGCCAGTAATAATAAAATCGCTTTTGCTTTTGAAACAATAAAATAAAAAATTATCCAGGGAAAAATACTTGTCATATGAGATGTATATTGTATATTTAAGCGGAAAAAAAATAATATGAGTGAAGTATTTACTATAATAATAAAAAATATCAATTAGTGATTACCCCTAGTTCAGTTGCTTGTAAGAATATCAAAGTGATACAATAGTCGATCGGTTTAGTGAAACTTAGGACGATAATTCCAAGCTCTACTAACACGCTGTCCAAATGAAAAAAGCTGTGAAAAGTAGGAGAGACCTACGAAAAAACAAAACTAGTTTAAACATGAGAATCTATCACCTTTTCAAGAAACAAATAAAATATTACGTAGAACACGTAAACGGTACAGAAAAGCGAAGCTTAAAAGTGAAATAATTTCTATTCTTGAAAATAAATACAACACTTGAAAGAGAACTTGATGCCATAAACATTGAACGACCTTGTGTGTAATGAATCGATCCCTTTAGCTGGAAATAGAAACGACATCTTAAGTCGCAGACGCTGTATACATTAAAGCTGTGAAAATTAAGTAATAGTGGGTTAGAAAGTATGTAAGAATGCCAAATTGAAAATACTTAACATTAAACGACCGTCTGTTTAGTAAATGGACCTCTCAGTGAAAGCAAAAGCAACGTTTCTAGTTCTATTATGTCCGTATCTCTAATCTTTAGGCTTGATCGAGTTCGCACTGAAATTTATGCGCATAGTAATGAGGAACGACCTAAACATCTAATGTATGTGCATGCTAATGAGGAGGGACCATTTCGAGCAAGGAGTCCATCGCGACAACTGTACTGAGATACTGACTCGAATTTACTTCATTTAACTTGAAACTATTTCGATTTCAACTGGAATAATAGGCAAGAACGTATTTAATGTATAGATTTGTAGGTGTCTCTGAAGCTCAGTCGCTATAATGTTGAGTTCTATACCTTTGTACTTCGGCAACTCTGTTAAGGATATTGTCTGTGTCATGTTGTTCTTTGCCACCATCCATAGGCCTGTGATAAATTACCCACATTTTGTCGTGATCGGCTAGGGTTTTTATGTTCGATACCGTTTCATGCTGCTTAACCTGTTTCAGCAATGTCGTTTGCTGGTAAAAGACGAGAGAGAGAGACAGAGACAGAGAGAGAAAAGGAGAGAGAGCGAAAGAGAGAGAGAAGTTTAATGTTATGCGGAGTAGTCATTTCTGGAAATTGAGTTTTCAAGACACTTCCAGACCATAGCAAATACTTGAATAATCTTTTTTTTTATTTGCATTTATTTATCCAAACATTCCCGACAAGAAGTCCTCTCCAGGATCGCACAAACAACTGCTGCCCTGGCGAGGTTGAAGCCAATTTGGAAAGACAGGACCATCAGTCTACATTCCAAGGTAAGGCTGCTGCGCTCCCTTGTCATCTCCATCTTCCTATATGCTTACGAAACATGGACCCTCACAGCAGATCTCCAACGACGAATACAAAACATGAGGTGCTACAGAAGACTTCTGGGCATTTCCTATATCCAGCACATCACCAACGACGAAGTCCGACAGACCATTACACAAGCCATTGGACAACACGATGACCTGCTCACAGTGGTGAAAAAACGAAAACTCCGATGGTATGGCCAAGTCACCAGATCAACAGATGTTACAAAGACCATCCTGCAAGGCACAGTGCAAGGAGGTAGAAGAAGAGGGAGACCGAAAAAGAGGTGGGAGGATAACATTCGAGAATGGACTATTTTGACACTGAGCGAAACAATCAGGGTTGCTGAGTACAGGGAAAGATGGAGTACGCGGGTTAACCGAAAATCTGTGGTGCCCCTACGACCTCCGAGTTACGGGATAGAATAGGATAGGATATGATAGGATATCTAAACATTCTTATTTAGCGCTTTTCCAGCTCATCGGAGCTGCTCAAGGCTAAGAAGTGGAGAAGATAATTGAGCTTTTGTCGCTTGCTAACAACTTTCATTGACAACAATTTTATTCCTTCTCTACTATCGCTTTGGTGGAGACAATAAAATCATAAGAACTTCACACATATTCACTGTGCGTCCGTGTGTTTTACTCCATTCAAACCTGTAAACAGATTATTTTAAATACTTTATATCATTTTCATTGTGTGTTAAAAAATGTTGAGGTAGATTCTACTTGCATGATATTTTACTCTCGTTCAAAAACTGCATACATATTATTTAAGTATTATTTTTCTATCATTTTCATTGTGTGTTAAAATGTTGAAGAAGATGTACTTGCGTACTTACTAACATTCAAAACTGCATTTACAACATTTTAACATTTTCTATTCTTTCTAGCATAATTATTGTTCCATTGTTCTTTCATGGATGGAGCTGGACATGTCGTGCTTCTTGACAAACAACAACAAAAGGCCAAAAAGGTGAAAGTTCTCCTCGTCAGCATTCCTGATTTCACCAAAACGGTCCGACAGGCTGGGGAAATGAAGATGATGGTGATGATGATGAGGATGATGAGAATGATGAGGATGAGGACGATGAGGAGGAGGAGGAGGAGGAGAATGATGATTATTACTTTGATTAGTTTGTTTGTTATGGTGGCGTCTTTATTGATCTCGTGCCGTATAGGTTGGAGACCTCGTCATTGCTATAAGAGTGATTACTCAGCGCTCGTCAACGCCGCATTTTCGTCTCCAACACAACCTCTTGCATTCGTGAGTCAACCGTGGCGAAGGCTCGGCCGACAAGCCAGGACGACAACCACGACAGTCCGTCGGCGCTGTCCCTGGTGGCGACGGAACCGTTATAATGATTATTTCCTTTTGATGTCTTTGGGTTCAATAGTGATAGTGTATGCATGTTACAGAGAGAGAGAGAGAGAGAGAGAGAGAGAGAGAGAGAGAGAGAGAGAGAGAGAGAGAGAGAGAGAGAGAGAGAGAGAGAGAGAGAGAGTAGACCTGCATGTTATTAAGTGTTTGTGTAGACTCCAGATGGAGGAAATATTTAGATTTTAAATTCAGATGGAAAACACAATTATCTACAGCCTTTTGATTGATGAATTATTATTATAATGAGAGAGAAAGAGGGAGAAAGAGAGAAATTCAGTTGATCAAATTGAGAGTAAAGTTGTGTGTATGTGTGTGTGTGCTTGTTATACGTGAAAGAGTGTGCGTGCGTTTGGGTGAATGCCTTTACCCGTATATGCAATATGCATGCAAGACTTCACGCGCTCTCGGACTTCCTTTGTTGAGTCTAGGTGTGATTTTACGAGTTCGGGTGATAATTGTGTCCGTGAATATTACTAACACGCAAATGCCTTATCAAATGTTACGTAGCGTGCATGGGGGGGGGGGGAAGCAACAACAACAACAACAAAAAACCCATTGAATCCTCAGACTAGGCTCGCTACACGCGTTCGTGCTTTTTTGTAAGGCCCTGCATGGGAGACCTTTCGAATCTTTACAGTCACAAACTGGACTTTCTTCTTTAGTATGCATGTGTTGTTCTTGCTGATTTACCGAAATGCTGGAACCAAGTGTTTGAGAAGTTTACGGCGTGTAAAAAATATAACATTTTGTTATATTATTTTATTATCAATGCGATTGTGTTTGGAAATGGCCAGACGGTTCTGACGTTTTTGCAGGACATTTCTGGACTGAAAAGTTTGGTTTACAAAACAGTTTTTGTTCAAGGATATATTGTATGATGGATTCACAAAGATTTATATAATCTACTTTTATAACATCAAATGGTTAGTAGAAATGTGCGTACTAATTTTGAGCGATGTGTAGTTGTTGTACTGTTAATGGAGGGACGGTTCCCATGCTTTGTTTGGCAGGTTTAAGCCTGATAAGGTTTTACGTTAAAAACAATGTTGTTTCAGGCAATTTCAAGACGGATGCAGCAATATTTATTATTATTATTTATATCGGGGTATTTTTTGTGTTAAGAAAGAGGGGCACATGTTCTGATCTTTTGTAGTGTGGTTTTTCGCTGCTATTTTCTATTCTACTATCTGTCTGTCTCTCTCTCTCTCTCTCTCTCTGTCTGTCTCTCTCTCTCGCTCTTTCTCTCTTTCTTTCTCTCTCTAGCTCTCTCTCTGTAGACTACTATTTGTTATCAGAGGAATGTGCATCATATGATAACTTGTCGAACATTTCTCCATTGTTAAAGTATCCTATCCTATCCTATCCTATCCTATCCCGTAACTCGGAGACCCCCGTTGGGGTGCCGGGGGTTTCAGTATAAAATAGTATCACCACTTTCTGGAAATTTAGTGCTTTAAATTCCCACTGTCGCTGTCTTTCTCATTTGCTCTTTCTCGTTCCTGCTCTGTTCTATTAATCTGCTATACTATCGTATTCTTCGCTAGCCCAGTCTCCTACCTTTTTTCTTGAAAACTCTTTCGGGACAAGACTCCTTATTTGTGTATGAGGTCTGTTGGATCAGCTTGGGAATATTGGACGCTTTCTGCCAGGTGGTCACTAGGGCTTCCTATGATGTTATTATTTAGCAATGTAGGCATTTTATATGTATGTGTTTTGTTGATAATTTATAATGATGTTTGTATTCTATTTTGTTTTTGTAAACGGGGATTCGATAAGTTGGGGTGAAGCCTCAGCCGTCCCCTGCGTGGGATGTCTTTATTGTAAAGTGACCGGCTGGTGGAGAGCTTTTGGTTTTACTACTAGGGTTGTTTCAGCAGATCTTTTATGCGGATCGGGGGTTGTCCGGTCCTTATTTGGCTCGGAAAAGTCCGCTGGACCTAAAGCAATAATATGTAATGTAATGTAATGTAACTCGGAGGTCGTTGGGGCCCCACAGATGATCGTTTTGCCAGCGTACTCCATCTTTCTCTGTCCTCAGCAACCCTGATGGCTTCGCTCAGTGTCAAGCCAGTCCATTCTCGAATGTTGTCTTCCCAACTCTTTTTCGGTCTCCCTCTTCTTCTACGTCCTTGCACTGTGCCTTGCAGGATGGTCTTTGCAAGGCCTGATGACCTGGTGACGTGGCCATACCATCGGAGTTTCCGTTTCTTCACCATATTGTTAAAATATGTGAACGGGAAAGAGAGAAATGGTTTCCCCATAAGCAGTTTGAGCTCAAAAGTGGATTTTTTTGAAGAAGAAGAGGAGTATAAAGAGGGAATACTTTTTTTTTAAATAAGGGGCCGGGTAGCTCAGTTGGTAAGAGCGTCTTGCTAGTAACCGAAAGGTCGCTGGTTCGAATCCCGGATTGGTCAACGTGTGATCATATTATTTTCCCCTTTACCAACAACTGGCCCGCTGGTGTCAGTATAAATCGGTCCAGTAGTCACCTATATGCGAAAGTGTCGTGTGACTATAATCTACAAACAACAACAACAACAACAACAACAACAACAAAAGTTTACTATTCTTTGAGCTCAAGGGGGAGAGGCACGGTGGTCTAATGGTAGAGCTTTGGGTTGCGGATCTGATGGTCCCGGGTTCGAGCCCTGTCCGGGCCATTGTGTTGTGTCCCTGGGAAAGACACTTCACTCCCGTTTCCTACTTCTTCGGATGAGAGTATAAACCGAGCTCTAGTCTGTGTGTCGCATACATTCCATCATAACGGACTTTAAAGATATTGACGCTCATGCCCTAGACGGGTGAGTGCCGGTAACAAGAACACACCCAGCATGCACTTGGTCCTTCTCCCCCATCCCTGGCTGGCCAGGATAGTGCTCAGTTGTCCGGGCGTCAGACCATGCGCCCAAAGGCTGCGGGTGGGCGTCTCGAGCGGTTTGAGTTAGATCCTGTATCGGCCAGCGCCTAGAGTCTGGTCAAGTACGGCGAGATAAATGCGCTATAAGAATCCTCAATAATAATAATAAGAAGAAGAAGAAGAAGAAGAAGAAGAAGAAGAAGAAGAAGAAGAAGAAGAAGAAGAAATAAGTAAAGGGCATCGCGACCTGAAAAACTAACAGGTAGGTTGGAAAAGAGGTGGGGGGGGGGTGGCAGTGTGAGAGTTGTGGGGAGGCGGATGACAGGGAGGGGTATAGGGTTAGGGGAAATGCTGCTTACTTTAGCTGATACAGTGTGACCTTTCTTGGTGACCTGAGGATAGGGGAGAGGAAGGAATGAGATGGAGGAGGAGATTAAGGGAGACAGGAGATAGGAACAAAATAGGGGAATGATTTATATTGTTTTGTTCTGCAGTTTCAGCTCAAAAGTGGTGACTTTTTTGTGTACTGGAATGTGAGGGTCGATTCATTCTTGCAATGTTAACGGTAAGGTGTGATTTGTTTTGTTTTAGGTTGAATGAATGTTAACATGGGAACGGATCTCATTGAAACTACGTTGCAACAGAGCTTTGTTTGTTTTTCTCAGTAATGCATATGACCCGTCTCTTTTAGGTAATTGTATTTATTACATATTTAATGATTCTCATATAGCGCTTTTCCAGCTCGAGAGCTGCTCAAGGCGCTGGTCGATACAAGATCTCACTCGAGGCGCTCGAGGTACAAACTTTTCGTTTTTAAATAAATAGTTAATGTGTTTTAAAAAGTGTAATTTTAAATGACTGGTTTTACCTCAATGCTTTAGAAATGAAAGATTGATTTGCGTATTAAACGGAAGTTTATTTCGAAAATTGCGAACTGCAGATATACAGAAAAAGAAAACACATAATCGTGGTTATTTTTCTTTACTGTGTTGAGCGAACCAGTCTTGATTGAAATTGCACTGCCAAAAAAAGAAGTAATAATTACTTTGATAAGTTACTTGTATGTTTCGGAGGTTTATTAACGAAAGCGCTAAAACTGATGGGGAAAAAACCATTAGAGTATATTATGAATGTGTGTAATTGTCACATGTAAAATGACAATGTAATATATTATGTAAAACGTTCATGGAAATAAATTACGCTGATAATAAACACGTGTTTGTTTGCTTTGAGTTGCACTAATGTATAATTCTGCTAGGATAGTAACTGTAGAGTGTGGCCTAGCATGGCTACTTTCTGATGTAGGCTTATAGTTTTATCCGTGTAATTCGTGCAGAATGCAAGTTTTGAAGGAAGGTGAGCGATAGGTTTTGCTAGCGCAATAAGAATCATCACTTCTTTTCCGTCTACTAGAGTAGAAACACGTTGTAACACATTTGTGGTTTCTCGCTAGCTTAGCGAATATGTTTTTGTGAAAACTGGCGTTTGTTGTATTCGTTATTTATGCACAAATAACGGAGCGCTGTTAAAATTATAATTATATACTATTTCTGTGGCAGAGATAGGTTTGGTTTACAGCGTGTGCAGTTTTCAGTTGACTAAGCAAAGTGTTATGTAAAACTTCTGGACATTATTGCAGTGTCAGGTCAGGAACAGAGTGACAGTTGTGTCAGGACAGAACAGAACAATTTAGAATAAAAGCAGGTCTAGTCTTGTGGAATTATAGTAGGCCTGGACTATCTGTGACACATGCATTCATTGGATACACTTTTATATAACAACATAATCTTTTGAGGTGAGAATTTATTATTTTCTTTTATCATTATTAATGCAGACAGTCGTTTGTTTACCCCAATATTCTTTGCAGGATGACAGCAGTGCTGGACGCAGGGGCGTTTATTACCGTAATAAACGATGCACTGTTTATTTTCTGATGGTGTGAACCTTGCCTGGTTAGGTAAGGTTATGGGAGTCGGGATACTGTATGGTCTTTCAGCATGTTGCAGATTTTCTTCTTTTTCCTGGATCCCTTGCCTGGGGAGACCCCACGGATCCATTACCTTGGAAGGGGGAAGGACCATACAATCATCCAACCCACCGACCACACCACCATCTACAACACCATCCAACCAACCAACCGACCATCCATCCGCTGCCAACACTGCCAACCATACTACTACCAGCCCACTCCTTCATCAGCAACATCATCCACTGCAGGGGCGACTATCACCACAGTACTCAGTTAAGTTCTCGACTTCGCTGAAGCCTACGGTACTTCCGATGTCCCCACCAGATGATGAGAAAGATCGATATGTCTGAACTTTAAAGAAATTGGGAAACTAATCAGGACTGACATTTAAAGAATATTTCAAGAATATTTCGGGTTTCTTGTACAGTTTTGAAACATTTTCGGCAGATTTTGTAAATCGTGGTCCAGTAGTGTAAATAATAACAAAAAGGGAAATTTTACACTGTTGTTTCGAGTTTCTTTATTTTTTCAACTCTACCTTTTATCTAAACTTAACTTGTTCTTGGAACGAGACGTAGGAGGGTCACTACACAAAAACTCTCCACGTGACAATTATGGGGGCTCGTCCGGGATCAGCACCCGCTGAGATCAGCATCCGCTGAGATCAGCATCCGCTGAGATAACAAGATAGTTCATTATCCTGGGTATAGGGTAGGAATTACCTTGTGGCTTCACAAAGTTTGTTGTTCTTAAGTTAGATCGTTTGAAGGTAGTGCATGTAAATATGTTGATCGTTTGTTTTTTGTTTTAGAGTAAGAATTTTATATTCTTTCATTTGAGTATTTGGATACTTGTTTTCAGGAGTTGCTGTGACGGTCAAGGTTGCTGACATTATTAATTGTTCAGCGTATGTTCTAGGTTGTTTGACATCTTAGGATAGTGGTTTGTTCGATCGTAGTCATGGCCGAAGCCATTACTGACTCTCCAATTTCCGCACGGTTGCGCAAAACACAGAATGTAGCGTTAAGTTCTCCCGCGGTCCAGAACGCGCGACAGCATGGTAACATAGATGCGAAGTCTAGGTCATTTGGCGAGATTTCAGGTTCCGGTTTACCTGATCAAACCGAAGCAGTGGTTTCTCTTGGTCAACGTCTCAATCTGGCTGGACAAGAGTTAGCTGATTTTGTACGTCACACTTTAGCTGACCAGGCAAAAGCTGCTACAGAAGAGAGGCTAGCCAGGGAGCAAAGGGAGCGTGAAGAGCGTCTTACCCAACGGGAGTGGTCACTGAAAGAGCAAACTACCAAACAGGAGAGAGACTTGGAGTATAAATTGGAATCTATGAGACTATCTCATGCAGAGAAGATGGCGAAACTGCAGAATGCCAGTCATCAACCAGTGGCATCGACAAGTCGCATAGTCGTCGAAAATGCTTCTATTCCAGAGTTTGATGAGTCTAAAGATGATCTCGACGACTACTTGCGACGGTTCGAGCGTCTTGCACGTGCACACGAATGGCCTGAAACTACGTGGTCAGTGAAATTGAGTACAGCACTTAAGGGTAAAGCTTTGCAACTCTACAACTCAGTAGACGAGGATACCGCACTCAACTACCCGAAGTTGAAGAAAGCACTGTTGGAAAGATTTCAGCTTACAGCTAATGTCTACCGTCAGCGATTGCGTAGAGCAAAGGTGAGAGAAGGCGAAACGTACACACAGTTTATTGCCCGTTTACGTCTTTTTGCCGATCGCTGGGTGGAGATGTCCGGCAAGCGACAGAAGTACGCGGATCTAATGGAGCTGATGCTTTTGGAACAGTTTATGGAAAGTCTTCCCGCTGACACGGCGTCGTTTGTTCTGGAACACGAACCCGACACTCTGGCAAGTGCTGCACACTTTGCGCAAGTACACAAGGAGGCACACCCACAACGGCACCGTAAACAATCGCCGAGGAACGGATCTTCCAGGGCTAACACTCAACCTAGGGAGAATGCCAAGCCAGCGAAGGAAGAAGAAAGAGGTTCGAGTCAAGCACGATCAGCTGGGCAGGCAACTACAGCTCGTGTAACCTGTCACTACTGTCACCGCACAGGACACTTCAAGAAGGACTGTCCCAAGCGAGCAGCAGCCCAGCAAGGTACGCATGTTATTGTTTCAGGTGCGCAAGCAACCACAGAGGAGGATGGAATACCTGAACTGTGTGTTCCATGTTCGCAGAAACATTTCAACCCAAAATGCAAGGTTAGCATCGACGGACATCAAGCTGAAGGACTACGCGATACAGGAGCCGATGTGATGGTGGTTAGAGCGTCGTTCGTACCGCCATGCGCTTACACCGGTCGTAAAGTGCCGATCACTCTAGCTGAAACCAGTTTGTGCAAGGATCTACCGATAGCTCGCATTACGGTGAATACTCCTTGGATCGAGGCTGAGATTGAAGCCGTCGTTATGCAGAATCCGCCCGCAGATCTCATCATTGGCAACAAAGTTTTGTTGGCTGATAGAACTTTGGTGAGCATTCCAGTCTACCGAGTGCCCAAGCAAGTAGCGGTACTTACCAGGCAACAAGCAGAGCGCCAGCAGCGTCCACTGCCGCCGCTTCCAGCAGTAGATACCGGATCGGGAAACATCAAGCCGAAGGATTTGATTGCTCTACAGATGCAGGATCAGTCTCTTGCTAGTCTGAGAACCGCCGCCGAGTCAGGACAAGAGAAGAAAGCTGGTAAACAAGGGTTCGCGTCTTACCTATGGACGAAAGGAATTCTCTACAGGAAATTCCGAACTCAACAAGACCAGTATCAGCAAGTTGTTCTTCCAAAGAGTCTACGGAGAGGGGTGATGTCAGTGGCACACGATTCAGCGTTCGGGGGTCATCTGGCAACCACGAGGACACTAGACCGCATATGGCGCCAATTCTATTGGCCAGGCATAGTCGGAGATGTGCGCCGTTTCTGCTCGTCTTGTGATCAGTGTCAGAAGATGTCGCCGAGAGGCAGGGTCAAGAAGGTTCCTTTGGTACCAATGCCGCTAATCGACGAACCATTCCGACGCGTCGCAGTTGACATCATCGGTCCGATCAAGCCCGCTTCCGACAATGGCAACAGGTACATTTTGACTATGGTGGACTACGCTACTCGCTATCCAGAGGCGATGCCATTGAAATCCATCGAAGCTACCCGTGTAGCCGAGGCATTGTTAGAGCTGTGGTCAAGACTGGGCATTCCAGCGGAAATCCTAACAGATCGCGGAACCCAATTCACAAGCGAGATCATGCGAGAGGTCAGTCGTCTCTTGGGCATCCGTCAAATGTGTACCACACCGTATCATGCACAGTGCAATGGTTTGGTGGAAAGATTCAACGGCACACTCAAGTCCATGTTACGCAAGTTGTGCCAGGAAAAACCAAGTGTGTGGGATCGCTATCTGCCAGCGGTACTGTTCGCGTACAGAGAGTCACCTCAAGAGAGCACAGGTTTTGCACCGTTCGAACTGCTATACGGACGTCGAGTTCGGGGTCCTATGGCTATTCTTCGTCAGAGTTGGACAGATGAGCAGGCACCTGAAGAAATCCAAACCACCGCAACGTACATTGTGGAACTCAGAAACAGGATCAAAGAAACCTGCGAACTTGCCCAGCAAAATCTCAAGAAGTCTTCGGAAAGATACGCGAAAGAGTTCGACAAGAAGGCCGCACCACGTACATTCAAGTCTGGAGACAAGGTGCTTCTGCTACTTCCGCAGCAGCATAACAAACTGCAGCTGCAGTGGCAAGGTCCGTACAAGGTCATTGAACGCGTCGGGGACTGGCGAGGTTCACCTGACTACAAGATTCAAGTCAAGGGGAAAGTCCGGATGTACCACGCGAATCTCTTGCGACGATACATCGAACGAGAGGAAGAAGTCAGCGCCGAGGAAGAAAATGATTCGTCGGAGGAGCAGAGGGTTGACAACGTCGCGGTCGTCATCGATGAGACAGAGGTTGAGCTCGAGTCAGAGCAGGTACCTACGTGCATCTTGACAGCAAAAGAGAGCCATGTAGATGTCAACATTAACTCTGGCTTGGAACCAGACAAGAAGGAAGAGCTAACGCAGCTCGCTCGCGAAAGCCAGCGTATCTTGACAGATTTACCTCTCAAAACTGAGTTGGAGGAGATCTCATTCAACCTTACGCAGCAAGAACCAATCAGAACCAAACAGTACCCACTTCCTCATGCTACAGTCCAAATTGTTAAAGAAGAAGTGGAAAAGATGCTCAAGCTTGGAGTCATCGAGTCGGCAAGTTCGCCATACAATTCTCCAGTGGTGCTAGTGAAGAAGAAGGACGGTGCAGTACGATTTTGTGTCGACTATCGCCGCGTCAATCGCATTACTGCATTCGATGGTGAACCCATGCCGGACATAGACATGCTGTTCGGTAAATTAGCCAGAGCACAGTATTTCTCCAAGATCGACCTGGCGAAGGGTTATTGGCAAATCCCAGTGCGAGAAGAGGATCGACCTATCACCGCTTTTTCCACTCCTACCGGTCAGTATCAATGGACAGTCATGCCTTTCGGACTTCAAAACGCAGGCGCCGTTTTTACGAGGATGATGAGAAAACTCCTCGATCCTTTGAACTGCGAGGAGGTTTCCAACTTCATTGATGACGTACTCGTTGCTACTCAAGCGTGGACTCGCCACATCGAGATACTCAGAAGAGTTCTGGAACGTTTGGACGAAGCAAATTTGTCAGCACGCCCTACCAAATGCTTCTGGGGTTTCCAAGAGTTGTCATTTCTAGGACACGTCGTGGGACGCGGTTGTCTCCGTCCAGAGGAAGATAAACTCGCGAAGATACGGGACGCACCACGGCCGCACACCAAGAAGGACGTCAGAGCGTTCATCGGGTTGGCCAGTTACTACAGGCGTTTCATTCCGCACTTCGCTGCCATCGCACTTCCTCTGACCAACGCTACCAAGAAGAAGCAGCCCAACGTTGTCACTTGGACTGAGGAAACAGAACAGGCATTCCAGACGTTGAAGCAACGCCTAACCAGTCAGCCCATCATTCGGTTGCCAGATTTGGAAAAGGAATTCGTCTTACGTACAGATGCGTCCCAACAAGGGCTGGGAGCAGTACTATTGCAACAGGAGGACGAGATTTTGATGCCTGTGGCATACGCTAGCCGCAAGTTGACCTCAGCAGAGCAGAACTACTCAACGGTTGAACAAGAATGTCTTGCTGTGGTCTGGGCGATCAAGAAGTTCGAGCAGTACCTATACGGTGTACACTTCACTCTTCAGACAGATCACCACCCGCTGCAATTTCTGAGGCAATCCAAACCAGCAAACGGACGTCTTGCCCGTTGGGCAATGTTGCTACAGCCTTACGAGTTCACTGTTCAAGCCATCGCAGGCAAGGACAATGTGGGAGCCGACTACCTGAGTCGAACCTTCAACTAGGACGCAAGGGGAAGGATACAGAACAGTTTTGAATGAAACTCCCATGTTTCATCTTGTGTTGGAGGGTATTGTCACATGTAAAATGACAATGTAATATATTATGTAAAACGTTCATGGAAATAAATTACGCTGATAATAAACACGTGTTTGTTTGCTTTGAGTTGCACTAATGTATAATTCTGCTAGGATAGTAACTGTAGAGTGTGGCCTAGCATGGCTACTTTCTGATGTAGGCTTATAGTTTTATCCGTGTAATTCGTGCAGAATGCAAGTTTTGAAGGAAGGTGAGCGATAGGTTTTGCTAGCGCAATAAGAATCATCACTTCTTTTCCGTCTACTAGAGTAGAAACACGTTGTAACACATTTGTGGTTTCTCGCTAGCTTAGCGAATATGTTTTTGTGAAAACTGGCGTTTGTTGTATTCGTTATTTATGCACAAATAACGGAGCGCTGTTAAAATTATAATTATATACTATTTCTGTGGCAGAGATAGGTTTGGTTTACAGCGTGTGCAGTTTTCAGTTGACTAAGCAAAGTGTTATGTAAAACTTCTGGACATTATTGCAGTGTCAGGTCAGGAACAGAGTGACAGTTGTGTCAGGACAGAACAGAACAATTTAGAATAAAAGCAGGTCTAGTCTTGTGGAATTATAGTAGGCCTGGACTATCTGTGACACATGCATTCATTGGATACACTTTTATATAACAACATAATCTTTTGAGGTGAGAATTTATTATTTTCTTTTATCATTATTAATGCAGACAGTCGTTTGTTTACCCCAATATTCTTTGCAGGATGACAGCAGTGCTGGACGCAGGGGCGTTTATTACCGTAATAAACGATGCACTGTTTATTTTCTGATGGTGTGAACCTTGCCTGGTTAGGTAAGGTTATGGGAGTCGGGATACTGTATGGTCTTTCAGCATGTTGCAGATTTTCTTCTTTTTCCTGGATCCCTTGCCTGGGGAGACCCCACGGATCCATTACCTTGGAAGGGGGAAGGACCATACAATCATCCAACCCACCGACCACACCACCATCTACAACACCATCCAACCAACCAACCGACCATCCATCCGCTGCCAACACTGCCAACCATACTACTACCAGCCCACTCCTTCATCAGCAACATCATCCACTGCAGGGGCGACTATCACCACAGTACTCAGTTAAGTTCTCGACTTCGCTGAAGCCTACGGTACTTCCGATGTCCCCACCAGATGATGAGAAAGATCGATATGTCTGAACTTTAAAGAAATTGGGAAACTAATCAGGACTGACATTTAAAGAATATTTCAAGAATATTTCGGGTTTCTTGTACAGTTTTGAAACATTTTCGGCAGATTTTGTAAATCGTGGTCCAGTAGTGTAAATAATAACAAAAAGGGAAATTTTACACTGTTGTTTCGAGTTTCTTTATTTTTTCAACTCTACCTTTTATCTAAACTTAACTTGTTCTTGGAACGAGACGTAGGAGGGTCACTACACAAAAACTCTCCACGTGACAGTAATCATAACAATAATAACACGACCACACAAATAACTATCAGATTTGTTATGCAGCGTACAAAACACGGTAGTTACACAATACATGACAAATAACCCAATGTATATCAAATAATCAGGTGGTACAATTATACATACATTTTAAGACGCTTCAAATGCAGATGAAATAATCAAGTAGCCCGTTGCGAAATAGTTTTTTTTTTTTTTAAAACAAACAAGTCGGTGGTTACGTCATGTTAAGGTAATTTCTTCTCGCATCAGGACCGACACATTTCTTTAGTTTAACTAAGAGGTACTGATATTTGGAGACAAGTTTGCAAACTTAATCTACATGTTTATGCCATCTAAATTTATTATCAGTAATAACTCCAAGCACGCGGTGAGTTTAAATTTGTTCAGAGAGAGAGAGAGAAAGAGAGAGAAAGAGGGAGTCAGAGAGAGACAGAGAGTTAGAGAGATTTGGGATTTTAGACTTGAAAACGTATTCTGAGATAAATGTATTATGCATTTTGTTTTGTTCAAGCTGTAGATGATATAGAATGGGAGCAAGGGTTGAATGAGAGGTGACAAATCAGAGAGAGAGAAAGAGAGAGAGAGAGAGAGAGAGAGAGAGAGAGAGAGAGAGAGAGAGAGAGAGAGAGAGAGAGATCTTTGCATTTTACTGAACCTTAAAAACCTCTTTTGTGATGAAAGGTTTATTTGTAAACTTCGTCTTACAAGCTCACAAAGAGAGAGAGAGAGAGAGAGAGAGAGAGAGAGAGAGAGAGAGAGAGAGAGAGAGAGAGAGAGAGAGAGAGAGAGAGAGTGAGAGAGAGAGAGAGAGAGAGAGAGTGAGAGAGAGAGAGAGAGAGGGAGAGAGAGAGAGAGAGAGAGAGAGATTAGAAGGTTTGTACACTGAAAGAGACAGAGCGAGCGGCAGACTGACAGACTAATATTCTTAACTATTTATTAGGAAGAGGAGAAACGTGTGTGACAATCAGACAGACAGAGGAGAAAAAAAAAGAAAAAAAAAGGAAGGGTTGGAGATGAAGGGAAAGACAAAATTCAATAACTGAAAATCGCAAACGCAGACAAGAACAAAATATTTTGTTTGCCTAACTGATGAGTGTATGATTGGTGGCTGGCCTATTCATTGTACCGCAGCCATCGCAGCAGGAAGCCGGCATCTAACTACTTAACTATTGATCCTGCAGATGTCACTTTAACAAATGAGTGATGACGGTAGCGTGTGCACAGCGAGGTCGGTAATACGAGTGATGTCAGACAGGTATATGCAGGGGGTTGGACTGACCAACAGACAGATATATAGACATATATACAGAGAGACGGACAGGCAGACACACACACACACAACCCGAGAGATAGAGAGAGAGATAGAGAGGAAGAGAGACAGAAAGACAGACAGACAAACACACCTAAATACCCCCTTATACACGCAGAGGTAAAAATGCTTCAAAATAAAGAGATTCGTCCATACACTTTTATTTACTTCTGGCTGAGATATTTTTAATAAAGTATGTGAGTATGTATATTTGTGCGTGAGCGTGTGTGTGCGTGTTTCAGTATGTGTATGAGTAAGAGTCAATGTCTACATTCATTGGAAAAAACATGACTTGACTTTAAAAGCACAAGAACTGGCTAGGAAAATAACATCAACCGACAATCCCTCTAGCTACCACATTATTTAGCAATGTAGGCATTTTATATGTATGTGATTGGTTGATATTTTATAATGATGTTTATATTCTATTTTGTTTTTGCAAACGGGGGTTCGATAAATTAGAGTATAGCCTCTGCGTCCTCTGCGTGGGATGTCTTTATTGTAAAGTGACCGGCTGGTGGAGTGCCTTCAGTGTTACCACTAGGGTAATTGTAATTGTAGAGTAAATTTAACGTCCCCGCACACCGTAGCGTATAGGAGACGAGCCACTAGGGTTAGTTTCAGCAGACCTTTTATACGGATCATGGGTGAGTCCTCTTTCAACCAAGTTCTTTTTATTTTTTAAAATTTTTTGCATCAAGTGGATTAAATTTACTGTTTTGTTGTTGTTATCACAATGAATGTACCATACAAATTGTCAGTTCATATAGTCTTAAGACTGTAGAAGGCGGTAGTTTGACATGGGGCAACATACTTGATTTTAACATAAATTTTATTCAATAAACAATCACGATATTAATACAAGGCAAAACACCAGGGCGCGCAAAAGCACAAGGCCTAAATGAGTGCTACCCAACCAAGTTGTGGCCCTGATTTTGTGGTCCTGATTCGGCTCTTTGCAGTCCGCTGGACCCTGTAAGCAAAGAATAACTAACTTCAAAGATGGGTTGGTGTGTTTGTGATTTTGGGGGTTAGGGAGGTAGCAGGCTACAGTGTGTGTGTGTGTGTTTGTGTGTGTGGGGGAAGGGGAGGGGAGAGTAGGTTATGTGTGAGTGAGGGGGGGGAGGAGGGGTAAATTGATTGATGAATGAGATTTCGGCTGGAAGGCCGTGACATATTTTGTGAATGATCGCCTATAGGATGACTCAGTTCAGAGCTTACGTCAACCTTAGTGCTAAGAAGTACGTTGGCACGACGAGACACGAGCTGTACATAATAATTATCTCAACTTGGAATGTGGGTTAAGTACAGAGGAAGACGTAGACGGAGGAGGAGCAAAAAGAGGAGAGAGACAATAATTAGACAACAATGACCTGAACTTGCAAGGTGGGTTAAGTAGAGAGGAATAGGAAGAAGAAGAAGAAGGAGGAGACAGAAAGAGAGGGGAATAATTAGACAACAATTATCTGAATTTGGAATGTATTTTAATTAGAGTATAATAATAATAATAATAATAATAATAATAATAATAATAATAATAATAATAATAATGGCCTCGTGGCGCAGTGGATAAGTCGCCGGTTTCCTATGCCGAAGGTCGCGGGTTCGATTCCCGCAAGGGGCGAACGTATGTGACTTAGGTACGAGACTATTGAGGTCACCGAGGGTTTTCTCCGGGCACTCCGGTTTCTTCCCTGCCTTCTATAATTGTACAGGACGCAGTCAATATAAAAAATTCAAAAATAAAAATTCGATTTTCTTTCCGTCTTCTAATAGCGATCTCCCTGCCTTTACACCATCTGTTTGAGTGACGGATGTGTATTTAGTGTGTGTGAGGGTAGATGAGACAGGTGATTTTGTATGTTGGTAAAGATTGCCGCGCTTTGAGCCTGATTGATTTGGGGAAAGGCGCGTTTATAGCATCCTGTATTATTATTATTAAGTAGAGTATAAGAAATTATTTATATTATATTAAGTATAAGAAAAAGAAGGAGGAGGAGGAGGAAGAAGAAGAGAAGAGAGAGTAATTAGACAACAATGATCTGGACTTAGGATGTGAGTTGAATAGAGAGAAAGAAAAAAGAAGGCGGAAGAGGAGGAGGAAGAAAAAGAGGAGAAGATACAACAATGAATTCAAATTGGGTTAGGTAGAGATGAAAAATAAGGCGTAGGAAGAGGAAGAAGAAGACGAATATGATGTTTGATGATTGATGGATGATGATGATGATGATGATGATGATGATGATGATGATGATGATGATGATGATGATGATGATGATGACGAAGAAGAAGAAGGCAATAGGTATCTGAGCTTGGAATGTGGGTTAAATAGTGAGGAAGAACAAAGAGGAGAGGAAATAAAAGCGGAGAAGAAGAAGAGAAAAAAAAGAAGAGACAATAATTCAGCGTTCGCAATAACCGTAATCCCCGGTTAAATTACCGTTTCACACAGAAGACTTCCGGATTTTGTTTGACAGGCCCGTAGAAGGGACCGGTTCTTTTTCAGATAGCATCTGTCGTGGGTCCAGCGTAATGCCGTGCGCTAAAGCAGTGCTGAGTCATCAGCTTACTATGCCTGTCGTACACCTCTAACCGCTATATGGAACTCCGTATTATTATTATTATTATTATTATTATTATTATTATTATTATTATTATTATTATTATTATTATTATTATTATTATCAGTTTCCCAAGCAACCCCGTGGGGGGTGCCGGGGGTTTCAGTATAAATAGTATCCCCACTTTCAGGAAATTTAGTGCTTTAAATTCCCACTGTCACTGTCTTTCTCCTTTGTTCTTTCTCATTTCTACTCTGTTCTATCAATCTACTATACTATCATCTTCTTTGCTAGACCAGTCACATACCCTTTTTCTTGAAAACTCTTCCGGGGCAATACTCCTCATTTGTGTATGAGGTCTGTTGGATCAGCTTGGTAATATTGGACGCTTTCTGCCAAATGGTCACTGGGGCTTCCTATGATGTTATTATTTGGCAATGTAGGCATTTCATATGTATGTGTTTTGTTGATATTGTTTAATGATGTTTGCATTCTATTTTGTTTTTGTAAACGGGAGGTCGATAAATTAGAGTATAGCCTCAGCGTCCCCTGCGTGGGATGTCTTTATTGTAAAGTGGCCGGCTAGTGGATTGCCTTCAGTGTTACCACTAGGGTTGTTTCGGCAGATCTTTTATGCGGATCAGGGGTGAGTCCTCCTTCACTTCTCTGGTCCTGATTTGGCTCGGAAGAGTCCGCTGGACCTAAAGCAATAACCATGTAATGTAATGTAAAGTTTACCAAGCGTAAGCTGGGGAACTATTGCTTTTGGCTTAGGGCGTACATCGACCGACCGGCTTCCAGCGTCAATTTTGCTCACTTTTTTTCTGAAACTAATGGTTGGATTTATTTAAACTTAGTACATTGTTATTTATTTATTTTTCTAAATTTTAAAATTATTTATTTATTTATTTATTTATTTATTGTAGTCTTATAATTAAGACTGGTTTTGTAGTTCATTGCTGCCACATATTTTGGAAGTGCGATGATTACTAATGGTTTAGTGTTAGCGAGAGTGGCAATGTGTGTTAACCTATATTTCGTCAGCATGGTACTTGACCCAACTGAACTACAGTGTTGCAGTCCTTGGACGTCTAATTATATACAACTCGTCCGAAATGATAGTAATATTCCTAACCTCTTCCATCCCATAACTCAAAGGTCGTCGGGGCACTACAGATGATCGTTTAACCAGCATACTCCATCTTTCTTTACTCTCAGCAACCCTCATTCAGTGTCAAACCAGTCCATTCTCGAATGTTGTCCTCCCACCTCTTTTTCGGTCTCCCTCTTCTTCTGCCTCCTTGCACTGTGCCTTGCAGGATGGGTTTTGCAAGATCTGGTGACGTGCCCATACTATGGGGTTTTCGTTTCTTTACTGTGAACATGTCATCATGTTGTCCAAAGGCTTGTGTGATGGTCTGTCGGACTTCGTTGTTGGTGATGTGCTGGGTACAGGAAATGCTCAGAAGTCTTCTGTAGCACCTCATCTCCATACTTTGTATTCTTCGTTGTAGATCTGCTGTGAGGGTCCATGTATGGCAAGGGTATGGGAAGATGGAGACGACAAGGGAGCGCAGCAGCCTTACCTTGGAAAGTAGACTGATGGTCCTGTCTTTCCAAATGGGCTTTAACCTTGTCAGGGCAGCAGTTGTTTGTGCGATCCTGGAGAGGACTTCCTGTCGGGACCCATTATGTGATACAATAAATATTTGACGCTATGCACTGTGTTGGGGGATTGGCCTTGGACTTTGATGTCCGTGTTGATGCCATTGGTGTTGTTGGTCATCATTTTGGACTTCTCTGCACTTATTTCCATTCCATAAGCTCTGGAGATGGTGTCAAGCCTCTCTGTACCAGGTGTTCAAGTTCTTGTTCCTCTCCAGCCAATCCATCAATGTCATCCGCAAAACGGAGGTTGAAGATTGCTCTACCCTCTATGCTGACTGTGCCTTTGTGATCTGCAAGAGCATCTGACATGATGCGCTCTAGGAAGATGTTAAAGATTGTTGGAATAGTAATAGTAATAGTAATAATTAGTACATCTAAATTGGTTTTGCGCTTCTTGTGTGTGTGGGGGGGGGTGGGTTTTTTGTGTGGGTGTGTGTGCAGGCGCGTGCGTGTGTTTGTGTATACTGTTTAAAATAAGTCTGAGGTTAAGATTAAAATTGCGCGAAATATAAAAATTTATAATAAATGACTATTATCTTAAAATATATTCATTCATTTGATTCTAACATTTTACGAAAATAGAATCTAAACTTCGTGTCCATGCGTTCAAAGGTTGTCTGCTGCTATAGCAGTCAGTATCTGGAATTTAAACATCGTGTCCAAGCGTTCAAAGGTTGTCTGCTGCTATAGCAGTCAGTATCTTGAATCCAAACTTCGTATCCGAGCGTTCAAAGGTTGTCTGCTGCTATAGCAGTCAGTATCTTGAATCCAAACTTCGTGTCCGAGCGTTCAAAGGTTGTCTGCTGCTATAGCAGTCAGTATCTTGAATCCAAACTTCGTGTCCAAGCGTTCAAAGGTTGTCTGCTGCTATAGCAGTCAGTATCTTGAATCCAAACTTCGTGTCCGAGCGTTCAAAGGTTGTCTGCTGCTATAGCAGTCAGTATCTTGAATCCAAACTTCGTGTCCGAGCGTTTTAAAGATTGTCTGCTATTGTAGCAGTAAATAGCTTTTGTCGATCTCTTAAATTAGAGGCACTTAAGGTGTCCGACAATTTAACGCAGCGGTGCCCGACGAACATGCTCCAATCGGTTGTTGTGAATTAACCAAGCGGGAGTAGTATGTGTGGACCGCTATGTCTTTTAATTAAATCTGCTTGCACGATCATGGGAGAGCTTTCACATCAATAATGTGGATTTAAAATAATCTCTTCTATGATCTAGGGTAAAAGTGTGCAAGACAATATGTACCTCAGACGTACTATATACTGCATCAGGCCTCTACATATAAGTATCACTCGTATGTCGTTAAATCTGTACTTTCATTGTCATTGGAGAGCTTGAAGGAATGAGCAGAAAGTTATACGGCCTGAATAAATGGGTTGAAGGGTGTGAGAGAAATGCTGAGAAGTGGGGGTTGGAGGGTGGGAAGGTGTTGAAAATGATGATAAAATAACAAAATGCATTACTATATAACACTGTTCAGAATTCAAGCTAATTGTTGTTGTTGTAATCAATTTTTATTCATCAGATTAACATAAATTGTACTGATAAACTAAATAGCTAAATTTAAGCTAAATAAATGTCAAGAATGACAAAAACAGATGTTGCTGTTGATACAAGAATAGGATATCTAGGGAAGGCACGTCAATTGAAGGAGGTAAAACACAACAGGTTAAAAGATTCTCTGTACATATTATTTCGCTAAAACGGTTCGTCAGCAGTTGCTTCCAATTCAACTCGGTTACATTTTTTAAAACCCAATTTGTACTGTATTTTTCCCTGTAAAACTTCTTTAGCTAATAAATTAACAGATATGTGGAGCCCAGCCGAAAATAGATTATTCCGCTATATACGAACCTATTTTTAAAAAATTAGTCGGTCGGCGCCTTAAAAGAGATTAAGCATCTACGCCCTCCCGTCAGCTCATCAATTTCTACGGTAGACACCTGTCACTCACGCTCACCTATGGCCTTAGAGGTCACCGGAGTTCAAATATTTTACAGAACAGGCCTGTAGACGATGATGAACACTCGCATAAGCAGACGAAGCAAACTGCCTAAAAGCTAAAGAAGATAAAAACCTAAGGGCATAAGCAAGACTTTGAGAACAGCGTAAACTTTTGTTTGTTGTGTATTGTCTGTGAAGGAGAGATATAGTGAGGATTTTTATATATTATTTGTTGCATTATGTAATCAATGGTGAATTGTTTTATTGTTGTTTTTTTTTAAAATAGCGCTTTTCCAAGCTCAATGAGCTGCTGAAGGCGCTGATCGAAAATCAGGATCTGTACTCAAGGCGCCGAGTTTCTGCTTGATGCGCGCTGTGTTACAGGTTTGAAAGTAAAAACGCCTTAAGTCTTGTCTACTTTATAGATATTATTTTAAACAAATTAATATATGCTCCTTTGGATACGTCTGTTTTGGGGGGTTTTTTTTGGTTTGTTTTCTTTTGGTAAAACATTGATTCATGTTTACAGACCTGCTGATGTTATCTCAAGAGATAAGGGGACTGTGCATAATATTGTGTATTTATTTTATTCTTGTAGTGGTTTCTTTTAAATGCGTCTTATTTTAATGTTAATTTGCATTCATTATTGTTTTTACAAAACAATGATAGGTCAGATTGTATGATTAAGTTTTTTTTTTATATTTATTTTGTTTTGCAACTAGAATAATGGTATTTGGAGTAGAATTTCAACTTTGTATTGTCTGCTTTTCTTTACCAATCATGTAATTTTTAGCCTCCATCTCTTGCTTCGTTTTGCAACTTTTCTTCACCCTTCATTCTGCTATCCATTATCTTTTTCTTCTCCTTACCCCCGTTGGGGTGCCGGGGGTTTCAGTATAAATAGTATCCCCACTTTCTAGAAATTTATTATTATTATTATCATATTATTTTCCCCTTTACCAACAACTGGCCCGCTGGTGTCAATATAAATCGGTCCAGTAGTCACCTATATGCGAAAGTGTCGTGTGACTATAATCTACAAACAAACAAAAAAAAAGGAAATTTAGTGCTTTAAATTCCCACTGTCGCTGTCTTTCTCATTTGCTCTTTCTCATTCCTGCTCTGTTCTATCAATCTGCTATACTATCGTCTTCTTCGCTAGACCAGTCTCCTACCTTTTTTTCTTGAAAACTCTTCCTGGAGAAGACTCCTTGTTTGTGTATGAGGTCTTTTGGATCAGCTTGGCAATATTGGACGCTTTCTGCCAGGTGGTCACTAGGGCTTCCTATGATGTTATTATTTAGCAATGTAGGCATTTTATATGTATGTGTTTTCTTGATAATTTATAATGATGTTTGTATTCTATTTTGTTTTTGTAAACGGGGGTTCGATAAGTTGGGGGTGATGCCTCAGCCGTCCCCTGCGTGGGATGTCTTTATTGTAAAGTGACTGGCTGGTGGAGGGCATTCAGTTTTCCCACTAGGGTTGTTTCAGCAGATCTTTTATGCGGATTGGGGGTTGTCCTGTCCTGATTTGGCTCGGAAGAGTCCGCTGGACCTAAAGCAACAATTATGTAATGTAATGTTTTCTTCTCCTTCTTTTTTTCATCCATCTTCTCCTCCTCCTCTTCCTTCTTTTCCTCCTCCTCTTTCTTGTTCTTGTTCTTTTGCCTTTACCCCTCCTGCCCAGGTTCGAATCCCGTGGTGGGCGAAATAAAAAGTGGCCATTTTTAACTGACCATTTTAGCAGTATGATTGCTCTCGTGGTTCAGTGTTGGTTTAGATCTCTAGCCCTTGTTTCCTAAGATGATTATCCCCGTCTGCCATATCGCCAATGGTGGGTGTAGACGTTAAACCTCAATGTTCATTCATTCCTCCTCCTCCTTCGTATTCTCCTCCTCCTCCTTCTTATCCTCCTCTTCCTCCTGCTCCTCCTTGTTCTTCTTCTCCTCTTTGTCCTCGTCCTCTCTCTCTCCTTTCTTTCCTGCTCCTTCTTTTTTTCCTCTTCCTCCTCGTCTTTCTCCTCCTACTTTGATATCTCCCCGTAAGTCACTTCCTCCTTAATCTACGCCGTCTTCACTCTTTTCTCGTTATTCCCCTGCCCCATTCTCCACATTTTCTTCTCATCTCCATCCCTTCCTCCCTCCCTCCCCCCCCCCCCCTCTCTCTCTCTCTCTCTCTTTCTTTCTTTCTCTCCCTCTTCTTTCTCTTTGTCATACCCTAGGGGCAGAAGGGGAATTTTCTGCTTCAATTGCTAGGAGAGGTTTTCCGTGTCTGGATCCATACTTTTCCCGTCATGCCCCCGGGCTGCAAGGTCCATAGAAATCCAGGTAAAAAAAAAGAAGAAAAAAAAAAGAAAGAGAACCCTTGCTTGTCGTTGTTGCGCTATTCCATCGGACAGGCGCGCACACGCTCAAATACGCACACAGACAAAGACATAGATTCACAAACACACACACACACACACACACACACTCTCTCTCTCTCTCTCTCTCTCTCTCTCTCACAGGATTATGCTCAGTTGTCTGGGCGTCAGACAATGAGCCCAAAGGCTGCAAGTGGGCGCCTCGGGCGGCTTGAGTTAGATCCTGTGTTGAACAGCGCCTTGAGCAGCTCTTGAGCCGGAGAAGTGTTATTACAAAAGAACGCCTAAATGCATAAATGCATTCATGCTTACGTACGCATAGACATGGCCGCACACATTACGGGTACATGTTCTGTACAATGGAGACTATGGTAAAGCCCTAGCTTTGTTCCAATAGCGTCATACTGGCTCTGTATATTTCTCTCTATCCATCTCACACACACTCACACACACACACACACACACACACACACGCACACACAAACTTTATAAATACATGCACGTTGTTGAGAAGATAGTACGCGATTAAAAAAAAATTATGTTCGATAAAACTACGCTGCCACTTCAGTCTGGTTCTTTTCACCTGGATTTCTATGGACATCTTAGTGAGTGGGAGAGAGAAATAAAGAGAGAGAGATGGGGAGGAGGGGAGAGAGAGAAAGAGAGAGAGAGAGAGAGAGAGAGAGAGAGAGAGAGAGAGAGAGAGAGAGAGAGAGAGAGAGAGAGAGAGAGAGAGAGAAAGAGAGAGGTTAAAAAAATAACCCGGCTGTTATGGGTGAGGTGTTCGATTGAAATGTCCTGTAAACAGTTTCGCGCGCGAGTAGGTATCTTTGTGTGTGAGTGCACGTCCTACAGTAAATGTGCATAAATACGCTGTAGTACGTGCGCGCAAATGCGTGTGCGTGGGTAAGTATTGCCTGTGTGGTTGTTGGTGTATTCGCGTGTCTGTATGACGTATCAGGTCATGGCTGCGTCATTCTTGTGGGTCCGAAGTCGCTCCTATATATTTTGAATACTGCCTCTATACAAGCCGCTGTCGAGCAATATTATTATTAGGTAAGGCGCGTGTTTATTGTACATTGGCATTTTGTGTTAGAAACAAAGCAAAACAAAGAACACAAAACCAGGATGAATGTGGGTCAGATGGGAAATCAAAGTTGTGGCTTTTTTTGTGACATGGGTGGAGAAGGGAGAAGGTGTTGGGGGGTGGTTGAGGGTACGGTGGAGGTAGGGGGGAAAGTGTTGGGGGTGGATTTGAAGGAAAAATGGAGATATGAGACTTAACATATGTAGGTGAAACTGCTCGCTTCAATGTGAAATTAAGTAAGCATAGTGAATTGTTGTCCCTTCGCCATTAGCTCAAGTAGTAGAGAGTTCGCCTGGAACATCGATGACCCAGGTTCGAATCTCGTGATGGACAAGATAAAAGGGACCATTTTTCGCTGTCCATTTTAGCAGGTTGACTGCTCTGGTGGGTCAGTGTTGATTTAGGTCCCTACCCTCTCTTCCCTGGGATGGTTATTCCCGTCTGCCATATCGCCAATGGTGGGTGTGGACGTTAAACCTCACTCATTCATAGTGAAACAGTGCTTTGCATGCTGTCACTGTGGAGTTGTGCGCCTAAATCATCATCATCATCATCATCGTCGTGGATGTTGTCATCGTCTTCATCGTCGTCATCATCATTATTACCATCATCGTCATCCTCATCCTCATCATCATCAACAACAACGGCGACGACAGCACCGACAGCACCAACAACACCAACAGCAAAGAAGAACACATCTATACATCATGACAACATAGTTCTTTTCAAAACTACATAAATGAGGATGTATACAAAAAAAAAGAACACACACCATCTCACCGCAAACAACTAACAGCTCACACCACCCATACACGTAGTTCTACACTGTTATATGCCTAACACACACACACACACACACACACACACACACACACACACACACACACACACACACACACACACACAAAATGTCACCCTCCAGACAGCGGCAGATACAGTTCATAAAGAAAATGGAAGCCACGTGCTCTCTGTCGCTTTGGACAGCTGTAGCCAATGTCCTCCCCTTCCTGCTACACACTGCC
>CM072520.1:26338089-26355589 GCA_036898135.1 Oncomelania hupensis
GAACGTTTAACCAGCGTACTCAATCTTTCTCTGTCCTCAGCAACCCTGCTGGCTTCGCTCAATGTCAAGCCAGTCCATTCTCGAATGTTGTCCTCCCACCTCTTTTTCGGTCTCCCTCTTCTTCTACCTCCTTGCACTGTGCCTTGCAGGATGGTCGTTGCAAGACCTGATGATCTGGTGACGTGGCCATACCATCGCAGTTTCCGTTTCTTCACCACTGTTAGCAGGTCATCGTGTTGTCCTATGGCTTGTGTGATGGTCTGTCGGATTTCGTCGTTGGTGGTGTGCTGGGTATAGGAAATGCCCAGAAGTCTTCTGTAGCACCTCATCTCCATGCTTTGTATTCTTCGTTGTAGATCTGCTGTGAGGAT
This sequence comes from Oncomelania hupensis, assembly GCA_036898135.1. Lineage (NCBI taxonomy): Eukaryota > Metazoa > Mollusca > Gastropoda > Littorinimorpha > Pomatiopsidae > Oncomelania > Oncomelania hupensis. Next base: position 26,338,461 of record CM072520.1, read on the forward strand.
CCATGTTTCGCAAGCGTATAGGAAGATGGAGATGACAAGGGAGTACAGCCGTCTAACCTTGTAATGTAGACTGGTGGTCCTGTCTTTCCAAATGGGCTTCAACCTTTCCTCAAATTTTGGAAAAGGTTATATACATAAGGGGAGGCCCGGTGGCCGAGTGGTTAGAGCGTTCGCTTGCGGATCTGAAGGTCCCGAGTTCGATCTCAGGCAGGTGCATCGTGTTGTGTCCTTGGGAAAGACACTTTACTCCCGTTTCCTACTCCTTCGGATGAGAGTATAAACCGAGGTCTAGTCTGTGTCGCATGCATTCCGTCATAACGGACTTTAAAGATCCTGACGCTCATGTCCTAGACGGGTGAGTGCCGGTGAGAAGAACACTCCCAGCATGTACCTTCGGTAAAACGCTTCACTTGGGGCTGCTGTACTTTCGAAAATGAAAGTGCCCGAATTTCACCTTGGTGATAATAAAGTTATTAAAATAAAATGTAATAGATATATCTATATATAATATTGTTTATGGCTAGACCTTCGTGAGGGCCGCTTTCCTTTTTTATTTGTTCGTACTTATATTTGTTCGTCCGAAGACTCCTATACAAAAAGGGAAAGAGACCTATTTTCCTGAGAGATTTCGAACAGTTTCGGAGCACAATACAGGTATAAAAACTTCTTTTTTTAATTAATAAAAATTGTACTCCGTGAGTCTGGTTTGCGCGCTATAAAAATGAAATTATTATTATTATTATTATTATTATTATTATTATTATTATTATTATTATTATTATTATTATTATTATTATTATTATTATTAATTTTGTTGTTATTATTATTACTATTATTATTATTATTATTATTATTATTATTATTATTATTATTATTATTATTATTATTATTATTATTATTATTACGAGGATGAGAATGATTATTTGCGCGCACATGCCCACCTAATGTACTATTGACTAGCTTATCTTTTTTGCCTTATTCTCTTCAGCCGTCAACATGAGAAGCGTACTTTGAAAGCGTTCATGTAAAATGTTTTAGAGACTGTCTGATTAAGCTACGGCTTGGTGTTTTGCCTGTGAGAGCTTCATTTTTTAGACTGACTTTTGATACAACAGAAGATATTATGTGTAAATGTTGCAAAGTACCAGAAGACGAAGATCATTTCATAACTGCATGTACATTATACAATGATTTGAGAGCTAAGTATATAACTTTCCAAGTTCAATCATGTGTCCATCTACTAAAATACGGAACAAAATTTCATCTTTGGAGAATTTGTTTGTTTATGTTCCATGCCCTAAAATTACGAACAGAATTCTACGAGCATGTTACTGCATCATAAATTTAAATGAAATTATATTAGGTTTACACAACTATGCAATATTTATGAATCACGTGATCCGCAACTCTACCTTTCTATGGGCTGGTGGCCCGAAGATTGTGTGAAATGTATGTAATATTTTTTTTTTTTTTATCGGAAGTAAAAGGACGATGTCCAAATGTCTCTCTCTCTCTCTCTCTCTCTCTCTCTCTCTCTCTCTCTCTCTCTCTCTCTCTCTCTCTCTCTCCCTTATCTCCTCCCTCCTTGTGTACCTTCGTTTCTGTCTAACTTCTTTCCAAAAAAATGTTGTTTTTTAAAATAGAAAGGATTCCACCAAAAACCTGCATCCTGCAGGGACAAAATTTATTATTATTATTATTTTATTATTATTATTATTATTATTATTATTATTATTATTATTATTATTATTATTATTATTATTATGGAGGATTTTATAGCGCACATATTTTGCCGTACTTGGCGAACCAAGACGCTGGCCGATACAGGATCTAACTCAAGCCGCCAGAGGCACCAACTTGCAGCCTTTGGGCGCATAGTAATAACGCTCCAGACAACTGAGCACCATCCTGGGCAGCCAGGGATGGGGGAGAAGGACCTAGGTGCATGCTGGGTGTGTTCTTGTCACCGGCACTCACCCGTCTAGGCCATGAGCGTCAAGATCTATAAAGTCCGTTATGATGGAATGTATGCGACACAGACTAGACCTCGGTTTATACTCTCATCCGAAGGAGTAGGAAACGAGAGTAAAGTGTCTTTCCCAAGGACACAACACAATGCCCCGGCCTGGGCTCGAAGCCGGTGTGACATCGCTACCGTTCCTAGTATCTTAGCTGGGCTGGGAGCGACTGGGAGCATTCTGACTGGTCGACGCGTTACAAAATTCGGCGCATGCGCACAGTGCTATCGTAGTCTTAGTAAGGATTAGGGTTAGGGTTTGGGTTAGAGTTAGGGTTTGGGTTAGTGTTTAGGGTTAGGGTTTGGGTTAGGGTTAGGGTTACGACGCCTAAGAACATCGTGAAAAGCCGGCCCGACATAAACTGGCGCATGCGCAAAGGCGCCCAGATAAACTAGGAGACCCGGAACTTGGAGGACGTGACACCGGGACCTTCAGATCCGCAAGCCCAAAGCTCTAGTTTACAAAACAGTACAACATGTTTTCGGTAGAAGAAAAAAGATGTGTAAAAATAAATTCGTCGCAGAGAAATGTTATCTCAACAGAAGAACGGATGTTTTCATTTTTCCCCTTCTGCATGTGTGTGTTTTGGCGGCTGGTAGATGCAGACGTTTATTTTTACTCCTCCCGTGCTATTGGTTGAAGTTCTCACTCACCTTACTCTTTACCCCACTCTTTGTCCTTCGGATGAGAGTATAAACCGAGGACTAGTCTGTGCACGCACGCAATCCAACGCGCGGCCTTTCAAAGATCCTGGCGCCCATGTCTTAGTCCGCATGTGTGAGTGAGTGTCGGCTGCACGAATACCTCTAGCAAGGCCTATCGGTTCCGTGTTTCTCACCTACCAGGTCGCCCCGGATTTGTGTTCAACCCTATAAGCTGAAAGTGGACGCCACAGGCGGCTTAGGCAAGACCCCGTATCGGCCAAGCGCAACTATGCAGCCTTTGCGGGCAATCGTCAGACGCCACAGACAACTGAGCACATTCCTGGGCGACCGGGTGTGGGGTAGGAAGGACCTAGTGCTTGCTGGGTGTTCTTGTGTAGCCGGCGCTCGCCCGTCTAGGACATGCATGAGCGTCAGGATTTGTAACGTGTGCGTGGGTGAACGGGCTAGATCTCGGTTAATACTCTTGTTCGCTGTCAAGCAATTGGTTTATTGGTCATTATCTCTGACCTTGTTTTGCGAACTTTGGGGCTTCCTGGTTGCCTGCGCTGTATCGTGGAGACAACTACTCCAGAAGGACAACCACCTATATTCATTGAAGTACCAGGCAACGTAACAAGACAGGTTTTAATAAGAAAATTTCAGTTTTTATTTTGTTTATTTTGTATTTTTATTTATTATTTTTGTTATTTGGGGGGGGGGGGGAGAGGGGAGTGGACACGGGGTTCAAATTTCCCCCTTTTTTTTTGGCAAGGTTATGTAGAGCAATATTATGACATACGCACTAGAGGACAACCAGCTTTGCTATGCGTGTGTGACAATCAAACTAAAGGTGTCTTGGTTTCATGCGAATGGGAGGGGAGGTTCCCTCCAGTCATTTATAACATACCTCCGTGACTGATCCCGCGGTACGCGTCTTAAAACTGGATATGGTGCAACAGAGGATGCGCTGTGTGAGCGTGTGTGTTAGTGGGAGGGGGGAGGAATGGGGGGGGAGTGCTAAGTGGAGTGCGTTCGGGGAGGGGTGGAGAATAAGGGAGTGAGAGTCTTAGACACAAAACCTATGCACAAACCATCAATAATATCTCGCCGCGTAGAAAAACAGACTTGTCAAGGTGTGTTTATGGTTGTTGTATGTTTTGACAAGTTCTGATAAATTGGCATTAATCGCTATCGCAGCCCTAAAAGCGGTGCATTGGATCATCATGGTGCTCATAATAGTTTGTTTCCCTTTACGACCGTAAACTATGATTACCAAGGAAAATACGATCTTCAGATCTCAGTTGATTGAAGGGAATAAGGAAGTCATTGTTGATGCGATCCAAGGAAACCGAACGATGATATGCAATGAATGCAAAACAAAAAATATGTTTTATACAGGTAAAAAAAAATACAAAAAATTATTCCGAAATTCACCATGATTATATTTTATTATCATAGTCGTTTAATTGACATAGCTTGCCCATGTTCGAAGTTGAAAATGATGCTGACTCTTTCAATCTTGAATTTTACACAGTTTTTAAATAAACATTCAAACAGCTATATCTTGTGCACTAGTTTAAAACGGGGTGTGTGTAAGTGTGTAAGTGTGTTTCTGTGTGTGTTTTTGTGTCTTTTTTAAATGTGTGTATGTGTATCTCTTTGAGTCTGAGTCACCTCTCTCTCTCACTCTCTCTCACTTTCTCTCTCTCACACACTCTTTCTCACTCTCTCCCCAAATCACTCTTTCTCCTTTTCTCGATCGCCTTCATCCTCCAGACATGAAATCTATTTCCAGAAAAGCAAGCACCGTATGTTTTATTGCAAGAAAATTGCCCGTTTTCTAGCATCTTGGCATTGATACAAGGAACCCGCTGCGATGATGTTGTTAACTTCGTAATCTTTTAGGGGTGAACTTTGGCCTATGCCCCCCCCCCTCTCCGTCCCCCTTTCCATCTGAGACCCTGTTCACCTTCCTTGCTACCTACTTCCAAAACTATCTCTCTCTGTGTGTGTGACCTTCGCCCCCCAAATTTAACTGTAGATTAAAGTCACACGACACCGAAGCGTATAGGAGACTACTGGTCACATTAATCTGACACCAGCGAACCAGTTGATGGTAGGGGGGAAATAAGATGGTCACACGTTGGCCAATCCGGGATTCGAACCAGGTACCTTTCGGTTACTAGTAAGCCGCTCTACCAACTGAGCTACCCGGCCCCTTTTCTTCCCCCCTTCCCCCTACCCCCCCCCTCCACAACCCTCTTTAATAACCCATCTCTATCACGCCCCACAATTGAAGCCTCGCCCACCCCTCTTGCCTCCGCCCCCCCCCCCCCCCACTCCTCACCCCGTATCTCATCCCCCGCTCCTTACAAAAAAGTGGGCTTGATGTTCTGCCTGTGCGCCCGTCTAGTGTGACTGTTACGCCAGGTACGCCCATTTGTGCATACGAGAGGCTCACCTTTTGTTGCATAAGGGCCAGGGAACGTAAATCTCACCTGCGTAAACCTCCACACTTCCATTCGTCTGTCACTCTCCCTGTCAGCTAAAGCCACATAGCAGATGTTTTCTTGAGGTATGACGAGGTTGATGGAGGTGAAGGGGGAGAGAACAGTGAGCGAAGGAGGGAAGGGGTGTGCGCGGGGACTGGGAGGGGAGAGCTTCGAGTGTATGTCCTAATTGTGTGTTTGGTGTGCATGCGTAGGAGGAGGATCTGTAACTTCTGTTGAGCGTATAGTTTGTTTGCAGATCGCTGCGCTTAGAGTCTGGTTTAGGAAGAAGGCGCGTTGGGTTTTTGTTTTTGTTTTGGGGATGGGCTGGAAGGGAGAGTGTGGGGGTACCCTCTTTTGCTAGACTTTGTTTAATTGGGCCATTGTTATTCAGTAGCCAGCAGTAATAAGGGCGACAACCAAAAGTTCGTGTAGAACACAAGTGATAGAGGATTCTCGCCTACAGAGATGGAACTGGAGTTTATTGAGGACATCTTGGATATAATACTACTACTACTCAGTGATCGTCTTAGGGATTTGCAAAACCGGTACGACGTCACAGTAAACAAACCCACTCGAACGCGAACCGGTAGGCCAGTCACAGAAACCGGTATGACCCATAGCAAAGCATAATAATGCGTCACTATTTTATATAAGTAGATGGCGACTCTGTTAATTCACTTTCTGTTTCATTAGAAACATCTTCGTCTTCACATAAACTTTTATCGCCCCTCTCCCCCTTAGCAAAAAATGAAAAAATAGATTTTTGCTTCTTCATTATTACTAGCCTATCTGCCACTGTCGCAATACAAACTGCCGACCACGAGGAAAGAAAAAATCGAAAAGTGCGCGAGTTTAATTTATCCGTATTCACGATAGCCTTGCGCCCGCCAATGTTTTATAATTATGTATTAATTACCTCAAAGAATATGGCAAGGCTAATGAACGCATTCGCAGGCCTCTCGTTTACACTCCCTAAACACATATAATCAGCTTGGCTGGCTGGCGCTCTCTCTCTCTCTCTCTCTCTCTCTCTCTCTCTCTCTCTCTCTCTCTCTCTCTCTCTCTCTTCATTTCTCTTGTTTTTCTTTCTCTTTTCCTTTATTTTTGAAACCAGTCAAACAAAATAAGAACCGGTAGGCTCTACCGGCTACTGATTTTTCAACCGTTTTTTTTAATTCTCAAACCGGTAAAATACCGGTAATTTCCGGTTAAATCCATCCCTGACTACTACTACTACTACTACTACTACTACTACTACTACTACTACTACTACTACTACTAATAATAATAATAATAATAATAATTATTATTATTATTATTATTATTATTATTATTATTATTATTATTATTATTATTATTATTATTATTATTATTATTATTATTATAAATAATACGGGATGCTATGTACGCGCCTTTCCCGAAGGCTCAAAGAGCGGCGATCTATACCAACATACACGCTCAACTGTCTCATTTACCCTCACACACACCAAATACCCATACATCACTCAAACAGGTGGTGTAAAGGCAGGAAGATCGCTATTAGAAGACGGAAGAAAATCGAATTTTTATTTTTGAAATTTTTATATTGACTGCATCCTGTACCATTAGGCCTATTGAAGGGAGGGAGGAAACCGGAGTGCCCGGAGAAAACCCTCGGTGACCTCAATAGTCTCGTAACTAAGTCACATACGTTCGCCCCTTGCGGGAATCGAACCCGCGACCTTCGGCATAGGAAACCGGTGACTAATCCACTGCGCCAATTATTATAATTATTATTATTATTATTATTATTATTATTATTATTATTATTATTATTATTGTTGTTGTTGTTGTTGTTATGAAGGTAAAATGGACCTACGGCTAGCAAAAGAGTGTAAGTTTCCCACCCCCACCCCTCCTCCCTCCCAAAAAAATAAAAATAAATAAACAAATAAACAAATAAAATAAAATAAATACAATTATTAAATAAAATAAAATAAACAATGAAGTAAATAAATCAATAAATAAAAACTATAAATAAATAAATAAAATCCAACACGCATTTATAGCACATCCATTTTATTGTTATGATTATTATGAAGTGATTATCATTAGCTAGTACGTCAGTGAATGAGGGGAGAGGGGAGGAAGGAGTTTGAGAAGAAAGTGGACCCTTAAACTGAAGTGTGTGTGTGGGTAGGTGGGAGAGGGGGGGTGTTTAAGAAGGGAAGATCGATTTTTTTTGGGGTAGGTGTGAAAAAATGGCTTGCGTGGGTATGAGAGGAACTGAGAGAGCGAGTATGTTCAAAGGACAACAGAGTGAAGGAGAGGGAGGAGAGAGACAGTTGATTATTGATGAGCTTTGAGCTCATGTATTGGGGAATCGCGCTATATGAAGCGTTTGTATAATAGTAGTAGTAGTAGTAGTAGTAGTAATAGTAGTAGTAGTAGTAGTAGTAGTAGTAGTAGTAGTAATAGTAATAATTGTAGTAGTAGTAGTAATAGTAGTAGTAGTAGTAGTAGTAATAGTAGTAGTAATAGTAGTAGTAGTAGTAATAGTAGTAGTAAATGGCGGATGGGGGGAGTGTTTAGGTACTCCAATGGACTGACCACAGATTAAATTTCCTTGACCATTTTCCATTTCAACCCGATTTTTTAAATATTTCATTTTAAGCGATGCAAAAGCATGAACTGACACTGATGCTAAATTTCTATAGCGGGTTCCCTCTCAAAACGTGTTTAAGTTTTCTTGCCTGTTGTTACCTGTGTTGCCATTACCTGTGTTGCCGTTACCTGTACTGCAGTCTGGGCAAGCCATTCCAGAACTTTACCCGCCTGATGCAGGCAGCACAATTTGCAGGTAATCCTTCTGGTAATGCGTCTCTCCTTTCTCTTATGGTCCATACTCGTTCAACTTTTCGTGGGGTACCTTGTATCTGACTCGGGTAATGGAAACTGCAGTATTTCGCTTGTGGTTCTGGGGATTTGAAGAGGTACTTCTTATAGTGTCTTGGTGGTAGTTTGGAGTGGAGGAACTCTTCTGTCCTCTCTTTCCTTTCTGCATAGACTTCTTTGTCTTCGTCTTCTAATTGTTCTTCTTCTTGTTCTTGTTCTTGTTCTTGTTCTTCTTCTTCTTCTTCTTCTTCTTCTTCTTCTTCTTCTTCTTCTTCTTCTTCTTCTTCTTCTTCTTCTTCTTCTTCTTCTTCTTTTCTTCTTCTTCTTCTTCTTCTTCTTCTTCTTCTTCTTCTTCTTCTTCTTCTTCTTCTTCTTCTTCTTCTTCTTCTTCTTCTTCTAATTTCTCTCTCTCTCTTTCCCTCTCTCTCTCTCTCTCTCTCTCTCTCTCTCTCTCTCTCTCTCTCTCTCTCTCTCTCTCTCTCTCTGTCTCTGTCTCCGTCAATGGCATTTTCTTCTGTCACTTTGTCTGTCTTTCCCTGTCTCACTCTGCTTGTCTGTTTTTCTCTCACTGTGTCTGGACAGGTTGAAAGATTAGGTTTGTAAGCCTGAAACCTGTATCCTATTAAGCGATCCAATTCCAAACTCAAATTCAATTCTTCTGGTCTCTTACTCTCTTCTCTCTGTTTCCCACCCCAGAATTCTGTCACTTCCTCTCTGTATGTCTCTATCTGTCCGTCTCTGTCTCTGTGTCTCTGGCCCTTTCTCTCTGTCTCTCTCTCTCTATGTCTGTCTCTCTCGCTATTAGTACAATAAAATATGCTTTCTATTACTATACAGACTTCATATACTTTTACACTTGAATTCAATAAGCTCAAAGGAAAATACACTCCCAAAACTGCTGCAGCACCCTTTATCAGGAATTCTATGAAAGTGTTCAACGTGGTCGTCGTCAGACAAAACTGTTGAGCGAACGTGCATCCAGTAACGGCTCAGGTGAGCCGATTCCAGACACCCTGTGCACCGTTTCCAAGGCTAGATGCCTCTTCAACAGATCCCTGGGGGGCTTGAATGGAGCACGCGAGGCAAGGGGGGGGGGGAAGGTTTGTAAAAGTTTTGCATGATGTGAGGCTGCTCTTAAGCTTACGGCGTGATGAGAGGGTAGGACGAAGTGTGGAACTGAGGTGTGAATTAAGGAGAGAGAGAGAACGAGAGAGAGAGAGAGAGAGAGAGAGAGAGAGAGAGAGAGAGAGATAGAGAGAGAGAGAGAGAGAGAGAGAGAGAATCATTTTTTTCTTGAACTGTATATCTAAGAAGGTTCCCAACAATAGTTTGCATTAAGCGTTCGTTTGCACACACCCGTACAAATGTTCCACGTATAAATAACACGAAGAATATAATTATGTCGAGAAAGTTGTTAAGCCTTGATTGTTACACCAAACGATCATACACACTTTTGTAATAACACACACACACACACACACACACACCCCCACACACACACACACACACACACAACGACGTTGTGATGACTGTCGTGAAACTCTACATACATTATTTTGACACACTTACCATCATTTTGACATTATTTTGACATTTTGCCAGTTTTTGAAGCTTTCCCTAATCCTAACCCTTAACGTAACTCTAAGCCTAACAGAGCCCTAACCCTAACGGAACACTATTTTGAGGTCAAAATAATGGGGCCGTCAAAAGAAAGTACGTAGAGTTTCAAGTGTATGTCAGAGTAACGTCGTTTCAACCTTGCCACATACGCACACACACATGCAAACACACACCCACACACACATACACATACACACACACACACACACACACACACACACACGTACACAGACACAGACACACTCTTCTTCTTCTTCTTCTTCTTCTTCTTCTTCTTCTTCTTCTTCCCGGTGCCTGCTCCTTACCCCCCCCCCCCCCCCCCCACCGCCCACTCTCTACTCCCCCAACACTTTTAGTCCAAAGTTGTTGTTTTTTACAGTGAAGAAATTGCTTTTTGATTTTGATTGACCTAATTTATAGACTGGCAGCCAAACTCTTCTTCTTGCCAAGAAGTGGCTAAAACGTATAGCCACACGCATGTTCAAGAAGGGAGATAAGGGGGCCGCTTGTTGGTTTACACTGAAAATAGGTTTTAAAGGGAGAGCAGTTCTGGCAAATTATCTCCCTTTCATTAGGAGCGCCGGAAGTTGATCCGCTGAGCTGTCGCAGACCCAAACACCCGCCTTCCCTTTCGTGTACACTGGAGACGCCATTTTGTGTATTCTGAGTCTCGCCTTCGTGTACATTTCCGGCGTGGAACCAATTTGTTTTCGAGATTGGAATTCGCTCGCTAAGGTGTTGCAAGATCGAGCAGGGCTGTCTGTTTAGAAGCTGCTGCGGTGGTGATGATGACGTGATGATTACGCCATGTTTGATGGGGTGTTTACGTCATTTTGGCAGGTTGATGACGTGATCATTACGTCATTAAAATGCCATTATTACTTTCGCGCTACAGGTGTAATTTCTGTTTTATAATATATTTATATATTGGACGTGTGTTTGTGTGTGTGAGCCTGTGTGTATGTCTGTCTGTCTATCTTTCTGTATGTATGTATGTATTGTACTGTATGTATAGTATGTATACATTGTATGTATTTATGTATGTATTTAGGTATTGTATTTATGTATTGTATGTATTTAATGTATGTATGTATGTATGTGTGTATTTATTGTATGTATGTATTTATTGTATGTCTGTATGCGTGTAACATAATTATGTATGTGTGAACGGGTGCATCTCATGGTCCGCCTGTTGTCTCTGTCTTCTAATCTCTCTACTTCCCTCTTTCCTCGAACGTATCGTAATATGCGCACGCATGCCACCGAGTTCCGCCATTGTCTTTTTCTCCACCTATCTTTTCCCAACCGTCCTTCTCTATTTTGTTGTCCTTCTTTCTATTCTCAGCAGCCATTTGTGACAAATACAAGGCTGTAGCTGTCATACACGTTTGCTTGATTACGGCCTTCGTCGTCTTGCACAGATATCCAAAAAACAGCATATACATGTATATATATTTAAAAGACATGGATTATGTGTCTGAATGTCAGATCAAAGAAATTGTATTTTCCAAAACGTGCAAACGACAAATTTTATTATTTTAAAGCAAAGAACCATTTCTTTAAAGCGAAACACACTATCAGAAACATTTATATAGGACGTTTTTCTAGTTGTTTTACAAAACCAAAAATACCCCTCCCCCCTTCCCCTCCCCCTAAAAAAATTTAATACCTCTAGGATTTTTTATAGCAAACATTTCATGCATGTGCGTTCTACAAAAAGAACAGGTTTTATGAAAGAAACTCGTACTAGTAAGTAGCACAATACACATTTATTTCGTTGGAAAAAAACCACATAAAAACATATAAATCTAAAAGGTAAAAGTACCCAATTTCGGTTTCTTAAAGTAGTTTTCAAGTGTTAAACATTAATAAGGCCAAATATATCAATGTATTTTGTCTTTTGTTTTAATGTCGTGCTTTTGAAAGGAACAATAGCTTCGGAAAGAGTACAATATATGTATAAATACAATACAATGCAATACAGTGAATACACAATACAATATAATACAATACAAAACAACTTATTCATCCCAACCTGAGCTTGAATGACAGTGGCAGCATTGGCACTTTAAAATTCACATGACATAAAAAGGACAAAAATAGGTTTTGACATCAAAGTAATTGGTCTTAAAATAAAATAGAAATCAACATAATCTTATACAAAGGGCTGTTTAAGACGCAACCAAAAGTCGGGATCTGTAACTCGAACCCACCCAAGTCGGCAACTTTCAGGAATCGCGCGCGCTGTCAAGCGGCTCTGAAAGGTGAGAAGGAGAGGTACGGGAACAAATGTTAAAGGGAGATAAATCTGATAGATAAAGGAGAAAGGAGTTACCGGTCTGGATCCTATTTTTACACCTTAACAAAGAGTTATGTCCCTTGTTGCTAGTTTTGAAAGTATGTTTGATCCACATGCAACACGTGGCAGATGCGGCGCTGTCTTTCATGCCAAAGTTTAGACGACTTTTGTTGAGTCTGAGAACACACTGAAAACAATGCTTTGAAAATTGAAGACTGTTAGAATTTAAACTAAGGAGATGTTTCTGTAGTTTCTTAGATCTAAGAAACATATATAGAGATATGTCTTGGGGGGAACTGGCTAGAGGAACGAAAGTGAGAAAAGGCCATGGTTGTTTGTTTCTTGTTTTTTGGAAAAGGGTTAAGAGGGGGTGGGTGGGGGGGGTGAGACAGGGATAGCTCAATAACATTTAAAAAAGGATTTGTATTATAATATTGGCGCTTGTTTTACTATCCCATTTTAAGCCGTTTCAGGTCTGTTCTGTGACTGTCTGACTTATTTACTGGGCTTTTGAACCTAAAACCTGTTATCCTATTAAACGATCCAATGTTCGATATTCTCTCCCTCTGTCTGTTTCTGTCTGTTTGTCTGTCTGTCTGTCTCTCAAATACATACACATACTTTTTTTCCTTCCTCCATTTCTCTCTTTTTGTCTCCCTCCTTCTCTTCTCTCTGTAATGTCTCCCTCTCTTCTCTCCCTATCTTCCCTCTCTCTCAAAAACATACACTACTCCCCTGCTTCGCGCTTTCTCTCTCTTTTTACCTCCCTCCCCCCAATCTCTCCATCTCTCTCTCTCTCTCTCTCTCTCTCTCTCTCTCTCTCTCTCTCTCTCTCTCTCTCTCTCTCTCTCTCTCTCCATCTCTCCATCTCTCCATCTCTCCATCTCTCTGACCCAAACCCCTTTCCCCACATAACCTTACCCTCTCCTCGTTTCCCCCATCTTCTTACTCCATCCGTTTGATGGCCATTGTTTCGTCTTTGTGATCCGGCAGCTCAGCGCCACAGGCAGAAGTCGATAGGCATTGCGTGTGATGTGGGAATAAGACTAGCTTAGCACCACTTCCAACTCTATTCCCGTTTCACGTCTTTCTTTTCTTCTTCGTCCTCTGCCCTCCACCAACCCAGCCCTTCTCTACGTCCTCCCTCGCCCCCCCCCACATCATCAACCCACTTCACCCTTCCTCCCTCCTCCTCACCCCTCTCTCGTTTCACCCGTACCCCGCCAGCGTTGATTTCGAGCCTCGGTGAATAAAAACACGCAATAGCTTAGCGACTATTCGTTCTTGATATTCTTAGATGTCACACTCAAACTTCCTCTTCTCTTTCTGTCTGTCTCTCTATGACTGTCCCTCTCTCTGTGTCTCTGTCTGCATCTGTCTCTGCCTCTCTCTCTCTCTCTCTCTCTCTCTCTCTCTCTCTCTCTCTCTCTCTCTCTCTCTCTCTCTCCTTTCTCTTTTCCCTCGCGCTTTGAACATGCTTTATGTGTAGACAATGTATTTTAGATTAACACATTTCCAGTCATTAAAATAAAAAAAAATAAACCCCTTCTCTAAGTCCCTGTCTCTTTGTTTGCTTGTCTTTGTGCTTCTCCGTCAGTCTGTCTATCACTGTTTCTCGCTCTGTCTGTCTTTCTGTCTGTTTGACACACTCTCTCTCTCTCTCTCGCTCTCTCTTTCTTTGTCACCCACCTACCCACCCACTTCCCACACACAATCATAATATTCTTTAAAAATACACCATTCCAGTAAGCCTGCACACTCGCACAGACACACAAACACACACAAGCACACACACAAGCACACATTCATACACATATATACACACACAAACACATACATAAACATGTGCGCACACACACACACACACACACACACACAACACGTGTATTCTCTTGTACAGTATCGTCGATCGAAACAGACATCCATTGAATGAATTTCTGCAGGCAGAATATTGAACCGCAGTTTTATTTTTCTCTCGAACCTTCTTTCTGTTTTTCTTTTTCTCTGTTCTTTTTTTTTCCTCCACCTATTGCTTAATATGCAGGCAAAATGAGCCTGCACACGGGCCACGGGCTTCTTTCACTACATTGCTATACAACACCTTGTAAAGGTTATGGTGCAGTGGTCGATGCTACTGATGAAACAATGAATGGTATTACTTTGTTGCAACATTTCTATATTATTGATTATTATTAAACATTTTTCCATGTTTGTTTCTGTGTGAGTGTAGTAAAGCATGCACAGACACTTGACAAACTGGCACACACACACGCACGCGCGCGCGTTCGTGTATGTGTTTGCCAGTTCAAACGCACATATGTGCTGCACATATACACACGCACATACAGATAGATAGATAGATAGATAGATAGATAGATAGATAGATAGATAGATAGATAGATAGATAGACATATAAATAGATAGATAGATAGATAGATAGATAGATAGATAGATAGATAGATAGATAGATAGATAGATAGATAGATAGATAGATAGATAGACATATAAATAGATAGATAGATAGATAGATAGATAGATTACATTACATTACATTACATTACATTACATTACATTACATGGTTATTGCTTTAGGTCCAGCGGACTCTTCTGAGCCAAATCAGGACCAATAGAGATAGATAGATAGATAGATAGATAGATAGATAGATAGATAGATAGATAGATAGATAGATAGATAGATAGATAGATAGATAGATAGATAGATAGATAGATAGATAGATAGATAGATAGATAGATAGATAGATAGATAGATAGATAGATAGATAGATAGATAGATAGATAGATAGATAGATAGATAGATAGATAGATAGATAGATAGATAGATAGATAGATAGATAGATAGATAGATAGATAGATAGATAGATAGATAGATAGATAGATAGATAGATAGACATATAAATAGATAGATAGAGATAGAGGTTTATATAATCAGCTGCTACTATGATTTGTATTGTGGAGAGAGGGAGGGAGGGAGAGAAAAAGAAAGAAAGGGAGGAAGGAAGGAAGGAAAGAAGAAGAAGAAGAAGAAGAAGAAGAAGAAGAAGAAGAAGAAGAAGAAGAAGAAGAAGAAGAAGAAGAAGAAGAAGAAGACTTTTATTGATTGACTTATTGGTGTTTATGCCAAGGCAACAGACATGCCAGACATGAACAAGCATTACAAAAGTCAATTATTAATCACTATACAAGGACAGACACAAGAGTCTGGAATTGTATCAATAGCTGTCATTTTCATTGCCGACCTTCAAACCAGACAAGAATAACATTCCCTGATGTTTCAGGCAGAAAATTAAACGATACTAATTTTTTTGTTGTCCTCCGCAGTTTTTGTTGTTTGGTTTTACTTTTTTTTTCATTTCTAGTTTAACCTGTAAAAGAGAGAGAGAGAGAGAGAGGGGGGGGGAAGGGATTGAACATTTAAATGATGGTACAGGTTTTAGGCTTGAACAGTTTAATCTGTTCTAAGAGAGGCAGAAACAGACAGATAGATAGAGATACAGGCAGAGACAGAGAGACAGACAGAGAGAGAGAGACAGAGAGAGAGACAGAGATTTTATTCCCATCAAGGATTCATATTTTAGGATTTTAAGGGGATCTTAACCTTACAATCAAGACAGACAGAGACACATACAGACAGACAGATTAAGAGTGTTGGGTTGGCGTTGGGAATGGAGTACATTAATGCATATTGAAGGGAATGAGTGTTGTGGAGATGGGATAGAACGGAGAGCGACAGCGGGAAAAGGATCGATTCTGGCACACTAGACTCTCAGTCCCATTCCCTTGCACGCTGCCTGAGCCTGCTAAGTGGTACGCCCCGTCAGTGACTTAGAACGTATGGTTCAGCAGACTCATCTACGCTGTATATGTGCTTTCCTTGATACGAGTATGAGGCGTGAAGTCGCTGTGGTGGCACAGTGGTTAAGACATTTCATCTTGGGACCTTGACCTTAGGTGACTGACCTTGTCATGATTTTTTTTTTTAAGTACTTTACCAATGCCGACAATGCATCATTTTGCTCTTGTTCACTAAAGACACTTTATTGTAACAATTTGTCTAATATTAGCACTTCAATGTGCGTATGTGTCACTATTATTATTATTATTGATATATAATTTATGCGATCTGGATTTTTTTGAATTTACAATCTTGTCAGTTAGTTCCACTCTATAGGCTTTCATGACAAAGAGTGAATAGCGTACTTGGTACCCCAGCGCAACGAAATAGATATACCGTATAAATAAAATGTCAGTGTGTCAGTTCTTCTGTCCTTTAATGAATATTTTATTTTACGTAAATAATACTAAATAAATACCATATTTTAAAATGCCATTTTGTCAGTCCTTCTCTCCTACAATGAATATTTTATTTGACGTAAATAATGCAACAACATAACAAATACTTTTTTTTTTAAAAAGAATCCATTTTGTCAGGAGTTCATCTGTTCGAGTTCTTATAATTATATGAAACGTAAGCTGTCGAAAAGCCGAATGCACTGGGCGTTGTAGTAAAGATTTTGGTGCTGTGGAATGTGAATATTGACATAACCAAATCCCCGCGCTGTTTTGGTGTTGTCAAAAGTTATTACACAGACGAATGGGTGTTTTTAATGTTTCTTTGCCAAAATACTCTTCAACATGCACCTACTGCCCTTGTTTTGGAGTTCATTGCTATTTCACATTGTATGCCTTGTTGCATTCTGTTTCGCGTTCCATCGAGGTGCATGGAATGGTGGCGGAGGTCGTAGCCGCAGCAGTCGTCCTCATCATCATCCTCATCATCGTCGTCCTCATCAACGTCTGCAGCAGTAGCTTGAGGAGTAGCATCCTCCTCATCGTCGTCGTCGTCATCATCGTCAAAAGCAGCAGCAACAGCAAAAAGACCATAATTATCGTTTTCATTATGATTATCCTCCTCCTCTTCCTCCTCCTCATCATTTACACCTTCTTCATTATCATCATTAACATCATCAGCGTCGTCGTCATCATCATATCAACAACACCATCGTTATCCTTATCATCATCATCATCATCATCATCATCATCATCATCATCATCATCATCATCATCATCATCATCATCTTCATTCTCCTCCTTCTACTTTATCATCATCGTCGTCAATGTCGTCGTCGTTAATAGGATTTTACTGTGCTGTTCATTTTGGCGG
>CM072520.1:26360589-26388089 GCA_036898135.1 Oncomelania hupensis
GCAGAACTAACATGAGATGACGTAGCGGGAACCAAAGGACATCAACAAGTCGTTTTATGTCCCACACTTTCTTCTTTTGCTGTTGTTTGTCTGAATAGAAGTAGACATCATGGTCTTCGGCACACAGGTAATATATCAACAACACTAACAGGTCCGTGTCTTCGCCTACCACGGCCGCGCTCTTGTGTTTAGCTGCCTGTTGAGCTGCCAGGACAATCTGCAAGTCAGCGTCTGACTTCGCTTATATGACTGTGCATGTCCGCTCCAAGCATGAACCAAGAAGAGAAATAAATCTCTGCTTGTTCTCCTTGTGTGCAAGAAATACTTCCTTAGTAGACAGCAGGGCCATGTCAGGAGTAAAATGAACCGGTACTCCTTTCATTCCTTTTGTGCGTCTTATATAAGTCATATGCTTGGTTGAGGGTCCAGACCCATATCCATCAAAGACTACCACGGCATGGGGATATTGGCTATTTACATAACTGACTTAAAAGTCAATAATGCTTTGGAATGTGGAGCACAGCTTCCAGGGTGCTTGTACTCGTTGTAGTAAGGAACCTCCGTCCACAACATACTGGAGGTCACGGGGTAGAGAACACATGGGAGGTTCAGACACCATCTTCCACAGCTCATCGGCCAGTGATGCCTTGTTTGGTAGTCTCATTATTTCTGGAGATTCAAACAAAGATGATGGATAACTGCATAGCTCGTGTTTGAATATTTCTTGTTCTTCCCAGCTCATTTGACCTTGTGATGCAGTAATAAACCGTTGAAATAGCAGCTGTGCTTTGATGTTGACGGGTGCTCCGACCCCTTTATTCGACTGCCTGGTGGCCAGATTCCTGACTTGTTCTTTCCTTGTAAATTTAAGCTCACCAGCATTCTGTCCCTCTAATGACCGGATTATCTGTTCTCCAATCGTTTTTTTTGCCTCTTGGGCCTTAACAGTGAGGTCAGCAGTCACTCCTGTGGCAATGTTTCTGAGCGTAGGGTCTTCCGAAACTGGGCTCCTTTCTTGAAGATAGGCGCCTATCTTGACCATATCTTCCATATCTTTCTGAACTCTTGCTTCTCCAAGTTCTGCATGTTCATCACTCGTTGCTCGCCGAGTATCAGTCAATTCCTGCATGGCATGGTTAATACCGGCACATGCAGGCAGCGACAGCACCCATTTTGCTCGCTGAGCCTCTGTGATACCTCGGGTTCTCGTAAGACCACCTGTGTGTGGTCTTCGCACTGCGCATTAGGGTCTGTTCAATAACAAGATCAGAGGATAATCCAGCCCAATACCTGTCAGACCTCCGAATAACATGGTGACCATCCATGAAGCTTTTAAAGACGTTGGGGTTCACTTTGTCCAGCTTATTCATCATCTGTAGGTACAGGTAGACTGATTTGGCATAGAGGTTGTGCCCAGTGGCTGCTAAGTACGGCAACATCTCATGCATGGTTGACAAGTGAAGCAGCCAGTTACCAGTTCTCTCAGCCTTGAGAAATCGCTTCAGAATGTCAACTGTTGTCATATACTGCAGCCACAGCTGGCATGTTTTTTCTGGTTAGACCAAGTGACATTTTCTGTCCGTGAATCCGTTTGCTCATACGTTCCAAGCAAGGGCTGTCTTTCAGGTTCTCTGCTGTTATTTCGCCTTTGAGCAGTTTGGCATGAGTGTGAACAACAGCATTCATGTCTTCAAAGTCGTTTACCGCCTCTCCCAACACTTCTGGCAGATGAGACTGGACAGGTTCCCAAGGTACATCACAACGCCTATCTATGTCACTGCTTGATGCTCCATCAATAAGTACAACAGAGGCATCAGTGTCCTGAGCATCGTTGCTGTCGCTGGGTTTTGGTAATTTTGGAAGAGGGATTTGCAGAAGGTCTGCAATAAGAAGGGCATGCAGGGCCGTGTCTATCGTGATGTGTGCACGCACTGCACGCTCCACTGCATCACCATTTAAAATTGCTGACACTGAATTTGGGGCGTACACAACACTAAACAGACATGACTTTCTGTAAGCCAGAATCTGCCATAAGGTGGCCAATGCAAGCCAGACAACTTTTCTGCAGATGGAAGGGTCCAAGTCGCAAGATGATTGACCTAAGATGACTTTCTTTCGGTTCACTTTGTATCATGTCAAGAGCCTTACATCAGAGAGGCTGGTCAAATGTCAGAATTGCAGTTTTGTTGTTTCTTTTTGCTTCAGAACAAATATAGTGCAGAGTGGAGAGTATGCATGTTCTGTTTGTGTGGTTAAGGTCGATCATGGGTAAAAACAGAACAGAGGACTGCTCAGGAAAAGCACCTTGGTGTACAGCCTGCATTACTCCAGACCAATAAGGTCTGTCTGGCTTAAGCAGCCAGCAGGACTTCCAGAGTAACTCAACTTCCATTGTTGGATCCTGCACAATTTGTGTTTCAAGTCTTTCCAGCTTGAGACTTTTCAGACCACCTGTTTCTTCTCTGTTGAAATATTTGATTTCAATTTTAGCCTTTTTTATTTCTTCAGATCTGATGTTAGTTCGTCTCTTAACCATCAGCTTGCCATGCATCATTGGCGTCACAGTGGCGATGATTCCCATCCCATGGAATGTGTTGTAACCGTCAATGGTATTAGTGTTATGGTCCAAGATGTTGGCCATGTACTGCAAAATGGCATCGGGAAACGTGCTCCGCAGGTTGGGAAAATTGGCACTCATTTCACAAATCTTTTTCGTCGTACGAGAAAAAAAATACATAATTTTCATTAATAAGCAAAACATACAAGGCATCACATATCACTAATTATACAATCAACATGCTTTGATAAACAACAAACAATAATAATAAAATGCCTCTATAACAACTAATGATTAAAGCTTTTGACCAATCTAACTCTGCATCAAGTAACATCACAGACTTTGATTTTCAATAATGAGATGGAGAGTCTAATGTTCTGTGTGTTAACTTCCGGTTGCATAATATTTGAATAAAGCTTTTTTTCTGTAATCTGTTACTTGTCTTCTTAATCCAGCTTCAAAATCCATGAAATGCTCATATGTGAAAAAAACTCATGTATTATCTATTATGAGTCTCAGTTGACAACCAGTATTGTGTGTGGGAACAATTTTGGATCATGCAAGAGAGCAGAGGTGCAATGCCTAGTCTCTGTAAGGGACAAAAATCCCAGCTAGTGCTGAATTCATTATCTTACACTGTTGTGCCTACTTCCACAGATCTAGCTTCCATCAGAAGCCTCTATCTTCTCTTAATAAGACCTTTGTAAGACACTCCTAGCTAGAGACCTGACTCCTGTCGTGCTACTGCGTGATCAGTGTCCGCTGTGCAATTTACTCTTTTATTTATGTATTGCCTCCTCGTCGTCTTTCTTGTCTGGCATAAAACGAGTGAAATTAAGATTGTTTTTATTTTTGCGTGTTTTGACACGTGTTCGCGATGTATCAACGTCATGTTTCATCTGTTCATCTCATGGGATTGTATGCGTGATCGGCCTCCTGATGTCTTTTTTTAGATCAGCATCGTCATTTTCAATCAAACGCTCAACTTTCTGAAAGCCTCAGCCAAGGTTTAATTTTTTCGGCGGCAACGTTTTGCTTGCTGATTCTGCTGATCTGAGGAGCAGACCCGAGGTCTTCAATGACTGAAATCGACTATTAACAATCTGCATTGTGACACTAAATCATAACAAGTTCCAGTCTTGCAGTGACCTTTTGTGTCATCATTACTGCGCTTTGCACAAGCCATGTGAAGAGTTTCTTTATATTCTAATGTTCGAACTGTATACCACTCATCTTTTGGTTGTAGACGCCTTTTTCAGTTTTGTCTACAGTTTTTGAACAAAACAAACAGCTGTTCTTGAAATCAAACTGCGCTGTGCTTTGACCTACTAGACCGTGAACTTGATTCTGAACTAATGTTGTTCATGTATGTCTTTATACTTTTTTTGTTAGTATAGTTGCGACGACAAGCAACGTGTACAAAGTCACCCTCAGTGATCTCTAATGAATCTCCTCTTGTTTTTCTAGCAAGCAAAATACTAGAAATTCTTTTTTTGGTCGGATAAATGATGGCGTCATCTTGGTTCCTTGATTTTCGGCAAATGCCGCATACAGCTTCAGAAACCCTGGTGACAATTATTACTAAACAATCTAATAACTGAATTCTTTGAGCTTATCTATATAAGACTAAATCGTAAATAATAATAATAATAATAATAATTTAAAAAAAATGTATATAAAATTTTGACATTGTTTTGCCTACCATACATTCACGTTTAAGTAGCCCTGGTAACAAAATATATATTACTATAAAATCTAAGAAATGAATTCTCTGATCTGAGCATATTGAAATAATACTAAATCGTAAAAAGGAGAGAGAAAAAATATATAATTATTACATTGTTTCGATTATTATACATTTATACTTCAGAAACCCTGATGACAAAATGTATTTTAAAAAAAAAAATCTAAGAAATGAATTCTCTGAGCATATCGACAAAAGACTAAATAGAAAAAAAATAATGTATACAAAATTTTGAGATTGTTTCGCTTACCATACATTCAAACCTATTGTTCTCTAAACACCGCCAGTTCGGTAAAACAAAGGTGTCAAAGGTCAGAATGACGGCACCTGCGACCCACTTTTGTGGAATGCATGCAGTGCGATGTGTGGTAAACGAACAGCGTCAAACATGGAAAATAACGATTTGCAAAAATTATTTTAATATATTTCCCCTAAGTTCCTGTGGGCCGATTTTGAACCATAAGCTAACCCAATTATTCTCTACCCGATGCACTAAGTTTTGCTTCTATAACAATTAGTTTTGGGTAGCCGATTTCCCCCTCTAGAGTAAAGCTGTTTCCTTCAAGATGATGCTTCTTATCCTGTTCGTTCTATTAACTGTAACCTACTTACATGAACTGGGCTGGCGTGCATGAACGAACTTAAAAGCCAACTTAGACTTAAGTAGCATGTTTCAGTGAAGCGTTAAGTCTAAGTCGGCTTTTAAGTTCGTTCATGCACGAAGATGAACGTGATTTCTTGCCTGGCAAGAATGCGTACAAGATTTTTACTGTACAAATTAAATCTTGTTGGGATTTTATTACGCAGTTCATGGCTTTTAACGCATGTAGACATTCTTTTCTTTGAAGATGGTGCTTCTTTTCGTATACATTCTGGGACTGGAAAGTTAGTTGGAGATAACGTGGGTTTTCCTCCACAACGATGCTGAGAAGATTGGAACTCTAGTTATCACAGCGTTTTCCCTGGACAGCAGCGACAGTATCTAACCTTCAAATTGATGGTGGTGATGATGATGATGATGATAATGATGATGATGATGATGATGATGATGATGATGATGATGATGATGATGATGATAATGATTTGTTACGTGCGCTACTCCACGCTGGCAGCATGCTCAGGGCGCATTGTCTTTTTTCTTCTTCTTCTTCTCCTCCTTCTTCTCGCTGTAGTCCTTCGTTCCAGTTTCCTGTACTGTGGAAAGTCTTTCCATTCTGGTCGTTTTAGTTGTCTTTTTGTCTGCATTCTGTTCTCCGGTGCCACGTCTTGAAGCATTGATTCGATTTCTTCCCACCTTGTTCCAGCTCTTCCAGAACCTCTTCACAACACGCAGTGACTGTGGGAGGCTGCAAAACGTCTCTTTCAAGACACGTCAGTGTTTTTAAACAAAAAGAGAATCTGCAACTCAATATAAACAGTGTTGGTGTTCTTTTTACGTTAGAGCAGGAAAGCGTGGCATAGTTAACGTGCAAAGAAGGTCGAATCTGGAGGCGCCTGAGCTGAACACACAATAAATAGACAAGGAGATGTAGACGGTCGAAAGCGCGATATTTTTAGCAGAACTTTAAAGATGTTGCGGTAGGACTCTTAAAGCTTTGGTGAGTCGAGTGCAAAGACATCGCTTTGTAACCGAGTCTGTGGGAGCCTGAAGCTCATACATTGCGCCACACAGGACAGGACAAGGACAAGATTGGAGGGAGGGGGGAGGGATAGGTCGGCTATATCTATGTTGATAGTACAATTCAGATGTGAGGGAGAAAAAAGTTATATTTTAAAGAATTCTGTACATTTTAAGTAGGAGTTAGTTGGTAGTGTGATGCGCACTGTATATAGAATTGTTTTAATGTGTTAATGTTATTGCATGGTGTTTTGTTGTTGTTGTTGTTGTTGTTTTTGTTGTTGTTGATGATGATCTCTAAGATTACTATGTGTACAGTCCTTAAAATGAAATAAATAAAAACGAAAAGAAGGTTGTGGTGAATTGAACTGTTTTGCCACAGGACTTCAGAAGCGTTGCACAGTCACCCTCGCAAAGACATCGCAGTGTGAGCCAGACTAGTGGAGCCTGAGCACACAAATTGTGTCACAGTGTCTTCTTCAAACCCTTCTTTCCCTCTGAAAGCCCGTTTCCTCTTTCTTGTCTTTTCTGCCACAAGTAGTGTTTGAGAGAAAGAGAGAGAGAGAGAGAGAGAGAGAGAGAGAGAGAGAGAGAGAGAGAGAGAGAGAGAGGGAAAGAGAAAGAGAGAGAGAGAGAGAGAGAGAGAGAGAGAGAGAGAGATTGTAGAAAATAAAATAATGCTTCCTCCTTGTTTTCGATGTTCTGTCTAAGAGTGCATGAGGATAGAAGGAAAATGGGTTGCACAACAGTGCGTTGGAAGGGTGTGTGTGTGTAATAAC
Source organism: Oncomelania hupensis (assembly GCA_036898135.1). Classification (NCBI taxonomy): domain Eukaryota; kingdom Metazoa; phylum Mollusca; class Gastropoda; order Littorinimorpha; family Pomatiopsidae; genus Oncomelania; species Oncomelania hupensis. The sequence continues at coordinate 26,367,288 of CM072520.1, forward strand.
AGTTGAGAGAGTGACAAAGGTAGAAAAAGGATGAAGAGACGGTGGGCGAATGAAACGAGAGAAAGAGAGAGAGACAGTGAGAGAGAGAGAGAGTGTGGATTGTGTGTCTGTGTCTTGGCGCGCGCGTGTGGAGAAAAGAGGGTAAAGGAGAGGAGTGTCAGGATTGTTGTTTTTTTACCCCCGCCGTTAAGATGTCCTCTTGCGATCAAAATGTTCCAAGTTCGCTATTGTGCTGCTGGCCCTTCTATCCTTATTATAATAATAATAATAATAACTAGCATTTATAAAGCGCCTACCCTAAGGATCTAAGCGCTATACACGCACACTTTCTTACGCAAACACATATACACACTATACATATACTATAATTATAAGACAAGTTACTCTTTCACGCGTACATACTGCTGTGTAAATCAATATGACAAAAACATACTAAATTACTACTTAACCCTCCACCCCTCCAAACCCCTTTTACAACTACAGATACTGCTGAAAGACTTTTGAGAAAAGATACGTTTTAAGGTTGGATTTGAACGATTCACAGGAGGTAGAATGTCTAACATGAAAGGGGAGAGAATTCCATAGGTGGGGGCCGTGGACAGCTCTTGTCCCACGTTGTAATGCTATGCACCCGTTGTTTAAAAGTACTTTTTTTTTTTTTTTAGCAAACCCAGTTGTTACACTGACGAGTTGAGTACACAGCGAAATGGCTATCTGTATCTATGGCACAAGTCTACATGCCCCAACCATAGGCAGCAGAGAGGAAGGAGCTGCTAGATCTTCAATAGCATTCCCTCAATCCACGGAGGACTGCATCTTATAAGGATTTGTATCCAAGCTGCTATCCATAAACTCCAATCCCATCTATGTAGGCGAGGTAAGTGACGGTACGGTAGCCAGGTCGCTAACCTTAGGTAATGTTTCTATGAAGTTTGGGTTACAAATTCCATTTCAGTGCTTCTTCAAATATGGCTTCCAATGGACTGACAGACAGGCGGACCTGACCGACAGACAGACACCTGGCTCGTTCTGATTCCAGACTGTTTCAAGGTAGTTCCAGGTAAGTGTGGAAATACATACATTTTGATTTCTTGTAAAGCTCACAACAGTCTCTCTCTGTCTCTGCATTGATTTATACAAAAATAGCCTATCGTTTAATGGAGCTAGTGTATGGAACTCTCTCCCTCTGGAGTGTAAACATTGCACACACTGTTTTCTTTCAAATGTAAAATATGTAGGCATCTGCGAAATTAATTATAAAAGTGATGTATAATAACATATATGACAACACAGTCATTCATGTAATTATTAACGTATTTATTTATTTATTTATTTACTTTATTATTATTATTATTATTATTATTATTATTATTATTATTATTATTATTATTATTATTATTATTATTATTATTATTATTATTATTATTATAATTCTAAGGGTGAAGAATATGGGGAGATAATTATGAAGATGTTGGTGTGATTGTGTGTGCATGTGTGTGTGTGAGTGATGTGATTTCCAAGTTAAAGTTAAAGGTTAATTATTATTATGTTAATTTCTTAAGGGACAGATTGGAAGATTAGACTGTATCATTAGTCTAAAATCTTTATCCCTAATAAAAAAAGTTTCAAAGTTTCAAAGTTTCAAAGTTTCTGTCTCTCTCTCTGTCTCTATCTGTCTGTATCTCTCTCTCTCTTTATATTTTATATAATACAAAAACATATATTACCATTAAAAAAACATAATTGTAAGCAAACTATTCCTTAGAGTGAATAAGGCATTTTGGTAGTGTGGTGTTTTTTTCCCTCTCGCATTTACAGGATCTATGTAAGCAAATAGTCCATGGTTAGGGTGAAGTGGTGGTAGTTAATAGTGTTTGATTTGTTTCAAGAAAGAAATATAAAAAAGGAGAAGAAGAAGAACGAAAGCAAGAAGAAGAAGAAGAAAGGGGAGTTTGAGTGATGTGGGTAAGTGTAAGAACTAGGGTGAAAGATATAATTTTACTAAATCAACTTGGAAAACAGCACAGGCCGACCCTATATAATAACGCTTAAGCATCAATCTTGCAAATTTTCTCTGTTCAAAATGTAAGGCGTAGGCTATCATATTCCTAAAAATCAACTATGACATCAGACATGCGTTGTCAACAGCTAGTGCCTCGTGAGGATGGATTCCTGGGAGTTGCAAGAGGAGTTCGCACATGCTCAAATACTCACGTCTTACAAAAATAACTTCATCGCCGGCATGCCCCGTGGTCATTTCTATGTTGCCACAACCTGAATTTTGTTTTTCTTTGTGTTTCCTATTTTTGCATCTTTAAAAATACGTGTCAGTTTTTGTTGGATTGCTATGAAATTGTATTTCTAAATTAAAGTAGTAAGAATTTTTACATGTACCAAAATGTATTCCTGCACAACACTTAACTGCGTCACATGGAATCAACATTGGAGTGCTGATGTTGAGTCCTTACGAAGAAACGGAGTACTTAAAAAATGTTACCCTTTCAAAGTGGTGCTGCTACTACTACTGCTACTACTACTAGGCCTACTACTACTACTACTACTACTACTACTACTACTACTACTACTACTACTACTACTACTAGTAATAGTAATAATAATTTATAAAGCGCGATTCACCGTAAAAAAAGGGGACTCAAAGCACATGAAATGGCGCCAGTATTTTGCACTTTGATCAGGATTTAAATAAAATCTCGAACAGGTTTGTGTTTTTTTAAATTTTATTTTGAGAGTTATGAGTTTTTTATTTTTTTTTTAGTATCGATATTGGCGTATACTATTATCAAAGAATGCTATATCAACCACCACCATTATGTGCGGGTGATTTTCATGTATGCGTATTTTATTTCTCTCCATTTTATATATCTCATCGCGCGAAATATATTCGTCTTTCGCAGTGTAATACAATTTGAGTCTTGAGACTTCAAGTTAAAATGGTGGCTAATGATTTTTTAAAAATTGCTTTCTCGGCGATTTTCATAGCCCTAAACAACCAAGAGAGACCTTGGCTCTTAACATTCTGAGAATGAGAGACTTATGCTGAGAGACTTGGAGGTTGTGCGAGACTGAGAGTCTTTATTCGTCTATGAACAGTATATAGAAATTCGCCCTTCGGCTGCACAAACATACAATACATGTAACGATCTTGCTAAATTGCTGGAAAAAAAGGGGAGGGTATTGGGAGAGGGGTGCCTTTGCCTACTAACCTTTGAAGTCTACCATTTTCCTCGCATATCTAGCGTACAAAGTGAGGTCGGTTAACTAACTAACGCCGTGAGCGGGGGCTGTTCTTGCGAATCCTAGCTTCGTAAACGTGCGTCAAGCACCGTGCATACACAATATCGCTTGGCGGCTGTCGTGTGTTTGCGAATTCAAGATGGCAGACAAGATATCTTTTTCGCGGCATGTTGTAAAAATGTCGGAGATCCTATCTTTATAGTGTCGACAGCGTGCTTTTTTTCTTTTTCGTTTTTGTTGTCGTTTCTGAATGAAATCTTTTGTCCACCGGATGAATACAGTAACTATATAGTGCTTTCGTTACTGGGAGTCTATCTTCGAATTAAATATTTTGTTAGCAGAAAATGCTCAAGGCTAAAACAGAGGTTTTGATGCTGAATGGAATTTTGTTGTTATAAGAAAAGCTACTATGACTTAACGTTGAAATTTAAGCGTTTACACCCACATTTGGCAATACGGCATAACTTCGACCATTTCAGGGAAGTGGAGGTAGGAACCTAAATCAACGCTGAACCACCAGAGCAATCATACTGCTAAAGATGGACAGTCAAAGAGAGGTAAAAAGATCTTGTGTGCGTGATGTGTAAATGTAGCTCCCATTGTTTTAAGTGTCTTGCTTGTACTTCATCCCAAGTTCTGTAATCATGCTTTTTGTGTGGAAATATTTATGCGTTTTAAGAGATAAGATAAGACAACGTTATTATCTCTTTCAAGAAATGGCCTCGTAGTGTGCACACAGTCAACGCTAATACACGTTACAATAAATATGACAATATTAATTGGCATTGAGAATAAAACTCGTGTGTGGTTACAAATCCAACTATTGTGCGCCGTACAATCGGACAGTGGATTGTATGCAAGTACAAATACGATAACTTATTATCTTTATGAGAAAGTACAACGTGGTGTACTTAATACAATTAAAAAAACTGCAGGATTATAATTTGCATGGTCAAACAGTGCTTGCATGCACACCCACACACATATTGTAAAAATTTGTTGAATGTATTATCTTTAATCAGACTACAGAATGTGGTATTAAACTGTATTCAGTTCTCAAGGTACGAATCTGAAGCATTCGGAAGCGCCGGCCAGAAGGTAGAAGCTGGAAGTGGTGAGCACGCACACCACTTTTATCAGGGAAGATGGAAAGACACGCCTTTCATACAGCACATGCAAGCTCTCTCGTTTCACACCCACAACCTTTTCACAAACATTCACCACTCGATCAAGCAAACTTCTGGTTTTCACGCACAAACGTAGTGGTTAGAGGATATAATTGTACAGAGAAACATTGTAATTTTTGTGATATAGAGTTATCTCTGGGTTTTAATCTCATGTAAATTCGCTGGAGGTGGGTAAGAAATTTTGAAGAGAAACAGCCCTCTGCAGTCTTGTGTAAACAATGTAATACCGAAGTCAAGCATTATTATCCTAAACCCCAGTCCGCTGGACCCTATAAGCACTGAGTATCTATCTATCTATCTATCTATCTATCTATCTATCTATCTATCTATCTATCTATCTATCTATCTATCTATCTATCTATCTATCTATCTATCTATCTATCTATCTATCTATCTATCTATCTATCTATCTATCTATCTATCTATCTATCTATCTATCTATCTATCTATCTATCTATCTATCTATCTATCTATCTATCTATCTATCTATCTATCTATCTATCTATCTATCTATCTATCTATCTATCCATCCATCCATCCATCCATCCTAAAAACGTGTTTAAGGGAAGAAGCGCCTCAAAGTTTATAACTTATGGACTTAATAATGAGCTTGAACTTTCTTCTTTTCATCTTTCTGTTTTTCCTTTTCTCTTTCCCCTCCTCAAAACTGTGATGAAGCTTTTTCAGCTAAATTCATGCACTGAGAACATTTTATTCTTCTGTCACGTATTCCATTACAATTTATAATTAGCAGAATACATTGCCAAAACTTAATTACGTTGCGCTTTTACGATAGCAATTTTTCATGAATTTTGTTGTTTTGTTCTAGAGTACGCAATCTGCATTTCAAAGCAATGCGAGGATTCAAACTATTTTATTGCCAAGTGAACGCATTTGGTCATCGCTGCAGTACAACAGTATAATACAAGACGTTATTGTGAAATTGTTTTCATATTAGCTTTAAAATCAGCTTTGATTTTTAGCAAAGTAAGTGATTGAGCGGTATAGAGCTAACGACTAGATCAAACAGTTCTTAGGCTGTCCACTATGTAACCTTACAGGGTACACATCGTTATGATACAAGTCAATTTAATAATATACAAGTCATGTCAGTCCGTGTAATATTATACTCACATCATTCAACTATTATATTATGTAACTGTCTCGTGGCGCAGCTCAGTGGGTTAGTCGCCAGGTTCCTATGCCGATGGTCGCGGGTTCGATTCCCGCAAGGGACGAACGTATGTGACGTAGGTACGAGACTATTGAGGTCACCGAGGGTTTTCTCAGGGTACTCCGGTTTCCTCCCTCCCTTCAATAATGGTATTGGATGCAGTTTCACAAATAAAAATTCAATTTCCTTTACGTCTTCTAATAACAACTTTCCTTTACACCACATGATTGAGTGATAAATATCAGCTTGGGAATATTGGACGCTTTCGGCCAAATGGTCACTGGGGCCTTCTCTACCCCTCTTTCCCTGGGATGGTTATCCCCGTCTGCCATATCGCCAATGGTGGGTGTAGACGTTAAACCTCAGTGTTTCTTTCATTCATTCACTGGGGCTTCCTATGATGTTATTATTTGGTAATGTAGGCATTTTATATGTATGTGTTTTGTTGATATTGTATAATGATGTTTGTATTCTATTTTGTGTTTGTAAACGGGGGTTCGATATGTTAGAGTATACCCTCAGCGTCCCCTGCGTGGGATGTCTTTATTGTAAAGTGACCGGCTGGTAGATTGCCTTCATTGTTACCACTAAGGTTGTTTCGGCAGATCTTTTATGCGGATCAGGGTGAGTCCTCTTTCACTTCTCTGGTCCTGATTTGGCTCGGAAGAGTCCGCTGGACCTAAAGCAATAACCATGTAATGTCATGTGAGTGATAAAGGTTTGTTTGTTGGGTCTGTAACTGTGAGAGCGTGTATGTTGGTTACAGATCGCTGCGCTTTGAGTCTCGTTTAGGAATAATGCGCGTATAGAATCCATTATTATTACTATTATTATTATTATTATTATTATTATTATTATTATTATTATTATTATTATTATTATTATTATTATTATTATTATTATTAATAGCACGGCGTAAAAATCATATTAGATATGAATACAGTTTTACTGTATATACAGGTCAGTCCGTGCAATATTATAGTCAGGTCATTCAATCACTATTATTATTGTGATGTTATATCGATCTTATATAGCGCTTTTCCAGTACAAGAGCTGCTCAAGGCGCTGGCCGATACAAGATCTAACTCAAGCCGCCCGAGGCGCCCACTTGCAGCCTGTTATCTGCCACACACCTCTTACCATCGACGTCAATAATGATTATTTCAAAATGATGATGCTCGCAAGCTGCTTCCCACTGTAACCAAAGCGTGTGCACGTTCTCTTACGTACAGTACAGTCGGTTGATTTGTTCATGCACATGTATTATAGCGCTCGCTCTTAAAAGCTCACAGAGCTTCTTAAGGCGCCTGACGCTGGGACCCAGCATGCGTTAACACTGTTTGTTGATTTTAGAGATTCGAACCCGAGGCGCCCAAGATGCCGTGTTACATAAAGATCGCGCTGTGACCTATTGAGCGGGCAGGAAACTGTTTTCATTGTTGATTGGTGTAGGAAATGTATGTCGGAGAAAACTCTTCTGTATTGATCTGTCTTTCGACGAATTTTATTTATTTATTTATTTATTTTTTTTTTTTTGGGGGGGGGGGGGGAGAGAGAGAGAGAGAGAGAGAGAGAGAGAGAGAGAGAGAGAGAACCGCTTAATAGAATAAAACTTTTATGCTCAAAAACTTCTGTTTTACAGCCGGTCCTATTTGACGATTAATAAACATATAAAATTCAAACATAAAACTATGGGGAAAAGATTATATGCAATCAAAATAAACAAGATAACGCAGTATCTTATTCAAATATTCTAGAGAAAAAAAGAGAGACAGATAGAGACAGACAGAGACAGAGAGGTCGTACAAATCGTATGCCGGAGAAAAAGAGTTAGCCAAAGTCCAAGACCTTTACCTCGCTCGATCCATACACGCAGTCCTACCTCCACTTCCAAAACTAAAACACCACACGCCACTGTTTTGGAATAGCCACGGTACAGGCCTGGCCAACCGCCAGTTTAAAAAGCCGCACCCCGACTACTTGTCTGGTGATACAATCTTATCTTTTCTCGCCCCGTCGTGGACCTTTTTGTGCACATTGGACGCATCTCGTCTCCCATCTATTGGCGTCTTTCATGCTTACATTCTATGTTGACCCTCGCCGCCTTGCATACATTTTAACTTTTAACCCTTATTTTGGCCTTAACCTTTGTCCCTGAGGTCAACGTCTTTTTTTAATTTTATTATTTCTTAGGAATATATTTTAAATCGTTAAGGCCAATCGGTGACGAGTTTTACAGTGGGGAATATTCTACTGATTTCAGAAACTCCACATCAGCTTTGCAATATATATTTATTTGTTCTATTTTGTGCTTGTCTTTATCACAAATATATTGGTGCGGACCTTAGATCGTTTTAAAAATCCATTTCACTTCAAAGTGTATGAAATATGGCCAAAATTGAAGAAACATTTTCTGATATTATAATAACATAATTATGATAATGGATACTTTTATTGGTAAGGCTTGTCTGCTATAACAGACTCAAAGAGCGGCGATCGGAATAACAAACACGCTCAGACACACACTCTTACGTACACAACAGCCACACATTCATCATTCAAACACGTGGTGTACATGCTCAAGTTAGAGATATTGCGTTTGGGGACCATCTCAAAGTACGCGTTTTGTTTCTGGGGACTTCCTCGTAACGTATCTAAAGGGCTAAGGTAGACTACGAAAGCAGACAAGGAAATGCCACAGTTCTAATGGGAAAGAGGGTAAGACTGAAGAAAAAATGTCGAGCGTTGGCAGATGTCCTGTGAGAAAGTGCAGTGGAAAAAGCTAAACGGATATCAGACGGATTCGCAGAAAAGTTGTACATATCCCAATACATATGTACAATAGAAGAATATACACATACACTTATAGTCCTAGGCCAGTTTTTTCTTCTTTCTGCCGTATTTCTTCTTCTAAAATGCGACCACTGTCGTCACATTATTAGGCAGAAGCTTCCGATCACTTGACTTGATGCCTTGGCTAAGAGGCAAAATAACTGTAAAATATGGTGGTTGTTTTTTTTTAAACAGATGTCTATTGAAAGACCCCCTTACCCCCACCTCTCTCTCTCTCTCTCTCTCTCTCTCTCTCTCTCTCTCTCTGTGGAATTAGAGAACTTTAGTCCTATTTTAGTCGTATACAACCGCGAAACAACAAATATTAAACTAGGCGCCTTTAGTCAAACAAAAAGCACACAACTGTTATGTATCCAACACTATTTTATTAGTTGATATCATGATGTTCAAGGTGGAAATCAGATATATCTGTGCATCCTCCACATCATCATCTCCACATAGACTCCAACCAAACCTCTATGTGGTATCATGATGTTCAAGGTGGAAGTCAGATGTATCTGTGCATCCTCCGCACCATCGTCTCCACATAGACTCCAACCAAACCTCTATGTCTGTACTGTCAGACTTCTTCCATTTGAGACTGGGATGAGGAGGAGGAGGAGTAATAACACGATTGCTACATAAGGTACAAGACATCAAACGGTCGTCAAAGGCGAAGAAAAACACATTCAGCGTGGAAGTAGACTTCCATATGCTTGCCTTCAGACAACAACTTCCGATGTCAACATTCTCTTCCTGTCCTTTGACCCACCCAGAGTATGAAAATGCCTGTTGACATGGCGCCTGTTTATATTCTGGTGGTCTGTTGAGGCGAATCAGATTCTAATTCCTTGTAACAAACGTCATAAAGATGTGTTGAGTTTAACTGAATATGTGATAAAATCTGTTGAGGTTATGGAGGAATTATATATATAGTGGAGGCTGTTTGAGGTTTAAGGTTTGGCATGAAGTGATAAATTCGTGTAATTCTTTTTAAAAGTTAATAATAGTTTGTCGAATTAAATTGACTATATCGATAAAGGCTGTTGTGGCCTTGTCTTCATCTAAAACAATCCGTTGAGGCATATCGGCAGTGCACGAGGCTGTTGGAAGTTTAGAACTTAGCGTGTTCTGACAATCAGCATGCCCTTTGACCAAGGCTCTTGACCTCTTCACACAAAGGTCGAGGGTTGAAAGAGCAGGTAGAGAAAATGGCATCAAGGCGTGGGAGGTGTTGGGGTTTGATGTTGCTAAAGTCTTCTTGTGATGGAACACATATTATATGTGCGTTGCCTTTCTTTAAACGGAAGTGGATGAAAATCAAGGGGAAGGAGAAGGACAAGGACACCTTTTACTATAACTCCCCCCCCCCATCCCTACCCCACCCCTGTGCAGTTTTTCAGCTGTTCTGGTCCCCTTGTAGTTGTATCTACCATTGTTTCCCTCACTACTCTCATCTTCACCCTTTACAACTTAACTGCAATTACAACAAAACCCTCACGTGTGTACATGTAATTATAATACTGGATGCTATAGACGCGCCTTTCCCCAAATCAATCAGGCTCAAAGAGCGGCGATCTGTCTCATCCACCTTCACACACATACACAACAAATACACATCCATCACTCAAACAGGTGGTGTAAATGCAGGGAGATCGCTGTTGGAAGACGGAAAAGAAACCCGAATTTTTATTTTTTTTTGAAATTTTTATATTGACTGCGTCCAGTACCATTATTGATGGGAGGGAGGAAACTGGAGTGCCCGGAGAAAACCCTCGGTGACCTCAAATAGTCTCGTAGCTAAGTCACATACGTTCGCCCATTGCGGGAATCGAACCCGCGACCTTCGGCATAGGAAACCGGCGACTACTCTACTGCGCCACGAGGCCACCCCAAATGTGCTTGTACTTGTGCTCATTGAAGTCGGTCATCATCAAGAAGAAGAAGAAGACGGAAATTTTCGAATTCTTCAATAACCAGTTACATTACATTACATTACATTACATTACATTACATTAAGCCATGGTCACACAGCACTCCACGTCTTAATCACGTACAAAAGTTCGGAAAATCTGGTGGACGTGGTCGTGCGTGGTAATTTTCGGTCAATTTTGCTTTGGCGGTGCTTTGGACGGCTGAATCACGGCCAAAGCGCGTCCAAAATTTGTTACCCGTGGAGTGGACGTTGTTGTTCGCGTTGATGTCGAGGTTAAGACGAGCTACGGTCGAGGTATAGACGTGGCAGTACGCGGGGAGAAATCTGAACGGCATCGGACGCGGCAAAAAGTTTTGAACTGCTCAAAATTTTAGCCCGCGCACAACCACGGGTAACGCACGCGGTAAAGACGTGCAACACACGTGAAACACGCGTGGTAATCCGTGTTACGGCAGTGATTAAAACTTGGGGAGACGCGGTAAGACGCGAAAGTTTAGCGTTCAGTCACGGCCAGAGCACGGTCATTGGACGCATGTACCGCGTTGGAATCACGGGAAATAGCGTGTGTTTAGCGGCTTATCACTGACAAATGGAATTTTTCCACGTACATAGCACTACCTAACGACGTCTCGAACACGTTCGAAAGACGTCCTGATCACTGCCTAATCACTTCTGTATCACTTCTGATTTTCTTAGACCTCGGCACGTGCAGTGTCGCCTTTTTCCCTCTCGTGAACATGTGCAAATTTATTTTTAGGCTTAGACGTGGCTGGACGTGGTTGCAGTGCTTCAGCAGTGGAACAGCCGCCGACGGCCATACCCCGTCCAAAGCACGGCCAAACCAAAATTGACCGAAAATTACCACGTACGACCACGTCCACCAGATTTTCCGAACTTTTTGTACGTGATTAAGACGTGGAGTGCTGTGTGACCGAGGATTTCTCCCCGCGTCCTGCCACGTCTATACCTCGACCGTAGCTCGTCTTAACCTCGACATCAACGCGAACAACAACGTCCACTCCACGGGTAACAAATTTTGGACGCGCTTTGGCCGTGATTCAGCCGTAAATGGCTGTGTGACCATGGCTTTACATTACATTACATTACATGGTTGTTGCTTTAGGTCCCAATAAACACGTTAAAACGCTCTGTAGAAACCAAATGGCAGACAGAAAGAAGAGGAGGAGGGAGGACAAACATTTAATACCTAGGGCAAAGGACACATTGGTTGGTATGAACTTGCCAACTCTTATACCAACTTAAAATTGATTAAGAGAAGAATGAAGGTAGAATGAATGACAGAAGGGCGAATAACATGTATCTGGGAGTGGGACGCGGGAATGATGGAGGTGAAGGGGGAGGGGAGGAAAAGGGAGGGATAAGAGAAGAACAAGACGATGAAAGATGGAGAGGGGGGGAGGTGAAGAAGCAGAAGTAGATAGCGAAAAGGTTGATCAGTACAACTTATGTTAATCTGATGAATAAAAATTGATGCAACAACAACAACAAAAAAAGATAGAAAAATAGGAGGAAGTTGGGAAAGAAAATAAAAGATGAAGAATGAGAGAGAGAGAGAGAGAGAGAGAGAGAGAGAGAGAGAGAGAGAGAGAGAGAAAGAGAGAGAAAGAATGGGTGGATGGAGAATAAGAACAAGAAAGCGGAAGAACAAGAATGAAAAGGGTTTCGTTTAAATGGCAGAACCATTTTTTTTAAAGCGCTTTTCGGGTGCAATAAAATGGTTGTTGCAATTCCAAACGAGTTATCTATTTCCTCTCCGATAAGACTGCACTTAACGGTTCCCGCCTCGTTTTGCCCAACTTTCACTTTTAAAATGTCAGATTGTTTAGAGAATGTTGGACGTTTATCTCGTTGGAGGCTTTTTCTTCCCAGACTCGCATTGTCTCAGTGTTATCATGTCTCATTGGCGTGCAGACTGATAGCCGCGCAGTGTACGTTTTATTTTTTTTGGAACCGCTTGCAAAGTAGCATAGCTGTAAGCCAAACTGGAGATACTCAAGAGAACGACTCAGTGGCGTACGCAACGGCAGAACAATTGAAGCATTGACTGTTAAGCGGTAACATTGCATCCCGTCCAGGCAGCGGTTCCAAGCCGATGGACTGTCTGGAGACCCGAAACAAAAATAACGTGACCCTGCTCATCCCCTTCTCTTTCCGATGACGACATATACACCGAGGTCTCCTCTTTTGCACGCACGCATTGCATCGCACTGACTTTAAAGATACTGACGCTCATGTCCTAGACGGGTGAGTGCGGCTACACAAAAACATTCAGCAAGACTAGGTCACTCACTTCTTAAATACACCCAGCAACACTAGATCACTCACTTCTCCACAATACCCGGTGGGCCAGGATTTTGCTCAGTTGTCTGGGCGTCAGATGATGCGCCCAAAGGCTGCATGTGGGCGCCTTGGGCGGCTTGAGTTAGGATCCTGTAATGATAAAGCGCCTTGAGCAATTCTTGAGCTGGAAATGCGCTATAAAAGAGCGCCTAACTGTAAAATCACCATCACCATCACATCACTAGATCATCAGGTCTGTCAAAGACCATCCTGCAAGGAGGTAGAAGAAGAAGGAGACCGAAAAAGAGGTGGGAGGACAACATTCGAGAATGGACTGGTTTTACACTGAGCGAAACAATCAGGGTTGCTGAGGACAGGAAAATATGGAGTATGCTGGTTAAACAATCATCTGTGGTGCCCCTACGACCTCCGAGTTACGGGATAGGATAGGATAGGATAAATGTAAAAAGAAATGAGAGAAATGGCTTGTTGAGAACACAAGCTGCGTCAGCACGTCTCCTTGTTTTATTGCTGAAAATTGACAATTAAAAGACCGTCGACTCCCTACAGCTCTCTTTAATCTGACAATTTTAACGTGTTATGTTTCGAAAAAATTTGGAAAATAGCTTAATGCTATTTAACTTAAGGGATTTGTTTTAAAGAGGAATGTTAAGAAAAATGGCTTCATTAAAAAAAATAATACTAATAATAAAACCAGGATAGCTTCATGAGAAAATTAAGGGATTTATTTTAAAGAGGAATGTTAGGAAGAATGGCTTCATAAAAAAAAAATAACACCAACGGCAGCAGCGCATGTCCTTGTTTTGTTGTTTAAAATTAAATGCTACAATATGAACAACTGTTATAAATCTGCCAACTGTTTATTTTGTCCCGAACATTTTGAAATAGCTACAAGAGATGTTGTCATCTATCTATCTATCTATCTATCTATCTATCTATCTATCTATATATATATATATATATATATATATATATATATATATATATATATATATATATATATATATATATATATATATATATATATATATATATATATATATATATATATATATATATATATATATATATATATATATATATATATATATATATATATATATGTATATAAAATTCTTTATATTTAAAGAATATAATATGCTTGAAGTTGAAAAGGCAGATTTCAATAGACAACGCTCGGCAGGTATTCATGCCGTTTAAATGTCGAAAACTGAAAAGGCAAAGGATTGTGAGCAGATCATTTATTAAAGTTAATGGATAAAGAAGCAACTCTCGATGCTGTTTGATGGTCCACTTTTAAGAGGAAGAATCGTTCATGCCCATTTTCCGTGTTCAGGGTGGTGATCACGAGCCAGTTTCATTATTATACAGTCAAGAGCTTGTTCGAGATCTCTGATGGCTATACGCTAGGAGGCTGAGGGTTTGCTTGCCTTGAAGTGGTCGATTTAAACGTGGGTGTGAGAGCGTGGTCTAATAATTGGCCATTCACATAATGACTTACGGCAGCTTTTGCCAGGTTTTCTTCCTCTTCGTCAGTATCATCTTTCTTTTCTTCCTTCCTTATAATTTACCTTTTAAATCTCTCCTACCTCATTGCTAAATACTGATACTGCTTGAAGGTGAGAAAACCAAGGCCCAACAGTGTAAAAAGTTTGACTTGCACAGGAAACATGCGTGACATTAACGTTCTTGAAGTAAAATGTCATGTAAGACTTCATCACTACTTCGCTTTCGCAGCAGATAATATCCCTGATTAATAAATAAACGGACCGAAATACCTCCGATATCTTTGCTTTTAAATGCGCGGACCGTGTTCAGCGTTTTTGCTAAATGCTAGAGCCAGATTAGCCACTGGGTCCATTGCGGAGAAACAGATTCCACCCACTGAAACAGGAAACGCTATCCATCACCACACGCTATAATTATCAATAACCCTGCTTTTAAGCAATATGAATACTGTTAAAGTCTTCAAATGGTTTTTTTTTTTTAAGTATAATGGAGTATAAAACAAACAAACAAACAAACAAAAGCCAGCTGACAGATTATGCCTCGTTTTACTCAATTGGACCTTTTATTTACCACGTCAATATTTTAACATTTTATGTCCAGGTTCCAGCAGCGTTCCTCCTTTTTTTTTGTCATGCTGTGCCATATTAATATATATTTTAGACTCCTTAAGTTTAAAAACATCACAGAAAGATTTCAACGGTAAATAGGACCCTGCTTGATCAGTTGAAGTTTTGATATTGTCTCCAACGCCTTGAGCATGCCTTTTAGCTAGCGCGGAGTTGTTCACCATGCAAGTCAACTTTGGGTGGAGTGGGTGATTGGGAGTGTGAGGTGGCGGAGAACATGCTGATTTAGATGGTCATAACTGTAGTACTCAGTTAAAAAAAAAAAGATTATTCAATGAACTGATACCATTCTAGTGCGCCAAATTATACAGACATGTCAAGGGAATGGCTCTTGTACCCTACACTGAAAGACATGCATCACTATTTTATATTTACAGATTACATTATGTTATAGACAGAATCGCAGGAGGGAGCCGTTTCGCCTTTTGGAAACAAAACTGCAAAGTAGCAAACAGGTTCACTCAACCTTGATACATACAGTACATAATAGTAAACCTATTAGCAGCCGAGGCCTTCAGCAACAAGTGCTCCATTCATAAATCTTAACCACCTCTAACACCCTCATGCAAGCCAGGCCCGATATCGCTCTGTTGTTAACTGGTCTGTATAAAGCAATCCCGAGCGCTATATGTGCAGATTTGATATACAGGCTCTCAAATAGCAAGAGGATTATTTATAACTGGAAGCCATGGCTAACTCATCGTCATGCATTCCAGGCCAGATATCAATCTGCTGTTAACTGGTATCTGGGCCTGCGAGTCATCACCTGGACGCTTTGCTGTCGATGGGGGTATCACCGATCTGCTCGGAATTCACGTCATGGATACAACGACTAACAGGTGGCGCTGCCAGACCTATCTCCCTTCGTCTTGAATCTTCCCAGAATGCCTGGCGCCAGCAACCGCGTCGCCATCTTGATTCCGTTCCGAGATGCGACCAGAAACAATCTTTTAGTGGGCGCGATAGCGGTTCGTTTCCGGCTTGGGTGAAAGTGTTTAGTGTTGCATTTTGTATCATGAAGCCTGATACAGTGGCAATTTCACTGATATACCCTCGTTATTCAGGCAGAGTTCCAGTTTTGGGTGCAAGCAGAAGTTCTGCAGAAATTGCAATTTTTTTTTCCAGTGCAAAATTCGGCAGAGCAGTTCGATCTATCTGTAACAGTAAGCTTCATGATAGAGCGAAATCCCACTAGCCATGATATCTGTCTTTAAGCAAAGATGCAGTTTCCGTTGCAGGTGACTTGTGTTAACTTTTTTTGGGCTTGGGTGGTGGTTTTCATTTTGTAGCAAAATTCCAAGTGCGCTGCATATAGATTCTGTAGGATTTGGCTGGATACATAAAGCGTTAACCAATACATTTCGTTATTGTTTGGGCAATATTTCAGCTAAAGTGTGCATGATAGCGATTAATTATTTAGAATTTACCTGAAGTCAATAACGTGACATTGTCTAATTGGTTTTATTCTAAGTAGTTTTATTTGAGGCATGGTTACAGTTTTCGGTGCATCCGACTTTTTGTTTGCTTTCATTTTGTAACAAGTTTCATAAATAATAGAATTTTGCTTATTTGGGCGTTGGTTTTCGTAGATTATTTCTTCTTCTTCTTCTTCTTCTTCTTCTGCTTCAAAAATGAAACACAAAACCCGACAAGCAGCTCACACTTTAAAGGACTCTAGGATTATATTGTATTATTAGCATGAATGTGAGGGTGAATGATCCTATCCTATCCTATCCTATCTTATCCCGTAACTCGGAGGTCGTAGGGGCACACAGATGATCGTTTAACCAGCGTACTCCATCTTTCTCTGTCATCAGCAGCCCTGATGGCTTCGCTCAGTGTCAAACCAGTCCATTCTCGAATGTTGTCCTCCCACCTCTTTTTCGGTCTCCCTCTTCTTCTACCTCCTGGCACTGTGCCTTGCAGGATGGTCTTTGCAAGACCTGATGATCTGGTGACGTGGCCATACCATCGGAGTTTCCGTTTTTTCACCACTGTGAGCAGGTCATCGTGTTGTCCAATGGCTGGTGTGATGGTCTGTCGGACTTCGTCGTTGGTGATGTGCTGGGTATAGGAAATGTCCAGAAGTCTTCTGTAGCACCTCATCTCCATGCTTTGTATTCTTCGTTGTAGATCTGCTGTGAGGGTCCATGTTTCGCAAGCATATAGGAAAATGGAGATGACAAGGGAGTGCAGCAGTCTTACCTTGGAATGTAAACAGATGGTCCTGTCTTTCCAAATTGGCTTCAACCTCGCCAGGGCAGCAGTTGTTTGTGCGATCCTGGAGAGAACTTTCTTTCGGGACCCATTGTCTGATACAATGGCTCCTAAATATTTGAAGCAATGCACTGTGTTGAGGGATTGGCCTTGGACTTTGATGTCCGTGTTGGATGCCATTGGTGTTGTTGGTCATCATTTTGGTCTTCTCTGCACTTATTTCCATTCCATAGGCTCTGGAGGCGGTGTCAAGCCTCTGTACCAGCTGTTCAAGTTCTTGTTCCTCTCCAGCCAATCCATCAATGTCATCCGGAAAACGAAGGTTGGAGACTGCTCTTCCCCTGATACTGACTGTGCTTTCGTGATCTGCAATGGCATCTAACATGATGCGCTCTAGGAAGATGTTGAAGAGTGTTGGAGGGAGTAGGCATCCCTGACGCACACCGATTGTTGTTCTGAACCAGTTTCCGATGGCGCTGTTGTGGAGGTCTGCACTGGTAGCCTAGTCATACAGGCTTTTGATGACTCCAATAATTTTAGGGCTGATTTTGTACACACTCATGGTTGCCCACAGAGCTGCATGTCAGACTCGTTCAACGCCTTTTTGAAGTCTACGAACACATGATATAGACACATGGGTGTCAATGATGCAAGGATATATTATAAAATTTACATTATAGCCTATAATTTCAATCCTCTTTGATAACATAAAATATTTGAATCATCGTCATCGTCATCTTCTTCTTATTAGTTGGCGCTTTATTTGTTATTTTGTTGGTCATGTAAGTGCAATATAGACACATGTGTTTACGTTCTATGAGTGGTTTAACAGAGTCACGTCACGCGAAGAAGACGAAGTGGTGATTCTTGTTTTAACTGTTTAAGTTGTTTCCTTCGAAGTCAAGGGTACTGGTACAGTTCAGTTCAGTATTTTATTCATGCATACTATGGTGATTTTAGGCTCACACCCTTCACAATTACTCACTCTCATACACGCATCTAAAACCCATTCTTAAGTACTATAATGTTAACAGGATCCAGTTACATAAAACTTGGAACAAGTTCCAAACTAGAGATCTTATCAAAACGCTAAGAAGTTTGGCTATTTGTGGATAATATAATACCTCATTGCTTGTTCA
Source organism: Oncomelania hupensis (assembly GCA_036898135.1). Classification (NCBI taxonomy): domain Eukaryota; kingdom Metazoa; phylum Mollusca; class Gastropoda; order Littorinimorpha; family Pomatiopsidae; genus Oncomelania; species Oncomelania hupensis. The sequence continues at coordinate 26,385,485 of CM072520.1, forward strand.
GCTTGATCGTTTTAAAATGAAGTAATAGCACTATTACTGTTCGCTCTGGTTAAATCTTAAGTTTTATTGTCTTTGAATCAACCTTTTTCAGTAAAAATTATCAAAAGAAGAACAACATCAACATTCAAGAAAAAAGAAAAAAGGAGAGAAGAAGAAAAAAGTAATTAAGAAAGAAGGAAGAAAGATGAAATAAAGAAAATAATAAAGAACAGAGCAGCTAGGAAATACCGCACTGTGAGACGAGTGCAGAAGAAAGCTGTCATTCTTACATAATTATAGACAAGTCCAGTCTCACCAACTCAGATACATTATATTAATAACGCCTGGCTGCTATTCTACACTTGTAAAACACCCTTAAGAAAGCAGAAGCATAAAAACGCATTCATTCGTTTTGCAAAGCCCAATGCGATGTTTCCGGTGTTAAATTACCTCTCGCTTAATTCCTCAATTCAGCTTCGTTTGTCGAGCATCTAACAGACAGATTATCATGCCAAACTACACTTTTTCACACAAGTCCTTTCCATTAAATACAGGCCACGAATTCATGTAGGTGTACACCAGACATTTGGGACATTTGTTCTGTAACTCCAAAACAGTCCGTGCGACTTGGGATGCTTTTTTTTCTCCTCTGACGTTTATATATATCACCTATTTGCTGGATACTGTTTCACAAAGAGGGGATTGTGTGAAAATATATCACCCCATCCCAAATCTTTCTTTTGTTCTGGTTGAGAGATCACCGTCCTTTCCATCAAAAGTATTTCACACCTTCTCTTAATTCTGTCTGTCATGTCCAAAGATACGATGTCCACAAAAACTGCAGTACGGAAAGAAAGCAAACAATAAAATCAACACTCATTATAATCCTAGTAGGTGTGCTTTGTCTGGGGCTTGTGTTTCACGTTTAAAACTCAATAAAGAAACATAATGCGATTCCGGTATACCCGTCCTATACACAGGGTTGGAAGATTTAACGATTTAGCGAATTAAATTTTTGGTGAAAGAAAATTTAACGCGTTAATGTTTTTAAAAAGTTACAGAAAATTCCACGAATTAAAAAATAAAAGTAATGATTACCGATTTTTTTCGTTAAAAATTTCGTTACTTCAGTTTGATTTTCCGCCACGAACAACATCATGCGCGAAGCCGGTTTGACCCAGTTGCAGCCAGTTTGAGGCGGTTTGGAGTAGCCTATGTAGACATTGCCGCTAGCCTAGCCTAGCATGGTTATTTTTGTCTTGATTGTATATGCCTGTCTGAGAAATTATGTACAAATTTGAAATGCAACCCAAAATCTGTCATGGAGAATTTGGGGGAATTTCTGTAAATATGTGTACATTTTAAACATAATGTGTATGTGAGAGATTCTTTTTATTCTAGCTGCTGTATTTGAATGCTTACCTTAATTTCTTTGTCTCGTTGGTGTGCGTGGGTTAAAATGCTTGGAAGGGATGTGAATGAGTGTTGCAAGGACAGATTAGAAAAAAATTAGTCTAATATCTCTATTCTTGTTGTTAATAAAATATCAAATCAAATCACATTATTTGTTCTTGATTTTTTTTCAAGTGTGCTCATAGATTACATGGGTTCTAACACAAGTTGTATGTAATTTTTTTTAACTGCATACCCCCTTTTTTAGTCTGAGCTGAGCAATAAATAATCATTCATGTATTTAACGCAAATTTATTTCTTAAAAAAAAAAATAATAACGAAAATATATTTCTTTAATTTTAGAAAAAAAATAAAAAATATTTATTTCTTTAACGTTTTACCCAAATTAAAAAAAATATTATTTCTTTAAAGAAAAAAAGTAAAGACTGTCAACTCTGCCTATACATTATGATTGTATGACGGCGGTAGAAATAATTTTGGTTCGAGATAGGCTCGACGCACTCCTTTATGTTTTTGTCGTAACACTTTGTCAGCCGCAGTTGCCAATCGACGACGTGCAAAACAAGTCGTGGTTGGATGCATAACGAGAGCTAGATCAAGATCGACCAAAAAGGCACCAAATGATGATGATGGTGTCAATGATGATGATGATGATGATGATGATGATGATGATGATGATGACGACGACGACGACGACAACCACGACTCTAGAACAATTGGGCAATGCGGTGTCATTTCACCCACAAAAACACTACAGTCACCCAATACAACAATGCATTTTCGTCCTCTTGGAAATGGAAAAACAAACAACACTCTCACACACACATAACATAAACAGCACCACCACAAAAGAAGACCAAAACTTCACCTTTTTGATGTCCCCTGGTAACGTCGTGAAGAACACGAGAGGAATGGAACGTTATATATCAACTTGATTTATTTACACCCAGTTGTAGACGGAGGGACGGGATTACGGAAAGGATTTAAGGATTATCACCTAATTGCGGAGCAGATTTGTTGTCATGCCAACGTAATGTACGACCGGCAGCCATGTTACGGTCTGTCTGCCTCTCTCTGTCTCTCTGTCTCTCTCTTCCTGTCCAGGGAGTTCGACTCGTTCGCTAAGAATATTGTGTCGTCTGCTCCAGATTTATTTGGAATGTTGTTTAGCTTAGCATATTGCATAGCTGAGACTAGACGAGATGATGATGAT
>CM072520.1:26393089-26443089 GCA_036898135.1 Oncomelania hupensis
ATTCTTCCGAGTGAGACCGAGCGCACAGCTACCCCTGCGGACGTGCAAGAGTGCATGACCGATGGCCAACTTCTCCTTGCCAACGGAAAATCCATCCCCGTCGTCGCCAGCGCAGCTGTGACCGTCCAGAACATGCCTGTTTCTAAGGGACGCGTCGGAAATCATGAAGTGACTGTTTTAAGAGACTCTGGCTGCAGTGGGGTCATCGTCAGAGAAGACCTAATCGCTAAAGAACAGTTCACTGGCGATTCAAAATGGACACTTATGGCCGACAGCAAATGTGTGAGAGCGCCAGTTGCGAAGATTCATGTCAACACCCCTTTCTACATAGGCGAAGTCGAAGCGGTTTGCCTGAAGAAGCCGCTGTATGATTTGATGATCGGGAATATCGACGGCGCGAGACGACCCGACGACCCCGACCCAGAGTGGAGTCCTGCCTCAACTCAACACGTCGAAGTTGTGGAGGAGGATCCATTGCCGTTTCCCGATGGAGACCTTACAGAGCTGCTACGGGACAATGTGGTTACTCCGGCTCAGCCCTGCCGACCAGAGATCGTCGGTGCTGTTACTACCAGGGCCCAGGCCAAGAGAGACAAGACGTCTACGCCACTGAAGGTCGCCGACAACTCCAAAGCTGCCATCGTGGACAGAGATAAGCTGATCCAGCTCCAGGAAGCTGATAGCACTTTAAACAAGTATAGGAACCGCCAAGACCACGTGACCAAGGGCAGTGGCACGGTCTATTTTGAGGTGAAGGCCAAGATCCTGTATCGAATCTTCCAGCACCCGAGGGTCAACGGAGGGAAACCACTCCGTCAAGTATTGGTACCATTACCCCTAAGGCGCCAGGTGATGGAAGTAGCGCATGACTCAATCATGGGAGGTCACCTGGGTTTCAAGAAGACGTCGGATAGAATCCAGGCGGTATTCTACTGGCCAGGACTTCATGCGGACGTCAGCCGTTTCTGCCGATCATGTGACATTTGCCAGAAGACCATACCTCGAGGAAGGGTCCCTAAAGTGCCAATGCAGAGAATGCCTTTGATCGACCGACCTTTCAAGAGGGTGGCCTTAGACTTAATCGGCGAAATAAGACCTCCGAGTGAAAAAGGTCATCGATGGGTACTGACTTTAGTGGACTATGCGACTCGGTACCCAGAAGCAGTGCCACTGAAGAAGATTGACACTGAATCTGTAGCAGAGGCACTAGTGGACATGTTCAGTAGACTTGGAGTGCCTGAAGAAATTCTGACAGACCTCGGGACGCAGTTCGTCTCTGACTGCATGAAGGAGGTCAACAGACTGCTGAGCATCCGGCATTTGACTACGACACCCTACCACCCAATGTGCAACGGGCTCGTCGAGAAGTTCAATGCTACGCTGAAGTCCACCCTGAAGAAATTATGCAGCGAGCAGCCCAGACAATGGCATCGTTACATCAACGCCTTACTGTTCGCCTACAGAGAGGTGCCGCAGGAGTCCACCGGCTTTTCTCCGTTCGAGCTGCTGTACGGAAGAACCATCCGAGGGCCGATGCACATCCTGAAAGAACTGTGGACGAAGGAAGTGGACACCTCAGAGGTGAAGAACAGCTACCAGTACGTGTTTGAGCTACGGGAGAAGCTGGAGCAGACTCTCGAGATAGCCAGAGAAAACCTGAAGAAGTCCCAAGACTGTGGAAAGCACTACTACGATCGTAGGGCTGTGAACAGGAAGTTCAAACCTGGCAACAAAGTGTTGGTGCTGCTACCTACCGACCACAATAAGTTGCTGATGCAGTGGAAAGGCCCGTACGAAGTGGAGACCGTGGTGGGAATCAACGACTACAAGGTGAAGGTCGGCCAGCATTCCAAGATATACCACGCCAACCTCCTTAAGCTGTACGTGGAAAGGCCATCAGAGACTGTGCTCGCAGCCACAGCAGCTGTGACCGACGACAGCTTTGACAGCGAGGAACTGGGAGACTTCCATAGCAAAGAAGGCATCAATGACGTTAAGCTAGGTCCAGGCTTGACGGAAGGTCAAAAGTTGGAGCTCAAGGACATTATGGGCGAGTTTCCCCATAACTTCAATGATGTCCCAGGCTCTACAACTTTGGTCGAACACGAAGTCCACCTCACTTCGAATATCCCTGTTCGATCCAAGCCCTTCCCGATCCCTTTCAAGGCCCGTGAATCCTTGAAGAAAGACATCGATGAGATGCTGAAGATGGGCATCATTATGGAGTCCAGTTCCCCCTACGCGTCCCCTGTCGTGGTCGTGAAAAAGAAGGACGGGAGCGACCGAGTATGCATCGACTACATGAAGGTTAATGAGATCACTGTCTTTGACCCTGGGCCAATGACAACCGCAACTGACGAGGGCGTCGTTTCCTGGCGGATGAAAGAACATTGACTGTGTGGAGAACATTTGCAATATCGAAGCAGACTTGTAGATGAGTAACATTGACCTTGTGTGAATGAACTGTGAACATTGACAGTATCCAGAAAGACTTGCGGATGAAAAACATGGACTCTGTGTATATAAACTGAGAACATTGACAGTAAATGAGACAGTCTAAAGTAAGTTTTAATTCTGTACATTGTTTGTGCATTACGTTTCAACGTTGTTGAAAGAAATTGGGTAAATTTCTTCTTGAGTGGGGGGTTATGTTACGTTGAAACGCGAACGAAAGTATGTCGGAAGCGTGTACGATAGATCTAATCGTTTCGATTTGCAAAGTATTCAATAATGGAGTTTATTTACCTTTGATTTGAGTTTGCATTGTTGTTAGGAGAGGCTTTGTATAACGTTGATAATTTTCGTTGGTCGATATTGTCGGAGAATACTCTAGATTTCCTTGTTTACCATCGATCGAAGGTTCGGGACGATTGTCGAAGTAAGAGAAGGTTCGGGGTATGTGTGGAGAGATGAATGACGTAAGTCAGTGATGACGATCTTTTATTCGATTGGTGGCAGTGCGTCATTTCTACTGTATTCGAAATTCTTCCGGAAAAGAGAGAGGTTATTTAATCGTGTGCCGAGTTGCTGTTGAGAGATTGTTGTTGATAGTAAAGTTGTTGATAGTGAAGTTGGAAAGTAAATTTGAGAGTTGCTGTGAAAGTTGTTGAGTTGAGTTGAGCGATTGTATGCAGTTGTTGATGTGTGCTGAATAAAAGTGGAAAACTTCATACGTCGACTTTGTGACTTGTATGCTGTTTGGACGGGTTGCGTGGATAAACGAATCTGAGTTACACCTTATCAGGAATTCAGCATTGGGGCTGAATCAGATACTGATAGAAAACTCCATCATCAAACGGAGTGTAACACTCTCTCTCTCTGTATGTGCACGTATCGACAGAGAGAGAGAGAGAGAGAGAGAGAGAGAGAGAGAGAGAGAGAGAGAGAGAGAGAGAGAGAGAGAGAGTTAGCTATTTAGTTAGTTTGTTTGTGATTGTTTATACCGGACTGCAAAGAGCCGAATCAGGATCACAACTTGGTTGAAAAGAGGGCTCACCCCTGATCCCTATAAAAGATCTGCTAAAACAAACAAATGCATATAAAATGCCTACTTTGCTAAATTGTAATACTATAGAAAGCCCAAGTGACCATGGCAGAAAGCGTCCAATATCTCCAAGCTGACCCAACAGACCCCATACACAAATGAGGAGTTTTGGGGGAGTTTTGAAGAAAAAAGGTAGGTGACTGGCCTAGCGGAGAAAATAGATTGATAGAACAGAGTAAGAGAAAGAACAAATGAGAATGACAGAAACAGTGGTAATTTGAAGCACTACCTTCCACAAAGTGGGCATACTATTTAACAGAAATCCCCGGCACCCCAAGAGAGAGAGAGAGAGAGAGGGAGGGAGAGAGAGACAGAGAGAGAGAGACCTCTACGTGTTGAAAGAGAGACAGAAAGACATACATCTTCTTCTTCACACTTTTGGATTGAAATGTTTCAAACACATACGCACGCACGCACACACACACTCACTAACATACAATGTATACATGAGATTAATCCATGTCTTATTGAAGTTATTCAAAGACGAACAAAATGCCTCGTAGAGTGACAGCTATATTCAATGTGGAACACACATAAACAGTCCTCCACCCCCACCCCTAATACTCCTTTCTTCACCACAGACTGCACTCTTGCCTAAAGTTCCTCCCCACCCGCCACTGTTTACGCCACATTCATGCGTCACACGTACGCTTAGCGCATATATGACGTCTGTTTTATTTCCATAGATCAATATCTGCAGTGCTCGCAGTTTGTTTTTTTAGCCCCCGCATAAATCTTGAATATTTTTTTAGTATTATTGACAGCAGCACTGATTGTGGCTATACAGTTGAAGACAATGAAACCTCGGCAGCTTTCAACTGCTCCGTTTGCGATGATGGTAAAGTGTTCAATGTTTTACAACACATTTCTTTTTTTTTTTTTTACCAATTGTGATAGTCTAGATCTAGATCTGTATGCAGAAAAGGAGAAGATTAAACAACCCAACGAGTCGTCAGATGAAAACAAGCTTTCGAGTTTATTTTACAACTCTTCTCAAAGTAAACAAGGTAAATACATAAAACTCGGAACATGAATTCTATATTGTCATAAATAATATTGTGGACATTATTCAAATTAAAATTCGAATATAGTAAGTAATCAAAACAGAACACGACCCTTAAAATCATTCACGACAACAATCAACAACCAAATAACTGAATGTATGAAACACTAACACGCCGATATACATTATTCAAGAAAGTTTTTGTGGTCATGGAAAAATGTTCAATATTTTACAGTACTATTTATCATTCGTGATAGTTTAGACCTAGATCTAGGTGAACACAGACTTCAGTCCACACCCTCTTTCTGTGTATAATGTTTTCGTCTGTGGTATTATGTTAGGTGACTGCCTGTCTGAGATCTAATTAGTGTTGTTCCTATGAGCTAACTGAGGCCAGAGATGGAAGCATGCAGGGCAATCATCGCCATCGTAGTTCTCGCCATTGTCATTGTTATCAGCAATATCATCAGTATCGAAACCATGATGATCGTCATCCTCCTCTTTCTTCTTCACCTTCTTTTTCTCTCCTCCCCTTGTTCATTATCCTCATCATCCTCCATCATCATTAGTCATCATCCTAATCGTCATCCTTCTCCTCCTCACCACCGCTATTTTTATCAATTTAGTCACCGCTACCAGCTTAATAATAATAGTATAGTCATCTTCATTGTAGTCGTTGCCCTCATAATTAGCATCTTGATGATCGATACTATCATCGCTGTAATGATGCTAGCTTGTATTTCGCCGTTGGTGCCATTAAATAATCAACAAAAAACATTACCTTTACCGTCACTACTCAAACAAGAGAAGCAAAAGGTTTAGGCTGTAGTAGTAGAAATAGTAGTTCATTCTCTCTTCACTTTTCTCTACACAAAACAATCTTCCTAGTGTTTAGAAAACAGGAACTCGGTGCTCACAATGAAAATGTGTCGGCAAAGTTGACAGTATGACGTTGCCCCATTCTATAAAAGGTATGGTGGAAAGTCTTTCTAAACTCTAAACTACTTTCCCTTATTCTGTTTAGGAGGACCGCTGTTAGTTGAGAGTAAAATGCGTGACAGACAATCACCTTACCTTCAAAAGCATAAGGCAATGTGATACAGTCGGCTTTGACCTGAACTCTTCATTGGGAACGCTGAATTATACATATTTCCCTTGTCTACATGATCATCACAGTGTTCGCAAACGCTAAACGTTTCAACAACAACCTACTGATGGTTCTTATTCTCGTTCCCTTGTGACAGCTGACGGTGGCGATGGGCGTGTCGTGGTGCGCCAAAAAGGGGGAGATCTGCCACTCGCCGTCGGCATGCTGTGCCCCGCTCATCTGCTACCCGCCTGACCAGTACATCAATTTCTACGGCATCTGCGGCTGCCCTTACCACACTGTCATGAAAATGTACCAATGCCCTGCAGACCCGTAAGCTGACGAATGTACTGTACAGATAACCTGTACTCATCAACCTGAAATGTACTTGCTCAAAGAGACGTACATGTATAGATCTGAATCTCAAAGTGAAGTTGGATCTCAAGATTCAAGATGAAGGATTTAATTATACTGATTGCCCCTTTTTGGGGGTGTGGAAGATACAAAACATAAACTTAACAATCATAATTGGATTCAAATCAGTTCTTTTATTTAAAGCATATTACTTTTTTTTTTTACCAATGATTTTAGACATTCACTTATACTCATAATACACGTACTCATACAAACACACATACTTCATACAGGTCATACTGAAGTTGCTGTTTTCAAATAATAACATTCCAACTTTCGGATTCAGTGCACTAAAACAATAACGTTTGACCACTTTTGTTAAGACTAATATCTGATACTCAAAGAAACATTAGGTTTGAAACTCGAAGAGATTCCCTAGATCCACAAGTATATCAACTAACAAGTTAGTATCTCCCTTCTATGTCTCTGTCGACGTGCGCGTACAACCGGTTGCTTCCCTTTACATGCTTTGGGCTCCATAGAGTGTCGTTGGCCTAAAATAATTTTTTAGAAACTTCAAAACCCAGGGGAATTATGGGTAAGGAAATCCTTTTCTGAAATGACGTCGGCAGGACTCTTCGCGATAGGTGCATGGCACACGAGACACACGCAAAATGGCGTCACAAGAAGATTGGTTAGATCTGAATTCGTCTAATTTGACCTCGCATGCTGCTGAAAAACAATGCAATTTGAATTTGCGTTCAAAAATCAAAAGAGAGCGAGACCACAACATAGTACAACGAGCCAAGGCGACGCAAACACTCAAGGCCGACAGAACAAAAGGCACACAAACTACAAAAGGTAAGTACCCGTGACCATACACAATAAAGTAGGCCTAAAACATTGCAAAACAGGATTGATCATCACCGGTACGGAATCGAACATATGCTCAAATCATCATATCTTTGACAGAACTTGCATGTGCATTATACAGTGTGATTCAAGCGATAAATGAACCATCACATCGAAGCAATCTGAGCAGCCACAAGTATATCAACTAACAAGTTAGTATCTCGTATCCCAGTCGACGTGCGGTGGTCATGTTGCCCTTGGTTTTAGCCACAAGCTGATACGGGGATATCCCAAACCTAAAAATAGAATAGAGAATTCTGGAAAATCTGTTCTCGCGAAGATGTGCTTGCTGAAATGAAACGAAAGTTGGGAGAGGAACTGCATATTTCTGGTAGTGAACAAAGGCAGAAACTTGTCAGCAGTATTATCAGCGATGGAGTTATAATGGACGAAGTGCTCCATACCTATGAGATTGCCTTTGCTCGAGCAAAGAAACTAAAGAAGGATTTGGCTGACGTCATTTCAGAAAAGCATTTCCCTACCCATAATTCCCCTGGGTTTTGAGGTTTCTAAAAAGTTATTTCAGGCCGACGACGCTCTATGGAGCGCAAAGCATGTAAAGGGAAGCAACCGGTTGTACGCGCACGTCGACAGAGACATAGAGAGAGATACTAACTTGTTAGTTGATATACTTGTGGAGCAGCTGAATCAATGACAATGGCGAACAATTGTTCACTGAGACGCACGATCGCCTGCACTGAGCTCACATACATGTGTGCATGTTTCTATAAATCCATCGTGTTCTCCTTCGATAATTGAGCAAAGCCTTTATTCACTACCAGAAATATGCAGTTCCTCTCCCAACTTTCGTTTAATTTCAGCCAGCACATCTTCGCGAGAAATGGCGATCATGCCTGCAACGGTAGCTAGTTATCAGTTACTTCCTTTGAACAGATTTCCCAGAATTCTCTATTCTATTTTTAGGTTTGGGATACCCCCGTCTCAGCTTGTGGCTAAAACCAAGGGCAACGGGACCACCGCACGTCTACTGGGGGCAATACGAGATACTAACTTGTTAGTTGATATACTTGTGCTAGATCTGAATCTTAAAAGTGAAGTGAAAAGTTGATCTAATGTTCTAAGATCTGAGTTGCGGGACGCATTTCAGTAGTAGCCCATCAGACAGTATCATTGACCTGCAGAGCATAATTTAATTGATAGATCTGTTTGGCCTTAGGCAGTATTTGCGCAAAAAAAGATGTTAGATCTAAAAGTTTGATACAACAGCCTGTATGTTTTCATCCGGACCATTACATGTACGTTCAATCTTTTGCTGCGTTAGATAAACTATTGTATGTTTGCGCTAATCCGTCCTTTTCAGTTACTTACATAACATGCAAGGTCATGAGTTTGTTCATATTTATTTCTGACCCAATAAACATTGAATATCTATCCTTATGTTATGATTATCTGTTAGCCCGTATATACTATTATGTAATAATATACATCACTAAATCTGTTTTTAAAAAAGAAACGAAACACAACATTAAAAGCCTTTGAATGTGTTGATCGGACTGGCGTATCTCCGGTACACGACAGCCGCTTGGCTGCAGTTCTTGGTGCAAGGTTATTGTAGTTTCTGAAACATATTTTGTAATGGCGATAAGCCGAATACCATCCAGGAAATGATGTATAACGCTAGAAATGCAACAAGCCCATGATCCAATATGCAAAGGTGGCGTTCCATGTTAAGGTAGCAAATTACGTCACACAATGAGTGTACCACTAGGCCTGAGAATCATCGCTGTAACATAGAAAATCTCATTCACATCAACCTCTCCCCTCAACCACTATCTTCACACCTCGATAGCCACAGCCCTTTACGCGTTGCATCATTCAACGCTCAGTCATTGGGTCCTAACGAAAAACGTACGGCTTTGCGTGAATTCATCTCAGACACGCAGACTGACATCATGTTCATACAAGAAACCTGGTTCCGGTAGACTGGTGACGAGGGTAAATGCTCTGATTTAACCTCTTCTGGCTATTCTGTATGTTCGTTACCTCGCTCAAATCGTGGTGGAGGCCTCGCTATCATTTACAGAAACAGTCTGTCCCGTCACCTTGGCTTCATCACAGACTTCGCATTCACTCACTCGTCCTTTGAAGTTGTCCACCTCAGTTTGTCCGTCCCACAGCAGAACATTCACTTCATATGCATATATCGCACCTTTCCAAGCAAGAAGAATAAATTAACTGATGCAATTTTTCACCAAGAATTTCCAGTCCTGCTCGATTATTGCAACACACTGTCAGGAACATACATAGTTTTAGGAGACATTAACTTTCACTTTGACCAACCCCAGCAACCTTCCACCGCAAAAATGATTGAACTTTTAGATCAGTTTAGTCTTTCTCAGTCAGTCACAGAACCCACCCACAGCCGTGGTCACATCATAGATTGGGTTATGCATAGGCCTCAGGATAATGTGGTTAGATCAACTTCAATCACCCAGGAATTAACATCTGACCATTTCTGTGTCGTGTGCGAACTAAACGTCGCAGCCCCCCCTCCTCCCCCCATGTTCAGGGAGGCTCGCAGCCTGCGTACCATGGATAGGGATGCTTTCAAGCAAGAGCTTACCGCTAAAGTGACCCCAGAACTCTGCCCCACTGTGGATCAGCTGAATAGTACACTTCATGCGGTGCTTGATCGGCACGCCCCCGTGGCCCAGAAAAAGGTCAAGGCAACACGCTCAGCACCCTGGTACGAGTCTATCAAGGACGAGCTCTCCGAGGCGAAGAAACACCGACGCAAAGCAGAGAAAAAGTGGCTTAAATCGGGTTTAGAAGTCAGCAAGCAGATTTTCACCGCTGCAAAAAAACGGGTCACTAAAATAGTCCAGACTGCCAAAACCCGGTACTTTAGCGACAGAATTAGCAGCAGCGAAACTTGTAAACAGTTGTTCAACATTTGCAATCAGCTAAGGGGTAAGAGCAATGCAACATCACTCCCATCCACGCATCCACCATGTCAGCTACCAGATGTATTTTGTAATTATTTCACACAGAAAGTGGCTGACATAAGGGACGCTCTTGACAGCCATGAGATCCCACTCATTAACCCATTCTCACCTTCCCTCACTACCGCAAAAATGGAAGTTTTTCAACCAGTAACAGAGCAAGAAGTCAAGAAAGTCATCTTAAGCTCAAAACCAACATCTTGCTCTCTTGACCCCATTCCTACCCCCATGTTGATAGAGAATCTTGACCCTCTACTCCCGACCATTACCCACATTATCAACGAGAGTCTGTCCTCTGGTGTTGTTCCGTCTGTGCTCAAAACGGCTGTCATCAAACCCCTCCTTAAAAAGCCAAGTTTAGACAAAAATAATCTAAAGAACTATAGACCTGTTTCAAACCTCTCCTTCCTGTCCAAAGTCATAGAAAAAATTGTTCTCAAACAACTGTTTGCCTACCTATATGATAACGCTTTACTTTGCCCCAACCAGTCTGCCTACCGACCCTTCCACAGCACTGAGACAGCCCTCCTAAAGGTAACCAACGATCTGTTGCTGGCCTTAGATAATGGTAACGTCTCCGTTCTCACCTTACTAGACCTCTCAGCCGCTTTTGACACAGTCGACCACCACATTCTCTTTAACACTATTCAACACTACTTTGGAATCTCCGGCTCGGTCCTGGCTTGGTTCCACTCATATCTTTCCGACAGATCACAAGCAGTCACTGTCGATGGCTGTTTCTCCAGCACAGCAGACTTGGTGTGCGGCGTGCCTCAGGGTTCCGTTTTAGGGCCGGTGTTATTCACTCTGTACACCAAGCCACTGCTTCTCCTGCTTAGAAAGCATGCTGTTGAGAGTCAGTCATTTGCAGACGACACACAACTTTATAAATCCACAGCCCCCTCTCTCATTAATTCCACTGTTCAGACTTTGGAGAACTGCATCACAGACATTAAGTCATGGATGACACGCAACAAGCTTAAGCTTAATGACGACAAAACCGAAACCCTCCTCATTCACAAGCACAACACCTCCTCCTCACTCCCGCCTCTCCCAACATCGCTTACGGTAGGGACAACAAACATTCAGTTCTCATCCTCAGCAAGAAATCTCGGCTACACTCTCTCCGATGACCTGTCCCTCAACAACCACATCTCCAACATCTGTCGCTCTGCATACACGGCCATACGCCAAATCAGCTCCTTTCGCCACTATCTTACGCTCACTGCCACCAAAACCCTAGTCTGCGCTCTCGTCCTTTCTCGTCTTGACTATTGCAACTCTCTCCTCGCTGGCTCCCAAAACACATCATTGACAAGCTACAAAAGGTTCAGAACTCAGCAGCTAGACTAGTATTCCGAGCTAAGAAACGCGATCACATCACACCTCTACTACATTCCCTTCACTGGCTTCCTGTGCAAGCACGCATAGAGTACAAACTCTCTGTTCTCTGTCACAACTTCTTCACAGATTCTTGTCCCTCCTACCTTGCTGATCTACTGTCTGTCTACTCCCCTTCACGCACTTTAAGATCTTCTGCCGACACTCGCACACTCAAGGTTCCCGTCACCCGCACTAAGACATACGGCCAACGTGCATTCGCTTACTCCGCACCTAAGCAGTGGAACTCCCTTCCCTCCCATATCCGCAACATACAATCAACACAAGCATTCAAAAAGGCCCTCAAAACCCACCTCTTCAAACTTCACTATTCAGAATGATCTGTATCCCGCTGCCATTCTCTCCTCTTTGTCTCTGTCTGAAACGTAAGTGTATACACGGCTGTACATATTTATACTGTTTTTCCTCCTGGGCCTAACCGGACATATAAATAGCTGTGAATATGATTTTGCTATTCTATTTGTCTTTTCTGTCATTTGTGTACATAGTTGTAAATTGTAATTTGTGTACATAAGTGTAAATAATTTGTACCCTTATTGTTCTTTCCTTTGGTGTATTGTAGCGAAAGCGATGTTTTATCGAGTGCATGTACTTATATGTAATGACTATGTAAAGCGTGGTGAGTCTGGTCATAGGCTGGAGTACCCGCTATATAAAAATCCGCTATTATTATTATTATTATTATTATTATTATTATTATTATTATTATTATTATTATTATTATTATTATTATTATTCAAATACCCAGCAGTCGCTGGGCTTCGATCCTTGGCAAATGGTCAGTTGGTTAATTAGTTAGTTAGTAATTGTTTATAAAGTCCAGCGGATTGCAAAGAGCCAAATCAGGACCACACCTTGGTTAAAAAATGGCTCACCCCTGATCCGTATAAAAGATCTGATGAAACAACCCTAATGGTAACACTGAAGGCACTCCACAAACCGGTCACTTTACAAGGCATCCCTTGTAAGGGACGCTAAGGCTGTACTCTTAATTTATGGAATTCCCGTTTACAAATACAAAATTGAATATAAACATCATTATAAATACTAACGAAACACATACATAAATTAAATGCCTACATTGCTAAATAATAATACCATCGAAAGCCATTTGGCAGAAAGCGTCCAAGATCCCCAAACTGACCCAAGAGACCATATGAGGAGGTGTTTTTTTTAAATAGTTTTCAAGAAAAAAGGTAGGTGGCTGGTCTAGCGAAGAAGATAGTAGGTTGATAGACTAGAGTAGGAATGAGAACGAACAAAGGAGAAAGACAGCAACAGTGGGAATTTACAGCACTAAATTTCCAAAAAGTGGAAATAATATTTATACAGAAACTCCAGGGGTCGGGGGGGGGGGATGGAGATGGGGAGTCAATTGTATTTTAGGGTCGATTGGCCTTTGATACTTATTGTGGTATGTCTATAAACCGGTTGGCGTATATTATCCAAGTAATGATGTTACACACACACACACACACACACACACACACACACACACACACACACGCACACACACACCCACACACACACACACACAAATAACAACTGACCCTGCGCTGACATCATGAAATGATTATCCTGATAATATGTGGAACAGTGCCATGGAATTCTCTGCCAGTCCACCCTAATTAGCTTGACCACCTGTTAACTTTTGGGTATATTCTCGAGTGTTTAATAGCTTTGTATGTGTGTGTGTGCGCGCGCGCGTGCGTGCGTGTGTGTGTGTGTGAGAGAGAGAGAGAGAGAGAGAGAGAGAGAGAGAGAGGTGGTCCATGAAAATGGAAGTGAACTGGATGTATGATTGTGTGTAAGGTATAATACTCGTTCCACACACACAACCGTGCATCTCTTCCATTCACATAGACCTCTCTCAATGAAGGACTAGTTCAGTGTTGTTGTTCTTTTTGTTACCGGTTTTTAAGAACGATGAAACTGAAGTGGCCCCAAAGTGCCTAAAAACGTGGTTCACTGTGGGCGCAAGATGCATGCTTAGGATAAAAAGCTTCAGCGCGAATCTATGAACAGCAGCGTGAGCAGAGTTAATGAACATGTGCTTCTCCTTCCAATTTGAGCCGGTGCCAAGCATCCTTTGGTTTACCTGCAGACAATAATACTCCAGCACCTTCACACAGACACGCATAACAACAGCGTTTGTCCACGCACCCACGTGCATACAGTGGCGTGCGCGGTTTGACGAACACACATGCTTACGCGCACAGACTCACACACGCATACATACAGACAGACATACAGCCAGGCAGATGACATATAGACACACACAGTGCAGATATTTAATACAGACAC
Organism: Oncomelania hupensis; assembly: GCA_036898135.1. NCBI lineage: Eukaryota > Metazoa > Mollusca > Gastropoda > Littorinimorpha > Pomatiopsidae > Oncomelania > Oncomelania hupensis. Next base: position 26,406,658 of record CM072520.1, read on the forward strand.
ATACAGGCAGACAGACACACACATGCTTCCCATCTTGTTATCTCACCTTGCTACAATGTGTGTGTTACAGACCCACTAACGGTAACCACATGGACATATGGAACCTCGGGATTATGAATACCGATGTGTCCCATACTGTAGATCTGTTGTAGAGTAGTATGATGTTGTTTATGCAGTGTATTTTCTACCCAATTCGATAAATATTATGTCATTGTCTGTGCTTTTAATGGGGTAGATTTTTTTAAAAATTTCTTTTGTCTTTGCTGTTGAAATTATAAGTCCTTGTCTTGAGGCGATTGAGTACCTTTATCTTTGCACGCTATAAATTTGAGCAATGACCGTGTGGTTGAAAAGTAAGTCTCTATTAGAAATTTCTGATACCTTTAACAAATTGCACTGCGCTTGCATGAATTGCGACCCTTACAGTGGTAGTATGTAAATGCTGGTCATTGATTTCATCTCGCTGTGGCGAGTTGCCCCTTGCAAGACTCAGTTTCATGTCCTAGGTCAGTTGAGTTCGCTTGGTGTCATGACTTTACTTACAGTAGGTCTACTACTTACAAAACCAACCCTCCTCCCCCTCCCCCCCCCCCCCCAAAAAAAAAATTATGATATGAGTCGGCTGTTATACTGTTGTACCGTTCGTTGTACTAGTACTTGAACAGCTTTTACAATTAACCGAAGTTCTACTGTTTTACCAGTATTTGGGTGGGGGAGGGGGGGGGGTTCATGTTGTTTATTCTCCTTTATATTAGTATGTAGCTTATTTGAATCGAAATTCTCAAGTGAAACAAAGCGACCTCAACTGAAGCCCATTTGGAAAGACAGGACCATCAGTCTACATTCCAAGGTAAAGCTGCTGCACTCCCTTGTCATCGCCATCTTCCCATACGCTTGCGAAACATTGACCCTCACAGCAGTCCTACAAAGACGAATAAAAAGCATGGAGATGAGGTGCTACAGTTGACTTCTGGCCATTTCCTATATCCAGTACATCACCAACAACGAAGTCCGACAGACCATTGGACAACACGGTGACATGCTCACAGTGGTGAAGAAACACAAACTCCGATGGTATTGCCACGTCACCACAGCATCATGACTTACAAAGGCCATCCTGCAAGGCACGGTGCAAGGAGGCAGAAGAAGAGGGAAACAGAAAAAGAGGTGGGAGGACAACATTCGAGAATGGACTGGCTTGACACTGAGCGAAGCCATGAGGGTTGTTGAGGACGGAGAAAGATGGAGTACGCTGGTTAAACGATCATCTGATGTACCCCAACGATCTTCAAGTTACGGGATAGGATAGGATAGATTTGGAAGACCAGCTTTAAAAAAAAAACACAAGTTGCTGGAGATTAAACACATCAGTTTAAAAAGGCCCCAACTCGAAGTCGTTGTTTACTTTTGCCGAAAAGAGGTTTACTCTAAAATTCGCATTGTTATTGCATTAAACAACAATAAATTGGGCTTTCGGTGCTCAAATCCACTGCTAAAGTTTGGATCTTCCATTTATGTAACAATATTACAGAAAAAAGAATATAACTATAAAGAGTAAGTCCGATAGAAGAAAAATAAAAAAAAGTCTAATAAAAATGGAGAAGACAGAAGATTGACGTAAAGGGATAAAAAGAATAACCAGAAAATATACAGCACGCGAAAAGCAAAATTAAAAGAACCCATTAAAAAAAATCAAGTAGAAAAGGACAACGGTCTCTTCAAAAGCAACCTAAAGGGAAACAACAAAAATTCCATGAAGAAGAAGAAACTGCCAGTTAATTTTCTCCAACGACTACCCAACGCCGGTTACTTCAAACTTCATTATCTCCCCTTGTACCGCCATAAGCACTATGTACTGTCTCCCTTCTTTTAACGCCGACGTCCTCTTTCAAGTTTCGCTCAAGTGGTCCGTCCTACAGTTCTGCCTCTGGCGAGAAGAGGAGGAGGAGGAGGAGGTAGAACAAGAGGAGGACAGGGGTATGAAGAAGCGAACGAGAAGAAGTTGATGAGGATAAAGGACGAGGACCAAATCTTGAAGGGAGTTTTTTTTGGTGTTGGTCATTGTTTATATGGTCCAGCGGACTGCAAAGTGCCGAATCAGGACCACTTTTTGTTTGGGTTTTGGTGGTGATGATGATGATGATGATGATGATGATGATGATGATGATGATGATGATGATGATGATGATGACGACGACCATGTCTTGGAATGTGATGCTGCTTTCAACTATTATATTTATTTGAAGCACGAGCAAATGTTGAAATTTTCTGTGGAAGAAAGAGGCACAGAAAAATTAGAAGAAGGGGAAGAAGAAGAAGAAGAAGAAGGATGATGATGAGGAGTAGGATGAGGATGATGAGGTCTAAAACCCCTGGGGTTTCGCCATACTGATGAGATTGTTGCATATTTGATCGTTTTGTCTAACCATGGAGGCGTAGTAACATCCCCATGTTCGGGGATCATTACGCGAACAAGTACTTACTCATTACAAACTCAATACAATACAATACAATACAATACACTCTTTAGTTTACTGCCAAACTGTCACACTGCATACATGTACACCACCCTATAATGTAGACATTAAAAGACAGTTTATTGGCCTGTGGTTGACCCTAACTGTCAAGGGTCTGAAATTAGTTACATTTTTGGCTAGGGCTATTTCTGTTTCACACACGCGCGCACCTCCCTTCCATCCATCCATCCCCACCTTTTCCAACCCCATCCACACCTATTTTCACTTCACCACTCTCATCCCCCCGCCCCTCTTTTCCCAACACTCATTCTCCCCCCTCCCCACCAAAAAAGAAAAAATGCTGTGTACAAAAGCTTCCTATTAAAAAAAAAAACCTGTGCCAGAGAGAATGGCATTTTCTGTAACAGGTACTCCAATTCCAGAGTGTATATACTTCAGGCAATTTGGGGAGGTGAGCATCAAGGTGTCTGTCGCGACCCCAGGTATGCAGGTAAACTCCACAGGTGTTCCTATCAAGGTGTTTCCACTTAAAATGGGAAGAGGAGAAGGAAAAGGGAGGAGAGGAGAAGAAGACAAAGAGAATACGAAGGTGAGGATGAGAAGGAGGAGAGGAAGAGAAGAAGGAAGAGGAGGATGGAAGCGAAGAGAAGGAGTAGCATATAAGACAGGAGAAGAGGAGAAGAACAGGAGGAGAAGGAAGAAAGAAGATAGGAGAAGACAAAGAGAAGAAGCACCCGGTACACATTGGTCGAAGGCTGCCAGAAGCATGCTTTACTAGTCGCCTCAACAGGCAATAAAGCATGCTATCATGCTTCAGAGCACTGCTTGCTAAACTCTTCAAGCTCTATAGTGACGGAAAAAGCGCAATTTCACTGTAAATCTATACAGAATGTTGCCCTACAACATTCCGCTCTTTCCATCTCAAAAACCCATTTGCCTTCTTGGATTCTAAAATTGTATGAAACCAAGTGAGGACACTACCCGGCGTCAACAAACGGTTCAAAAACATTATCAAACGGTTCGTAAAAGACAGACTTTAGACAGTTGACCTAGAAACAAATACAGTTTGACTTAATTCGTCCCCTAAAGGAGACAAAACTTACATTTTCTATTTTCATGAGTTGATTGGTCAATGCTCGAAGCGTATAGGAAGCAGAGCTCTGAAGCATGAGAGCATGCTTTATGGCCTGTTGAAGCGACTACTACAGCATGCTTCTAGTAGCCTTCGACCAATGTGTACAGGTGGAAGAAGAAGAAGGAGCAGGATGGAAGAGAAGAGAAAGGATGCGGAAAAAAGAGAAAGAGAGATGAAAAAAGAGGGGAAAAAACGTGAGGAGAAGAACAAAGGAGAAGAAGAAGAGGCGGAGGAAAAAAGAAAGAAGTAAAATCAGGAAGAGGAGGAGAAGACGACGATGAAAAAGTCAACAGACAAGAATAGTCCAAATGAACAATGTAACAAACTCACAATAACAATGATATTTTACCACTGGAAAGGTCACAATGCCTTTTGTCTCCTGAAAATCCATGCAATTTACAAACGTCATGAGCGATGTTTAGTCTGGAGTTACTTTACAATCACCCTATGAACATGTTTCAGTACAAAGTGGACGAGTTGGCGGCAAGGCGAATATGGCTTAAACCTTGTAACGTAGGCGAAACGCGAGTACCTAAAACGTACCGCCGCGCACCGCATTCTTCACAGCCGCTTAACGTCCTCGCAGTCTTTTGGAAGAAACCATGTTATTCTAAGGAACAATAGGTGGGCGGAATGAGATGGACAACATGCAAGCAAAGTTATACAAGGAGTAGTGTTAGCAAAAAAGATCAAACTATATCAGCACAGACCTGCAGGTATCCCTCGGACATTTCCGACGTTTCCTACTTCACATAGATAAAAGGAAATTTGGGAGACGGAGGCTATTTTGTCCGCCGTCGCAGGTTTTCAAAATGTTGCATCCGGACCCAAAAGCGGCGCAAAAGAAGTTGAAAGAACTCAATGAAGAGGTGGATAAAGGTAATAAAAATCAGAGGGGGAAAAGAAGAAGAAGAAAGCCAGGGAGGGAGGGAGAGAGAGGGGAGGGAGAGAGAGAGAAAGAGAGGGAGGGAGAGAGATAGGGGAGGGAGAGAGAGAGTGTGGGAGAGAGAGAGGGAGGGAGAGAGAGAGAGGGAGAGAGAGAGAGGAGTGAGTGAGAAAGAGAGACAGGGAGGGAGGGAGAGATAGAAAGAGAGAGAGGGAGGAAGGGAGAGAGAGAGGGAGGGAGAGAGAGAATAAGAGAGAGGGAGGGAGAGAGAGAAAGGGAGAGAGAGAGAGGAAGAGAGAGAGAGAGAGGGAGGGATAGAGAGAAAGAGAGACATGGAGGGAGGAAGAGAGAGGGAGGGAGGGAGAGAGAGAAAGAGACATGGAGGGAGGGAGAGAGAGAGGGAGGAAGAGAGAGAGAGAGGGAGGGAGAGAGAGGAAGGGATAGAGAGAGAGAGAGGAATGGAGAGAAATAAGAGATATTGTATTTCAGTGTGTACGTGTGTTTGTGTGTGTGTGTCCGTGAGAGAGAGACAAAGAGAGAGAGAGACAAAAAGAGAGAGAAAACGGGAAGGAGGGAGAGAAGTAGAGAGAGGAATGTTGCAGCAGGCTTCCGACGACAGATTTGGCGACAGCAGAGATGGCTTGAATAGATGACTGGTGGTGGTTAGGACTCTGTGAGAGACCCTCAGCAAAACCTGAGAGGAGAAAGCCAGACACAAGAAGAAAAAGCATAAAACAAATAGTGAAGAAGGGAAAAGAAGAAGAGAAGAAATGGTGAAGGAGGGAGAAGAAGAAAAGAAAGAAGAACACAAAAAGAAAGAAAGGAAGAAAAAAAAACACGGAATAAATGTAAATCAATCAATGAAGGCAGCAAGAATCGGAGAAATACAGTGTCAAGTAGCGAAAATACCCGAAACAACGAACAATACAATTACAGTTTTAAGTGGTAAATAATAGCATGCCGGAGAAGGGTAAGCGTTGAAGGGGAGGGGGGAGGGGGTAGGAAGCAGGAGGGGAGGATCGATTCTGACACACACAAAAGCTGAAAGAAGAACAACGAACAGAAGGAAAAGGGTGAAGAAGAAAAGAGGAGGGAGTTGGGGGGTGGGGGAAGTAGCACCACCCCCACAGACGCAGCAACCACAAATGGAGGCTGTGTTGGTGGGGGGGGGGGGATATGGGAGGCGTAAAACAGCTTGAAACGAATCTTATGTAAACACTTCATAAACTTAACTAACTTTCTTTGCTGCGGCGGTTTCAAGATCTATCCACTCCCCAGTACAGTAATTAAAATCAATTCTTTGATGTGAAATCTAACCCTGTGCTTCAAAACGACCCGATCCCTCAAAAACAGGAAGTCCGCGTCTACACTTTCAAGAACATATTTTTTTTGGTAGAAGTACACGGAGGTCTCCTGGTTTTAAACACTTTTAAAATCAATGTTAACCCTACCCCCCTCCAACCCCACCCACACCCCCTTCCCGACGCACACACGCACCCTCTCTCACTCCTCTCCCACATTGTCATCGTTTCCCCTTCCCACAACACCATCGCAGACACACGCACTCACAATCACCATTACCTGCTGGCGTGACGTTGGCTACCTAATCAAAATGGTTCCACCACGAGTACTTTCTAGTTTTTCAATTAAGATTCTGAGTGTTTCATTGTAAATTATATGGCTGTAGGTTTCTGAAAAATTCAATGGAACAGTTATTATTACTTTTTTATACCAATGGGAGGTGTCCAAAAAGTGGCTACCTAAAACTATTTACGTGTTCTATTTAATAAAATTTATTTATTTTGATGTAAAAACTTAGGTGGTGTTTGTTTGGTTAAGAAATATCAAGAAATATATTTTGTATAAAATTTAGAATTGAAACACCACGTGTTTTTGGTGGTTTAAAAAAAACAGAGTCAAGCGTATTACTTCCTCACACTGCCCATATGTCCAGATTTCAACACCAAGTTGCGTGAACTCGTTTTAACGATTGAAATGAAAAATAAATATCTAAACGTTAACCAAATGTAACCAAACTTGGCAGAAACATTGTCTGGAATGTTACTAAAGTGGTGAAAGAAATATTTTGAAAATCCAATCAGTAATTTTAGTTTTATAGTGATTTTCTGGAACATTGTAAAAACCCGTGGCATAAGCCGAAAATGGCTACCTAAGAAAGTCAGTGACAGCGTCCTTAATTCAATTAAGTAGAATGCCATGTGCATATGAGCTAGTTACATTCGGCTTGACCATCATTAAAAACTTAACTTTGTTCATCGTGGCGGGAGAAATGTTGATTTGGGGTTTTTATATCCGATTTAGGTCACCATGTCCAGTTTGGAAAAGCACCACCGCGCTTATTTTGGTCAACACTTTTACCAAAAGTTAAAACTTTGACACCATGTACTCAAAAAACTTACATTCGATACTATTTTTAATTATTGTAATGATCTATGGGCTTGGTGGCGAAGTATTATAATAAATGTATTAACCGTATTTTAGCTTAGGTAGCCAAGACAATCGGTGGCAGTCAAAATCAATCAATCGCAAAACTGTGTGAAAACTTTTAGCAAATATACAAACATTGTAGGTAGGTATTTCAACGGTGCGTTGTTTGCAACCAAAAGTGTGTAAATAAGTCAAGCAGAACGGGTGTTATACTGCTTGGAATGTCCCCACCCCGAATAACTGTTCTCCGGACAAAGAGAGAAAGAGAGAGAATAGACTGGACCTATCCCGATTGACGTCATAACTTTGTGCGTAATTATTCGCATTTTTCATTTTTCTCAACATGACGAACGATTGTTGTGTCAAGCATTGTTCGAAGCAAGTACTAGAGATCTTGGGATCTCTTACCATAGAATTCCGACGATTATATTCAATAGAGGCTCCAACATACGCGAGCTGACAGCTTGGAGGAGAAGGCTTTGGATCGCCCAAATCAATCGAAAGAAGATCACAGACAAAACAGTAAAACCATGGACCCGTGTGTGTTCACGCCACTTTGTGAAAGGTAAGCATTTTCAATAATTGTTCAATGGTTCACATGCATTTTGTTATTTGTCTTACTAGGCCATTGCGAAGTTGCAGCTGCCCACTTTCACCGACAACCTGGCAGTAGTGAAATCTGCCATTTTTGAGCAGGTCGTGTGTTGGAGGGTTTTTAGATGACTTTTGCTCTGTTCTCACATTTCATAGATAGAATGTGAGTTTAAGCTTCGTGATATAAAGACTGTGACTGTATTTGTTTTTGTTTTTTTTCCAAATTTCACGTTTACTTGAATACAAAATAAAAAATAAAAAAACACCACACACAAAACACCTGAGGAGAAACACGTGTTGTTTACCTTTCTTCCAGAATCACAGAGGAAAGACTAGAGACGAGTAGAGTGCTTCTTTTGTTTATCATGCAAGTCAATATTTTAGTGTAGTTGTTATTACATTTTGAGTTGATTTTGATGACAGGAAAACGTGCGGGTTCTATCAAGATGATGCGCCCAACTGGATCCCAACTTTGCACCTTGGCTACAACATTAAATGTGCATCCACTGATGTGGACCGGTTTGAAAGGAAACAGAAGAGAGAGCAATAGAAACAAGGAAATGCCCACAACAGTATGCAATGAATATTTACTTTATGAAATATTTCATGGTTTATCTTCAAGTGTAAAGAAATTGTGTTTTTGAAACAATGCTGCCTTTCTAAAATGCACTTTTTAATGTTTGTAAATCTAACATTGTCATGTATAATGCATCGCCTTCGTATTTAGATATTTGATGTGGTCCCATGAAATTATGCTTTTTGAAGGTAATGCAGTTGTTAGTAAGTGCACAGGAATGCAGTTTTCCAGGGAAACATGCACCCAGATCCAGTGTTAATTTTTTTTCTCTCACCACAACCCGTTCCCATCACTTCATCGTGGTGAATCTTAATTCATCAGTATTAAACTACAGTTAAATAAACTGTCTTCAGTTTTCATTTTGGTTAATTTGAAAAAAAGCCACATCTTGTCTTATAGATGGCAGGAACACTGATTGCCAAAAATAAGCATTTACTCATACTTTTGAGTAAAAAACAACAGTGAAACATTTCAAGGCAGTATGATCACCTAAACATAGAATGTGCTTGAAGTAAACAAATAGTTATGTGTATGTTATGGTTCTTATTTGTGCAGATCATGCTGAGGACGGTAAGAACACCACAGTGACGCATCTATGGGTGATCTTGGAGGGGACACTGATTTAGAACTGGGTGAAGAAGCTACTGATTTGAAAGGAACTGTGGAGCAGGAAGTCCAGACCGACATTACCATTTCCTACCTGGAAGCCATGGAGTCTGAGTTTCAGACCCTAAGAACAGAAAACCTCACTCTTCGTATAAAAATGAATGCCAGCACTATGTCAGATGACTTTTTTTTAAAAAAGAAGATGGGTCTAGAGATGATGAGAAGGTTAAATATTACACAGGCCTACCATCTTTTTTGACTCTTGCTGCTCCGGTGTCATTCCTCATGCCTCATATTACTAGTGGGCCCAGATCAATCACAAGCAAATTTCAAGAAGTGTTAATTGTCCTCACTCAACTGAGGTTGAATCTGCCTGTACAGGTCGTTGCTGATTTGTTTGGCATTTCTGATGCTTATTGTTAACAATAACTATCATGAAAGCTTGGTTTTGTATCCTTCTTGTTTTTATTATTATTATTACTTCCAACTATGTAGTTTTGTTGACAATAACTATCATGGATATTAAACCCACGAACAGCTAATTTTGTTCTCCTAGATCATCACGAAGCTTGGTTTTGTATCCTTTTTGTTGTTATTATTATTAATTTTAGTATTGTTATTACTAGTGTTATCATTGTTCTTATCCTGTCCTATCCTATCCTGTCCCGTAACCCGGAGGTCGTAGGGGCACCACAGATGATCGTTTAACCAGCATACTCCATCTTTCTCTGCCCTCAGCAGCCCTGATGGCTTCGCTCAGTGTCAAACCACTCCATTCTCGATTGTTGTCCTCCCACCTCGTTTTCGGTCTCCCTCTTCTTCTACCTTCTTGCACCGTGCCTTGCAGAATAGTCTTTGCAAGGGCTGATGATCTGGTGACGTTGCCATACCATCGGAGTTTCCGTTTCTTCACCACTGTGAGCAGGTCATCGTGTTGTCCAATGGCTTGTGTGATGGTCTGTCGGACTTCATCGTTGGTGATGTGTTGGGTATAGGAAATGCCCAGAAGTCTTCTGTAGCACCTCATCTCCATGCTTTGTATTCTTCGTTGGAGATCTGCTGTGAGGGTCCATGCTTCGCAAGCATATAGGAAGATGGAGATGACAAGGGAGCGCAGCAGTTTTACTTTGGAATGTAGATTGATGGTTCTGTCTTTCCAAATGGGCTTCAACCTTGTCAGGGGAGCAGTTGTTTGTGTGATCCTGGAGAGTACTTCCTGTCGGGACCCATTGTCTGATACAATGGCTCCTAAATATTTGAAGCTTTGCACTGTGTTGAGGGATTGGCCTTGGACTTTGATGTTCGTGTTGATGCCATTGGTGTTGTTGGTCATCAGTTTGGTCTTCTCTGCACTTATTTCCATTCCATAAGCTCTGGAGGTGGTGTCAAGCCTCTGTACCAGCTGTTCAAGTTCTTATTCCTCTCCAGACAATCCATCAATGTTATCCGCAAAACAAAGATTGGAGATTGCTCTACCCCCTATGCTGACTGTGCCTTCATGATCTGCAAGAGCATCTGACATGATGCGCTCTAGGAAGATGTTGAAGAGTGTTGGAGAGAGTATGCATCCTTGACGCACACCGATTGTTGTTCTGAACCAGTTCCCGATGGCGCTGTTGTGGAGGACTGCACTGGTAGCCTTGTCATACAGGCTTTTGTTGACTTCAATAATTTTAGGGCTGATGTTGTACACTTTCATTGTTGCCCATAGAGCTGCATGCCAGTCTCGGTCAAACGCCTTCTTGAAGTCTATGAACACATAATATAGATGTTGTTGGTGCTGTAGGTATTTCTCACAGATTATTCTGAGGTTGAAAATCTGTTTAGTGGTACTTCGCCCTGCCCTGAATCCTGCTTGTTCTTCAGCTATGATTTGTTCACCTTGGGGTTTCAACCTGTTGAGTATTATTTTCAGGAGGACCTTGCTGGGATGGCTGATGAGGCTGATGGTGCGGTAATTTTCACACTCCTGAAGGTTACCTTTTTTGGGAAGAGTGATGACAAGCGACTGGGTCCATGGTATGGGCCACTCCCCACTCTGCCAGATCTTGTTACAGATAATGGTGAGGGCATCAATCATCGCTTCTCCTCCTGCTTGTAGCAGTTCCGCGGGTATGTTGTCCACTCCCGCTGACTTTCCTTTCTTTAGCGATTGCACTGCTGCCTCAACTTCTTCCCGGAGAATTGGGAGGATTTCTTCTTCTTCTCTGTTCTCGGGACATGCTAGATCGAACTGATGGGTCTCCATTTGGTGAATAGTTGTAAAGGTCAGAGCAGTACTCTGTCCATCTGTCCAAGACTTCTTGTTCTTCTGTTAGGCATATGCCAGACTTGCTTTGGATCGTGGAGACTTTGGGCTGTTTAACACTTGTCAGCCGCTTTACAGACTGGTAGGCCTTCTTGCTGTTGTTCTCTATTTCCTGGCATTGATCTTCTATCCAGTTCTCCATTGCTGTGCGCATGCCTTTTCGGATTATCAATGTTACCATATTTTATTAGTCTTGTTGCTGCTGCTGTTGTATTAGTTTAAGTAGTTGTATTGTTATTATTATTATTATTTTTATAATTACTCTTATGATTACAATTATTTATTATTATTATTATTATTATTATTATTATTATTATTATTATTATTATTATTATTATTATTATTATTATTATTATTATTAAATCACCATCATCACCTTCATCAGGTTTTCACCAGTACTCAGTATTGTAATTTTAAAAAGATAGTTTTGCTGAAGTCATTAGTACTTTGTCGCACCTAGTTATTCCAGGAACCTAATATTATATTCTATTCTATTGTTGCTGTCGTTAGTGCAAGGTGTATGCAGACATGAATGGAGGGGTGGGTGCACGAGGAAGCATGTGTGTATGTGTGTGCATGGATGTATGTGTGAGTCAACGAGTTGAGTGGTAGAAAGGATGAAAAGTATTTAAGTGCGAGTGTATAGATACAGGAGTGAGGTGTTGTGGATGGCTAGGATGGGTCTAAGGCATGGAGGAATGGGTGGGTTTGAGTGGTTTTGTGTATTGTGGAATTATCTGTGTGTCTAATGTGTACGCAGGGGTATGTGACTGGATATCTGTTTAGGCATGTGTGCTAGTGGTGATAGATTTGTATATCGGTAAGGAAGTTGTGTATGATAGTATATCAAATGTATTAATATTGTATGACTATGTTTTTGATGTTATCTCTTTTCTTGCATTGCAAAACAAATATCCATGCTATGTGTTTGGACAATAAAGACTCTTGAAGTGATGTGAAGCTGTTTGAAAGTATTGTTTTATGTGGTATGTTCTCACATAAATGTCTGTTTATGCATTTTAGTATGCTATGGAATATCATGTAATAATGATGCTCTCGCTGTGAGAGTGTGTGTTTAGTAGTAGTATAAGCGATGACTGTGTGCGCGCCTTTGGGTATGTTTGTGCTAGTGCGTGTGGCTGTGCATGCATTTGTGTATGTAGGTATGCGTGTGTGCGTGCGTGTAAGAGAGAGAGAGAGAAAGACGGAGAGATGTTAAATATAAAACATTCTGCCATTGTCCAACACCAAATAATATTCCGATTGTTGTATCTATTACATGTCAATTGGCGAAATAAAATAATTTCTGTTATCCTTGTGGTAGAGTGATCCTCATTGAGAATTAAATTGCAACGTTGCAACAATGAAAGTCTGGTTACAACATTATTGTGCATTCTGTCCATACAAATATTTGTGTAGAACTTCCTTTATCCCCCTTCCCCCCTCTCTGTCTCTCTATCTCAAGCAAGAATGGTGTTAAAGTGAAGAATGGAAGTAGTTTAAAGTGGCTTTAAAATTTACGCTTCAACGTATCAATGGTCAATGTTTTTTAACAAATTGTTTCATGTCAGTTTAACAACATAGCATATTAGGTAGCCATATCACCATCAAGTAACATTTCACGTAATAGGTAGCCGTGGTGGTGAACTGCTTAAGTCGCCATTCACAGGCAGGTAACCATTCACATTTAGGTCGCCTGTCGTAAAAATGGGTTCAAAATTAAGTAGCAGTTCACAAATATGGTTAAGTAGACATTCACATTATAGGTAGCCGTTCAAAATAGTAGGTAGCCAGTTCACAGTGATCGGCTACCTAAATGGTATTTAGGTCGCCAAACCTGTGGAAATAAAGGTTCACCACCACCACCATTACCTGCTGGCGTGACGTTGGCTACCTAATCAAAATGGTTCCACCACGAGTACTTTCTAGTTTTTCAATTAAGATTCTGAGTGTTTCATTGTAAATTATATGGCTGTAGGTTTCTGAAAAATTCAATGGAACAGTTATTATTACTTTTTTATACCAATGGGAGGTGTCCAAAAAGTGGCTACCTAAAACTATTTACGTGTTCTATTTAATGAAATTTATTTATTTTGATGTAAAAACTTAGGTGGTGTTTGTTTGGTTAAGAAATATCAAGAAATATATTTTGTATAAAATTTAGAATTGAAACACCACGTGTTTTTGGTGGTTTAAAAAAAACAGAGTCAAGCGTATTACTTCCTCACACTGCCCATATGTCCAGATTTCAACACCAAGTTGCGTGAACTCGTTTTAACGATTGAAATGAAAAATAAATATCTAAACGTTAACCAAATGTAACCAAACTTGGCAGAAACATTGCCTGGAATGTTACTAAAGTGGTGAAGGAAAAATTTTGAAAATCCAATCAGTAATTTTAGTTTTATAGTGATTTTCTGGAACATTGTAAAAACCCGTGGCATAAGCCGAAAATGGCTACCTAAGAAAGTCAGTGACAGCGTCCTTAATTCAGTTAAGTAGAATGCCATGTGCATATGAGCTAGTTACATTCGGCTTGACCATCATTAAAAACTTAACTGTGTTCATCGTGGCGGGAGAAATGTGGATTTGGGTTTTTTTATATCCGATTTAGGTCACCATGTCCAGTTTGGAAAAGCACCACCGCGCTTATTTTGGTCAACACTTTTACAAAAAGTTAAAACTTTGACACCATGTACTCAAAAAACTTAAATTCGATACTATTTTTAATTATTGTAATGATCTATGGGCTTGGTGGCGAAGTATTATAATAAAGGTATCAACCGTATTTTAGCTTAGGTAGCCAAGACAATCGGTGGCAGTCAAAATCAATCAATCGCAAAGCTGTGTGAAAACTTTCAGCAAATATACAAACATTGTAGGTAGATATTTCAACGGTGCGTTGTTTGCAACCAAAAGTGTGTAAATAAGTCAAGCAGAACGGGTGTTATACTGCTTGGAATGTCCCCACCCCGAATAACTGTTCTCCGGACAAAGAGAGAAAGAGAGAGAATAGACTGGACCTATCCCGATTGACGTCATAACTTTGTGCGTATTTATTCGCATTTTTCTCACCATGACGAACGATTGTTGTGTCAAACATTGTTCGAAGCGAAGTACTAGAGATCTTGGGATCTCTTACCTTAGAATTCCGACGATTATATTCAATAGAGGCACCAACATACGCGAGCTGACAGCTAGGAGGAGAAGGCTTTGGATCGCCCAAATCAATCGAAAGAAGATCACAGACAAAACAGTGAAACCCTGGACCCGTGTGTGTTCACGCCACTTTGTGAAAGGTAAGCATTTTCAATAATTGTTCAATGGTTCACATGCATTTTGTTATTGGTCTTACTAGGCCATTGCGAAGTTGCAGCTGCCCACTTTCACCGACAACCTGGCAGTAGTGAAATCTGCCATTTTTGAGCAGGTCGAGTGTTGGAGGGTTTTTAGATGACTTTTGCTCTGTTCTAAAAATTTCATAGATAGAATGTGCGTTTAGGCTTCGTGATTTAAATATAAAGACTGGGACTGTATTTGTTGTTTTTTTCAAATTTCACGTTTACTTGAATACAAAATAATAATTTAAAAAAAACACCACACAAAACACCTGAGGAGAAACATTGTTTACCTTTCTTCCAGAATAACAGAGGAAAGACTAGAGACGAGTAGAGTGCTTGTTTTGTTTATCATGCAAGTCAATCTTTTAGTGTAGTTGTTATTACATTTTGACTTGATTTTGATGACAGGAAAACGTGCGGAGTTCTATCAAGATGATACGCCCAACTGGATCCCAACTTTGCACCTTGGCTACAACATTAAATGTGCATCCACTGATGTGGACCGGTTTGAAAGGAAACAGAAGAGAGAGCAACAGAAACAAGGAAATGCCCACAACAGTATGTAATGAATAAAATTATTTACTTTATGAAATATTTCATAGTTTATCTTCAAGTGTAAAGAAATTGTGTTTTTGAAACAATGCTGCCTTTCTAAAATGCAATGTTTAATGTTTGTAAATCTAACATTGTCATGTATAATGTCATCGCCTTCGTCTTTAGATATTTGATGTAGTCCATGAAATTATGCTTTTTGAAGGTAATGCAGTTGTTAGTAAGTGCACAGGAATGCAGTTTTCCAGGGAAGCATGCCCCCAGATCCAGTGTTAATTTTTTTTCTCTCACCACAACCCGTTCCCACCACTTCATCATTATGAATCTCAATTAATCAGTATTAAACTACAGTTAAATAAACTGTCTTCAGTTTTCATTTTGGTTAATATAAAAAAAAGCCACATCTTGTTTTATAGATGGGAGGAACACTGATTGCCCAAAATAGGCATTTACTCATACTTTTGAGTAAAAAACAAAAGTGAAACATTTCAAGGCAGTATGATCACCTAAACATAGAATGTGCTTGAAGTAAACAAATAGTTATGTGTATGTTATGGTTCTTATTTGTGCAGATCATGCTGAGGACGGTGAGAACACCACAGACAGTGACGCATCATTTTCCACTTTGTAAAGATTTGGACAATAAAGTTTACTGTTTACTGTTTACTGCATCTATGGGTGATCTTGGAGGGGACACTGATTTAGAACTGGGTGAAGAAGCTACTGATTTGAAACGAACTGTGGATCAGGAAGTCCAGACTGATATTACCATTTCCTACCTGGAAGCCATGGAGTCTGAGCTTCAGACTCTAAGAACAGAAAACCTCACTCTTCGTATGAAACTGAATGCCAGCACTATGTCAGATGACTTTTTTTTTAAAAAGAAGATGGGTCTAGAGATGATGAGAAAGTGAAATATTACACAGGCCTACCATCTTTTTTGACTCTTGCTGCTCTGGTGTCATTCCTGATGCCTCATATTACTAGTGGGCCCAGATCTATCACAAGCAAATTTCAAGAAGTGTTAATTGTCCTCACTCAACTGAGGTTGAATCTGACTGTACAGGTCGTTATTGATTTGTTTGACATTTCTGACACTTCAGTGTCACACATATTTCTCAAGGTGCTGGCTGTCATATATAAGATACCAGCTTTTACCAAAGGTAAAAAAGCAACTATCTGCTTTTGATGTAGAATCAACACGCAAAATAGCACATGTAAGCCACAGTAATGATTCATGTTGAAAGGGTGATTGGTAACATTGTTTAAAACTACGCCATTATTGATTCTACAATTCCAGTCACTATGTTGACTTGTGCAGAAGGTGCAACTGTGACCATGTTGGACCAAATTGTCACAGTGTGCTGTGCTCTGGTGAATATTTGTCCATCCGTTGTTCCTTTTGATTAGAGATGGGGTGAGAGAAACTTCCAACTAGGTAGTTTTGTTGACAATTACTATCATGGATATTAAGCCCACGATCAGCTAATTTTGTTCACCTAGATCATCAAGAAGCTTGGTTTTGTATCCTTCTTTCTTCTACCAACTAGGTAGTTTTGTTGACAATAACTATCAACTAGGTAGTTTTGTTGACAATAACTATCAACTAGGTAGTTTTGTTGACAATAACTATCATGGAAGCTTGGTTTGGTATCCTTCTTGTTTTTCTTATTATTACTTCCAACTAGGTAGTTTTGTTGACAATAACTAACAAGGATATTAAACCCACGAACAGCTAATTGTGTTCTCCTAGATCATCATGAAGCTTGGTTTTGTATCCTTGTTGTTGTTATTATTAGTTTTATTAGTATTGTTATTATTATTGTTTTCATTGTTACCATATATTATTAGTTTAGTTGCTGCTGCTGTTGTATTATTTTTAGTAGTTGTATTGTTATTATTATTATTTTTATAATTACTCTTATGATTACGATTATTTTTTATTATGATTATTATTATTATTACTATTATTATTATTATTATTATTATTATTATTATTATTATTATTATTATTATTATTATTATTATTATTATTATTATTATTATTAAAAAATCACCATTGTCACCTTCATCAGGTTTTTACCAGTACTCAGTATTGTAATTTTAAAAAGATAGCTTTGCTGAAGTCATTAGTACTTTGTCGCACCTAGTTATTTCAGGAACCTAATAATATTATATTCTATTCCATTGTTGCTGTCGTTAGTGCAAGGTGTATGCAGACATGAATGGAGGGGTGGGTGCACGAGTAAGCATGTGTGTATATGCGTACATGGGTGTATGTGTGTGCATGGATGTATGTGTGAGTCAACGAGTTGAGTGGTAGGAAGGATGAAAAGTTTTCAAGTACGAGTGTATAGATACAGGAGTGAAGTGTTGTGGATGGCTAGGAGGGGTCTAATGCATGGAAGAATGGGTGGGTTTGAGTGGTTTTGTGTATTGTTGAATAATTATCTGTGTGTCTAATGTGTACGCATGGGTATGTGACTGGATATCTGTTTAGGCATGTGTGCTAGTGGTGATAGATTTGTATTTCGGTATGGAAGTTGGGTATGATAGTATATCAAATGTATTAATATTGTATGTCTATATTTTTGATGTTATCTCTTTTCTTGCACTGCAAAACAAATATCCATGCCATGTGTTTGGACAATAAAGAATCTTGAAGTGATGTGAAGCTGTTTGAAAGTATTGTTTTACGTGGTGTGTTCTCACATAAATGTCTGTTTATGCATTTCATTATGTTATGGAACCCTATGAATGAAGGTCTTACTAAACCACCGCATTAAGTTACATTACAACATATTAAGCAACAGTTCAACATGTTTTACTAAGTTACGTTTCACATCCAGGTAGCATTTTAACAAAGTCACAGTTCCACAAAATAAAGTTACTTTCCGAATTTTAAGTTCGAGGTAACATTTCACAGTTATAAGTTACAGTTCTATCGTTATAAGTTACATTCCATGTTGAACTGTTACTTATAAGGCTTATAAGTTCCCGTGTGTGTGCACCAAAAAAAAAAGGATACTCCTTGAAAACTATTTTTTTTTTTTGCTCATAAAAATCAACACACAGTCGGCATCACCTTATCTAAAATCGAATGCACACATTTCATTTTAAAAATCAAATTAACCGCTGCTTCCATTGGTATTCGTTGTTGAAGGTTATGAAGTGCATAGATAAAGGATTAGACGTTTAAAGGGACATATAACACC
Source organism: Oncomelania hupensis (assembly GCA_036898135.1). Lineage (NCBI taxonomy): Eukaryota > Metazoa > Mollusca > Gastropoda > Littorinimorpha > Pomatiopsidae > Oncomelania > Oncomelania hupensis. The sequence goes on from CM072520.1 coordinate 26,424,797, forward strand.
AACATTGCTATCACATCAACAGAAGAGTTGTTCAGGTCACACTGTATCATTTCCCGTTAATGCTGTCGAACGTGCCAACACTTCAACAGTCGAAGTAAACAATACCAAGGGCTACAAAGGTATTATGACCACTTACATTCGCTTATTTTTCTTTAAAACGCGCTTTTACCTTGAAATTTGCACACTGCAAATCATCCATGAGTTATATAGCCTATGTATTGTAATATTTGTCGGCTCTCCCAGAATACAACTGAATTGTACTATAAAACTATGATCTAATGGCTGTAAGGTTATTTATTAGCTGGTCAATGTTTTTTAACAAATTGTTTCATGTCAATTTAACAACATAGCATATTAGGTAGCCATATCACCATCAAGTAACATTTCACGTAATAGGTAGCCGTGGTGGTGAACTGCTTAAGTCGCCATTCACAGGCAGGTAACCATTCACATTTAGGTCGCCTGTCGTAAAAATGGGTTCAAAATTAAGTAGCAGTTCACAAATATGGTTAAGTAGACATTCACATTATAGGTAGCCGTTCAAAATAGTAGGTAGCCAGTTCACAGTGATCGGCTACCTAAATGGTATTTAGGTCGCCAAACCTGTGGAAATAAAGGTTCACCACCACCCTCACCACCACCACCAAAACAGGAAATTCCAGTCAACACTTTACAAGATAAATTTGTAGAGGCCTACTTGGAAATCACTTAGCTTCTTGAAAGATGAAATAGACTTCTCCTATCGCCTCGTCCTGGAGAAAGGCCAGGCAGGTATCCGGTAAGTTGTTGTGCTATAGTTTGTTTACTGCTAATACGTTTATGATTTTGTGCGAGTGAGAGAATTTGAGAAGATTCATAGTTTTATATCGGAATAAAAATTCGATTTAGTTCAGTTTAGGAAATCTTTTCGCTGAATGGCCTTTGCCTGTCTGAGAGCTTTCCAGCGGAACGGTTCCTCAAGAGGCGCCTGCTTCTTTCCAACCACTTTGCTACAAGTGTTTACAACGTCAGACAGTGAAGTTTTATTTTTAACCCCCAGTGATAAAACCCTAGCATTATCCCGTGCCATAGTGATGATTTGTAATGTGTGTGGTGGCGCCACATGTTTGATTTCATGATTGCAATTGACTGGATTCCTAACTTTTGGCAGTGAACTATATGACAATAGGTTACATTTTACTCAAAGAATGAATACAACGACGAACAGAATACAGAAATCAGCCATAGGACAACAGCACAGTACAAAGGCAAACTGCCCTGATGTTGGTAAGAAGTCATACACCCAGCCACACCACAAGTGTGTAAATATTATTGCGACTATTGTCATGAATCTATCACACATAAAACCTTTGATAAGACTTCAAATTTTTATAAAAAAAAAACACACACTATATTTTAAAAAAAAAAAGGCTTACAACACTATTGCAAAAAATAAAGCACACGAAATAGAGTTCATGAAAAGATCTCTCTCTCTCTCTCTCTCTCTCTCTCTCTCTCTCTCTCTCTCTCTCTCTCTCTCTCTCTCTCTCTCTCTCTCTCTCTCTCCCTCTCTCTCTCTCTCACACACACACACACACACACTCACACTCTCTCTCTCTCTCTCTCTCTCTCTCTCTCTCTCTCTCTCTCTCTCTCTCTCTCTTTCAGCAGTCGTCCATGATAAGCAGTATTTCAATGTAAAACCTTACTTCCAAAGTTCCATACATCCGATCTTTTACCAAGGAGTAATTGGTAACTCTTTTACTATAGTGAACATTCGAAATATCTTAAACTATACAGTTCAGGCGAATCCCCAATCTCTGTCTTTAGTTTTTAAGTCCAACTCGAGTAAAGGGGGAATGTGAAGAAAATTTAAAGACGCATCCATCCATCAGACAGTACGAACCGGAAGCGATTTCATGAAGGGGCCCCAAATTCTCTCGTCACCTCCCGCGAGATCCCACGTGACCTTATATCCCATTGATCAACTCGCCTCTCTTGTCTTTTAGCAAACCCTTTGATCAATCTTCAACATGAAGGCAGATAACCCGCTACGGAAAGTTTCCTGAGCAGACGACCTTTCCCTTCCTTTCTCCGCCTCCTGGTTTCCTGCTTAAGTCTGAATTCACTTTGGATTTTATAACCGTATTTTGAAATATATTTATTTGTCTTCTTCTGTCCCCCCCTCCCCCCTCCCTTTTTCTTTTTTTCTTTTAAACTTCAGTGTGGACTCTTGAATTATATTTGCTAGATATGAAATTGTTGTGGTTTTTTTTTTGTCTTCATTCATTTTACGTGTTTTCTTTTTTCTATTTGTTTTGTTGAAGTCTATGGTCTTCTAACAAATTTTGTTTGAATTGTCTCGTCTGAAGACTTTTTTGTCTTCAATACCATCGCCACATGGTCATCATGATCGTAATCAACACCATCGTCGTAAACGTTTCTTCTCCTTCTTGCTCTTGGTCTACTCCTCGTTTAATTTTGTTTCCTATTAATTTTAGTTATTTTATTGATTGCTTGATTTTGTACACTTCGACCTCTCATCGCTTTGCGCAGACCAACAAAGTACTCCCACCCCACCACCACTACCACCATATTTCCCCCTCTCACTCTTCCCCACTCCCGCTTCATTCACCCCCCCCTCTCCCTCTCGGTCAAATGCACATTACTGGAATAAGAGACAAGAAGATTTGGTCTTAATGATTTTGGTCTTTTCATAGAATTTTTTTTTGTTTGGGGTGGGGGTGGAGGGAGGGAGGCGGGAGGAAGAGAGAGGAGTTGGAGTGCGGGATGATAGAATCTTCTAAACTGTGTTTGTCCTACTTATGACATATATCTTATTACATAAGTTGGGGGGTGGGTGGGTGTAGGAGGAGAGGGTACAATACTATTTTAACCTGATTTTTCCATTTGTGAATTACTCATTTTCCAGCGGCGTTAATTTCCACATAATTGTCCACTCATGACCAGGACTTTTTTTTGAAGTACTTATCCTGATGAAATGGTCTACTATGCCTCAAATTGATTTGGATTTGGCGAAGTAACAATATATGAGCATATTCTACGGTACTTTGATTATTGTGTTAATATGCACTTCGCTCATATAGAGTTGGAAAAACAAAAAAAATAAAAAGGCTGACCCGCTTGTTTGTGCTTTCACATCTACCCAACACGACCACAGCCCCACCGACATGCCTATCGTTTCTCACACATCTATAATCTCGTCAATGAGCTTTATCTGCAGGGGAAAATGTATTAAACTGATGTAATGCAGGCATGCAATGCAGTGACGGGTTAACGGTGCATGAACATGCATCAGCCACGGTTCAGTAAGCATAAGGCACCTTCTCCATATTTCAAACTCCCCCTCTCTCTTCGCTCCTCTACCCCCTCCCCCACCCTTCTCCCCTGAACAGGTCTCTTTTTTCCCCAACCCCTCCCTCCCTCTCTCTACCCTCTCGCCCTCTCACTCCTCTCTCTCTCTCTCTCTCTCTCTCTCATTGTCATCAAGTTTTCCATATTTTTTAATAGACTTACAGGGGATAATTAGAGAGAGAGGCTTGGTTGGAAGGTTGTCGTTTGAATTATTATTTTGTGGACCTGAACTATTACTGCAGCGCGTAGCATCAGTCTGAAGAATGAATGTTTCCGAGAATAAATGAAATAGTAGTTACTTTGTAGTTCTGTTACATTATTGATGTAGTGTACCATGCAGTCATTGTTGTGTTCATTGTCGTCTTCTACTGATTGTGTCGTGAGGAGTCTGTTGCAGGTTTGTAAGATATAATCTGTCTTCTGATATTAAGCCTATATTCACTGCTAAGGAAGATAGTGTTTAGGACTTTGAACTGGGAACAGTCCAGAGGGCAAGCTAGCAGCGACTGTGCAGGGGGAAACAGAGGAGATAGACCTACTCAGAGAAATGGAGGAAATAAAGGAGAGGAAAAGAGAGATTACATTTAGGAAAGAAGGATGGACAGGTGCCTGTTTACTGAACGGTTACAGAATGTGCGTGTTCACAGCCCAAGAAAGATGAAGTCGAAGAGAAGAAATGAATAACTACCCCCTATAAGTCTTTTAAAAAATATGGAAAACTTGATGCTCATATTACTTGTTCATCCGTGGCGTGCACTCTAAATCTACTCTCAATCAAACTACTACAAAGAAATACTTGGAGCTTATAAAATATGATTACAAACAAGAGAAGGTGGACAGACAATGAGACAAATTGAGGAAGTGGGTAATAGTCAGAACTTACTAGAAGGAAGAAATCATTGAACCAACATATGGATCTTGCCAAAGATTCAGCGAGGCATCTCCCTGCAGCTTGTCAGGCACAGTCCAAGCATCCGCCATTCTTGTACGTTCGCGAGGGGTCCCTTCATAAACAAACAAACAAACAACAACAACAACAACAACAACAACAACAACAGTTGACAAGTCTTTCATTTTCCTCCTATGTCCTATCCTATCCCATAACTCGGAGGTCGTAGGGGCACCGCAGATGATCGTTTAACCAGCGTACTCCATCTTTCCCTGTCCTCAGCAACCCTGATTGTTTCGCTCAGTGTCAAACCAGTCCATTCTCGAATGTTGTCCTCCCACCTCTTTTTCGGTCTCCCTCTTCTTCTACCTCCTTGCACTAGTTTCCTCAATCTCCCATTATATCAGTCTGTCTATCTATAGTTATACAAAATCAACAGCCCCATTACAGTAGCACTAGCATGCCGAATAAATTTTAAAAAAGTAAACGATAAACCAATAAACACAGTTGGCAATTATTATAAATTCAATATGACTGCCGTTCATGATCATAACCATCAGCGAGAACATCTCCAAAATAATTCATAAAAAATGGTTGCCTTCAAAGGGGACAACGAAGGTCAAAATCTCATAACAGTGGTAATGGTTTACCAACCCAGAGAAAAGTGTCGTCACTTCCTAAAGCACTACACTGATCCCATCAACCATCACTACAGCAAAAGGCTATATACGCACAACTGGCTTTTTAGCCCCCCCAATTTTTTTTTATTAGGGGGAAGGGGGAATGGGGAGTTGGGTTGGGAAACTGAATGTAACAAGCCTGAATGGCAACATAAAGCACGTTTCATATTACGTGCAAATTCATTTCATTTTTATCAATATAAACAATAAATAAAGGAATAGAAGATAAAAAAAAATCCTGTTTACGAGACCGTATCCCCAAATCTCGTTTTTTACCTGACGAAATGCCAATAATTAAACATTCACTTTCGTAAATCATTATAATTTACTCCAACAATAAAAAGATATCATTCAGATTCAGATAGACTGCCTGATAGACTGTTGTTTCTGACTTGACAAGATTAGCAATAGGGATTGAATTCAACTGACCAACAATTTATCCTATCAAATCGTTGGTGCTTAGCACAACATAAGCGTTTGATTGATTGATTGAGTGATTGATTGTTGCTTTAGGTCCAGCGGACTCTTCCGAGCCAAATCAGGACCGGACAACCCCCAATCCGCATAAAAGATCTGCCGAAACAAACCTAGTGGGAAAATTGAATGCCCTCCACCGGCCAGTCACTTTACAATAAAGACATCCCACGCAGGGGACGGCTGAGGCTTTACCCCAACTACTCGAACCCCCGGTTACAAAAACAAAATAGAATACAAACATCATTATAAATCATCAACAAAACACATACATATAAAATGCCTATAGTGCTAAATAATAACATCATAGGAAGCCCTAGTGACACCCGGCAGAAAGCGTCCAACACTCCCAAGCTGATCCAACAGACCTCATACACAAACAAGGAGTCTTGTCCAGGAAGAGTTTTCAAGAAAAAAGGTAGGTCATTGATCTAGCGAAGAAGAAGATAGTATAGCAGAGTGATAGGACAGAGCAGGAATGGGAAAGAGTAAATGAGGAAGACAGCGACAGTGGGAATTTAAAGCACTAAATTTCCAGAAAGTGGGGATACCACCTATACTGAAACCCCCGGCACCCCAACTGGGGTACTGTTGCCGCAGTGAATCAGTCATGCCTACAAAGGCAAGACAGGTTTTCAACTGGGGCTTTCACTTTTCCCTTTATAGGTTAGAACAATCTACAGTGGCAAGATTGCTCATGACCCCAAGGGGTCAACTTAAGCGTAAGTTCTTATTCACAATAATTACATTGCTAATTAATAGTAATTAAGAGTACTTTATAGTCTACCTCAGCAACTGGTTTGTTACAAAAGGTGATCTTACGAGTACATGACCACACGGGACCATTGTACTAATGATTTTTGCCACTAAATCTGATGTGTTTTATCGACCTTTAATCAATGAAGGTTTTGTTAGACGAACAGTTGCATTGTATTTATTTACTGGGAAACGTTTTGCCTGCAACATCTTTGGCCACTAAAGGAGTTTTCTCCGGAAGGCCAGGTTCTACCTACTTTTTTTTTCAAGCCGTTTTGTGACATCACACAGTTTTTTTTTAAGGTACCTAATGTATTTACTTTTAATTTCAGACCCGCTTCATTTAAAATTGAACTGTTGTTTCAAATTACCTGCGGTTTAATTATGATTCGCTAGCATCTCTTTAAGTTTGCTGTTTGTAGTCAGGGGTATACAGGACAGCTAGTATGACGCTTTCGATAAAACGAGAGAATTTATCCTATCCTATCCTATCCTGTCCCGGAACCCGGAGGTCGTAGGGGCACCACAGATTATCGTTTAACCAGCATACTCCATCTTTCTCTGTCCTCAGCAGCCCTGAAGGCTTCGCTCAGTGTCAAACCAGTCCATTCTCGAATGTTGTCCTCCCACCCCTTTTTCGGTCTCCCTCTTCTTCTACCTCCTTGCACTGTGCCTTGCAGAATGGTCTTTGCAAGGCCTGATGATCTGGTGACGTGGCCATACCATCGGAGTGTCCGTTTCTTCGCCACAGTGAGCAGGTCATCGTTTTGTTCAATGGCTTGTGTGATAGTCTGTCGGACTTCGTCGTTGGTGATGTGTTGGGTATAGGAAATGCCCAGAAGTCTTCTGTAGCACCTCATCTCCATGCTTTGTATTCTTCATTGTAGATCTGCTGTGAGGGTCCATGCTTCGCAAGCATATAGGAAGATAGAGATGACAAGGGAGCGCAGCAGTCTTACTTTGGAATGTAGACTGATGGTCCTGTCAGAATTTATCAGACGCCACTTTAATTATGACAGAACTGACAAGACAACTCCCAAAACAACAAAAGCAACAAAATTGAATCCGATACCTTTGAGGGGAAAAAAAAGTCTTGAATTTCATTTGGAAGCAAACCCCGAATACTAATAATATTGTATACGTCACATACGAGTTTTATCATTAGACGATTCGTATCTGCCCTTCAAATATTAGATGAATGAATGTCTGAATGTACAACGGACCAAGGCCGTGGACCTGTTAGGATAATGATGATACTATGCATACCATCTTCGTTAACGAGCGTCAGTCTAACGTATGCCAGGCACATTCACAATCATCTGCTCCTGCACATTCTTCACCTGGACGCAGCAAGGTGGAAAAGTCTTCTTCGTTCTTCATTGAGAGAATCTTCCTCCCTCCCCCTTCCCCCCACCTTCCCGCCCCTCCTCCCTCAGCTGATTGTCAGGCGGAACTCGCGCACAGAACTCTTACAACTTTCCCAGGGGAAAGAGAAGAAGAGTGGCGAGCAAGATTGGGAAACCTTTCCACCGGTTTCCGGGCTTCGTCAAACTCGTTACGTCACTGCCGTAACGTAATTACAAGCCTGTTGCGTCACGAACCGCTAAACTAATTAACCCTTCGCTGACACCAACACCCGTCTATGACAATCAAAGACCCAGCAGGCGGCGCAGTGTGGGATTGATAGGGTTAAATTCCAGACGTGGAGCAGCAGTGGATGTGCTAAAGATGGGATTGGCTACACGGATGCTGGCAATTTCAACTTCTTCGCAACCCAAAGGTGATAAGTAAGTTCTGCATATTGTGTGGCAAAACGACGTCCTAAATTGTAACACTCTTAGGCAAACGTGTTAGAATCTGCTGCTGGGGAAAAAAAGGGGGGAGGGAGGGTGCGCAAAATATTTTAGGCCTATTTTAGGCCTACTGGATACCAATTGTTCTTCTAATCAAATATACAATCTCACACATAATCAAATATACAATCTCACACATAATCAAATATACAATCTCACACAACTCTCCTCAAACCTTATTGTTAGCCCGCTTGGGCAGAAAGTTAAACGATCGACCATTATTTCATTATGTAAAGAATGGGGTTTTGGTGAACTCCGTTTACATGCAAATAATGCGCCATTGATCATGAACTGCATATAGACCAGTGGTATTTCTGAAGAAAGCAAAAGCTACCAACAATTATTACAATTTTTATACACGATTTTGTTGCTGCATAAGATTGAGGTAGCATTAAGTCCTGGTTAATCCATCATCTGCAATCTCCAAACCAACACGGTATTGGCAAAGTACCCTTTTCGTAAACAAGTAAAGGGAATACCAGTTCTCTTTCTGTCTAGCAGAGAAAATTTACAATCTTGTATCCTCGTACAAGTCATTTAGTTGGAAGTTCACAATAAATTGAGGCCAGATTACCTTATTCATCAACTTCGAAAGCAAGCAATGGCAAATTAGTCATTGTGTTCGTAAGGAAAATATTTAGTTGTAAGAGGAAGAACAACTGTGTCAGAAACTGTACAGTTTTACATTCTCTGAAACAAGACGTTTTGCACAAACGTTTTCAATAAGTTAAGCACTGATTACGTTTTAAGTCATCTTTAATTAAATGGAAGTATAACAAAACTGAATTACTGACCCCTTTTTTTAAAGGAATAACTCATTGTAAATGGAATAATTACCTGTTGTCTTTCACTGACAAATGTACAGTCTGGCATTCTGAAAGAGTGTGTTAGTTGCGTGCACGACGTTTGCGTTTCGATTACCTTTCAACAATTCTTATCAGCCATGTTGTCCACGAAATTGAAATGGCATATCTTAGTTGTTCAGACACACACACTAATTTGAAACGGCGTTCCAGTTATTCAGACAAAACATACAGCTATTTCTTACATTTTTTTTAAGTAGTATTCGTTGCACTAAATTAGCACTATAAATGAACCCCCCGACTACATGAGGAACATGGGCACCCTTAAAAAAAAGATAACCCCCCCTCATAAAAAAAAGAAAGGATATAATATATATTTGAGACCCACTATTTAATTGTTACAGCGAAAACTGTTTGCCTAGGGAAATGTTCAGTTTTGTATTTCGTACGCCAATGTAGCAGACCAAATTAACGGTGGGAAGACTCAAACCATTGCAAAACTTCAACCTTGGAAAACACTACAGTATACAAGGGATCGATTACACGTATCATCGAACTTTACAGCTTCGCATTCCTTGATAAGATTTTGCTGCACCAAGTTAGTAAAGCACATGAATACCTAATTACCTTTGGGAAAAGTCACTTTTTAAAAAATGTACAACTTCGCAAAATACTTCATTGTAAAAGGGAGTATCAGTTGTTTTTTAAGAAGAAACACAAGTTCAAATCTAGAAACAGGTATTTGTTGCACCACGGCAGCACAGTAAATTAACCCTTAATTACCTGTAGGGGAAAGAGTCAGGACTGTACAAGTTTAAATGGATGAGGAACAACCCCTCGCATTCATTCTGTCGTTGTTACTCAATCCCCTGCGGCGCAACAAGGGTTAATTTGTTAGGGGGTAAGATGCACAGAGAACGAGGTGCCAAGATCTATTCCGTTTGACAATAATGGATGAGTAGGCAGGTTGGGAAAAGTGCAAAATTGTGGCTGGTTTACCCGTTATTTGGATTTTAGGTTATGGGTATCGTTTATTTCTTTACTGTCTTTCTTTGTTTAATGGTTCTTATTAAGCGCTTTTCCAGCTCAAGAGCTGCTCAAGGCACTGGCCGATACAGCCTTAGGGTACGTTCATGCTACACCCGGCAATTTTGACGTCGGCTACCGCCGGCAACTGGTTGGAATCTGTGGTAATGCCCTTTTCTTCTTTCCCACCATGAAAGCCGGCGATGCACGTTCACGCTGCCAGTCAGTTGCCGTCGGCTGCCGTCAGCCAGCAAAATGCTTTGTCGCTTGTCACAAAAAAACGGCTGGCTGGTCGAAGGGAAGGAATTTTTCACCATACCGACAGAGTGAATGCACTTGATTCGCGGCAAAATGTGTGCGTGTGGGTGTGTACATGCATGTGTTGGATTGACATATAACCCTTCTCTCTCTCTCTTTCTTTCACACCCCTCCTTCCCTATCTAGTCAGTCTAAACAGTTTGAGATGATTTAGTCAGATATGTCTATCTCGCATTCATATAACTGTTATATACAGCTAAATACTTTACCTCAGTGTTACAATCAAGCGCTCCGCTGGCGAAATAGGCATTTGAAAAATTGTAGACTGTTTTGTCAAATCTTCACGGCATTGGCTAAGCAGATCTTGAAAAGTCTCTGTTCGCATCATTATGTATTTTACACATTTCTGGGTATCGTTCATCACTTGCGGAATCAAATAACGGTATTTTCCATGCACTCTACGATTGCGGTGAATTGGGTGCACATTATATTTGCGAGAATTCCGTTGTAATAATCGATACATAACAGGAGTATGCGCCTCTTCCGCCTGGAAAGCACTATCTTTGTATACAAAGTAGTGTGGCAGCAATTAGCCGGACAGCAACTTCGGGCTCTACCGTGAACACTGGTGACGGCAATTTGCAGACGGCAACTGGCTGACGGCAACTTGCCGGGCTTAGCATGAACGTAGCCATAGAACTCAAGCCGGCGGATCTGGCGCCCGCTTTTCCATTTGGCATGAATAAATAAGTACAGGAGACCTGTCAAATAAAATGCTGCTAGTTTGCTCAGTGACTGTGTCAAGCAATGAAGGAGAGATGGAGCGTAATTTTAATATCACTGAAAATGTTTCTGTTAGAGAGCTGCCTTGTAACCTCTGAAGGTTTTAGCGAACTAACAAGTATAAGAGAGCCTTAAACTGCGGCACCACAGTCATACCCCAGCGACTTTCGAGTTACGGGATAGGAAGGATAGAATCTGCGGTGTTTTATCTCCTTTGGTGTTTTGCTTTGTCGTGTCTCCTTCCCTTAATAATAATAATAATAATAATAATAATAATAATAATAATAATAATAATAATAATAATAATAATAATAATAATAATAATAATAATAATAATAATACAGTGTTCCCGATTACGCACAGTAGTGCGTCAATTACGCACAAAATATGAAAAATGACGCAGAAAAATTTGCATGTGTGCGTCCTGTTGACGCACACATTTTTTTCGAATCGCTGAAGTCAAAAATACGACCAACGAGTGGCGAACTAATTCACGGCATAATCAGAATCAGTCGTCCTTAAAAATCGCATGCGCGCGCATTGTAAACTTCCTCCAAGCAATACATTAACTGAACAGAAGAAATCTTCGTGAATCCATTCTTTGATTCTATCATACACGATCATGTCACTTCTGACTTGGTTGACTGGGCCCAAAACCCGTTCATCCACCGATTTGGGGACTCGCAAAATTTGCACAAGGACTCTTAAAATTTTATACCTGGGAGTCCCAAGGACTCTCATTTTTTTGTGTGTGGAGGGAACACTGTAATAATAATAATAATAAGGGCTTGAGGAAATTGCTGCTGATTTGATTAGACGTTTTTAGAGATGCAAAACAAATGACGGCCGATACTCCATGACAACAACAACATGTTGGCACTTTTTTAGTCCCTCGGATGAAGGTTATGAGAATCTAGTCATAGATATGACATAAGAAAGTTATTCGTCCAAGTTGTCCAACAAAAAATAATAAGAGGCCGACAATAATAATGACGATACATATAACGAATATATTATCGTACGTTTGTAAGGTAATGTAACATTTTATTGTTTTAGTCAAACCTTGGTCTCGGGATACGTTGGTGGTTAAACTTATACATGTGTAGCAACACATACAATCATACATATCAATGGCGTGCAAATATAAACCAAAAGTCAAAATGGCAATGCAAACAATGACAAACATATAGCAATACAAGAAGTTGACAGTCATACAGAATCATGTACTGACAGAGTTTGATGACAAGACACTTCTAAATGCAGCGGGATTTGTTAAAATACAAACTACTGTACATATTGGCCAGTACAAAACAAACGCCTCGCGAAAGTAGTAAATAATTAGCAAACACCACTACCTAAGTAACAACTAACATACGCACCAGGAAAAGCTCACTGAGTAGTTGGAAGATATGAGGTGGGGTGGACAGTTTGCATTCTTTGTTTTACATATTTTATTTTGTTTTAATACTAGTGCTTTTTTAGCATTGTAAAGCGTGGCGAGCCCATGCTTGTTGGGGTACCACGCTATATAAGTCTATTGTATTAGTAGTAGTAGTAGTAGTAGTAGTAGTAGTAGTAGTAGTAGTATTCAGGAAAACATAGGTATTAGCATTAAGCCGTGCATTCATATTATAGAGAACTCAACGATCAGTCAATGCTGGCATGACAATTTGCTATTTGAGATATTGCAGCTGCTGTGGCAAGCATTATGTAATGATACACTTCGTGCCACAATTATTGGTTAAAACAAGGCTATTAGTACTGACAGCATCTTAAGCCACTGAAGGAGTTTCATCCAAGGCCAGGTTTTATGGAAATTGTCCTAGTCGTTCAACCTTCAGTTCAAGTCTTTTATTTTTATATTTTTATGTAAAGTAATTTTAATGAACAAACTATTTTAGACTTCCACAAACACATGCACAATACAATACAATACAATACAATACAATACAATACAATACAGGATGCTATGTACGCGCTTTTCCCCAAGGCTCAAAGCGCGGCGATCTATACCAACATACACGCTCACCTGTCTCATTTACCCTCACACACACCAAATACACATACATCATTCAAACAGGTGGTGTAAAGGCAGGGAGATCGCTATTAGAAGACGGAAGGAAATCGAATTTTTATTTTTGAAATTTTTATATTGACTGCATCCTGTACCATTATTGAAGGGAGGGAGGAAACCGGAGTGCCCGGAGAAAACCCTCGGTGACCTCAATAGTCTCGTACCTAAGTCACATACGTTCGCCCCTTGCGGGAATCGAACCCGCGACCTTCGGCATAGGAAAACGGCGACTTATCCACTGCGCCACGAGGCCACCCCAATAATCACACAAACACACACACACGCTCACCCACACCCACACCCACACACACACACACACACACACACACACACACACACATTAATGTATTCTTAATTTTTGTTTAATTGTTTTTTTCTATTTTAAGATAGTGTAGTTCTAAACGATTTTTTCAATAATTGTATGATATTATAAAACATCATTTCAACTATGGTATCATTTCAACTATTCACAAAAAAGCTTCATTTGCTGTGTGTATAATGGTAATAATGATGTAGGCCTATATTCAAATAATAAATAAGCCTGAAAGATCATAACCTTTTCAAAGTACCAGTTGTAATCATAGAAGTACTGCGGGAAGTGATGCATGTAATTGTCCCATTTCAAAGGGCAATGCGTGCAGTGTCAAATTTGCCTTTACACAGTAGTCGCGCTATTGAAACCAAGCATGAAATTCAGCAATGTAAATTCCAGACTTGACATGTACTGTAGCGAATCGGGAATGTGTGGCCCCGTTTATTGACCACCGAGTGACCACTTGAGTCCGCACGATGGACAAACGTTCATTCAGAATAAAAGGGGTGTGGAGGATGATGGGGAAAGGGGGGATGGGGTAGAACAGAGCTACCTAGCCTGTCCGACTTTTGACCTGAATGTGCGCCAGTCTTACCGAGAATTAAGGTACAAACCGATCGCTAGGGCTTTGTCATGAAGACTTGTTCTGTCGAGAAACACGTAAGACAAAGCTTGATGAAACTATTTCGATATTGCAGAAGCATTTGATACACTTTAATTAATTAGTTACCTACTTTCATGGGTTTTATATAGTAAGGTTAGTTAGACAGTCACTGTTTATATGGTAAAACTATTGTGCAGCGGTTACGATGGCCTTGCCCACCAGTTTGACTGCAACAACTGCTGGTGTCGATTGCGCAGTTGGCACCACACCTGAAGCATGATGTAAGGCGTCCCTCAAGGTTCTGAACAAGACCCTCGCCTGTTTGCTGTTACTCAACTGTGACTTGACAGGGAGCTATGCACTGAATGTAACGAGCATGCTAATTGAGACAGAGAACCGGGGAGTTGTTTTCGAGAAGTAGTATGAAAATGCTTTAACCACCTGCACGATGCTGTCGATGTAATATAGAGAATAGTGCGAGTTACCGAGAAGCTCAGAACCTGAGGCCTTGACTGAGATTCATGTTAAAGAATTGCAGGCCAGGAATGTAATTGTTTTTGTTACTACGATGCAGGGACGAATTACGTTCTGCTTTTTTAAAAATTTGTTTTAGTTCATCTGTGTATATTTATTGCCTTGTTATGAATGTTACTTCAATCCTTGCTGCTGTATGAAAAATAAATTTGTGGGGATACGTTTTACGGTAACAGATTTAATGTATGTCAGATTGATTAACACCTGTGACGGAGCACGTGCTGGTACAATAAACAAGCAAGAGAGAGAGGGGGAGGAGAGGGGAGGGGAGAGAGTGAGAGTGAGAGTTAAAACTGGAAGATTTTAGCTAATAGAGAACTTTCATATCCTATCCTATCCTATCCCTTCCCATAACTCGGAGGTTGTTGGGGCACCACAGATGATCGTTTAACCAGCGTACTCCATCTTTCCCTGTCCTCAGCAACCCTGATTGTTTCGCTCAGTGTCAAACCAGTCCATTCTCGAATGTTGTCCTCCCACCTCTTTTGCGGTCTCCCTCTTCTTCTACCTCCTTGCACTGTGCCGTGCAGGATGGTCTTTGCAAGACCTGATGATCTGGTGACGTAGCCATAGCATCGCAGTTTCAGTTTCTTCACTACTGTGAGCAGGTCATCGTGTTGTCCAATGGCTTGTGTGATAGTCTGTCGGACTTCGTCGTTGGTGATGTGCTGGGTATAGCAAATGCCCAGAAATCTTCTGTAGCACCTCATCTCCATGCTTTATATTCTTCGTTGTAGAAGAGAGCTTTAGAAAGCACAAAAACTTGGTTCGTAGTTATTTTTCGTGGGAACACCCACCCTCCCTCTCCCCCGTCTACGTCACAACCTTTGCACTTCCGGAAGGTCGCAACCTCCTCATTGAATTACGCCCAAAACTTCGCTGCTTAAAAATGCGGAATGTTCATCATTTTTGACTAATCGTGATTCTCATGTCAGTTTTTGGTATTGTTTGCATATAAACGTAAGCTTGAATAAATGTTTTGACTGTATTTTCTCACCATTTGTTGTTGTTGTTGTTGTTGTTGTTGTTGATTCATTAAAATAGGCGTACTTTGCTCTTTAAAAAAGTATGCTGTTATTGGGCTGCTTTTGCTTTCAGATGTAAAATGGCGGTTCCCATTGAGTTTTTCAACATCAGTTTTGCATTATGTCTAGGTTTCAAGTGTCTCTATGGGCATGGTAATGATGTAACATCACTGTTCTGGTGTAATCTTATGAACGTGCACGAACAGCCCTTGGTTTGGATAACCTTATACTACTAGGTTCGTAGGCCTAAACGAGCTAGTTAGTAGTCTAGCATAGACAATGAACACAAGTTGGGGGCCATAAAAGCTCTCCAATTTGACTTTTTAAAAGTCCTATCTTAAACTGCAACTAAACTTTCGTTGATAAAAGTATTTATTTTCTTTTATTTCTTTTATTAGCCCGAGATGGACCAAATCAAAAGACTGGTGCGTTTTCGACGAATACAACCTCCGCAAATTAGAGAGTTATGGTGGCGTTTACCTCCCCTGGATAAAGCAGACACGAAGAAAAGTTCGCAAGGATTTCCCGATTGCATAACCGGAAACGGAAGGGATCACTGCGAACCCAGTTTCGCTGGTCGAACTAACGCTCACTACTGTAATAGACACTAATCTATGTCTGACAAGCGTAATTCATCGTGCAAACAGGTATTGTTTATGATGTTAAATACAGTCAACATCCAACAAATGAATTTTAATATTGGAGGTAGTAGGGTAGCTATGCAGATTTCTCCCTATCATGCATTCTACAGACACTACAATTCGTTTGCCGTGATGACGGGTGTCCAGCACATGCTTAACGATGTCTGTAAAAATGTCTCGTTCTTCTGTCGTGACACAAAAGCAGTGCACCGCGTTCAAGTATTCAAAAAAGGCTAGGAGCACATAATAAACATGACTTCACAAGAACATAAAAACAAATATGTCTATTCCTTACTCCTCTGCTCGACAAATTTGTAGCATTGAATAAAAAGGTTGTTGTTTTTTTGTTTTTGGAATGTACATGAGAGGTTCGTCAGTCAAATGAAGTGTTATATATATTTAGTATGTGGGTGTATGTGTTTGTAGTGAGAGGGATGGAAGAGACTGAAGTATGTGTGTGCGTGTGCGTGCGTGCGCGCGCGAGAGAGCGTTTGTGTAGATGTGAGAATATAGTTGAAAGTATATTGTATAACTGTTCTAAAAATTGTAGTCTTAATTTATTGTTGTTGTTTTTTTTTTGTAGTTTTTATGCATTACTTTTATTTTTATTTGTAAAAAAAAAAGTAGTGTATTTGCTGAGATGCAATGTGCTGTATGAATTGTCCATTGTGGATAATAAACATTGGTTGACTCGAATTCTTCTTTTGGCTTCTTCTTCTTTCTGCCATCTTCTGTCCTCTCACACCTTCTCCCTCCCTCCCTCCCCGATATAAAGATATACACAGTTTGCAAGCAAAACAAGACAGTGAGGAAATATGAACACGGCTTTGACAAGTATTATGATAGCAGGAGTGGACAAGAATGAAAAATAGATCCCTGTGGGTAAAACACAAAAGGCACAGGAAAACACCAATATTACTCCTCTACTGCCTTATCCTTTCTTTCTTCTGAGTATCAACAGATTGGGACGAAGTTCAGACAGATGCTCAATGCGTTAGTAATAAACGGGACCTACGCCAACTTGCTGCTTGATTAACAACGCCCACGACAACTGAGCTAGCTATCCTGAACGAATGATCGAGGCAGGGTGCTGTTATTGTCAGTGGTTCTTTAAAATTCTCTATTATGATCAGAAACAGTTATTGAGATACAGACCCGATGAACGGAACCATATTTGTATGTTTCTAAACTCTTAACCGATTTACACTTCGTTCTCATAACCATTTAAAGCATTTTGCGGAATGGCAAGGAACTATGATGAGATTCCGTCTGGATGCGCAGGCCTACATGTCGTGCACGGAGAGTCGAGCAAGGATTTCTTTGCTAAGGAAGTTTTAGCACAGATCGTACATTAATTTAATTTAATCGTTTTTTTATAGCGCCTTTCCATCTCAAGAGCTGCTCAAGGCACTGGCCGATACAGGCTCTAACTGTCGAGGCGTACACCAGCAACCCTTGGGTGCATCGTCTGCCGCCCAGACGACCGAGCACAATCCTGAGCGACCGGGGATGGGGAGAACGCTGAGTGTATTTGTGTAGCCGGCACTCACCCGTTTAGGACATGAGTGTCATGGTCTTTAAAGTCCGCGCATTCATGAGGGAGCGAAGACGGAAGGTAAAAGAACGGGGAGTGGGGAGGAGAGAGAACACAATTAAAATTGGATCCTTTCATAGGATAAAGATTGTGGGCTTCAAACCCCTAGTCTGACAACCTGTTCTAAGGGAGAGGCAGACGGACAAGACAAAACAGATATACTAACACACAGACAGTACAAAAGAAGAGGTTTCACGCTCGGTGGTTAGAGGGATGGAACTAGAACAGGCTCTCCAGGTGTGCAAAGATGCCAAGACCACACAGACAGGAAGAGAGAGAGGAAGGTGGTGATTGTGATAAGTGATGGAGGCCCAATCTTGCTGTTCTAATCTTTCCGCTTTCTCACTTGTCTTCTTTCGGCCTTGCTTTTTTCGCCCCCTTTTCCTTTCCTTTCTGTCTTGGCTTGATCTACAACACGATTACCTACCCTTCTGTAAGCAAGCAAGGCCCCTTCGTTTTGTTTGCGTCTAAACATTCAGTATATATATAATATCATGTGGTCGTCGGGCTATTTCGTCTTCTTCTTCGAATGACCTTTGATTTTACTAGGCGTTCATAAAATATATACCTGTTGTTGTTGTTGTTGTTGTTGTTGTTGTTGTTGTTGTTGTTGTTGTTCTTCTTCTTCTTCT
>CM072520.1:26448089-26483089 GCA_036898135.1 Oncomelania hupensis
GAGCTATGCCTGCCGCCCTAGAATAATAACAATACAACTACTTAAAATAATACAACAGCAGCACCAACAGACAAATAATATATGGTAACAATGATAACAATAATAATAACAACAATACTACTACAACTAATAATAATAAAAACATGAAGGATACAAAACCAAGCTTCATGATGATCTAGGGGAAGAAAATTAGTTATTATTACTATTATCAACCTAAGTTTTCAAAAATATATATTTGCCTAATTGCTTTCATTTTCGCTTGGTCATACAAATCAACGCTAACATCATTAACAGCGACATCAAATGTGTGCCGTTCTACATTTTCCAGACTCCCCAGGAAGTACGATGGCAGCGGAACGAAGCCAATCTGTCACAAGGGGTAGTGTCTTCTTGCCCTCGTTAGCAAAGATGGGGATGGGTGTTTGGGGGGGGGGAGAGGTTGGTTAAGAGAGAAGACAGGCAAGAATGAAAGAGGAGAAGCTGGGAGCATGGCAAATGTTAACGTGAAAAGAAAACGAAGAGAAATGAGGATAAATAGGATAACTACATGTAGTAGAGGAATGAGGATTGAGGATAACTAGTACAGTAATGAGGATAACTGTAAAAGAATGTTATCTCTTCTTCATGTTTTTCGTTTTTACTTTGTTCACGATACGATTCCAGCACGTACCACTGTCTCATAATGATTATTTTGTATCTGAAGCTGCTAAGTGCCTGTACACCACGTGTTTCAGTGATGACTGTGTGTGCAGGAGAGTCAGCTGTTTTGTGAGAGTGTATGTTGGTAAAGCCCATGCCACACGAGCGCCAAATCTACTGGACTTGACGCAAATCGGAGCAATTTTCGACTTCGAAGTCGGAATTTCATTTTGAATTGAATCGCGCAGTGCCACACGAAAGTCGCACATCGAGTCAAACATGAGGGTTATTGGTCTTGAAGTTTTGCTGTACGTGTGTTGTGATCACGTGATTCGTATTCTGCTTCTCATTGGCCAAAAGGTCCGAATCACACAATCGAGACTCGCGGAAATAGAACATGTTGAAAGTTGGCAATCGGAGCCAATTCAAAGAATCTGGATTCGCGATGCAAAGAGTGCCACACGACAATCACGGGATTTTGTCGTGATTTCATGAATTGTATTCAAGATTTGACGCTCGTGTGGCATGACCATTACAGATCGCCTGCTCTTTGAGTCTGAGTCAGGAATAAGGCGCGTATAGCATCAATTCTTGTTGTTGTTGTTGTTGTGTTGTTATTATTATTTTTTTATTAAGGTGCAATATAATAAGCAATACAAGCCTTGTGTGGCAGAAACTGTTGGTGAAAATCGGATATATTCACGTCCACATTCCGCAGATGTTCAAACTCTTGCAACACTCATTAGTTCTGTTTGATCTTTTCCGCTGATATTTCTTTCTCTGTGTGCCCTCGCACTTCTATCCTAGTCCGATTGTACAAGGTTACAAGGATTTATTGCTCAATGAACTCACAAGGTACACCTTTTCTCAAGTAACTGACCCTACACGGTCACCGAACTCTTCTTCTTCTCACTTCAAATGTATTGTCTATTCATACATTGGTATTAGAGAAATTGTTAACTAAAATATATTTACTCAGGTATTTCTTCTTCTTCTTCTTCTACTTCTTGCCACTTAAAATGCATTTTCTATTCATAAATTGGTATTAAAGAAATTATTAACTAAAATACATTTACTCAAATTATTCTTTCTTTCTTTCTTTCTTTCTTTCTTTCTTCTTCTACTTCTTCTCTTCTTCTTCTTCTTCTTCACCACTTCAACTTTATTGTATTTTCACACAGTTGTATTAGACAAATTATTAACAAAGATGCATTTACTAAGCGATTTTCTCGTCCTCCTCTTCTTCTTCTTCTTCCCACTTCAGAGGTATTATCTATTTACAAAATGGTATTACACAATTTAGCAAAGATACATTTACTAAGAAATAACTTCTTCATTTTCTTCTTCGTCGTCTTTTCAGTCACAGAGCGATATTAGAATTAGTCTCATTATGCAGGGGAAAATATCAAATTCATATTCGCATTTTGGCGTCACCTCCCCTATAGTCTTTTGTAGCCCCGAGATAACCTTGAGCCAAGTGGTCAAGCATGGCGCCCTATAATAAACGAATCTCCCTTCCGAACTCGCACCAGACCTCCAATCTTCTCTCTCTCTCTCTCTCTCTCTCTCTCTCTCTGAGTGCTCCCCCTTGCATGGCTGCCATCAAGAGATGTTTGGGGGCGCTCTCTTGAATTTGATATAGTGTACGCATCGCTAAAAGTAGTTAAATGCCATAGACGGACTGCCATAAACTCTGGAGAATGTACTGGGAGCATTGTTCCTAAACAACGTGTTGTCGCCGTTCACAATGGGATTGCACAGGCCAAACAACCTACGTCGTCTTCCTTCGTCTCCACACTACAGACAGTGCTACTGCTGCAGTCATGGCGGACAACACAGCTACTTTGTCAACATTTCGACGAAAACCACCTGCATAGATTTTGAGGGACAAAGAGCGGTCTCAATCCTAAGTCCTATAGACAGAATAAAACCAAGGCAAGTGGTCAATAATATTGGTTAATTCTACTGCCAATTTTGTCATTCCTGCTGGGCTTGTCCATCAACGTTGATAATATTCATGCAATAGCCGAGTAGGCTATGCAATGCCCGCTCGCCAAAACCAACACGTGAAAAGCGTGCAGCGGGAATGGAATGTGAATTGTCTAACGCACTCGAATCTCAGCCAACAATGGCAATAGGACAACGGTATTAACAAAGAGCACGTGCCTCGATGACAGTAGGCCTGCGCTTTCCTGCACTGATCAACAAAACAAGGAGAAGACTGTCACTGCTGAGCTGTGTTAAGAAGTACTACTGGATTACCACGCCATACCCCATGCACCGAAAGATGAAGGGCGATGTCAAGAAAGTTACCATGGCTGGCCAGGTCTGTGCAACACTGTGATCATCAGTCATCAGTCTAATGGTGATGAGGAGGGAGGAGCGACCGTGAAGAAGAAGCACCAATGATATAATGACTGATATTCGGCAATAACTTGTGGTGCCATTTTCTGTGTAATATCATGAGACATTCTCCGCCTTCGGACCGCGATGAAGTTGTGTTTTGTATTTTGACTGTTCGATTCGGTTATTTTAGCCCCACATTGTGAATGAGCGACGGCTTCACACAATAAACCTCTCTCTCTCTCTCTCTCTCTCTCTCTCTCTCTCTCTCTCTCTCTCTCTCTCTCTCTCTCTCTCTCTCTCGCTCTCTGGCACACTGTGCTTCATTTCCCCAAATCCTCTAAAACCCTTGATTGATTGATTGATTGATTGATTGTTGTTTTAGGTCCAGCGGACTCTTCCGAGCCAAATCAGGACCGGACAACCCCCGATCCGCATAAAAGATCTGCTGAAACAACCCTAGTGGGAAAATTGAAAGCCCTCCACCGGCCAGTCACTTTACAATAAAGACATCCCACGCAGGGGACGGCTGAGGCTTTACCCCAACTACTCGAACCCCCGGTTACAAAAACAAAATAGAATACAAACATCATTATAAATCATCAACAAAACATATACATATAAAATGCCTATATTGCTAAATAATAACATCATAGGAAGCCCTAGTGACCACCCGGCAGAAAGCGTCCAACACTCCCAAGCTGATCCAACAGACCTCATACACAAACAAGGAGTCTTGTCCAGGAAGAGTTTTCAAGAAAAAAGGTAGGTCATTGATCTAGCGAAGAAGAAGATAGTATAGCAGAGTGATAGGGCAGAGCAGGAATGGGAAAGAGCAAATGAGAAAGACAGCGACAGTGGGAATTTAAAGCACTAAATTTCCAGAAAGTGGGGATACTATTTATACTGAAAACCCCCGGCACCCCAACGGGGGGTACTGTTGCCGCAGTGAATTGGTCATGCCTACAAAGTCAAGACAGGTTTTCAACTGGTGCTTTCACTTTTCCCTTTATAGGTTAGAACAATCTACAGTGGCAAGATTGCTCATGACCCCAAGGGGTTCTAAAACCCTTATGTCTTAAATGAAAGGTTCGTAGAAGGTTTGGGGAGGTTGAGAACCTTTTTTTCGAGGTTCTCAGATGCCGAACCTAGGTTCTAGAGGTTCGGGATCTGAGAATCTAAAAAAAAAAGGTGTTGAACTTCCTAGAACCTTCCACGAATATTCGAATGATGACAGGCCATTACCCAAATCCCTTATAATCATATCGGTGAAAATTACGTTGTTTTGATAAAATATATGAAACTCATTATTCACTTCTTTTTTTAAAATTATCTGAGGTTTTGGCTTTCTGTGTATGTGGTGTTTAAGTATTTGTCGTTCTGTCTGTCTGTATGTTTGTCTCTATCTGTCTGCCTTTCTGTCTTAAACCCCTTTCTCTTTCGCCTACCTCACATCTCCGCTCCTCTCACAGATCGTTCATTCGCCAAGCGGTCAGGTAGCAAAACAAGAAACATACGTATCAACGGATCACCGCCGGTGGTCAGCGGTAATGAGGCCACTTGAACCGTGGTCAGTGTCAGACCCCCGTCATGCTTGCCCCCGGGCTATCTTAGTGGTCTGTGGCGTGCAGCAGGTGTGCGTTTCGGGCGGTGCCAGTTCAACGGCTGGTTTTCAGGGTGGGCAGTGGTTAAGGGGAGCTGCTTAGGTTGTCCGTCAGGGCTGGACTCTTTGTTTTGTAGCAACCGGGAAGCTCAGTGGTCTGTGGCGTTGCACATTGTTGATCTTGTAGCAGGTGTGGGCTTTAGCGGGGGTGGGTTCAAATCCGAACTATAGGGTGGTCAGTGCTTTGGTAATGAGGTTACTTGTGTTGTATGTGCCACGGTGTGTGTTCACTATCCTCATAAAACAAATGGAATAAAATATTTATTATCATCATCGTCGTCGCTGTCATCATCATCGTCATCATCATCATCATCATCATCATCATCATCATCATCATCATCATCATCATCTTTGTCTTCTTCTTTATCATCTTCTTCATCTTCGTCGTCGTCAACATCATCGTCATTTTTTCATCTTCTTCTTCTTCGTGTCCTCCTCCTTATTCGTCTTTTTCTCCTCCTACTCCTCCTTTTCCTCCTCTTCCTCCTCCTCATCATCATCATCATCATTTTCTTGTTTTTCTTCTTCTTCTTGGCTTAAAGACTTCGCAAGCGGTCCGACTTTATACTTTACCGTAAAATAATGCGAGTTTGTGTTTTTTTGTTTGTTTTGTTGTTGTTGTTTTTTTAACCTAGGAAGCCTTTCTGTAGCATGTCGTGGAGCAATTATGTCACGTTGTGTGTGACGTGCCCAACGAGTAGTGACATCAGTGGCCCAAAAGACGAATTGAAAGTGTCGGACACCTGAAGTCCAGTATTTCCTCTGGACTGTTTCCCACTTCCCCTCTTGCCCCTCTCTCCCTCTCTCTCTCTCTCTCTCTCTCTCTCTCTCTCTCTCTCTCCCTCTCTCTCTCTCTCTCTCTTTCTCTCTCTCTCTCTCCAGTGTTTGTGGCATACAAACTCACGCCTATAAACGTCTGTGGTATAAGTGAAATGTAGAGCTAACGTAATATTGAAATTACTTTTTCTTGTATGGTGTGTATACCAGCTCAAAGAGCTTTTCCGAAGTTTAATGCTTCTTTGCTTTTATTGATAATGTGCGGTGATGAACTGCTTGAGTGTTTGTACTCAATTAAAACAATTTTATTTTTGATTTCAGGTTTCTTGGGACGGATTATAGTTGCTTGGTGGAATACTTTGCTTCGTAAATAGCCGGTGAGTTATAACATTTGCTGTTGTTGTTGTAACTTGTGAGTTACAGCTTCTCCTGTTGTGTTTGTGTGTGTATGGATGTGTGTGTGTGCGTGTGTGTTTTTTTCTTCTTCTTCTTCTTCTTCTTCTTCTTCTTCTTCTTCTTCTTCTTCTTCTTCTTCTTTTTTCCTCCCCGTTTATTCTTCTTTTCTTTCTGTCTTATTTGTTTGTTGGTTTTATGTCTTTTATTCGGGGTCTGATCAGATGTCTTGTCTCTCGTTTGTTTAAACTATCGTATCTGTGTCCACGGAATCCTTTCTTCCTCTTCTTCTTCCCTCTTGGTCCCTCCCTCCTTCTCTCTTCCACCCACGCCCCTCCTTCTCTCTTTCACCCACGCCCCTCCTTCTCTCTAGCTCTCACCCCTCTCCTGTTCCCTCTCCGTCCATTGAGAGAAAAATAACACATCAGGGGAGACAATTAAGCGTTAAACGCTGGTTGCCTCCCTTGAGGGCATAATTTGCGTGTCAGCAAAGATCTAGAACATGCGGAAGTTAATGGGAGAGAAAAAAGGAGATTTGTATCTGTTCTCTTTCTCTCGATCTTGGTCTCCTTGATCCTACGGACGCACATTCATTCAAATACAAACTGCATAGTACGTTGAATATTGTTTGGCGAGTGTGAATGCACATAAAACAGATAGTTAAAAGTAAGAAGCACTCATAAACACATACTCTCTCTCTCTCTCTCTCTCTCTCTCTCTCTCTCTCTCTCTCTCACCCTTTCCCTGGGTGGGCAAGATAAAAGTGTGGTAATTTTTCGCAATTAACCTTGGCAGCAAGATTCCACTGGTTGTTTAGTGTTGATTTAGGTCCGTACTCCTTTCCTGGGATGGATGTCCCCGTCTGCCTATATCCGCTACACTTCACTGTTCATTCATTCATCTCTCTCTCTCTCTTTCTCTTTTCCCCTAGGCCTCCTCTCACCCCTCTCCCCTTACCCCTCCTCCCCTTTATCTACATCATAACATCCCAGCAGCCCTATCACTAGCATCCACAGCCATTACCCAAACTTGCCGAAAGGTTGTTTTCGTTCATTTGGCTTCAAGCTTGCAACCAAGCAGGAAAATGACCTTTAATATTGTCACCGCTCATTAGCGCGCTGCTATATGGCTTTGTCCAGACAGCTACACATTTCTCGCTGCTACCTCTCCAAACTTTGACAGATTAATTAATTAATTTATTTATTTATTTATTAGTTCCCGAGCTATAAAGCTCTGAGAACTATTGTTTTTGGGCTTTGTCCGTCCGGAGGTGATATTTGAGCACTGTTATCTGAAACTATTAGACGAATTTGTGTGAAACTTGGTATTTACGAAGTGGTGAACCCTACCAGACGACATGAAAATTTGCGTATCGGAGTACGTCATGGTGACTTCACAATTTTTGTTTTCTTTCTAATCCTATTTTCTTCATACCTACTGGAGGGATTTGGTTAAAATGTATATACTTAGTCTTTACACGTGCCTCCCAAGTAAAAAGCAAATGTATGCCAATCGAGTGAAGTCATTATCGTGACGTCAATTTTTTTTTCAAAGTTTAAAATAATAGTTTACTTTTTTTTTTCTCTCAACATTTCCTATGTAATTACAGTGTACAGATACCTTGAGTCTAAAACGAAACTATGGTATATTGAGTGACGTCATAATTTGTTGGGTTTTTTTTTAATCCTTTATTTTTTTGGAGGGATTTGGTTCTAGTTTGGTATATATATGCTTAAACTTTCACTATGACTTCAAAGTAAAACCAAACTTATGCAAATCGAGTGACATAATCATGATGACGTTGATTTTTTTCCTTTATAAATTTTTTTTTTACCTTTCCTTTAAACTGTAGTATGTAATAAGAGTGTACAAATGCGTTGAGCCTTAAGTCAAAACTTATTTTTTTTAATCGAGTGAGGTCTCCGTGGTGAAAATCCGGGACTAGTATCTTCATAATCCTCCTCTTCCTCCTTCTCCTCCAACTTTTCTCACTTTTTTTGTCATCCTTCTTCGTTATTGTCTGAAAACCAGGGCGCGCGCCCTTGGGTGTGTGTGTGTGGGTGAGTACCCACAAAAGCGCACAAATGGGTAGCAGACCTTGTCTTTCTTAGTAACAAAAGGGTTTATTTGCTTGGAACCCACTTTTTTCCAGGACCCCACTTTTTTCTAAGTGCGCGGGAGTGCTCTTTTAGTGCATGGGAGTGCAGTTGTAGTGCATACGAGCGTTTTAAGTACACAGGAGTGCTCTATCCGGGACGGAGAAAATACAGTCCATTTTCGGAGAAATTTTGAAGAAAATTCGACCTATTTCGTCGCCTATAGGAGACGAACTAGGTCAACTTTTTAGACGGAAAGAGCCAATTTTGACTTAGATTTTTACATTTCTAGAAGAAGTTTTCGTTCTTTCCGTCAAAAAATCACTTTCGATTCCTACATTCTTAAATAAACCCATTTATGATTAATTGTAAGTATGTGGGTGTGTATGTGCGTGTGTGAGAGAGAGAGAGAGACAGTACGCGAGGAAACTCTGGACACGGTAGGGTCCAGTACTTATATATTTATTTATTTAGTTAATCGTTCTAATATAGCGCTTTTCTAGCTATAAAAATGCTCAAGGCACCGATCGATCCAGGACTCAAGCCGCCTGAGGCGCCTGCTTGCAGAGGAACTGCCTATATAATCCCACTAACAGTCCGATAGCTGTAAAAAGAGCTTTGGACATAATGCGCTCTTGCGGGCTGGATGAGTAGTGTCTGGCTGACATGTTAGATGAATGGGTGTTAATGACGTTAGGCCTGTCACACGGCACACTGATAAGAATCTGACCAAGATAAAGGCTTCATTCTTCGTGTGTATCGTTACCATGCATAGTAGGCCTATTTGTTGCGTGCTAGCTTTGTTGTGTTTTCTGTCTGTACATGCGTGCACGTGTCTGTCTGAAAGACTTTCTTTCTGTTTTTCTGTTCTCTTCTCTTTTTGCCAGTCTCCATCTCTGTCTCTCTCTTGTGTCTCTCTGTTTCTCTCTCTGTCTCTCTCTCATTCTCTCTAATAGCCTAAAATCATCATCCTTGTTGTAAGAATTGTAGATACAAATGTACAAATGTACTTTTATTTATTAACAATCACCAATGTAAACAATTAATTTTATTTAAGAAACAAACAACAGTATAAACCCATTTTCGTACAACCATCGTATCCAATCCAAGACTCTAAAATGTTCATCTTACGCGCAGTAAATGAACGGTAGTGTATTTAAAGTGGTCCCTCAATGAATGCAGTTTATCACCTCTGGATGGCGGTACAAACATAGGAATCCAATTTTCTGACTAACCAGCATTGAACGTTCTGCAGCATCACTCTACAATTGTATACTCTGCATGCGAAAAACCTCTTGGTACCTTGGACAGTGATTGTCCAGCAATATAGCCTGTGCGAGTTTTACCCCTCAAAGAAAACACGAAGGAGAATGGACATACCAGTAGATGATGCCAACAGATCAATAACAGGCACTATATGTTGATCATAGTATTAGATTCATAAGTTGATCATAGTATTAGTAGTGTATATATGTTCCCAGAATCTGGAGTGGTCATATTCTCGGAAGAGTCCGCTGGACCTAAAGCAACAATCAATCAATCAATCAATCAGTGGTCATATTAAGTAGGTATTGCGTTGACTCTGTTACAATGTAGTTGTTTTTGTTTTATCAGTAGTTGATTCAGCCCCGATGCTTGAATCCTGACAAGTGTAACTCAGATTCGTTTATTCACGCAACCTGTTCACTCAGCAACCAGGCAGGAGTGGTCATATGCTTTATTCAGCGTACATCAACAACTGCATACCATCGTTCAATCGCTTTTTCCAATTTTAACCACTCTCAACTCGGAAATAGTGCGGCACTTATATAGTCTCTCTATACTCTAGAGAACGTTCGAATATTCCAGCGTGACGCAATTACAGCCAATCAGAATAAAATTCGTCATGAAAACTATGCACTGTCTTACGTCATATAACTTAGAATCATCTCGTAGCCATCACTAGATTTATCCACACGCTTCGATCGGTAGTAAACAAGCAACCCAAGAAAATTCTCCAATAATATTGACCAACGAAAATTATCAACATTAGAGAGTGTCAGCAGGGACGAAAAAATTTTTTTCGGTGGTGATTTCCTGGAAAATCCCCTGTCTGTACGCCTAAAGTGCTTACGTCACGAATTGCCGGCAACTTCCTTTCGTCCGCTGAGACAAATTTTCGTGGCTTCTCAGAGGTGTTTGACGAAAATCGACGGGCTCTTTTTCGGTGAGTATACACCTATTTATTTCAGTAATTCATGTCCGCAAATGTGGTGAAAAGGTGCATCAGATATATTTCTTTCAATACATAATCACCTTTTGCGTTTTAAGTGGTGCAAATAGATAGCTAAGGCCAGTTTCTAATGCATAGCGCACGCTTTGTTTTGAAGCGAGCGGCGCCATGTCTAAGTTACCGTGCAAGACAAGGCCATTCGATCCGCGCTGTATTTGTTTGTTGTATAGACTTCCGATTTGATAAAAACAACCGCAGACATGGATTACAGTACTGTAATAAGCTGAACGTTGTGCATTGTTGTCTTCCAACACGGACATGTTGGTAGTTTTGGTCTATCATGTGTAGTCTTTGATCATACATATAGGCCTATCTGTATTCCTTACATAGCATGCATGCATGAAGCATTTGGTTCTGGAGACACGTAGATCAGATATGTAGGCTACAAATTAATGACAAGATACCCATCAAGCCCTAAAAATAGTTGCTATTAAATGCAGTCAAGGCTTATCACAGTGAATTTCAATGGTGGGAATTTATGTTTAGATCAGTACTTTCTCAGTGAATATTAAGTAGGCCTATCATATTTATATCTAACCCTTTGCTTTAATTTATCCCTCTTATTGATTTGTTGCAATGGTTTATGACCCATGGATTAATGCATGACATGCGCATAGTACTCTTATGCATACATACATGTGTGTTATGAATCATTGAATGTGTATTTGCACACATGTTGGATAAGGTTAGGATTAAATGTATCACACACAGTCATGAATGGTGTACAAGTGTTGTATGGTTATCCAAACCAATACTTTGCTTATGTCAGCTATACGTGCAACTCTGGCAAAATAAAAGAAACGGTTAATAATAAATAATTAAATAAATGCATGAATGAATAAAATGTAAAACTAAAAGACCTACTAGTACTACAGTACACTGCCACATATCCCAATATCCTAACTAGTACAACTTTAGGCTACTCATGCACTACTTGATTTCAGAATTTTATTTTTTAACTTGCTGTGTAAGCCTTGTCTGGCACTTATTGCATCAAACCAACGCAAAGATCTTCCCAAATTTAACTTTTAACTTCTGCTAAAAATATGAAGTATAGCTAACTAAATCAAGTTGTCACTTTTGACACAAAACACCTACACAAATATCTTACTGAAACCTATTTTTATTATTTTAATTATTCATTTATTATTATTATTTTGTTTTTTTAATGTAGACTGTACTACAATGGCCAATGCAGACATCGCCCAGCTTGCCATGGAAGGGGACCTGGATTTTTGGGACCTTGCTTTTGCTGGAGAGCAGATGCGACAAGGGGAGGAGAGGATTGACTTCCGTCGAGATTTCCGCCTGGACACCTTCACAGAGGAGCAGTGCGTGCATCACTTTCGATTCAAGCCTGATGAACTACGCCGCCTCTTCAATCTACTGAGGCTTCCGCAACAAGTCAGGACAACGCATCGTGTCACAGCTCCAGGTAGGTGTCAATTCCACACAGCTCATGAAAATGCAGGGGTGAGAATTTTCAGGTCATACAAGGATTTCCAATTTCATTAAAATTTCAATGGTTCTGTGTTAATGGACTTCTCTTTATTTTATTTTTTTTAAACGTTTTAATGAAAAATAATATTAACAGTGATTTTATATAGCACAATTACCCTTGCAGGCTAATTGCACTTAAAACGTCACACACACAAACATCTAGTATTCAGATGCCCAATTTTACTTAGGAAGTTATTGTTGTTATCGGTTTAATCAAGTTGACATATGGCTCAACATGCATGCAAACTTTACTCATATATATATATGCATTCAGTCACACAAGGGGGGTAAAATCCTGCTTTGGAGGGTGAGGGAAAGGGGTAGTTAGGTTTGGCAAGTACCAATACATTCACACAGGCTAAAGTTTTTTTAGTTTTTTTTTTAATTGTTTAAAGTGCATGTGTTTGATGTATGTGTACATGCGAACCAAGTGTTAGTTATCCGATCAATCAAAATTAATCCTCCAGCATTTTAACTTTCCTGCACAAGCACAGTTCTTCTCTTTGCACAGCTCATGCACATAGAGCCTAGGGAGGCTTACATGCACTTCGTGTCGCTTATAAATGCAGAAACACCTTGTTTTTCTTAATATACTTTTGGAACACTTGGAGAATAAAGATGTTAAAACTATGCTCTAAAAGTGCTGTACACAGTTTAGACATTTTGCAAAAAAACTGATCTGGGATGAGTACAGAAGGGAAAGTGTAAGAAGAAGAATGGAGAGTACTTATGCACTCCTATTCTGGACCTGTCAAATACCATAGGAAGGTGGATGTGGCAGGATAGGAAGTTGATGGGTAGGAGTAAGCTATATGGATTTAAAATTATCACTTATCAACATAATCTGATGATTGTTTGTGACAAATTTTAAATATTGAAAAGATTGCGATAAATTTCTTCTGTGGTGACTGACACATTTCTTGTGTTTGTTTCAGGATTGGAAGTCCTATGTATTGTTCTGAGAAGGCTGGCCTACCCCAAACGCTACGCTGACCTCCAAGAATTTTTTAGCCGCCCGAGGAACGAGTTGCTACCTTTATTTTATTTTGGTGTTAATCACATTTTAGACAATTTTAGCGACCGTTTATCTTCTTTTGAGTCGCCATGGCTCACTGTAGACAAACTCATGGAGTATTGTGAAGCTATTCGCAACAAGGGTGCAGCACTTCCACTGTGTTGGGGTTTTATAGATGGAACCGTTAGGCCCATGTGTCGTCCTGGCAAAATCAGAGGCTAGTATATAATGGACACAAAAAGGTTCATGCTTTGAAGTACCAGTCTGTTGTTGCACCTAATGGGCTGATCGTGCACCTGTCAGGGCCAATTGCTGGGCGGCGTCATGACGCTGCCTTGCTAAATGAAAGTGGTCTGTTGGCTCACATGGAGCAGAACTACTATGCTCCAGACGGTAGGCCCTTGTGTTTGTATGGCGATGCAGCGTACCCTCTTAGGCCCCATCTGCGTCGTCCTCATCGTCCCCCTCTAACTCCTGAACAAGACGCATTCAACACTAACATGAGCCGAGTTCGAGGAGCGGTTGAGTGGCAGTTTGGGAAAGTTGTCTCCTTGTGGGCTTTTTTAGATTTCCCTAAAAATTTGAAGCTGTATCTGTCACCAGTTGCAAAGTTGTATCGACTTGGTGCACTGCTGACTAACTGTCATGCTTGCATCAATGGCAATCAAACTTCAAAGGCTTTCGCAGTTCAACCCCCCACGTTGGAACAGTATCTGAGTTAAAGCATGTCAATATTCAATTCAAGACTGCAAAATCTTAGTACCCTGTGCCTTTTATATGATAATGTTCAAAATTGAAAGAATGATAAAAGTGTAGCAAACTTTGTGAAACTAAAGATTTTTTCTTTCAAAGACGGAAATCCAGAAGAGTCAGGATCTTTTTCACCCCTGATGAATCTCTTAATTCGATAACGTTCCCATACTGCCGCTTGACTATTTTGTTTGATGTGTTAATTTTAATTCTGTTAAAATAGTGTATTGTTTAATTGCTTTTCATGGCTTACAAGGAAGGTCAACCCAATAACAAGAGAATATATTTTATGCCTTTTGCGTAATTCTATTATTTCTAAACACATATGCCGCTCAACATTTTTTCCCCAAGTACTTTAGGCCACTATGTCTGACATGTCTAGTAGACTGCAAAGAATTAAGTGAATGGTCATCTATTTTTATTCTGCTAGATACATAGATTTGTATTGCTTTGGGTGTACAGCAGACTACAAAGTCCAGTCAGGATTGCAACTCATTTATGCCTTGAAAGTGATCAAAAATCATTCTGTTTGAATATTTCTTTTTAGAAGTTTGCATTACCTACAGAAATAGTCACAGTTTGTTAACCTTTTCAGAATATAAATGTGTCCGTACAGATGATTATTATTATGATTAAAAGCTAAAATGTACCTTGGCTGATATTTCTTAGCATGAATCAGTTTGTGTCAATTATCATACTGCCTCTGCATTAATTAATGTGTGTGCATGTCTCATTTCACGATCTCTTTATCAGGGATAGATAGATAGTTATGGTTTATAGTGTCCAGCCGACCATGAAAGGCCATAACAGGACCTCCCAACAAGAAACTTCAGCTAGTTATGCCAAAATAGTAGCTAAAAACTCAAAACAATTGTTAAAAGCCGAATATGACTTCAAACACAAAGTAAAGACCTACACTTCACTTATAACTTAAAATTTTTTTTTACCAAGGGAAAAATTTATATTTTATGTATTGTTGCCATTTTTGAAGCACCAACACAGTGGAAAATGCACGCTTGTTGTGATAGATTTACATTGCTTTGAGAGTTTAGCAGCATAAAAAGATAAACACATGGTGAAACCCTACACTTCACTTAGAACTATTTAAAAAAAACAATTTATTATTTATTAACATTTAATGTCTTTCTAGTAGTTAAAAATCAGGACCTCGGAACAAGAAACTTCAGCCAGTTATGCCAAAATAGTAGCTAAAAATTCAAAACAATTGTTAAAAGCTGAATATGACTTCAAACGCAAAGTAAAAATCTGTGTGTAAAAAGGTCTTTCAGAGTACTTGAGTTAAAATACTTTTCATGGTAATGGATTAAGTCTGCACAATCGAGTAGAATGTGTTTAACAGTCTGATGTCCAGGACATCACAAGCATTACACCATGGAGGGTCAGAAGTGTCAAAAATATGACTGAGTGAGTTTAGTTTGTCCAGTACGCAGATGCGTTAAAATTGAGCAGAATTAGTCGCTTGTTGTGATAGATTTACATTGCTTTGAGGGTCCAGCAGACTACAGAGAGCAGAATTAGTCACTTTTTGTGCGTCACTTTTACTGCTTTGTGTAAATGAATAAGATTGTGCATTGCTTGAAGGCCCCAAAGAGAATCAAATCAATAACTGTGTTTTATTTTCATGTATGCATATGGTACGCATGTTTGCTGTCAGTGAAGCACCAACCTTGTTGTAAGCATCCTACACAACTCCAGTCAATTGAGCTGGTTTGTTGTTTATATGCATGAGATTAAAAATACATTGTTGATATAAAGTCAGCTTGACAATTTGACATGAATGAGAACCATTTTGGTCCGTTGACAATTGCATATGTTTAATGGAAAAGAATCTTGGATATGGTAACTTGTGTTGTGTGCTGGGACAACTTGTGCACACTTACGTTTGTGTGCGCACACATATTGACATACACATATTTACACACAGAGGGAAATTTTAAAGTGGCGCTGTTGGTCTTCATGAATACTTTGCCACTGCTTCTATTAAACTTCTGTGCACACTTGTGTGCTATTTGTGGTGGCATGGTTGTGTCTTTGTGGCTATGAAGCAATTGTGTAAAGAACTACATGTATTTGTGAAATATTTGTGAATGTAATTGTAGTGGTTTCAGCCTTGTCAGTGATGAAGTATTCATTCATCTGTGCATCTTTAAAAATGTGTTTAAAGAGTGTTTGCTCAAAGTTCTACATGTTTTGCAACTCATTTGACAAACTGAGCAGGCAGCTTACACAAATATTTACACAGATGCATTGATTTTATTAGGTTTTAAGTAAGTGTTATGCCTAGTTTACTTTTCACCCTGTAAGGCTTTTTGTTTGTAATTTGTAATGGGCAAAATATATGTATTCTTAATGGCTTTGATTTAATTTGGAAACAAGGAAACTCAACAGAAATGTTAACACAAAAATCACACTGAAACGGACTTTTTAGGTGACATACATATATACATTTGGAGATGTTTCTTTCTTGTCTAGTGTGCTTAACTTCAGAACAAACTAACGAAAGTTGTCAATTCTGTTGTTCATTATTGTTTGCATTTTGTTTAATGTCACTTCATAACTGTTCTTAGACACAAGATCATATTTTTTGTGGAGGTTCAAATCTTTAGGGTAGTGTTGTAGGATTTAACTGAAACAACCACCCGATCTCCTGTGTATTTTGGACTCTTGCGTTGATCTGCAGCTTCAGCTTCTTCCTTGCAGTGCAGATTACATTGTTAGTGTCCGTTTTTTGGTTTCCCACAAAAATTGCTGTTCTGAAAGGAGTTGGCCTGCTTGTTTAAAACTTTCAATAATGCAATTTTAAGACAACTAAACATATCTAATTTACTTTAATTTTCTTTGTTTATATGTTAAAAATGTGCTTTTCGTATCAGAAAGCACCTGTAGGCTGTTGGCCATGCTGCCATTTAAAATGTGTGCCATTAAAATGTAAATTTAGAAATATATGAATTATTTCTTGTATCTTTTGTACTTGTGTTTTTTCTCTCTCTCTCTCTCTCTCTCTCTCTCTCTCTCTCTCTCTCTCTCTCTCTCTCTCTCTCTCTCTCTTTTTGTGCATTGTATATCTTGTTAACAAATACATAATGTACATGTATTAATGTACACACACTTAACAGTTCCGACCCGCCTCTTATTTTTTTCCTTGAAAACTTTAATAACACATAACAAATGAACCCCATTGCACCACCTTACTTTTCTTCCCTACTTGCTCTACAGATCTCTCAGTCTATATTTTAATTCCAACTCCCTCCTCCTCAGTTATAGCTGTAAGTTTATGCATGAATCAAATCAAATTGACTTGTCACAACAAACGTGCATGGTTATATCAGCATTTTTTTTATTTTTTAAGTTGAAAATAAATGGGTTTACCTTTAATTCACGTGAGAAATGTCGAAAGTAGAAAGGGAATGAACTCTATTCGTCCTAAAACCGGAGACGAAAGTAGTTGTCGAGCCCCAAAGTTCATTATGACGGATATGACGTCGCTCACATTGGAAAACCTGGTGTTTTCCATGTTTACTTGTGACGTACCCGTAACTAAAAATAACTCCGAAATTTTTTTTTTTCGTCCCTGCTGACACTCTCTATTATACAAAGCAACTACAACGCGAAATCAAATCAAAGGTAAACACACTCTGTTATTGCATACTTTGCAAAACAAAACGAACGGATCTATCGCGCGCGTCTCAAACG
The DNA here is from genome assembly GCA_036898135.1 of Oncomelania hupensis. Classification (NCBI taxonomy): domain Eukaryota; kingdom Metazoa; phylum Mollusca; class Gastropoda; order Littorinimorpha; family Pomatiopsidae; genus Oncomelania; species Oncomelania hupensis. Next base: position 26,465,252 of record CM072520.1, read on the forward strand.
TAACAGACTCAGATTCTAGGATTTACCTTGTTATATTTCGACAGCATCACCCAGCTTTCTTCAGCCTACTGAAGTTGATCATAGACTTTAGATTCATTAACGCTTCCACCAACCGCAGAAGGTAAAATGGAAGGCGACATATGTCGAAGCCTTGGGGTACAATGTTAAAACCATTGAGACGGTAAAAAATATGTCTAATAGAGAAAGGACCACAAGACCAAGTCTAAAATCACTTAGGTGAAAAGACGTTATATTATTAAAGAAAGAGAAAGAAAGAAAGAAAGTCCAATGAACCCATTTACTCTATTGGACCTCTTCGTTTGCATCATTTCAAGGATTTTTTTTCTCCTAGATTTACCTTCTTTTTTCCAGTCTGCATCCAGTAGTTTGTAGCAGCACTCTAAGCCCCGTACGTAAGCCTTACATGTACACATCCTACTTAAACAGGCAATAGCTTAAAGGTCAACATCATTGAAACATAAAACTGAGCACAAAATATCTACATAATAAAAGAAGTCACATGCCAAACAACTTTTTTCCGAAAAATACTGCCTTTTTAAAATATTTAATAAAATCTACTTCGAATAAACTTTTGCACCTTCGAAAAGCCCGCTCACGTGACCACATGGCTCGTGACGTCAACGCCTGTAGACAACAATGGAGTCCGATAGTGCCCCCTCTCTATCAAAACGCAGGAAAACGAAGAGCAGTGGCCTATATTGTGCCGTTGCGGGTTGTACAAACAAACAAGCGGATGGGTTAACATTGCATACGTTTCCAAAAAACGAAGAAGTGCGAAATAAGTGGGTGAGATTCGTGCAGGAAAAGCGTGTAAACTTCGGTCCGAAGTAAGCAATTTGCGCAAAACACTTCGCTGAAGACTGCTTCCCCCCAAGTGCCACTTTAATTAATGCGGAGCTTTGGGATGAAAACAATACAGACATTAAAGCCTGGTTCTGTTCCAACGATCCAAAGGCCGTGTGCCATTGCAACAAGCGCCTCAACAACAGCAACAGTGATTCAAGTTACTAGTACTAGTAGTAGGCCTACTAGTACTGCTTCAACTTCAACTGTGAACTACAGTCACAGTGGCTACTACACATCCATCGTCTGCTATCAGTTTGCCGCGTGTCAGGAAAGTCAGAGGAGCTTTTATTTATTTATTTATTTATTTATTTATTTATTTATTTATTTATTTATTTAATCGTTCTTATATAGCGCTTTTCCAGCTCAAGAGCTGCTCAAGGCGCTGGCCGATACAGGATCTAACTCAAGCCGCACGAGACACCCACCCGCAGCTTTTCAGAAAAGGGAACGCAAGAGGGTATGTATTCACTGGTCTAGCTCGTATAATTATTTGTTTATTATTACAATTAGTACTCGGGGGTCGAATTCGTTTCTAACAGAAGAGAGCACTGCTGTAACACGACAGATCGAGTGAAGAAACACTGCTTGTCTCGCTTGTAACTTCTTCGCAATCGGCCATTGTATTCAGCTGCTGACGTCACTGCGAGGGGAGATCAGCGATAGCTGCGTTTTAGATTATTACTTCCCTTACTCTTAATTACAGGTAGGAAATCCCACTTTCAGTGATCGATATCTATTAAACGGTAGAGCTTTGCTTACCGAATTTTTTGCATCTGGTATTATTTAGTAAAGTTCTTTCAGCAGAAACTTTTTGACCGAGCACTGTGGTTGACCTTTAACGGTATACTATCTTGGCCGGTTGGAACGGCTGTACAAAGAAGAGAGGGCGTGAACAGATCAATAAGACTGCCGTTTTACACTGTCCACAAAGACCCTCCAGTCTTGGCCACAATGACCGCTGGCCAGTTCTATCATTGGTACCCATCGCAAGAGGCCAGTGCAGAGTATTAGAGCCGGAATGCGCGATTAATTCCAAGGCGTTGTTGCGTTGAAGATATTTTTCAGTTCATGGGGATTCCGGCTGTCTGTATTTGACCCCCTTTTTACTGTCTGTCTGTGTCTCTGCCTGTGTTTGTCTGTCTGTCTCTCGGGCAATTATACCCGCTGGTAGTAAACTGCAAATAAAACAACAGTCGAAGAACTATCAATTTACAACTATAGATTATATTGGCCTCACGCCACGTACAACATGTCAGAAGTATTACTATAATGAGTTTTACAAGAAACAATGGATGATTGATTCTATGTCTTTCCCAAATAATGTATGATTAAAAGAATTCACACGAATTGACATCATCTAAAACGCACACACACACACATACACACACACACACATCCACACATACAAAAGATAATTTCAACAATTGCATTTTATAATTATTCTATTCCTTGAAAGCTAACATGCGAGAATTTTGGCATGATTTTTTAATGCCATTTTGTTATTTATTTAATTCTTCCTCACTTCTGCAATTGTAGTTTTTGGAATGTAAAATCTTCTTCCTTTATTTACCGTCTTTCACTCCTGCCTTCCTTTCCCCCTAAATCACTAGCTCTCCCAGTACTTGCTTGTCGTCAAAGCAATAAAACGGCCATTGCCACGAGACACATTTCGATACCTCGCTGGTCAGTACCGCGTGTTCGTTGGGCCGGACTAAAGAGGTCAATACAAACGCCCTTCACGACCGTAGTACAACTAGAAATGACCACTAGAGAAATTACTGACCAACAATACAATTACGCCACGGCCAAGGTAGGAGAGGTAGAAGGAAGGTGCAGTAATAGGGGATAGCGAACAACGTGAATGAACATTGAGGTTTAACGTCTACACCCACCATTGGCGATATGGCAGACGGGGATAACCGTCCCAGGGAAAGAGGGGTAGGGACCTGAATCAACACTGAACCACCAGAGCAATCATACTGCTAAAATGGACAGTAAAAATGGCCACATTTTATATCGCCCACCACGGGATTCGAACCTGGGTCATCGGTGTGCCAGGCGAACGCTCTACCACTTGAGCTACGGCGGTGGGACTAATGAACAACGTCTTGTAGTTTGCATAATGTGGGAATTTGGATTGGGTAAGATTGAAAGGTCTTTCTTTTCTTTTACCTTGTCGACTTTTAGTCGTGTGTGTTCTTTTGGTGATGATGATGATGATGATGATGATGATGATGATGATGATGATGATGATGATGATGATGATGATGATGATGATGATTTTTTTCCTTTTGATGTTACGACCGTGTTGCTGCTGCTGCTGACGATGATGATGGTATTGGTGGTGGCGATCATGATGATGATGACGATGATGACGATGATGTCTCTGCTGCTGCTGCCGATGGTGATGATGACGACGACGATGATGATGCCTCTGCTGCTGCTGCCCATGATGATGATGATGATGATGATGATGATGATGATGATGATGATGATGATGATGATGATGATGATGAGAGCAAACCACATTCATGCGCTCAGTCTTTCTCATTACTATCATTTTCTTGTTGTTGTTGTTATTGTTCTTCTTCTTCCGTCTCTCTCTCTCTCTCTCTCTCCTCTCTTTTTCTCTCTTTCTTTACTATACCTCCTCTTTCCCTCTCTCTTTCTGGTAACCATAGTGACACAGATTGATGCCAGACTGGATTTGCTAAGGATCGGGTCAAAAGCTGAGAGCTAGCTTCAGTCCACAGAGCAAGCAGTCCCAAATAGCCAGCAGTGATGCCTAGGACGCTTAAACTTTTTCTTTGACCCACTGTGGTACCTCAGTGGTGGAGCGGTTCGCCTGGCACACCTGATGACCCAGGTTCTAATCCCGTGATAAAGGTGTCCATTTTTTCCCCACTGTCGACCTTAGCAGTATGATTTCCCTCGTGGTTCCATGTTGATTTCGGTCCCTAGCCTTTCTTCCCTTAGGAGGGTCAACCGTATCGCCAATGTGGACGTTAAACTTCAATGTTCATCGATTCAATCGTGTCATTTGGTTACTGATAATTTAAACACGCCATGAAATGTAACTGCTGGGAGTAAGAACGGGGCAGCTTTGGAGGGGGATGGTGTCCATTTTAGCAGTATGATTGCTCTGGTTGTTCAGGGTTGATTTAGATCCCTACCCCTCTTTCCCTGGGATGGTTATCCCCGTCTGCCATATCGCCAATGGTGGGTTTAGACGTTAAACCTTAATGTTTATTCATTCCTCGTAGCGTCTACCAGTGGTTAGTGATTCTGTGATCTTAATGCCAGATTAATTTGCATGATCCAGTACTCTACACAATATTCAAGACAGAATAATTAGATGTATCACTGTAAAGATGGGTGCACATACATTACGATCTAAAATTGAAAACCTTTCAATGTAATACAATTAACATACAAATAATGAGCGTTTACGAGCGATGTCTTCAACAATGTTGGAAGGCTGTTGAAGCACAAAAATAGAACACCCATGACCTGTCAAATGAAGTCAAGAATTCTTCATTCCGATTAAATAGAAGATGTGGGTCACATCAGTACAGTTTTACGAGGACTACAGATATTAATTAAAATCATCAATATTGAGGCAAGTGAGCGCATTTCATTGTTGAAGAGACTTATCATAGCAGCTCCTCGCCTTACAGTCGTTGACTCGTGAGTTTAAACTCTAAGTAGAAATCTCTACAACTATAGTGTATGCAAGACACGCGATCGAGCCTGCGGTCAAGAGGTTAATGTAACAGCGCTGTGCATTAATTTAACCCTGGCTACGCTGACAGGTCTTGAATAGAATACTGCACAAGTCCATCACAGCTTGTGGAGGTGAATAATGAACGCTGCATCCACACCCCTTAGATATTCGTCTACGATGATGAATTTGATGCACCTTCCGCAGTTGTCTACTGTAGTAGTAGTAATAGTAGTAGTAGTAGTAGTAGTAGTAGTAGTAGTAGTAGTAGTAGTAGTAGTGTTCTTACTTATATAGCGCTTTACCAGCTCAAAAGATGCTCAAGGCGCTGATCGCAAAGTATATGTCTCTAACTTGCACCCGTTATAGAGTCCAGCACTTTTGTTTTCTTCACAACAATTTCTTCCCACTTTCAGCGATATTTAATAATAATAATAATAATAATAATAATAATAATAATAATAATAATAATAATAATAATAATAATAATAATAATAATAATAATAATAATGATGATGATGATAATGATGATGATGATAATAATAATAATAATAATAATAATAATAATAATAATAATAATAATAATAATAATAATAATAATAATGAATGCTATACGCGCCTTCTTCATAAATCAGACTCAAAGCGCGGCAACATACATGCTCACCTGTTACCGACACTCCTACATACACAACAAACACACATTCATGCCTCAAACATGTTGTATAAAGGCAAGTCACTTCTTCGGATGAGAGTATAAACCGAGGTTTAGTCTGCACACGCACGCATTCCATCGCATGGACTTTAAAGATCCTGACGCTCATGTCCTAGACGTGTGAGTGCCGGCTACACAAATACACCTAGCACGCGCTTCGTCCCTTCTTCCAATCCCCGATCGCCCAGGATTGTGCTCAGTCGTCCGGGCGTCAGACTATGCGCCAAAAGATCTGCAAGTGGACGCTTCGGGCGGCTCGAGTTAGATCTTGTATCGGCCAGCCTCTTGAGCGGCTCTTGTGCTGAAAAAGCGCGATGTAAAAGTAATTAAATAAATAAAATTAATTAATTAATTAATATAAGACGGAAAGGAAATCAAATTGTATTTTGAAATTTTAGACAGATTGCATCCAATACCGTTATTGAAGGGAGGTAGGAATCCGGAGTACCCAGAGAAAACCCTCGGTGAGCTGATAGTCTCGTCCCTAAGTTCGTTTCCTGCGGGGTTCGAACCCATGACCTTCGGCATAGGAAACCAGATTACTATCCGCTGAGCTACTAGGCCGCCCCACTTGAAATTATCCGATCTGCACTGTACTGACCCAAAGTTAAAGCTAGGTGATCTGCTGTCAAAATAAGAAGTATTTGAATATAACGGGACTTAATATACCCCAGCTGTGATGTCTAGTTAGGAAGTAAGGAAATCTCTCTATATAAACAGATTTTTTTTTAAAAACGGCCCATCGCCGTAGCTCAAGTGGTACAGCGTTCGCCTGGCACACCGATGATGACCCAGGTTTGAATCCCGTGGTGGGCGAAATAAAATGTGGCCATTTTCACTGTCCATTTTAGCAGTATGATTGCTCTTGTTGTTCAGTGTTGATTTAGGTCACTAAGCCTCTTTCCCTGGGATGGTTATCCCCGTCTGCCGTATCGCCAATGGTGAATGTAGACGTTAAACCTCATTGTTCATTCAAAAAAACGGTATTTCGACATAACCGGACTTAATATATCCGAGTTGAGCGGCAGTGACCCAAAGCAGGAATATAGTTAGAAAGCCAAATCATCTGTATTTGCGTATCATGATGAAATCGTGAAATTGCCGAATACCTGCAATCGGCAGCCGAATTGCCGATTTCGTGAAATTGGAAGCCCAGTGGCCGATTTCGTGAAATTGGCAATAGCTTGCCGAGAACGCAAATTCGGCAGGCTGTTGCTGAAATTGTGAAAAGGTTTTTCAACATTGACAAATTCGTGAAATAGGCAAAATAGTTACTGTAACATAAAACTAAATTTTGTTGTCCGTGTCAAAGATACAAGATACAAGAAAACTTTATTATCTCACTCGGAGAAATTAAGACATGTTTTGCAGGCAGTCAAAGGACGTCATCAATCAATAATAAACAGAAAACATAACTCCTGTGCCCTACACAGTTGGCACTTCACATTCTTACTGGACATCTAAGTGTCAAGTCATTGTCGCAAACACACACCCATACACACACACACACACACATACACACACAATCGCATGCACGCACTACGCACGAACTCACCACGCACGCACGCACAGAGAAGGAGAGAAAGAGAGAGAGAGAGAGAGAGAGAGAGAGAGAGAGAGAGAGAGAGAGAGAGAATTTGGAAATGTATTCCGGGGAAAAGCATTAACTCAATTGTTAAAATAAAAAGTAGATCTAACACCACGTGAACACTTGTAAATACACGCACAGATACCACCCATCACGTAATTATTATGATGTCGGTGTTCAACATCGTTCATTGTTGCCGACTTCGCATAATCTGCCAAAACGTCGATTTCAGGAAATCGGTGGTGTGTTTCTCGAATTTGTCAACTTTGAAAAGCCTATTTATTATTTTGGCAACAGCCTGCTGCATTCGAGTTCTCGGCAAGCAATGGCCAATTTCAGGAAATCGGTACTCAGTTACCGAATTCACGACCGAATTGACGAATTCGGTAATTTCACGATTTCGTTACGATATATACACAGCTTTAGATTAAACAGTATTTCAATATAACCAGACTTGCATATCCGATCTGCACTGTAGTGACCCAAAACAGCAAGTTAGATAGTGAAGCTAGGCTATCTGTATACAAAGCTGAAAAAAGTGGTAATTTCAATATAACCGGAATTCATATATCCGAGCTGCGCTGTAGTGACCCAAGGCAGCAATCAGGTTAGGAAGCTAGGTCATTTGTATACCCAGCTGTGCATACTGGACAGAGATAGGAGAGAGAGCAGACGCATCCATACTAATGTGTTGATTTAATCGACAGTTGACTTCCCACCCTTGTTTCAATGACACTGCTTTCATGACTGATGGCGTCGAAGAGGAAATGGATGGATGAATGGATTGATGGAAGGGGAAGAGGGTGGAAGACGAGAGGAATGAAAGCGAAGAGGAGATTGAATTATTATTATTATTATTATTATTATTATTATTATTATTATTATTATTATTATTATTATTATGATTATGATTATTATGATTATTATTATTATTAATCTGTCTATCCATCGATCCATACATTCTTTTCCATTCCCAGCCAATCTAATCTAATCTCTATACCTAGCTATCTTTGTGGTTGTTGTTGTTCATGTATAGCGGGTTTCTTTATCTTAAGGACTGCACGTGGCGCTGTCCCAAAAAGGATCTATCTCTAAGCCGCTCTAAGTTGTTTGTAGATTATAGTCACACGACACTTTCGCATATAGGTGACTACTGGACCGATTTATACTGACACCAGCGGGCCAGTTGTTGGTAAAGGGGAAAATAACATGATCACACGTTGACCAATCCGGGATTTGAACCAGCGACCTTTCGGTTACTAGCAAGACGCTCTTACCAACTGAGCGACCCGGCCCCACAGCCGCTCTAAGGGCCAACATGCAGCTTTTAAGCGCCTCATCTGACGCTACAGAAAACGGAACGCGGAGTCGTCGAGAAGGGACCTCGACCTAGCGCTTGCTGAATGTGTTAGTATTTCTGGCACTCGATCCGTCTTGGACATGAGCGTCAGGATCTTTAAAGTCCGTGGCATGCATGCGTGCACAGACTAGTCGATGGTGACAGTGACGGTGGTTGTAGTGACGATGACGATGGTGTCTCATGGAATGTTTCTATTATTTTCTCAACCTTAATCTTGAACCATTGACATGGCTTTTGTGAATTTGTAAGGTGTTCGCTGAAGATGGCAATGATGATGATGATGATGATGATGATGATGATGATGATGATGATGATGATGATGATGATGATGGTGGTGGTGGTGGTGGTGGTGGTGTAAGGGTGGTGGGGGGGTTGGTGGGAGTGGTGGAGAGGATGAAGATGATGGAAGAGGAATATGGTCACTTTACAGGTCTACATCATCATCGTCGTCGTCATCAGCAATGCTCTCTCTCTCTCTCTCTCTCTCTCTCTCTCTCTCTCTCTCTCTCTCTCTCTCTCTCTCTCTCTCTCTCTCTCTCGCTTTTTCTCTCACTCTCTCGCTTTCTTTCTCGCTTTCTCTCTCTCTTCCTTTCTCTCTCTCTCTTTCCTTTTCCTCCGTTTCGCTTCCCTCCATCCATCATCATATTTTAATTATTATTGCTGTTGTTGCAGTAGTGCTTGTGCTAAGCCAGCGTGCGTCGTGTGTTAACTTGACGCTGATTAAGATATGTGTAATCACAGATTGTAACCCCGTATCTCATAAAGGGGGCTGTCTCAAAATCGCGAAATGTGAGTGGTGTTGAGACAAGACTAGCTAGCCTAAACCGAACCCCTACTTCACAATGGCCCCTTACACTCTGCATGTGAGCCAATGCGTGACTATGTGCCGGAGCGTGACGACATTCTCAGGGCTCTGGCTGCATCTGTGACGTAACCGTGGTGCGCCAGACGCGTCACGGGCCGCTGACGTCACTGACAGGAGTTAGGTCATAATGATGATGTTGCTACATTGTGGTCGTGGTTCAGTTGCGAGGTTTTGAACTTTTGACTTCACTGTTCATGTTTCAAATTATTGAGGAAAAAAAAACAACAAACTATGTTAATTGTATTATTACCAATGCGAGTACAGGCGTCCCTAGAAACAAGTTTCGCCGGACTTTTCTGTATTCCTCCCCTTTTGCGATGTAATGATTACGTAACACAATTGGATGTGTCATATGACTATGACGTAACTGGCTTGTTACGTAATTTGTTTTGTGGACTGGGACAAACGACTGACTGATAATTAATTACCCCGAAATGAATCATTATAATCAGCAATATCAGCATTTGTTTCCACTGTGGCGCTTATCAGGCCTCCTTAGGTCATCGCGACCTGCTTTGCCAAAAATGATTTGCTGATTTTTTGCAAAAACGGGTCTCCTATATGTGTTAATGTGTATGCGGAATTATTATCAAACTGTTATATTTTTTACTGTGCACCTAATATGTGGTGGAGATAATGATATAGATTCTCTCCAACCCCCTTCCTCCTTCATCATCACCAGCAGCAGCAGCATCTGCTCTCTCTCTCTCTCTCTCTCTCTCTCTCTCTCTCTCTCTCTCTCTCTCTTGATTGAAATTTTTTGAAATTTTCTCTCTCTCTCTTTTCCCGTTTCCTTCTCTTCTCTCTCTCTCTCTCTCTCTCTCTCTCTCTCTCTCTCTCTCTCTCTCTCTCTCTCTCTCTCTCTCGCTCTCTATTCATTTCATAGTTTAAAGGCAGGGTCATGCAGGCTTCATGCAGAACTGGAATTGGAAAGTAGAGAACACTGACAAATATAGATGGCACTATTCTTTCAAGTCTCAGGTTGACACCGAGCGATCGTGGGTACAAAGAGTGTTTTCCTCGTTTTAGACTCAGAGTATGTGGCTTTAAAAATAATATGTTGTGGTTTGCAGACAGGAGAAATGAAAACAATAGGTGTCCAGTATGTGGTAAAACTGAAGAAGACGAATTGCACTTCGTTTTATTGTGAAAGCGTGTGATCATTTACGACCGAAAACCAAAACTTTGATTTCGATTAAACACCGCCCAACTAGGCTCGACATTTCTTTCTTGTTGGCATGCAAATATGAAGGTAATGAATGTGTTGGGTCTAGCGAAATATATTGCTCTCCTATCCTATCCCGTAACTCAAAAAGGTCGTTGGGGCATCACAGATGATCGTTTAACCAGTGTACTCCATCTGTCTCTGTTCTCAGCAACCCTCATGGCTTCGTTCAGTGTCAAGCCAGTCCATTCTCGAATGTTGTCCTCCCACCCATTTTTTGGTCTACGTCTTCTTCTGCCTCATTGCACCGTGCCTTGCAGGATGGTTTTTGCAAGGTCTGGTGCTCTGATGATGATGTGGCCATACCATCGGAGTTTCCGTTTCTTCACCACTGTGAGCATGTCATCATGTTGTCCAATGGCTTGTGTGATGGTTTGTCGGACTTCGTTGTTGGTGATGTGTTAGGTATAGGAAATGCCCAGAAGTCTTCTGTAGCACCTCATCTCCATGCTTTGTATTCTTCGTTGTAGATCTTCTGTGAGGGTCCATGTTTCGCAAGCCTATAGGAAGATGGAGGTGACAAGGGAGCGCAGCAGCCTTACCTTGGAATGTGGACTTAAGGTCCTGTGTTTCCAAATGGGCTTCAACCTTGTCAGGGCAGCAGTTATTTGTGCGATCCTGGAGAGGACTTCCTGTAGGGAACCATTGTCTGATACAATGGCTCCTAAATATTTGAAGCTGTGCACGGTGTTGAGGGATTGGCCTTGGACTTTGATGTCCATGTTGATGCCATTGGTGTTGTTGGTCATCATTGCAGATGCTATGAAATTGCGAAACAAACTGCTGGAAATTAGTTCTTTATGTGTCATGATGATCCTGTGTAAATATCTAAATCTGCATGCAAAACTGTGTTGATTTGATAGAGCGGTAGACCGATCACTTTGAGCACAAAAATCAGTAATGGTCGGGGAGTAACTGAATATAAAGAGTGGATGCGTGCACTTGTTTGTCCTGTAATGATTTGAGAGTATACTCTGTTTAAAAAAAGAGGAAACGTGGAGAGGAAAAGAGTGGATGAGCGCATTTTTGAAATAATGTTTTCTTGTCGATATTTCATATACTTTATAATATTATTTCCCTGTCCCTGTCGAACAGGTTGGGTAGCGATCTAACCTGTCCGGCAGCCGGTTCTACCTGTCCAGGACAATCGAACAGTCGATTGTGTCGAGCCCTGTACCCTAGTAGGAACTCTATGGTCGTAAATGTGTAACTGCAGTTTTTTTTAGATCACGTATTATACCTCTTGGCGTCCACAATCACGTAAAAGAGTGCCAGGGAGCGGGTCTGATCACGTAATGGTTTTTCTTGGAAGAGGTCTGAAAACGTAAAGAAGTTTTTCAGCGGAGATACGTTCATGGAGGCTATCGCAACTTGCGCAACGTGCTTACGTAAGTTCCGCATTTTTTTGAAGTTGTTGTCTGTTCTGAGATTCGACGATCATTAGCAGGAATTGCAACGTTCAAGTGCCTATGGATTTCCGTAGCAGACGACCGATCCGCAAGGGAAGAAACTCTACTTTGGGTTCTTTGAACAGAACCGAGTTAAAAAAGTGAAACAGGTTGGCTGTCGAAAGATTGGCTAAGAAAATCGCTATTAAGAGTGTTTCAAGGCACCTGGACACAGACCTGCTACATGATGCTGAACAAGTGTTCCGCAGTGACAGGAACCGTATCAAAATTTGTTGTAAATGGAAGACTTGTTCAGCAGCTTGATAGTCATTTTCTTGGCCACCCTTTTGCATTAGGCATATGATAATTATCTTGAATCCGAGTTTCTTTGCTGTCAAGGGCAGGGTGAGCATGATTGAAACCAAGACACTGGCTGATCTTCTGTATGTGAGTTTAGATTGTGTTTTAATTCAATTCATGCTATGAGTAGCATGTGATGAGTCTGGAACTTATTAATGTAACTGTTGTTGCATCCTTTTGTGCGATTTCAAAATGACAAATTAAAGTTGCTGCAGCCTTACTTATGCAATTAACAAGCGTGAAGTGATGAACACAGTACACAAAAAAAGACAGTTAAAATTGTTACACATGTATTAACTAATTTTGTTCTAATTTTGTGAAGAGAACGTCTCTCTCTCTATCTCTCTTTCTTTGTTGTTGTGGACACTAAACAGTAGGCATGTACACGAAAACAATATTGTTATCTTGGATATTTTAAAATGTTATTAAGTCAAGAACAGTCTGTTTTGCTTCACCGCACACTAGACGCTGTCACAATATCATATGTCACGATGTCAAGAAACTTGCATACAAATTAAAGAAGCAAAAACAACAATGTACTTGCGAATGGTTGTACAATTTGAAAATCCAACTGGAGGTATGAATACCTTTTTTTAAGAATCTAAAACACTGAAACTTATATGCCGTATTAGAAGACTTATAAGCATAAATTTTAAACGTATATAATACACCGTAATGAGAGCCCCGCAGGCGTATATATTTGAATTTCTGCACGTTGTGCGACCCTGCATACATTTACAAGAAGAACATTTTTAGCTGTTATTGTGCTTTAAGCAATTTGCCAAATGCTCGAACTGTTTTTATCGCGGCGTCGCATCATAAATGTCTAGACAGGTTGCTTTTATAATAGGGTGGGTGGTGAAGGGGGGTGGGGGTGATGGGGGTTAATAGGGGTGGGGATGGAGTGAGGTAATTGGGGAATAGCTTTGTTTTTATTTTTGGTGGGTGGAGTGTGTTTGTGTGTGCGTGTGGGGGGCAGGGTGGGAGGGTAGGTGGGGGGATTATGTCTGTGTGTTCCCCTCTCTACTGACCTCCTAAAGAGTGAGTTCTAGGCAAGCATGACTTCATTAAAACTCGATTTAAAAAGTTCTATAATAGATATAGTCTATTTACGGAATAGTCATAGACAATGTTAATGGTTGTGACAACCAAGAGAATCGAACCTATGACGACCTGCTTAAGCTCATTCTTTCATGTAATTATTTATACCCAACTTTCTTACTTTTTATTGTTTGTTGCTTGCTTGAGCCAAAGGCAAATTTATGTTATTGTGGTGGTTGCTGCTTCTGCTTTATACCTGACATTACAGTGGTAGATCTATTGTATTGAATTGTGTGTTGTATTGTACTACTACAATTACTGCTACCACCACCACTACTACTACTACTATCTACTACTACCACTATCACTACTACTAACTACTACTACTACCACCACTACTACTAACTCCTTCTACTACTACTACTAAATACTACTATTAAATCTACTATTACCCCCTCTACTCCTACTACTACTGCTACTACTAATACTACTAACTACTACTACTACTACTACTACTACTACTACTACTACTACTACCATTAACTACTACTAAATGCTAACTACTACTATTACTACTACTACTACTACTACTACTAAAACATTTCATAAATCGCAAATCCAAACTAAGCGTTTGTTTGTTCACGCATTTACACACGCATGCACTCGCATAATATAGAATACAGAGAGAAAGGGAGAGATTTTGTCTTATATAGCGCACTTACAAGCTCAGAGAGCTTCTCAAGGCGCTGGCCCGTAATATCCAGCAATCACAAAATAGTTTCCTGAAGTCAGGATTGGAACCCACGTCGCCCAAGACGCACTCACACAAGTCGTGCGCTCTGACCACTGAGCTATCCCTGCCGCTATCAAGTTATGATGTAACATATTGTATTGTATTGTATTGTATTGTATTGTATTGTATTGTATTGATCTCAGCACGCTAGCACTGAGCAGTGAGTCGATGTACTGTACACATTGTATTGATGTTTGAGCCCGTTTACTCAGCTACAGAATATCACCATATTGCTCGACACACTTATGTGCTACTCTGAAGCAGTTCGAGTCGCTTGCACTAATGGAGAAATTTAGTTTAATGACCTTCATATCATTAGTATCCCGCGCACTATCACGTGACTTGAGGGACTCCGGAGTGGAGCACTTGGAGTGGAACTACAAATTGATATGTGGCCCGTTTAATGAGGACATATTCTCTGATTCTGCTAAAGTCACACGTGAACGGGTTCACCGGTCCGGAGGTTCTTTGATCGTTCCCCGCTTCATCGAGTGTCGTCGTTGTCATTGATGTTGTTGCCACCTGCTGTCTCGTCGCTGATGGACATAGAACGCGTGCATTTTATTTGCTAGTGAGACCTTGTTAGCGCATCAGCGCAAGTTAGGTGGACCTTTATGAAGACCAAATGCACATATTTATGGCGATAATGTGTAATGTTACTTTATATCCTTTTATTTTATTTTATTTTATTTTATTGTTTACTCTTTTGTATCTATGACACTATGTGGAATTATCATTTCTGGTTAGTTCAAAAGTCTAGTCATAGTTTTGGAAAACGCTTTTTTTTAAAATCTAGAATTATTATGTCGGAGAGAAAGATTAGTACTGCTTCTAGTTCAAACAGGTCAAGCATCGAATAAAGTGTTAATTATCTTATTGTGTTTCTCTCGGGCGGTAATCATTGCTCTCTCTCTCTCTCTCTCTCTCTCTCTCTCTCTCTGTCTCTCTCGCTCACACACACACACACACTCTCTCTCTCTCTCTCTCTCTCTCTCTCTCTCTCTCTCTCTCTCTCTCTCTCTCTCTTACTCGCTCTCCCTGTCCGTTAATTTTGATTTCAAAAAAATGTAATCCCTTATTCCATATAGGACGAGATTGAGAGAGAGAGGGGGGGGGAGAGAAAGAGAGAGTACATCAACCATACTAAGTAGAGAGGGAGAGAGAGCATGAAAGAGATAGTACTTCTACCATATCAGGTTTCATATCGAATGTTCCCTGAAGTACCACGTTCTTTTTTCCCCGCACTTGCGTGAAAAAAAAGAAAAAGAAAGAAAGAAACAAAGAAAGATAAAAAAAAATAACCCTTATTCAATATGCCTGTGAGTCACGGCCGTGGTATAGACGTGTTAGCCCGTAGCGGTCTTAGCGTAGCACTGCATCTAATTACATCACCGATGCCCCAGGGGAGGAGTCGCTTCCCTTGAGATCGCCATTTTGAAAGGGGAGAGCACTACGGGTTTTGAAAAGGTTGAACAAGAGTGATCCATCTTACTCACACCGGACACTCTCTCCATTATTCTTTTTCAACTAGCTCGGGGCGAGGGCCTGCGGTCCTTTTAACCCTCCAAACTCCAACTCGGATGCATCTTCTGACCCTACCAACCCCAGTGACAGCTGATCAAAACACCACATCCAGACATTAGAGAAATTGAGCGTGCGTTCGTAATGATGAGAGTAGCGTAAGCCTATCGTTTCGAGAACTACTTTTGGTCTTGACGTCACAGCTTTTTGCGCAGTGCAAAGGTTAAAGTGCGTGGGTTACGGCTGTCTGGCCTATTTGCCTTACGAGTGACCGTGAGAAACGGGATTTATACGAACGCTGAAATCGTAAGTAGTTTGTATCGACATTTGTAATTTTTCAACTGTAATGTATTATTTTCTCGATAGTTCATTGTCTTAGGAATGAAGTTATCATAACTTTTGGTTGATGTGTTAGTGAGGAAAGTGTTTTTACAGATCTACACGCAACCAACTCGAATGTCTTGTTTAGAGTGACATGCCGGCCATGCGGCCGCAAATAGAAAGGGACCTCACGCTTGAATGTAATAATTACGTCATACGCATAGTGTTGCCTCCCTTCTCATTACAAATGTGAGTTTTCACGCGATTACACTTACGGTACGGACAGTATATAAGGACTTGCGCTCAATCCCTCTTTCTAAAGTACGTATCATTTTCGTAGTCGTAGGGTACTAATTTGCATTTACTGTAGTAATACACCAACGATGCTCTACGGCTACGTTACGGAAAGCAATTACGAACGCACGCTCAATTTCTCTAATTTTACTGAAGAGCGGTAGCAAATGTTGTTGTGTAATAACAGTTACCTATTTGCACCATAACAACTTTTTAACATAACAGCTATAAAGCCGCTATGATCCAAATAGTTTCTGTTGCCATACAATAAATCTAATCAATTATACTGTAAATCTGCATCGTCGACAAACACATTGATAACTGATCAATATTCTGCATCGTTGATTGATTGATTGATTGATTGTTGCTTTAGGTCCAGCGGACTCCCCCGAGCCAAATCAGGACCGGACAACCCCCGATCCGCATAAAAGATCTGCCGAAACAACCATAGTGGGAAAATTGAATGCCCTCCACCGGCCAGTCACTTTACAATAAAGACATCCCACGCAGGGGACGGCTGAGGCTTTACCCCAACTACTCGAACCCCCGGTTACAAAAACAAAATAGAATACAAACATCATTATAAATTATCAACAAAACACATACATATAAAATGCCTATATTGCTAAATAACAACATCATAGGAAGCACTAGTGACCACCCGGCAGAAAGCGTCCAACACTCCCAAGCTGATCCAACAGACCTCATACACAAACAAGGAGTCTTGTCCAGGAAGAGTTTTCAAGAAAAAAGGTAGGTCATTGATCTAGCGAAGAAGAAGATAGTATAGCAGAGTGATAGGACAGAGCAGGAATGGGAAAGAGCAAATGAGGAAGACAGCGACAGTGGGAATTTAAAGCACTAAATTTCCAGAAAGTGGGGATACTATTTATACTGAAACCCCCGGCACTCCAACGGGGGTACTGTTGCCGCAGTGAATCTGTCATGCCTATAAAGGAAAGACAGGTTTTCAACTGGGGCTTTCACTTTTCCCTTTATAGGTTAGAACAATCTACAGTGGCAAGATTGCTCATAACCCCAAGGGGTAATATTCTGCACCAAGACATATATATGTAATGTACTGGTATTGTATTGTGTTGCTAAGAATAGTTTTGCATTGAATTGTATTGTATTGTATATTCCATCTTCTTATACCTTGCAAAACATGGACCTTCACATCAGATCTACAACGAAGAATACAAAGCGTGGAGCTGAGATGCTACAGAAGACTTCTGGGCATTTCGTGTACCCAGCACATCACCAGCAACGAAGTCCGACAGACCATCACACAAGCCATTGGACAACATGATGACATGCTCACAGTGGTGAAGAAACTGAAACTCCGATGGTATGACCACGTCACCAGAGCATCAGGCCTTGCCAAAAACCATCCTGCAAGGCACAGTGCAAGGAGGTAGAAGAAGAGGGACAAAGGGGACACAGAGAAAGGGGTTGGAGGACTACACTCGAGAATGGACTGGTTTAACAAAGTCATGAGGGTTGCTGAGAACAGAGACAGATGGAGTACGCAGGTTAAACGATCATCTATGGTGCCCCAACGACCTTTGTGTTACGGGATAGGATGGGATAGGAAGCAAAAGTACACGTACTCTAGGTACTGGTCCTCATAACACGACTTCGCAAAGGATGCCAGAATATTTTCAGTGGATTACATACAACTCCATTATGAAACATCATATAGCATTATTTTGCCAAGAATCTTCTTTAATCATCAACAAAAATAATTTTACTACTTTTTTCCTTGTCAAATTTTTTTATGAA
>CM072520.1:26488089-26525623 GCA_036898135.1 Oncomelania hupensis
GAGCCCCAGACCAAACCATTATTTTCCCAGGAGTGTGCTCAGCCGTATGTGCGTCAGACGGTGATGCCCCTAAAGACGCAAATGGGCGCCTTGAGCCGCTCTTGAGCTGGACAAAACACTATACAAGCCCTTTTAATGTAATAAAAATACATAAATTTGGGTAATGTATTTAAATTAAATTTTGGAGCTCTTGAAGTACGAATTACGTGGTTATATTGTGCATCAAGCCTCGCCAAAGGCAACTCCGCAAAATTTGTTGGATATTAATTTGGCGTATTGTGAAATTTAAGCGTAGTTTGAATGCAACTCTCGGTCTCTTAGAAATTGTAGAAACGCGGACGTGTCCACATTAGTGTCAGTATGATCATTACTAGGGACACCCGAACAGGGATAAGTCATTTGCCTGTATTTGTACAAGACATATGCTGAGTGACTTGAAGGCAAGGGTGATATTTCTGTAATTTATCATACTAATATCCGCGGTCCTTAACATACTCCTATCCGCTATAAGACTTAATTAACATTCTTTCCGATAAGACCAATTCTGTTTGTTTGCCCCCATAAATAACCTGACAGGTACAACACTTCAGCAAAAGAAATCAAATAGCAATATTACAGTCTGGAATCATACAGCTTGTTGCTGTTCCAGGGCGAGATACCTCCAATGGTACCATACACAGAATCATAAACCACAAATTTATTACATTACTTCCAATAACATTTAGATGGATGCAGGCTCAATAAGCTTATCAGCCGAGTCGGGTGATTTCCACAGAGCTTATGATAATCTTATGGTTATTGATTTTGGATTCGCAGTCAGCGCAGATAACCCAAAAGGGGTAGAATCCAGAGTAGGATTCTTGACAGTGATAGCTTGATATTTCCATTTGGCAGTAACAAGCATTGGGAAACTCTGAATACTGTCGTCCTTAAGTTCACAAAGTTTTGTCTGTGACACTAATACCCTCAGCGGTCTGAAAGATTTAATATAAACCCTTTCGTATTGTACTTGGCTATAACTTCTGTTTAGCTTTTATAATATGATTTTTTTCCCCTGTGTAGGCTAATAATTAACAAACTAAGAGTAAATTCATGGAACATCAAGTTTTCAAAAAAAAATGGTTGTACTTGTTTACACCTAATATCTGTTGAAAATATTTTTTAAAGATGTTCTATGTTTATGAAGGAAAAAAACACCCAAGTTTAGTATTCAAGAAGACATTTTAATTTCTAATTGCTAAAATAGATAGATATAAATTAATCCCTATAATATACATGTTTGCAGTAGGTAAACCTTTGTATAATGTTTATGATTGTTTGTTTTGTTTTTTTAAATCTTACTGTCTGTTTCTATGTCCATTTTAATTTAAAAACTAATGTTACTGTATGTGTGTATGTATGTCCATGCGTAAAAATGAAGTGGTCTAAAATCACATTACGTAAAATATTGTATTGAATTGAATTGAATATATTTTTTTCTACTTTATTTGTTATTGTTTGTCATTCATACAAAAGCCTACTATAAAACTGCTACTAATTGAAGAATGTTTCATGGTCCTTTTTCTTACAAAAGCTGCTAATTCAAACCATTAAAAAACTGCTATTGGTGCTTTTGTACGAACACAATTGTCATCATATAATAATATTATTATTTAGCAATATAAGCAATTTACATGGATGGGTTTTGTTGATATTTTATAATGATGCTAATATTCTGTTCTGTTTTTTGTCAAATTAGAGTATAGACTCGGCGTCCCCTGGGTGGGATGCCTTTATTGTAAAGTGACCGTCCGGTGGAGTGCCTTCGGTGTTACCACTAGGGTTGTTTCAGCAGATCTTTTACACGGATCAGGGGTGAGTCCTCTTTCAACCAAGTTGTGGTCTTGATTTTGTGGTCCTGATTCGGCTCTTTCCAGTCCGCTGGATCCTGTAAGCAATGAATAACTAACTACCACTTATTACCATTAGAAGAGTATTATATGTTGTCCTTTTTCCATACAGAAGTTGCTAATACAACCCATAAGAACAAGTTGCTGTTGTTGCTTGTGTACGAAGAATAACATTTTGTACATATAATATTTGCAATAATATACTACATAGATAATAGCCAAGGTCATTTAGAAAGAGCCATTAACAGTGTTAGTTTGTAAAGCATCGTTTGGTGATGAAATGTTATATACATTTTAGGAAACTTATGACCAAACATGGTATTTAGCACTAATCGTGATTAGTTTGTTATGTAGTGTTATGCATTGCAATATTATACAATCCAATACAATGGTTAGACCTATCGGAGGGAAACATGCATTTGAAAAATATTTTCTAAATTACTTGACACGTTTTACACATGTCAGATAAAATCATGTAATATAATACATCACGCACTAATGCTACTAATCTTATGTAATGAAACTGTACCTTTTGAAGCATGTGTTACTTGAATGCAATCGTATCCGTCCATTCTTGTCCAGCTTTAATTGATTTTTCAGTAGCTCAGGTTATTGGATTAGGTATTTGTTAATGATGTTGTTTGTGTGTGTGTGGGTGTGTGTGTGTGTGTGTGTGTGTGCACTTGAATAAACGCACAAATGGGTAGCAGACCTTGTCTTTCTTAGTAAGAAATGGGTGTATTTGCTTGGAACCCACTTTTTTCCAGGACTCCACTTTTTTCTAAGTGCGCGGGAGTGCTCTTTTAGTGCATGGGAGTGCAGTTGTAGTTCATGAGAGTGTTTTAAGTACAAGGGAGTGCTCTATCCGGGACGGAGAAAATGCAGTCAATTTTCGGAGAAATTTTGAAGAAAGTTCGACCTATTTCGTCCCGTCGCCCAAAGGAGACGACCTAGGTCAACTTTTTAGACGATAAGAGCCAGTTTTGTATCAGATTCTTACATTTTTAGAAGGTTTGCGTTCTTTCCGTCAAAGAAAACACTTTCCGATTCCTACATTCTTAAATAAACCCAGTTCTGATGTACTGCAAATATGTGTGTGTGTGTGTCTTATCATTTTGATGGAACACGCTAATAAAACATCCAACCAACCAACTATGTGATGATGATGATAATGATGATGATAATGATGATGATAATAATAATAATAATAATAATAATAATAATAATAATAATAATAATAATAATAATAATAATAATACATAAGGCAGTCTTATTCGTTCCGGCATTGTTATTATCATTTAAAAAGAAGAACCATTAGATCCTACAAGCTACTCTTACGAAGCTTACCATAAACATTGCAGTCTGTTCTACTATAATTATAATAGTAATTAGTGTCCATCTTTGCAATATTGCGCTATGCAAACAGTAGTCAAGCTGGCGCATTCAACTGATGTCAACTGAACTAGCACCGTCCGAGGTACCGTCGTGCGCAAGGTCGTCTGAATAATTAATTGAGGGGCATCCGGTCATTGCACCCTTGAGTAGAATCTCATCTTTCGAGTAATTGTTCTCCGAGTACTGCTGCTTAATTGGTATTTAACACTTTTTTTTTCAAATTTAACTTTCATTTTTGTAGGATCTAACTTTCATTACTGCATGAATCCAAACGTAGCCCTCCACTCCTTCACCCCCCTCCCTCGGAGGCTAAAGCCGTAAATAAACTTTAAACTTGAAATACTGAACAGGGCGGTCTTATATAAGCTCGCTTGTTGCCTATCCTGTAAATCATTGTTTGTAATTATATGTTTTTCCTTGAATAAAACATTTGTTTAAACCAAACTCTAAATGAATGAGCGAACTCTTACAAATATCTAAATGCAATCATTGATTGATTGATTGATTGTTGCTTTAGGTCCAGCGGACTCTTCCGAGCCAAATCAGGACCGGACAACTCCCAATCCGCATAAAAGATCTGCCGAAACAACCCTAGTGGGAAAATTGAATGCCCTCCACCGGCCAGTCACTTTACAATAAAGACATCCCACGCAGGGGACGGCTGAGGCTTTACCCCAACTACTCGAACCCCCGGTTACAAAAACAAAATAGAATACAAACATCATTATAAATCATCAACAAAACACATACATGTAAAATGCCTATAGTGCTAAATAATAACATCATAGGAAGCCCTAGTGACCACCCGGCAGAAAGCGTCCAACACTCCCAAGCTGTTCCAACAGACCTCATACACAAACAAGGAGTCTTGTCCAGGAAGAGTTTTCAAGAAAAAAGGTAGGTCATTGATCTAGCGAAGAAGAAGATAGTATAGCAGAGTGATAGGACAGTTCAGGAATGGGAAAGAGCAAATGAGGAAGACAGCGACAGTGGGAATTTAAAGCACTAAATTTCCAG
The DNA here is from genome assembly GCA_036898135.1 of Oncomelania hupensis. NCBI lineage: Eukaryota > Metazoa > Mollusca > Gastropoda > Littorinimorpha > Pomatiopsidae > Oncomelania > Oncomelania hupensis. Next base: position 26,492,391 of record CM072520.1, read on the forward strand.
AAAGTGGGGATACTATTTATACTGAAACCCCCGGCACTCCAACGGGGGTACTGTTGCCGCAGTGAATCAGTCATGCCTACAAAGGCAAGACAGGTTTTCAACTGGGGCTTTCACTTTTCCCTTTATAGGTTAGAACAATCTACAGAGGCAAGATTGCTCATGACCCCAAGGGGTAATGCAATCATTATCTTTCCTAACTCTTAAGGTCTGTTTATTGTATGTTCTTTATCTTTGAAAGTAGTAAGAAAGAAAGAGAAAGAGATTCCTCTTATACAGCGCACTTACAAGCTCAGAGAGCTTCTCAAGGCGCTGGCCCGTAATATCCAGCAATCGCTCAAAAGTTTGCAAAAGTCAGGATTCGAACCCACGTCGCCCAAAACGCACTCACACAAGCCGTGCGCTCTGACCACTGAGTAGTGGTGAGAGCAGAAATAGATGTGGAGACACACCATTAACATTGATTGTTTATAGTATTTCTACTTTGTTTTTACTTTTATTTACATGGAAATTACCATCTAGCGGTTTTTCTTGGTTGTAAAGACCGATGTTTACTCTCGATGAAATAAGGGTCCCGGTTCCTTCAGGTCTTGGTATAAAAATATTGGTACATATGCTCAATAATCTAGTAATCACTACAGAAAAATAAAATTTTAATCAAATTGTGAGACAGATAATTGAAGTGAAAATACCCTCGACAATGTCTCGAAAACATTACCTCTATGACTTCTAAGTACGTCACCTATAGTTTTGAATTGTAATTAAATCTTTTAAAAAAATTATAGGAATAAAAATCTACTCCTGCATATGATGCGGTGTTTGTGTAACAAATCTTGGCGAAACAAAGATGAACAGTACATATATTGAAAAACTAATTGAAATAAAAATAAACAAATAAAAAACTAGCAACAATTGACAATCCATGCTGCTGTACCGTATTTTATAGAATTTACATCAGACTATTGAACTAAATTTATATTCATTTATCGCGTATATAGTCTTTTAACAGCTGGGTTTATTTGTGTTAAAAAATAATCTTTTAATATTTAAAGACTAAATATATTTGGGACTGATCTTGGTTGAAACCTTCTTTAGGGTGTCCTTTCTCGCTCTAAGTAAATATTCTAAAACATTTCCCAACCAGTGCTGCGACAAGTATTGTACATTTATTATATATTAATGTTACTATAAAACTTTTATTAAAAGAAATAAGCCCGATTTTATGTATTTTAACTTAATATGCAAAAACATTTGCCAGCCAGTTCTACTCCAAATTTATAACTATCTTTTTTTGTAAAGCTCAAATCTCCCCTAAAAGGTTTGTTATCAATAAACAGCTCTCTTAGGTTTCTATTGATCCCAGGCTTTTGGATTATCTCCTAGATAAACAGCGGTTAAACATGGTAAAAATAACATTATTATGACTTTGCTCTATTCACCGAACCGTTCAGCTTGAGTTAATCTTTTTTGAAGAAACGCGCCGTACGGTGTAGAGAAAAGAGCGTCGGTCGGCGTAAAAATTATGACATGACGAAAGGCTCGCAGGTGCATTGAAAAGGAAAACTGAGTATTGGTGCCCTACCCTTCTTAGCAGGGCTTAGAAAACACTTACTTATTATATGATGTTCCTATGATATCAGATTATCAGGAAAGATTGGAAGAAAGCAGAGTGTCATAGACTGCACATACCTGATGCATCCAAGACCTTCTTTCTAATATGATTTTAAAGAAATACCCTTATGTTTCTTATTAATCAAACGATGCTCTGACGGTTCAAAGTTAAAAAAAAACATCAGTGAAATCAAGAGTATTCTAACCCTACACACACCTAAACCTTCTGCAGACGTATTTAATATGAAATAATAGTACTACTTAAGTCATTGCTTGCCTACTAAACTGAAAGGAAAAACAGACTATGCTGACAACCGACCTAAGAAACAAAACCTTTACACAATTTCTTTTTAAATGACACAGACATATACCAGCAACCCAACATTTATTACCAGCAAAACTTGACAAGAAATAAAAACAAGAATATCCTAACCTACACATTCCTGACTAGATCGAAGAGGTTACAAAAAAATACCGGCGCAATCAGACATAGACATTCTCAAGACGTACGACTCCAATATGAACACAATATAAAACGATATATCTATATATATTATTACTGTAAACTTATACTCCAACGGCCTCAGATTTTCAGAATAGGTGACTAAAATATACCGGCGCAAGCATGCATAGACATTCCTAAGGCTTATGACTCAAATATGAACAAGCCTTAAATCGTGAACTGACTAACAGCTTCTATAGAAAATCTTGTCTTGTCAATTAAGGATGACACTAATCGAGCTACACTAGCCAGGTCCCGCCCCTCGGATCGTAATTGTATACCTTTAATATCCAGCAAGAAAACGCTCGTAGCGAGTTACTACATTTCATTTTAGTTTAGAAAACGTTATACACCGTTTTTGGTGCAGCTTTCTAAAGCTGCTGTAACAGTAGTTCAACTGTCTCTAATTTATTACTTTGTTCCATCCCTCAAAGGAGTGCCCTTAAGGTATAATTCTTTTTTTTTTAATTTTATAGATGGACATACGTCTTTGTTTCTGTGAAGCATACTGCAGCTGCTGCATCTATGACTGCTGCTGCTGCTACAACTACTATGTGTAGGTCAGCGGAGTATTTGACTCCTGCTTCTCAGCCACGACCTTGAGAACACGGCCCACCCCGAACTGTTATTTTTCTTTATCCCTCGCATGTTTGCCCTGCAAAGGCGGAGAAGCGTGTTGGTAGTAAGGCGGTTTGCCGGTCCTAGTGCCACGAGACTGTCTACAAGTCACTGCCACTGACCTGCATACAATGCCTGCCGACAGTGTAGTCCTGGTCACCACCAAAAGCAGAAAACGAATGGTCAGGCGGGGAGAACATAGGTCGTGTCGCCGAGTCCTGCATAACTCAATGGTCACACCAAAGGCTACTGCACAGCAGGAGCCTCCCATGGTTAGACTAACCAACAAATGGAAGTTAGAAAATCTCTCCCCAAGGCGTGAACAGTCGCCTCCCGTTACGCCACATTTGTATGTTGTTGTTGTTTGTAGATTATAGTCACACGACACTTTCGCATATAGGTGACTACTGGACCGATTTATACTGACACCAGCGGGCCAGTTGTTGGTAAAGGGGAAAATAATTTGATCACACGTTGACCAATCCGGGAATCGAACCAGCGACCTTTCGGTTACTAGCAAGTCGCTCCTACCAACTGAGCTACCCGGCCCCTCACATTTGTATACTACTGTCTTTATTCTACTACTACTACTAATTTTTATACTACTACTACTTTTTACACTACTACTACTGTTCATACTACTACTACATTTTATACTACTACTACTACTTTTTATACTACTACTACTACTTTTTATACTACTACTACTACTACTTTTTATACTACTACTACTACTACTACTTTTTATACTACTGCTACTACTTTTTTAAACTACTGCTTCTACTTTTTATACTACTACTACTTTTTATACTACTACTACTTTTTATACTACTGCTACTACTTTTTATACTATTTCTACTACTTTTTATACTACTACTACTTGTTATACTACTACTACTTTTTATAGTATTACTACTACTACTTTTTATATTACTACTACTTTTTGTACTACTGCTATTACTTTTTATACTACTACTACTACTTTTTATACTACTACTACTGTTTATACTACTACTGCTACTTTTAATACTACTACTACTTTTTATACTACTACTACTTTTTATACTACTACTTTTAATGCTACTACTACTTTTTATACTACTGCTACTACTTTTTTTACTACTACTACTATTACTACTTTTTATACTACTACTTTTTATACTACTGCTACTACTTTTTATACTACTACTACTACTACTGCTTTTTTATAACTACTTTTTTTTAATCTGTGCACCATACTACAGCTATTAATGCTGCTACATCTACTACTACTGCAGCCCGCCGATCGTAATTTCAGATCTTTAATATTCCCTTAAGTTATTGCCTTGACAGTATAGTTTTGTTGATGTTTATAAAAGATTTGTTTTGATAACGATGTTCATCGTCTTAGCTTGTATTTGCGTACTATGGTTGTTGTTTCTGCTCCTGTAACCACAGGTCGTAATTGAATACTTTATTTTATCTTTCCAAAGGGATCCGGGAGTGTTCATACAGTAAACATTATTTGTAATGTGTCACAGGGCAGCCTGTGAAGAAACCGGGTAGAAAGTGTGGGTGGAGAGTTAATGAGTTGGGGTAGTAACTGTGCGCTGTCGTATGTTAGGTTATGCGTGGAAAGCGTGATTTTGAACAGCAGAGCTCGGCCAGCCAGTTTTGGAATTTGTTCACTGTAGTCAGAACACGTTTTGCAGAGTAACAGAGAAGACGTGCGGTCTTGTTTCTCAGGTTTTTTGTTCTGGAAGTAAGGGTGGGACAGTTGTTAACGTCAATAATAACTGGTTCTAAAAGAAACCTAGTGGGAAATGTTACAGTTGTGGTAGCAAGCTCAAGGAAGAGTAGAGCAAATAACTAAGTTTTGTGTTGTGGTAAGTTAGTGTAGAGGTTTTGTCCACTAACGGGAATTACTACGCACTGGAATACCTTACTTGGAGTACTGTGTAGGCAAGCAGTGGAAAGGGCTAGCTACAGGTACTTTTACATTCGAGCCGGGTGGGTAAGTGTGATGGTGTTATCTCCTTTACTGTGCTAATGACCGATGGCCGGCTGTTGGGGTGTTGAACGATAGCTGTGCGTGAGGCTGGGGGAAGGATGGTTGCACTGAGGAGAGGCAGACGAAAGGAGGGAGAATGAGGGAGGAGAATGGGGGTGAAGTGTGATGAAGGTAGGATGGAAGTGGTTGCTGTTGTCGAGGTTGCGGTTGCTCAAGATGGATAATGTGTTGATGATTACATGTATTCATTTGCAGCATTGTTCATTTCATGCATTCATAATGTCATTTAGTTTTTGAATTATGTGTTTGATTACAAGTGACAGTAATAGTAGTCAAGGGAAGTGAAGTGGACAGCAGTGGCGCTTCCTCAAGATACAGGAATTAGTTAGTGTAGTAGGGGGGGAGAGTGTGAGGAGGGAGGGGGACAGAATCGAGTGGACATGACATTAACAATACGACAAGCATGTTGCAGGTTCGAAAGTTCGTCGTATTCATCAGCTCGTCACTGAGTAACGCGGATCAACGTTGACCAGCGTCGCGCGACAACGACGACGACATTTGTTCGTGTGGACCCAGCATCATCATCACCACCCGTTCGTCCACGTCCGCGTTTGTGTACATCTTCATTGTTCCACAACCCCACCTTTCCCGCGGTGGTTGTGACGTCTGTGTACGGAACCTGGCCTCGACGTCACAGTGTTAGCCGACTGGAAGAGTCAGGCTGGGAGGCGTCGACGGTGGCAGGGCTGCCGCAACTACAGCGTCATCATCATCATCATCATCGTCAGCGGCGGGAGGGAGTGGCGACACCACTACGCCTGGATTCCATAGCAACAGTCCGGTGACAGCCACGAGGAGGGGCAGATACTTTCACGGAGACATCTACGGGGACGCCCTACTATCAGGTCGGCTTTTTCCTTGTTGTCCCCCTCTTGATACTCGACCCCCCCTGTGTTCGGACATTTGCAGTGCACAGTCGATACTTAGACGTGGTTGATTAGCAACCCTCGTTCATCTGACATTCCATTTCATTGTTCATCGACCCATTGGTTGTTCCATCACCATTTTTCTCGTTTCATGTGTAAATGTTGTATGTGTATGAGTGTGTGGTATGAATGAATAAATAGCTTGAAAGTTGTATATATATTCGTCATGTTTTTCATCACTTCCGTCTGCGGGTAATCGCCATTCTTTCTGGGTTGTCTGCGTGTGGAAGTTGTCTGTTTGTGGCGTTTGCCCAGGGGGAGTCGTGGCGGTGACATATGGTGGAGATGCAGGGTATGTGTGAGTGTGCCCAGACGTGAAGTTGTCTTGTGATCGTCCCGTGGTGTCCGAGTGTGTGAGGCGTGATTCGGTGAGAGTGTGCACCCCAGCGGGTGGTTGAAGGGAGTCAGGTCGCTGTTTAGCGGAGGCTCACAGCCGGCCTGGGTTCGACCACACGTGTGGGAAGGGGCCATTGCACTCTCCATCCGGTTCGCTACCTCGCGGGCCAGTTTCCACTGTTTGAGTGGGAGGAGGTGGGTGATAGGTAGGGAGATAGCTTAGGTAGGTAGTTAGTATCTCAGGCTAGGCTAGGGTTAGATAAGGTTCGTAGGGTTGTTGACTGGTTGTTTTGGGTGTTGTTGTTGCTTTCCTTGTAAGCAGGATGGCATCGATCGAGGAGGCTGAAGGAGTGTCTCCGATCGCGGCTCGTTCGCGTTCTCGCGTGGGTGTCACGATGGACGAGCGGGCGATGACGGGAGCGGCTGATACGGGAGTCACCGACTTACCTTCTGCGACCGAGCAGCGGAGATCGCCGGTCAGGTCATCGCGTCGTGGGTCAGCAGACGAGGAGTTGACGACGTTCGAAGCCAGAGACACAGTGAGTGACCCTTTTGTGACGGGATTTGGTGCGACTGGCGGGATGTCAGCAGGCACCGACTTCTACGGAGACCCAGATCGCCTGAGCGACGCGACGAGGCCGAAGAGGTTTGAGACCAACCCCTACCGTTCAGTCTACAAGATCGAAGCGGCACCGACGCCGAGGACGGGACCGTTCGCGGACGAGACGCCGATGGAAAGGATCTTGAGACTCGCCAAGCGCGAAGGACTGAAGGGTCAAGCAGCGTTAGACTACGCGATAGACCAAGCGGCTAGGGAGGAAGACGCAAACCGGAGAGAGAGGGAGAGAGAGAGAGAGAGAGATGGCGCACGAGATAGCGATGGCGCAACTTACGTTGCAAGGCGCCGGGAACCGCAGGAATCGTCAACCCGAGTTCGAGACGGTCAAGCTCAGGTTACCGTTCTTCGAGGATAAGGACGACCTAGAGACCTACTTGTGTCAGTTTGAGCGATTCGCCAAGGCTCAAGACTGGAAGAAGGACACGTGGGCTATTCGCTTGGGGACCTTGCTGAAGGGGAAGGCGAGGGAGGTTTACGTTGGCTTGAACGAGGACGACTCTGCCGACTACGAGATCCTGAAGGCAGCGTTGTTGGTACGTTTCAACCTGACGGCCGAGACGTATCGCAAGAAGTTTCGCCAGCTACGAAGGGAGCCACCAGAGACTTTCAAACAGTATCTGCGGAAGTCAGAGTTGTTCCTGGAGCGCTGGATAGGGATAGCGAACAAGAAGGCCACGTATGGGGACTTACTGGACTTAGTGTTGATGGAGCAGATGGTTAACGGTTTGACACCAGAACTGGTCACGTTCGTGCGCGAGCGCAACCCAGCAACGGTAGAGGAAGCCGCGACGTTGGCACAGCAGTATGTCGACGCCAGGGCAGGGACAAACCTACGTTTCCCACCACGTCAACCCTTTACACCCAGGGATAAGAGTGAGGGCCGCAAGCCAGCAGGACCGCGACCCAACTCGCAGGACAAGCGGGAATGCTACAGTTGCGGACAGAAAGGGCATCTGAAGCGGAATTGTCCGAAACGCAGCGAGCGGAGTGGAGCAGCGTTGCGCGTCTTGGAGGAGGAAAAGGAGGCAGGCAATAAGAGAGACTCGCGTTTCCAGAGCCAAGTGATAGTGGAAGGTGTTCCGCTGACGGCCATGAGGGACACGGGAGCCGACCTGATATGCTTGCGGGAAGGGGAGGTTGCCAACCTCAAGTACACGGGACGCACGCGGCGCGTCGGATTCGCCATTCGCCAGTTATCCAGGTCACTGCCGACAGCGTGGGTGCAACTGGAATCACCGTTCTACACCGGGAGAGTGGAGGTAGTGGTGGTACCAGACTTAACCTACCCAGTGGTGATCGGCAACTGGGCGAGGACGGAACAGCAGCGTGATACAGCACTGCCAGTATTCGTCGAGGGAACCGCAGAGTGTTGCGCGGTGCAGACCCGAGCGCAAGCAGCCAAAGAGACAGACGCTGCGGAACTGCTGGTAGTCGGACCGAGCAAGAGCGTCGTCGCGACGCCGAAGGAGATGCGCCAACTCCAGTTGGAAGATGGCGAGCTTACGAAGGTACGGCAGCTAGCAGACCGGAAGGCAGGGAAGGAGAAACGAGGCAAGGGGCAAGTGGCATTTGTCTGGAAGCGGGGCCTGTTGTACCGCGAGTATACAGGACAAGACAAAGTGGATCACAGCCAGTTGGTGGTGCCAACCAAGCTTCGATCGGAGGTACTGCGCATGGGACACGACACACCTATGGCTGGGCATCTGGGAGCCAAGCGGACCCAAGATCGAGTGTGGGCTGAGTTCTACTGGCCTGGGATGTGCCGTGACGTCAGGAGGTACTGTGCATCGTGCGACGCGTGCCAGCGGACGACGCCAAAGGGGAGTGTCAGGAAGGTGCCACTAGGGCGGATGCCAGTGATGGAGGTACCATTTCAGAGAGTGGGCATCGACCTGATTGGACCCATACGACCAGCGTCTGAAAGGGGGCACCAGTACGTCCTGGTTACGGTGGACTTTGCTACACGGTACCCGGAGGCAATACCGTTGAAGAGGATCGACACGCCGCACGTAGCAGAAGCGTTGTGGGAAACCTGGACACGGGTGGGCATTCCCGAAGAAGTGTTGTCAGACAACGGGACTCAATTCGTCAGTGACGTGATGAAACAAATGCACCGCCTGCTATCCGTCAAAGGGATTCGGACGACGCCGTTTCACGCCCAGTGCAACGGGTTAGTCGAACGGTTCAACGGGACGCTGAAGTCGATGCTACGACGACTATGCCAGGAGCAGCCGCGCGAGTGGGACAGGTACATCCCTGCACTGCTGTTCGCGTACCGGGAGGTGCCGCAGGAGTCACTTGGTTTCTCACCCTTCGAGTTGCTGTACGGACGAACGGTGCGGGGACCGATGCAAGTGTTGCGCCAACTGTGGATGAAGGAAGGTCAGGACCCAGAGATACGTACAACAGCAGAGTACGTCGTGGATCTGAGGAACCGGTTGGAGGATACCTGCCAACTAGCCCAGGAGCATTTGCGCAAGGCGACAACCAGGTACGCAGCGCAGTTCAACAGGAAGGCCGTGGACAGAACGTTCAAGGCGGGAGACAAGGTACTGGTGCTGCTTTCCAGTAAAGCCAACAAGCTTGAGGTGGCGTGGAGGGGACCGTATGCGGTGCTGGAGCGCGTGGGCTCTTGTGACTACCGCGTCCAAGTCGGCAGGAACAGGAAGTTGTACCACGCCAACTTGCTGAAGCGGTACGTGGAACGCAGAGCAGAACCAGAAACGACTGTGGCCGTGGTGATCGATCAGGCGGAAACAGAGGGGACGACAGATATCAGCTACCAGGGCACTGTACCACTGCGAGCGAGTGAGGGACCAGGGGACGTCCGGATAGATCCGACGCTGTCCGCACTTCATCAGAGCCAACTGCGGGAAGTGTGTCAACGATACGCCAGCCAGTTGACAGATTTACCCCAGCGCACCAACCTGGACGAGTGCGAGGTGGCATTGACCGACAACAGCCCTGTGCGCATACGTCAGCATCCGCTACCATTTTCACAGATGGAAGTCGTCAAGGGTGAATTGGAATCGATGCTGGAGTTGGGGGTTATCGAACCCTGTACATCACCGTACAGCGCACCGATCGTGTTGGTGAAGAAGAAGAGTGGAGAGGTACGATTCTGCATCGACTACCGGGGGTTGAACAAGGTGGTCAGGTTCGACGCTGAACCACTACCGGACATCGAGTACTTGTTCGCCAAGCTAGGGAAGACCAAGTACCTAAGCAAGCTGGACCTCACAAAAGGATACTGGCAGATACCTGTCAGGCAGGAAGACCGAGACAAGACGGCGTTTACGACACCGCAGGGCCAATTCAGATGGACCACGATGCCGTTCGGTCTGAAAACGGCAGGGGCGACATTCTCACGCATGATGCGGAAACTGCTACGACCACTGCACCGAGCTGACGTCGACAATTTTATGGACGACGTCATGATCGCGACCGAGACGTGGGAGCAGCATCTGCAAGCGTTGAGAGCCGTGTTTCAGAGGCTGCAGGAAGTGCATCTCGCCGCTAGACCCAGCAAGTGTTTCCTGGGATACAAGGAACTGAGTTACCTAGGCCATCAGGTGGGAGATGGAGCGATGAAGCCAGAAAGGGACAAGTTGGACAAGGTACGACGAACGTGTCCACCGACAACCAAGAAGCAGGTCCGAGCGTTCTTGGGGTTGTGCGGATACTATAGACGATTCGTGCCACATTTCGCGGAGAGAGCGTTACCACTGACCAACTTGACGAAAGGAGGGAAGAAGGGGGAGGTCAACTGGACGGATGACTGCCAGGAAGCTTTCGACGACTTGAAGAGAGCGCTGACCAGTGAGCCAGTGGTCAAGTTACCGAACCTGGACAAGGAGTTCATCCTGAGGACAGACGCATCTGAGCAGGGGCTGGGAGCTGCGCTGATGCAAGAAACCGGTGAGGGTGTGCAACCAGTGGGGTTTGCCAGCAAGAAGCTGGTGCCAGCGGAGCGGAATTACTCCACCATCGAGAAGGAGTGTTTGGCAGTCGTGTGGGCGGTACAACGGTTTGAACCGTACTTGTTTGGACGGCACTTTTGGCTGGAGACAGACCATCGACCGCTGCAGTACCTGCAGAGAACGCACCTCAACAGTGCCAGACTCACCCGATGGGCTATGCAGCTGCAGGCCTACGTCTTCACAGTTCGACCGATTCCAGGGAGAGACAACATTGAAGCGGATTTCCTCAGCAGATCTGACCCTGTGGAAGATTAAGTTTTGAACTCTCCGTAGATTCGTCTTGGGAGGGGTGTGTGTCACAGGGCAGCCTGTGAAGAAACCGGGTAGAAAGTGTGGGTGGAGAGTTAATGAGTTGGGGTAGTAACTGTGCGCTGTCGTATGTTAGGTTATGCGTGGAAAGCGTGATTTTGAACAGCAGAGCTCGGCCAGCCAGTTTTGGAATTTGTTCACTGTAGTCAGAACACGTTTTGCAGAGTAACAAAGACGTGTGGTCTTGTTTCTCTGGGTATTTTGTTCTGGAAGTAAGGGTGGGACAGTTGTTAACGTAAATAATAACTGGTTCTAAAAGAAACCTAGTGGGAAATGTTACAGTTGTGGTAGCAAGCTCAAGGAAGAGTAGAGCAAATAACTAAGTTTTGTGTTGTGGTAAGTTAGTGTAGAGGTTTTGTCCACTAACGGGAATTACTACGCACTGGAATACCTTACTTGGAGTACTGTGTAGGCAAGCAGTGGAAAGGGCTAGCTACAGGTACTTTTACATTCGAGCCGGGTGGGTAAGTGTGATGGTGTTATCTTCCTTTACTGTGCTAATGACCGATGGCCGGCTGTTGGGGTGTTGAACGATAGCTGTGCGTGAGGCTGGGGGAAGGATGGTTGCACTGAGGAGAGGCAGACGAAAGGAGGGAGAATGAGGGAGGAGAATGGGGGTGAAGTGTGATGAAGGTAGGATGGAAGTGGTTGCTGTTGTCGAGGTTGCGGTTGCTCAAGATGGATAATGTGTTGATGATTACATGTATTCATTTGCAGCATTGTTCATTTCATGCATTCATAATGTCATTTAGTTTTTGAATTATGTGTTTGATTACAAGTGACAGTAATAGTAGTCAAGGGAAGTGAAGTGGACAGCAGTGGCGCTTCCTCAAGATACAGGAATTAGTTAGTGTAGTAGGGGGGGAGAGTGTGAGGAGGGAGGGGGACAGAATCGAGTGGACATGACATTAACAATACGACAAGCATGTTGCAGGTTCGAAAGTTCGTCGTATTCATCAGCTCGTCACTGAGTAACGCGGATCAACGTTGACCAGCGTCGCGCGACAACGACGACGACATTTGTTCGTGTGGACCCAGCATCATCATCACCACCCGTTCGTCCACGTCCGCGTTTGTGTACATCTTCATTGTTCCACAACCCCACCTTTCCCGCGGTGGTTGTGACGTCTGTGTACGGAACCTGGCCTCGACGTCACAGTGTTAGCCGACTGGAAGAGTCAGGCTGGGAGGCGTCGACGGTGGCAGGGCTGCCGCAACTACAGCGTCATCATCATCATCATCATCGTCAGCGGCGGGAGGGAGTGGCGACACCACTACGCCTGGATTCCATAGCAACAGTCCGGTGACAGCCACGAGGAGGGGCAGATACTTTCACGGAGACATCTACGGGGACGCCCTACTATCAGGTCGGCTTTTTCCTTGTTGTCCCCCTCTTGATACTCGACCCCCCCTGTGTTCGGACATTTGCAGTGCACAGTCGATACTTAGACGTGGTTGATTAGCAACCCTCGTTCATCTGACATTCCATTTCATTGTTCATCGACCCATTGGTTGTTCCATCACCATTTTTCTCGTTTCATGTGTAAATGTTGTATGTGTATGAGTGTGTGGTATGAATGAATAAATAGCTTGAAAGTTGTATATATATTCGTCGTGTTTTTCATCACTTCCGTCTGCGGGTAATCGCCATTCTTTCTGGGTTGTCTGCGTGTGGAAGTTGTCTGTTTGTGGCGTTTGCCCAGGGGGAGTCGTGTTGGTGACATAATGTATGTTTCGAAAACGGTGTACACCCCTTCTATGCAGCATTACTACGGCTGCTAATGTTGCCCTCCTAAATATAACAATACAAGACGTTATAGTGCGCAGGCATCTCACAAGATAAATTGATTCCAGACCCGGACCCACTGCTCGTAGTTTTATACGTTGAATATCTGAACCAACGTACAAGCACGGTAATTATTTAAATTTTCAATGTGTGTGTGTGTGTGTGCGTGTGTGTATGTGTGTGTAAAAAAGGTCTATCTATCCTATCATATCCCGTAACTCGAAGGTCATTAGAGTACCACAGATGATCGTTTAACCAGCGTACTCCATCTTTCTGTGTCCTCAGCAACCCTCATGGCCTCCCTCAGTGTCAAGCCAGTCCATTCTCGAATGTTGTCCTCCCACCTCTTTTTCTGTCTCGCTCTTCTTCTGCCTCTTTGCATCATGCCTTTCAGAATGGTCTTTGCTCAGTGACGTGGCCATACCATCGGAGTTTCCGTTCCTTCATCACTGTGAGCATGTCATCATGTTGTCCAATGGCTTGTGTGAGGGTCTGTCGGACTTCGTCGTTGGTGATGTGCTGGGGATAGGAAATGCCAAGAAGTCTTCTGTAGCTGCACCTCACCTCCATGCAATGTATTCTTCGTTGTAGATCTGCTGTGAGGGTCCATGTTTCGCAAACGTATAGGAAGATGGAGATGACAAGGGAGCGCAGCAGCCTTAACTTGGAGTGTAGACTAACGGTCCTGTCTTTCCAAATGGGCTTCAACCTTGTCAGGGCAGCAGTTGCTTGTGCGATCTTGGAGAGGACTTCCTGTCGGGACTCATTGTCTGATACAATGGCTTCTAAATATTTGAAGCTGTGCACTGTGTTGAGGGATTGGCCTTGGGCTTTGATGTACATGTTGATGCCATTGATGTTGTTGGTCATCATTTTGATCTTCTGTGCACTTATTTCCATTCCAAAAAGCTCTGGAAGTGGTGTCAAGCCTCTGTACCAGCTGTTCAAGTTCTTGTTCCTCTCCAGCCAATCCATCAATGTCATCCGCAAAACGGAGGTTGGAGATTTTTCTACCCCGTATGCTGACTGTGCCTTCGTGATCTGCAAGGGCATCTGACATGATGCGTTGTAGTAAGATGTTGGTTACGCAGCTTGTTTGTACATTATTCAATGTTCATTGCTAGCTCTTTGACATCGGTCAATAACCAAGTTAAAGAAACCCGCAGATTTTGAACAAAGTCTTTCCCACTAAAATATGCATGAACAACATCTGTGTGTGATCTTACGATCTCAATCATTCATCACCCCCGCATTTTATATATTTAAGGTCCGCTGAAAATGAAGTATTGGTGTAATGTGCTTTCGGTTACTCTGAAACAATATATAATTTTAATTTTTTGCATCTCCAAGCAGACTTTTAATTAGCCGGAAGACAAGTTTTAAAAAAAGGGTTGAAAGGGAAAAAAATACCAGATGAAAAGATTCCCTATATATATGTATTTCGTCGGGGCTTACCAGCAAAATCAGTTCGGAGGTTAAGTGCTACGAATAATTAACCCGGCAGTAAGTTGCTGAAACAGGTTGTTTTCAGTGGACTAGAACATATTGGTCTTTGGTAAGTTGTACAGAATATTCCCACAATAAACTATGTACCATCATAACACATAAGATGTTCACGTAACATTTCGTCGGTCGTTGAGGAGGGAAACGTTTGGGACCTTCCTTTTCTCTAGGCCAGCTTAATGAAAGTGGTGCCTATCTTCCTTACCTCGCTGTTCGGGAAGATTGCTGGACGTTCTGTTTGGAGGTCCTCAGATCCCAAACCTAGGTTGCTGAATATTTTGGACCAAAAAAGAAACGGTTCAGGAACCTAAGTTCAGATCTGGGAACCCCGGGGAGGAGGGTGGGGGGGAAGTCTTTGAACCTCCACGAACCTATTATTATTATAATTATTATTATTATTATTATTATTATTATTATTATTATTATTATTATTATTATTATTATTATTATTATTATTATTATTTATATGTTATATTATTATATATATTATTATACATTATATATTTTATATATTATTATTTAATCGTTCATATTTAGCGCGTTTTCAGCTCAAGAGCTGCTCAAGGCGCTGGCCGACACAGGATCTAACTCAAGCCGCCCGAGACGCCCACCCGCAGCCTTTGAGCCCATCGTAATAACGCTCCACACAACTGAGCACAATCCTGGGCAGCCAGGGATGGGGGAGAAGGACCTAGGTGCATGCTGGGTGTGTTCTTGTCATCGGCACTCACCCGTCTAGGACATGAGCGTCAGGATCTTTAAAGTCCGTTATGATGGTATGTATGCGACACAGACTAGACCTCGGTTTATACTCTCATCCGAAGGAGTTGTAAACGGGAGTAAAGTGTCTTTCCCAAGGACACAACACAATGCCCCGGCCTGGGCTCGAACCCGGTGTGACATCCTCACAGTTCCTAGTATCTTAGCTGGGCTGAGAGCGAATGGGAGCATTCTGATTGGTCGACGCGTTACAAAATTCGACGCATGCGCACAGTGCTATCATAGTCTTCGTAAGGGTTAGGGTTAGGGTTTGGGTTAGAGTTAAGAGTTTAGGGTTAGGGTTAGGGTTTGGGTTAGGGTTAGGGTTATGACGCCTAAGAACTTCGTGAAAAAGCCGGCCCGACATGACCTGGCGCATGCGCAAATGCGCTCGGATAAACTAGGAGACCCGGAACTTGAAGGATGTGACACCGGGACCTCCAGATCCGCAAGCCCAAGCTCTACCATTAGGCCACCGTGCCTCCCAATTAACCTACCAATTAGGACAGACCATTACCTTTCCCCGGTTCTAAACAGAACCAGGTACCCATTTGCACAGCTGGGTGGATTAGGGTTTGTCGTGCACTTGTATCTTTTGATAGGTGGGGGTGAGGAGGGTGTCATTTAATGTTTGCTTTCCAAATAGGGTCACTCATTCAAGTACTTATCTTTCCCGACATTGCTTAACTTGAAGATAACATTGCAAGTGTGCGCCCAAATCATTACACTGCTGCGCCACATTTGCTCCCTCATGGTAAGAGCATAATTAATGCTGTTAATAATAATCTGCTTGGTTGTGTTTTTTTCTAACTGGAGAGTCATAAATTCCATAACAGTATCTATAAATATATACCGCCACAAAACCCAGTATGTCCATTTTTTGTCAACAATCAGATTCTTGATCCAGCCTGATAAAGAATGTGATTTATATCTGAAATGTTTACGTCAGGTGGCTTTAGAATGTAAGATCCAGTCGTCCCTTGTCATCTCCATCTTCCTATATGCTTGCGAAATATGGACCCTCACAGCAGATCTCCAACGAAGAATACAACGCATGGAGATGAGGTGCAACAGAAGACTTCTGGGCATTTCCTATCCCCAGCACATCAACAACGACGAAGTCCGACAGACCATCACACAAGCCATTGGACAACACGATGACCTGCTCACAGTGGTGAAAAACGTAAAATCCGATGGTATGGCCATGTCACCAGATCATCAGTTCTTGCAAAGACCATCCTGCAAGGCACAGTGCAAGGAGGTAGAAGAAGAGGAAGACCGAAAAAGAGATGGGAGGACAGCATTCGAGAATGGACTGGTTTGAAACTGAGCGAAACAATCAGGGTTGCTGAGGACAGGGAAAGATGGAGTACGCCTGTTAAACGATCATCTGTGGTGCCCCTACGACCTTCGAGTTATGGGATAGGATAGGATAGGAACAAATAAATAAGGTCAAAACAACACAAAAAACATGTCAATTCTCTGACAATACAAGCGTCGCTAGAAATTGTTTTGTCGTCCGGACGGCAAATATTTTTTTATTATTATTTAATTTATATATATTTATTTAATTGAACATCTATTTACATTTGTAATATTAGACAACACAATATATATTATAAACAAATGAAAGTATAATTAAGAGAACTGCTTTACAATTAATTAAATAAAAGTTTGTAAAACTATGATGTGATGGCCGATATTCTTTCATTGTTTGTCCAAGCAATGTAATTGCCCATCCCGCGCCTCAAGAGGTATATAGGGGCATAGAGCCTAAGTGATTATTACAGCTCCAGATGCTCTGCGCTGATAACCTACTGTCCTGTGAGAGTCTTTGATTCCTTCTGAGCTGTACTTGATCCTACAGCTTACACCGGCGATGGACTGTAAAGAAGCTTTTGATCATCAAATTCACATAGGCTACCACAATATATTGTACCCCATAACCCACTCCACTGTTATGTTGTTGTACTTGGCAATATTTGTGTGGTGGCTATTTGGTTTGGGAGGTTCGGGTGGTGGGAAGGGGTTGGAGCAGAAGAGTACAAGGAAATGGGAAGATAATTAATGGAAGCAATGACGGTTCTACCGTCTTTGATGGAAGACACGAAGAAAGCTTTCAAACCTTTGTTTTTGAGGGAGATAGAGGACAAAGAGAGAGAGAGAGAGAGAGAGAGAGAGAGAGAGAGAGGGAGAGATAGAGAGCGGGCGGGCGGGTGGGCGTGCGTGCGCGTGTGTGTGAACATCATATCAATACTTTCTATATGTTGAAGTCAACATGTTTGTTTCACAGGAGCACAACATAGGCTAGTGCTGCGACTGTGGTTTTCATCAGTCAACACAGCCTCGATGTTTCGCCTCAGGTTTCGGATAAGGAATTAAGAAGATGATGATAAATATTTGTGCCCGGGTTTACTTCCGACGAGATAAATAGTACTTTTTGTTTATCTCTACATTTTTCTTCCAGACTAAACATTTCCCTGGTATTTATTATTTTAGTTTTAAGCTTTCATTTCAAAGACTAGATCTGGATACACAGCCGATTTATCAAAATTGTTGTGTTCAGTGTATTTTCTTTACAAATTTACCATAAAAATGGCAGACTCTGTTAAACTTTAATCTTCTTTGGTAGGTATTTCTTTGTATATTTGTTTTTTATTTCAAAGGCTAGATCTTTCTTTGTACATACTATACTGCTAATTAATTGTAATGTTTGTGTGCACTTTGTTTGAAATCCTGTCGAAGATCGGCTGACAGATCATTGTTTGTTGTTGCTGTTGTTGTTGTTTTTAAAACATATATATTCTTGGTGTCAACAAATTGTTTTTAAAGGTGTCTTTTCTGTAATATTTCTGTCGGCGAAGATGATGGAGCGTGTTAAATCACCTGCAATTGTTATGAGTGAAAAGGTCATTGCCATAGAGACCAAGAGAAAACAACGGTAGTATTATTGTTAGTTCTTATCTACCGCACTTTGCAGTTCAATGAGCTGCTCAAAAGTTGACCACTGAGTTCAAAAAGCCTGTGCAAACTAGTCTTCCGAAGTAACTCGAACCTGCGTCACCAAAATACACGTGCATAACGTTTGGCTCCGTGATGGCACCCCTTGCTCCAAGACCAAGGCTATAGCATTATAGCTGGTAAGTGAGCTATCTTAAAACAATTAATGTCATTGTTCGTTCGTTGCGTAGATTTCTGGTCCCCGGACACTAATTAATGTCACATTTCTTACCGGCTTTTGTAGCTTCTCACTCGGTTCAAAGTCGCTAGCGAACCTTTCTTCATCAACAATATCTTCACCCATCATGAGCTCAGCAATCACTGTGAAGAATTTAGGGCATTTATTTGTCTGCTTTAAAAAAAAAAACAATTTTCTGTCAATAACGATCGCAGGAAGCACTTGAAGTTATCTCCCTTCAATTAGAAACACGGTCAGCTTGCGTTAGCATCCGTTAGGCTAACAATTGACCTAAACCGAAAGTACTCGTCGGGTGCGACAATTTGTCGCACGCGGTACGAAATGTGATACATATTTTCTGTTTAGAGTTTATGCTTTCAGAAATTTCAAAGACAAGAAGATAATTATATCCACACACTTTTATAAGGTAATTAGGCAAAGATTCAGAAAACAGTTTTTTTGTGATAGTTTAGTAAAAAGCATTAGTCGATATTAACTGCTCCACTCTCAGTTTTAGTCATCATTCATTTCTCTGTTTACTGGTTAGAATGATAAGGCATGATTTGAAAGACCGTTTGTTTAAATAATAAGGAACTAGCGGCCAACTGTTTTCTTTCTGTCATTCAGATGGGCTTGCTTTGATAACAAGTTTGGTCTTTTTGGACAGGAAGAAAAAAAAAGGCTCAGTTGACGACGATAGGTGAGACAGCGATGAGACAAATCCTGTATCGGTCAGCACCTTGAGACATTTTTGAGCTGTTAAAGCGCACTATAAGACCGATAAATAAATACAGCTACCCACAGTAACACTAACAGCAGAATGAGCGAACATTGAAGTGTAACGACTACCCCCACCATTGCCAACTATAAGAGTAAGAGATACATGATCACATCATCAACACTGCATCCCAAAGCAAAATCAAACGTTAGATGGACAAGTAAAAAAAAAAAGCTTTTATACTGCGAACTACGGGATTCAAACCTGGGTCGTCGGTGTGCCAGACAAACGCTCTACCACTGAGCTACGTACGGCAGTGGGAAAAATAATTACCAATAAACTCTAAGACTTCTTGTCTTGGGTTTTATTGCCGTTCCCATCTACTCGGCGTTGCCAGTCAAACATTTTCCCTTGACAGCGAGGGTGTGGTGGGGGACATAGTAATGAGCGTCTGTCACGTGCCTAGGTCTGCACTTCGTCCTCCCCGTCATCTGCGATTTTGGGTCATGTCACACACACACACACACACACACACACACACACACACACAGAGAGAGTTAGAGAGAGACAGAGGATGTGTGTACGTGAGTGCGTTTGACTGTGTATGCCCCTCACCCTCCCACCCTCTCTCTCATAGTAATAATAATAATAATAATAATAATAATAATAATAACAATAACAATAACAATAACAATAACAACAATAATAATAATAATAATAATAATAATAATAATAATAATAATAATAATAATAATAATAATAATAATTTCAATAAGATTATTGGATGCAGTCAGACTAAAATTTTCAAAAATAAAATTTCGATTTCATTTCAGTCTTCTAATAGCGATCTCCCTGCCTTTACACCGCATGTTTGAGTGATAGATGTGTGTTTGCTGTGTGCGTAAGAGTGAGTGAGCGTGCATTCTGGTACAGATCGCCGCACTTTCAGCCTGAGTAGTCATTTGAGGGAAAGTGCGTGTGTAGCATCCAGTAATAATACAAGAATTTACAATGATCACGCATCTCCCAAGTTACAGGGATTTGATTATCTCCATCCCTCACTCCTCCCACATCCCCCCTCTCTCTCCCTCCTCTCTCTCTCTCTCTCTCTCTCTCTCTCTCTCTCTCTCTCTCTCTCTCTCTCTCTCTCTCTCTGCCCCTTGCTAATTGAGCTCCATCAAGCTAACTTCTGTGCCATTTAAACACGATTGTGTTCTTCGATGTCCAGTGGAAATGTAATGATAATGTTGAGCACGGGCACTGAGATGCAATCATCACAACGGTTACCTCTGACACCCTCAATTCTATCAGGCTCATTATTTAAGAGACGTATTTATTCAGGCAATCGGAATCGGAATTTCTTTCAAAGTGAAGTTGAGCTCTTTAATTAGAATGTAGGATAAACCACAAATGACAAATGTGTGTCATTCCCTTAAAAAAAATAACCTTAATCATAAGTTTAGGAAAAAACACATACAATCCACACTTATAAAATGTCTAATTCACGCAAATAAATTATCTGCTTATGTAGTCTTACATATTTTGTTTCTGATATGCTTTATGAAATTCGATTATCCGAGTGTTCTTTAAAAACAGTCGTCTGTTATAATCGGTATAAGAATTAAAACCGTTGTTATGCGTCGTCGTGGATATTACAGGCGCTGGCAGTTAGACACACCATCGAAGAGTATAAACACACACCCAGTTTGTGTGACTCATTCCCAATTGTTCTAGTAGGTCATGCAACGTTACGCCTAGACTACGGGCTAACAAGTCACCACGATGACCAACAAGACACTTTCGGAATGTTTCCGGGAGCGGGGAGAGGAGGGGGGGGGGGGATTCAAGTTCATCAATTTTCTGCGAAGGTCAGGGAGAAACTCCAAACTTGTGTTTGTTTCTTTGTTGTTTCTTTTTATACGTATAGGCTTATCGGAGAGTTTTCACCGCAAGAATGTTGAGTACTACACTTTTCTATCGTCATACTATTTAGGTTAAAAGTTTTTAAAAAAATTCCCTCCGACTCATTTTAAATGAATTAAACGCTGCTATATAGAAAATTGAAGTTAAAGGTCCGCACCCGACACGGCGGAGGGGATTACCATCCCAGGGAAGTAGAGGGTAAGGACCAAAATCAACACTGAACCACCAGAGCAATCATACTACTTACGAGTACAGATCGACAGCGAAACATGGCCACTTTTAATCTTGCCCACCACGGGATCGGAACCTAGTTTATCAGGTGTGGCAGGCCAAAGCTGTACCACTGAGCTACGGCGGGGTTTGGGAACTGCGCTATTGAGAAAGCGAACACAATCACAGTATTAGTATTCTATCTATCTTTGGTCACCCACCTGGGGAGAAAGGGCGGCGACAACACTACAGGTGGCTCATTCCGGGTGTCAGAAGTGTGTTACGGGTGTCAGGACTCCAACCATCCCCTGGCCGGACCCTGATTGATGAGTGATTGGGAAGTGTGGTTGGATGGAGAGAGAGAGAGAGAGAGAGAGAGAGAGAGAGAGAGAGAGAGAGAGAGAGAGAGAGAGAGAGAGAGAGAGAGAGTATCCAGAGTTTTGGTCTAGGAGTAGTTTGCAATATGTATTATTTAACATGTCACTGTTCGTCTAACTACCTGTCCACACGACTCTGCTTAGCCTTCGTGGGCCCACGCTTCCTTCAGTTATAGAGGCAACACGTTTTTTGTATTTAGTTTGGCTCAGGACATGTGAATGCCGGCCCTTTGAGTTCTACAGATGTTTAGACTGGTCAGTGAAGTGTCAAAGATTAGTGTAAAACGATTAGTGTCAAAAGATTAATGTAAAAAGATTGGTACGAAATATTGCTATAAAATGTTGTTTATTTATATAAAGTATTGACAGCGTGGAGCTTATATTTTGTGTTGGTGTTTGCCTGTGTTAGTGAGAATATGTGAATTTGAGGGTGCGGTAGTAAACAGAGGGACTTGCACGCACATTTTATTTTGATCTAGGAGTCAATCATATTTTGCATTCACTTAGTTATTATAAACAGGCACACATCCAAATATCCATACGTTACAACCTACCTTTTTTCTTGAAAACTCTTCGGGAACAAAACTCCTTATTTGTACGTGATGTCTGTTGGATCAGCTTGGGAATATTGGACGCTTTCCGCCAAGTGGTCACTGGGGCTTCCTATGATGTTATTATTTAGCAATGTAGGCGTTTTCAATGTATGTGTTTTGTTGACATTTTATAACGATGTTTGTATTCTATTTTGTTTTTGTAAACGAGGGTTCGATAAATTAGAGTATAGCCTCAGCGTCCCCTGCGTGGGATGTCTTTATTGTGAAGTGACCGGCTTGTGGAGTGCGTTCAGTGTTACCACTAGAGTTGTTTCGGCAGATTTTTTATGCGGAGTAGGGATTAGTCCTCTTTCAGCGAAGTTGTGGTCTTGATTTTGTGGTCCTGATTTGGATCGGAAGAGTCCGCTGGACTTAAAGCAATAACCATGTAATGTAATGTAATGTAATGTAATGTAATGTAACCCATAGGAAGACAAAACATTTGTGCAGAACACAAATGATAAAGGTGTCTCGCCTAATGTGTTGGGAGTGGAGTGTATTGACAGCACCCTGGATATAATCCGTATAAGATCCTGTCTCCTGGTACCTAGAGGGAGGCAGTAGAAGACCACGTCTCAGGTGCATAATACTAACGACGCCCACTTTTCCCCCTCAACTCCAAATACCTTGTAAGGGTGCTGGGGGTTTCAGTATAAATAGTATCCCCACTTTCTGGAAATTTTTTTTTTAGAAGTCTCCTCTCTGAAAATCCTTATCGGGAAGAGAGGGGACTATAAACTGATACACACACTGGAAATTTAGTGCTTTAAATTCCCACTGTCGCTGTCTGTCTCCTTTGTTCTTTCTCATTCCTACTCTGTTCTATCAATCTACTATTCGCTAGACCAGTCTCCTACCCTTTTTCTTCAAAACTCTTCCGGGAAAAAAACTCCTCATTTGTATGTGAGGTCTGTTGGATCAGCTTGGGAATATTGGACAAATGGTCACTGGGGCTTCCTATGAAGTTATTATTTGGCAATGTAAACATTTTATATGTAAGCCTATGTGTTTTGTTGATATTTTATAATGATGTTTGTATTCTATTTTGTTTTAGCCTCAGCGTCCCCTGCGAGGGATGCCTTTATTGTAAAGTGACAGGCTGTTAGATTGCCTTCAGTGTTACCACTAGGGTTGTTTCGGCAGTTCTTTTATGCGGAGTAGGGGTGAGTCCTCTTTCAGCGAAGTTGTGGTCTTGATTTTGTGGTCCTGTTTCGGCTCTTTGCAGTCCGCTGGACCCTGTAAGCATTGAATAACTAGCTCCTTATGCGATGACTAAGGCTAACCATATAATCAGTGAACGTTACCCTAACTATTATCGTCATACTAGTTATAGTAATACAACAACAACAACAACAACAGCAACAACAACAACAACAACAACAACAACAACAACAACAACTACTACTACTACTACTACTACTACTACTACTACTACTACTAATAATAATAATAATAATAATAATAATAATAATAATAATAATAATAATAATAAGGAGAAGAAGAAGAAGAAGAACAAAAACAAGAAGAAGAACAAGAACAAGAACAAGAAGAACAAGAACAAGAAATGCTAAACACGCCAAAATCACCAATCAGGCTCAAAGAGTGGCGATCTGTACCAACATACACACTCGCATGTTTCACCTGCTCTTACCTACAATAAACACACATCTAGCACTCAAACACGTGGTGTAAAGGCATGGAAATCGGTGTTAGAAGACGGAAACGAAAATCGAATTGTTGTTGTTGTTGTTGACATTTTGTGATTGATTGCATCCTGCATGATTGACTGCATCCAACACCCTTATTGAAGGAAAGGAGGAAGCCGGAGTACCCGGAGAAAACCCTCGGTAACATGAATAGTCTCGTACCTAAACGTCACGTAAGTTCGCCTCTTGCGGGAATCGAACTCGCGACTTTCAGCATAGGAAACCGGCGACTATCCTACTGAGCCACGAACCCACCCCTTATAATTATGATGCACACATGCGTAGCTGAGACCAGCCGATACATAAGATTAACCAGTCACTTGCGAGAGGTGAGGAGGCCCTCGGCGGGTTTCAGTTGCGCTGTGTGACCCATGACGTTTGCTTACCTACGTGACGCCCGCAGTTGGACGTGCGGACGCATGCACATTAGCACTGCTTAGCGTAACTGATTAACGCTGTCAGACAATTAGGTCCCACTATGCACATATTTATTTGTATGTCAATGCTGGCTTTGGTAGTGGAGTTCGTCCCTTTCGAACGCTCATGAACTAGGACGTGTCAACTAATTAACCTTTCATCGTCTCGGTACACATTTCCTCGAAACCTTGCATTTGTTTGTTTGCTTGCTTGTTTTTCTTTCTTTGTGTGAATATTACGCCCCTCACCCCCCACCCACTTCCCCCCGTCCCCTTCCTATCACTCCCACCCCCATCCCCTATTTCCTCAACTTAGTGTTTTATTAGCTTTTATAAAGTAATTATTGTATGTTTTTCCTGCGTTTGGGTTGAGTTCAATTCAGTCCCTTTGTTAATGCTCTACTTGTTGTATTTATGTTCAGGGTAGCACTAATTTTAAGCTTCGCTTGTGTATGCCTTTATGCATTCTTTGTAATGCTCTAATTTTTTTCTTGCATAAAAATTATGTTTAAACCAAATCTTGCATTGATAATTACTGGCTTTAAAAAAAATCTAAACACAGTATTATCAGAAAGGTAAAGTGGATAAAACACGTACGATTGAAATGTTTTCTAAGCAGTTATTTCGCTTAAAAGCTTCTTCGGGAACTAAAAGCCAATAGAGATACAAATACAAATAGTCTTAACATAAGCACAAGCTGTTATTGTATATTACTATCGTAAAGCAGGCAGTTGAAAACAAAGCACGTTGGTTCTGGAACTGATAGCATGGGCAATTTGTTATAGCAAGTGACATGTTATTATTCTACCTTTATTTCTTCTCAAGAAAAGCGCTCTGATATAACACGGACTGAACGACCAACATATGGGATGCGTAGAAAGTAATTAATGCAAAGAATATAGAATGTTGATAGTTTATAATGATGTGTTTATTCTATTTTGTTGTTGTAAATGGGGATTCCATAAATTAGATTGTTGCCTCAGCGTCCCCTCCGTGGGATGCCTTTATTGTAAAGTGACCGGCTGGTGGAGCGGCTTCATTGTTTCCACTAGTTTTTTTTCAGCAGATCTTTTATACGGGGATCAGGGGTGAGTCCTCTTTTAACCAAGTTATGGTCCTCTCGGCTCTTTGCAGTCCGCTGGACCATATAAACAATGAATAACTAACCTACCTTATACACTACATGTGCAGGCAAAACCAAATATTGAAGTGAGACCCGCGCTAGGTAAGTTACATTTCAACCACACTCCGTCAACGCACACGCACGCACACACTCATACACACTCATTCGCATTCACACATCCTTGCAGAAAGCTTTGCGAAGTTAGCAAAAGTGAGCGACACGGGGAAACTGTTCTTCAGTAGTGGTCCTAAAGCCCCGGTCACACAACCCTTTACGGCTGAATCACGGCCAAAGCGCGTCCAAACTTTGTTACACGTGGAGTGGACGTTGTTGTTCGCGTTGATGTCGAGGTTAAGACGAGCTACGGTCGAGGTATAGACGTGGCAGGACGCGGGGAGAAATCTGAACGGCATCGGACGCGGCAAAGATCTTGCCTCGGTCACACAGCACTCCACGTCCTAATCACGTACAAAAAGTTCGGAAAATCTGGTGGACGTGGTCGTACGTGGTAATTTTCGGTCAATTTTGGTTTGGCCTTGCTTTGGACGGGGTATGGCCGTCGGCGGCTGTTCCACTGCTGAAGCACTGCAACCACGTCCAGCCACGTGTAAGCCTAAAAATAAATTTGCACATGTTCACGAGAGGGAAAAAGGCGACACTGCACGTGCCGAGGTCTAAGAAAATTACGGTATTTATATGCCGCAAATCAGAAGTGATACAGAAGTGATTAGGCAGTGATCATTCAGGACGTCTTTCGAACGTGTTCGAGACGTCGTTAGGTAGTGCTATGTACGTGGAAAAATCCATTTGTCAGTAATAAGCCGCTAAACACACGCTATTTCCCGTGATTCCAACGCGGTACATGCGTCCAATGACCGTGCTCTGGCCGTGACTGAACGCTAAACTTTCGCGTCTTACCGCGTCTCCCCAAGTTTTAATCACTGCCGTAACACGGATTACCACGCGTGTTTCACGTGTGTTGCACGTCTTTACCGCTTGTGTTACCCGTGGTTGTGCGCGGGCTAAAATTTTGAGCAGTTCAAAACTTTTTGCCGCGTCCGATGCCGTTCAGATTTCTCCCCGCGTCCTGCCACGTCTATACCTCGACCGTAGCTCGTCTTAACCTCGACATCAACGCGAACAACAACGTCCACTCCACGGGTAACAAATTTTGGACTCGCTTTGGCCGTGATTCAGCCGTCCAAAGCACGGCCAAACCAAAATTGACCGAAAATTACCACGCACGACCACGTCCACCAGATTTTCCGAACTTTTTGTACGTGATTAAGACGTGGAGTGCTGTGTGACCATGGCTTTAGTGTGCACAGCCCTTTGCCCCATTCAGCGTGGTCGACACTTTGAGGCACAACTGAAAGAGAGGATTAGAAGCTACGAGAGAGCTAGCCTGCTACCCTGTACGCTAGTCTGGCTGTTTGCGGGATAGTCTCCTAGGTTGCTTTCCAGTCAGGAATGTCGCATGTCCCAGCGATTTTCTCCTGTTTTCTCAACCAGGCTAAGGGCAACGTGAGGTCAACCAACGACAAGTCTTAGTTTCATTCACAAGTCTTATAACGTTGGATAAAAAGTCATTCCTGAAAAAACAAAGTTCTGATATGGCACAACGATTTGAAAGTTAGGGTAAGAAGATAACGATGTAGCGTTGCCTTACTAAACGATAAAAGCCTGCATCGTTTGTTATCGGTCATTTGCTGATTTTCTTTTTCATATTGGGGTTATTTGTCGAGTTGTACTGTTTTATAAACGCTCGATGTGTGTGTTTGTGAGTGTGCGAGCGCGTGTGTGTGTGTGTGTGTGTGTGTATGATTGAGTATTGTAGCGGTACTCATAACCTGCACGTACAGAAAATTTATGTTAACGTTTTATTTCGTTCATTTCTTGAATTTGCATGTTAAAATTATGAATCTTTCTCTCTCCCTCCCTCTCTCGCTTTCTCTCTCTGTCTCTCTCTATTTCTCTCTCTGTCTTTCTCTCTGTCTCTCTCTCTCTATCTGTTCATCAGCCAAAAATCTCATGCACCGAAAGAATTGCCATAGAGAAAAGTAAGGAGCACAATCACCGTGTTGTTTGTAATCTCAAACTGCTTGAGAACAACCCTCTGGAACTGCACGCCCTCAGAAAGAGTCGACTGTGCATACTACAGCAGCGTTCAGTTCATCGTACGGAAAAGTGCCATCTGACAAATAACAGAGCACTGACCAGTCTTGCCGATTATCATGAAGTGTCCACCAGAGGATCAACGCACCACTACTTGAACACTCGCAGATGGCCAGAGGTCAGTCAACAAGATTATAGATAGATATATGAGAGAGCGAGCGTACAGAGAGAGAGAGAGAGAGAGAGAGAGAGAGGGAGAGAGAGAGCGAGAGAGAGAGTGTGGAGTTGTGTGGTTCAGTTATGTTGAGTGTCAAGTGTTGTGTTGTAATGATACAAACAACACGAACACATACATTGTGAGCTGCAGCAGCTTTTAGTGAACACTGTGAAATGGCCATCGGTATCTATGACACAATTCCAACAAGCTCAAACCGTAGGCAGTAGATATAGGTCTTACGTACCATTCCCTTATTCCTTGGAGTGTATTACCTAATAAAGATTATGGTTATCCAAGGTGCTATATTATTATCACTCCAGCCTCATCTCTATAATAATAATAATAATAATAATAATAATAATAATAATAATAATAATAATAATAATAATAAAGGGATTTACATATAAATATGTATATAGCGCTTTTTCCAAATGACGTCATTTTAAAGCGCAGTTCTCATGCATGCATACTTAACGTTAACATCGAAATACATACAAAAAGAAGTGAAACAAAAACAATCAATTCATAAATTATGCAAAGACATAATACAAACATGAAGAAGAATATTTTCAAGTAAATTATAAAAGACGATGGAGGGAGAGGCAAGAAGCGAGCAGGGCGAGAAAACCACTGCCATCTGTATCCAAGGCAAAATTCCACAAAACTCAAACCACTGACATCGTTATGGTTATATTTTTTATATAGCGCCTTTTCCAGCTCAAGAGATGCTCAAAGCACTGGTCGATATTACTTGAAGGATCGCATCAAATAAGGATTGTATACAATATTATATCACTAAACTCATCGTGTGGCAACCGCAGCAGGTGAGCGTGGCATACTTTATAATTCGCCTTGATTTCAGTAACATTCATTTACTAGGGGTGCATTTTTATCACGGCTAAACACGAATCAACACTACAAGTGTTGACTCCTATCAGCGGCCACTACATGTGAAGCGCGTTTAGGCTTGAGAAGTATGGAGAAACGCTTGTGTCACCTTTGTTGCTCTTGATCGTCAATACAGTGGGCTGATGGTAGTCTGACCGCTTATCTATCGAGGGTCCAAACTGAAATTAATATTAGATTAGCTAAGAGGAGGGTGCTGCTACCAAGAGGTGACAGAAATGAAGAGTAAAAAAAAAAGTGGAGAGAAAAAAGAAAAGAAAAGAGAGAGAAAGAAGAAGGATTGTGCCTCGATAAATTAGTTTACCTGGGAAGTGGTGTTTATGGTAGAAATATATGGTAAACCACTTACATCTTTGTTGTTATTTTTCACTATATAAAAACTGAGGACTACATACTACAGTATCTCTTAACTATCGGCCCAGCTTAGGATAAATTAGATTATAAGGTTGCTACCGAAGCGTCCTAATACCAACATGCACTGCTTACCTAGGGATTTTATGTATTGTTCACACAAGCCATTAGACAACACGATGGCACGCTCACAGTGGTGAAGGAGCGGAAACTCCGATGGTATAGCCTTGTCACCAGAGCATCAGGTCCTGCAAAGACCATCCTGAAAAGCACGGTGCAAAGCGGCAAAGGAAGAGAAAGACACCAAAAGAGGTGAGAGGACAACATTCAAGAATGGACTGGCTTGACTCTGAGCGAAGCCATGAGGGTTGCTGAGGACAGAGAAAGAGTACGCTGGTTAAGCTATCATCTGTAGTTCCCCAACGACTTTGGAGTTACGGGATAAGATAGGATAGGATAGGATAGGATAGGATAGGATAGGACAGGATTTGATAGGATAGGGTAGGAAAGTATTGTTCTGTTTCTTTTGAAACTTTTTAGTTTCTTATTTGCTAAGATGCCATGTGCTGTATGAATTGTAAATTGTGGGTGATAAAAGTTTTGTTGACTGGACTTGGCTTGACTAGCGAGAAAGAAGAAGTGAGATTCAAGCTCCAATCCCTTCATTTTAGGCGAGAAACCTACTTAAGACCTGTAAACATTTTATATCTCTATGAAAAAAAACCGGTTGCTGTCGTACTGCTATAGTTTAGCTCTAGATGTGCATTAAAGACGAGAGAAGTATGGAAATATCATTTGTCTCGTTTCTGTTATTCTGCCACCAGAACTGTGGACTGACGATGGTAGCTTTGATCGCTTTATCAGATTGAACAAGGGGCTAAAGCTTAACTTGACGTTAGCTGGCAGACCCCAGGGACCTTACGAGCTAGATCACGATCACACAGTTCAGCGGCGCAGATCTGTTTGAAATTGACAAAGCTTATTGTCCAACCTAAAAAAAAAATTAAATTAAGTATAATTTAAAAAAAAAATAAATTAAGTATAATTTTTAAAAAAAATTGAATAAATAAATATATAATTTTTTAAAAGTAATTTAAAATCAAAACTCTTTCAAAGTACGGGTTTGATATACATTGATAACATTTATTTGTTTGTGAGCCTATTAATTTAGCATCAATGTTAATTCTAACAAAAGCACCGCAGCCAATGTGTGTATAGTATGCACAGTTGTTTACACAGCAAGGAAGAGGTATTTAAACTTCAAAGCTTAGCGGTTGGTTTTGAGCTACGTTTACCCATTAGATCATCTCGTCGTGTGGCAAACAATAACGCTGTTTTTCAAATAAACTAATTGTGACACAAGGTAATAAACAAACTTCTTTGCTACATACATCATGGTGCTTACACCAACTCCATCATCGTGCACACTTACCTCGCAATGATGAGGGTCTCACACACAATTGTACAAATGCCTCTCTCTCTCTCTCTGTCTGTTTCTCTCTCTCTCTCTCTCTCTCTCTCTCTCTGTCTGTCTGTTTCTCTCTCTCTCTCTCTCTCTCTCTCTCTCTCTCTCTCTCTCTCTCTCTCACGCACACATACATTCGCTTTTATAATGAGTTCCATAAACCCCACATAAGTTGGATTCATATATTGTGACATTTTGTCCTCATTTTTCATTACTTTAAAATTTTCTCTCACTAACGCTATCCCTAACGCGGATATTTTCTGCAATTTGAGTCATCATTAATGTTATTAGTAAATAGAAGATGTTAGTTTGTTATTGTTATTATTTTATTGGCCAGTACCAACTTGGTTTGTAACTAAATTCAACCTCGTTGTCATATTTATTTATTTATTTATTTAAATTTATGATATTACATAACATTAAATTTTAAGCTAATTAAAATGAACTTATGCGAACTAATATTAAAGTAATTAAATGAATGGCAACAAATTTAAATTTATTGTATAACAATTTAATTATTTACTTATTTTAAAAATTAAATAAAATTAAAACTAAAATATTTTATAAATTAATAAAACATGCACACACGCAACATGGAAGTTAAGTTAATTCATAGCAAGTGGGTGGGGGTCAGAGAGGCCTGTTTTAATCTGGGAAAATATCGTTATTACTGTTGTGACAATAGTTGTAATATCATTATTTTAACTGACTATGAAGATTTGTATATTAATATCCTGAAGGATTGTGGCAACATAACCCCCGTTGGGATGCCGGGGGTTTCAGTATAAATAGTATCCCCACTTTCAGGAAATTTAGTGCTTTAAATTCCCACTGTCACTGTCTTTCTCATTTGCTCTTTCTCAGTCCTGCTCTGTTCTATCAATCTGCTATACTATCTTCTTCTTCGCTAGACCAGTCACTTACCTTTGTTCTTGAAAACTCTTCCGGGACAAGACTCCTTATTTGTGTATGAGGTCTGTTGGATCAGCTTGGGAATATTGGACGCTTTCTGCCAGGTGGTCACTAGGGCTTCCTATGATGTTATTATTTAGCAATGTAGGCATTTTATATGTATGTGTTTTGTTGATAATTTATAATGATGTTTGTATTCTTTTTTTTTTGTAACCGGGGGTTCGATAAATTAGAGTACAGCCTCAGCGTCCCCTGCGTGGGATGTCTTTATTGTAAAGTGACTGGCTGGTGGGGGGCTTTCAGTTTCACCACTAGGGTTATTTCAGCAGATGTTTTATGCGGATCAGGGGTTGCCCGGTCCTGATTTGGCTCGGAAGAGTCCGCCGGACCTAAAGCAATAAAAATGTAATGTAATGTGGTAACATAATACGTTAATAAATAAATAAAAAACAACAACAAAACACCTACACTAGCGTTTCAGATTTAGATAAAAAAACATCTACATATACATTTTCAAAAGAAACAGTTCAAAGCGGTCTCCTACGCCTATGGGGGACTATACAGGGTTTAACCTTTGACCTTGGACTACAGTATAACTTCTTGTTTCACCATGACAACGTGAACCACCGCTCCCACAACTTCCTCCCCACCATCGACCAAACAGCCACATTTAGTGTTCACCATCATCAGAGATAAGAAGACACAAACAACACTTTCAGCTCAACCTCAAGCAAGGAAAAAAGTTAACCAACTGCCGAAATTATTTTGAACCCGGATATTGAACAAGAAAGTAGCGATTCTAATTTGTAAAAACAAATTTACAAAACAAATCTACCAATGATTGTTCATTATATTGTTGTATATTATATTTCTAGTTTTTTAATATAATACACTAGACCTCGTCACAAGGCCTCAAGAACCTTGCTTTGAAGGGATGGAAAGTGACATATTTAAGAGACACAGAGCCTTTTGAAACATACAATGGACGCCGTCCTACCGCTATAAAACCAGATTAAGCCAAAAGATAAACTTCTTTGAAAAATATTGTTTTGATAAAAAAGCGCAACATTCCTTTGTTTATTTCCTATTAATAGCATCAAGATTGATTCTAAAAAAAGAGTTCAGCTGCGAAATAGAATATAGTATTGGTAGGTAAGGTAGGTAAAGGTGGTCCCATAGCCTTGTGGCCGTAGGGGAGCGTGATGTTGGAGATCACACTAATCTTGGGCCAGCGTAATGAGGGTGATGCCCATCTCGCTGCTTGACCTTCCCCACGCTTAAGACAGTAGGTACTCAGTCACAGTTGAGTCAACTGGGGGCGTTGTTAATTGTCGCTTCACGTTTTGCGGTCACCCATCCAAGTGCTATCCGCACTGGACGGGGCTTAACTTGCGACACAGTAGCGAGTGAATATAGTATTGGTCTCTCTTAATTGGAAACTTCGTGGAGGGTCACGAACCTTTTTTTTCTACAGGTTCTCAGGTCGCGAACCTAGGTTCTTGAACCTTTTTGTCCAAATATTCAGGAGTTTAAGTTATCGAGGTTTTCAGATCCAGAACCTAGGTTCGTTGTTTTAAGATCCAGGACCTAAGCTCTTGAACCCTTTTTGTCCAAAAGGTTACAGGAATCAAGGTTCTGGATCTGAAAACCTCGAAAAAAAGATTCGTGAACCTCCACTGTTACGTTGAGACGCGCATGATGGTGCGTGTGAAATGCGCGCGATATTGTGTGTGAAGCGCGCGCGATAGATCTGGTCGTTTCGCTTTGCAAAGTATTCAGTAATAGAGTTTATTTACCTTTGGTTTGTGTTTGCTTTGTGGTTAGAGGAAGCTTTGTATAACGTTGATGATTCTCGTTAGTCGATATTATTGGAGAATTCTATAGATCTGCTTGTTTACTATCGATCGAAGTTTCGGGATATTTGAGAACATTCTTGGACAGAAAGAATGTTGTATGACGTAAGTCAGTGATGACGAAGTTTTATTTGATTGGTTGTAGTGCGTCATTCTGCCGTGTTCTAAATTGTT
>CM072520.1:26526123-26636123 GCA_036898135.1 Oncomelania hupensis
ACGTAAATTCTCGTAGCATTTTAACCTCTTCCGATAACAGTCAGCCAGCAAATTAAAAGATTTTAAAGTAATTTTTTAAAAAATATCTTTTATAAGGAGGATTTGAAGACTTTTCTGCTATTACCTACTAGAGCTGGGTACCGTGGGTCAAAGACGTACCGGTATTACCGCGGTAGTTTTTAGGTCGTATCGGTATTTCGTACCGGTATACCGCGATTTTAAGTGTTACAATCAAATGGGATATGGCACTGACAGTAGTGATCGACGAAAAAAAAAGATTGTCATACACTTCAAAACAGTTTCAAAGAACCACATTTCCATAGAAACTGAAGCTTTATTTTTTGCTTGAACGCCTTTAAAACAAATTATGATAAATCACTGTTTAGAACATCAGCAAACTTTAAACCACAAAATCAAAATCAAACAAAAACATTCAACGGGAAAGGTCTTTAAGAACTTTAAGAGTTCAGAAGGATTGGCGACTGGTACCATGCTCAAACACGTGGATAAGCTGCTGTTCTTATAAGGTCTTCTTCAAGAACAGCTGCCTATCCACATGTTTGGGCTTTAGGCTCGCTCTCTGGGCGAACAAGATTCAATTCAATTCAATTCAACACAACTTTATTTATCCACATAGGGCAATTACAAACTTTAAAAGCAGCTGATATTATTTATAAAAAAAAAATAATAATATTTTTTAAATAAAGAAGAAGTTTAAAAATAGTGAAATGTAAAACAATATATTACATTGTCACTCGATTTTATAAGCACATGTCCTACCATACAAACATAAACCAAACACACAACACACACCCACACACCCACACACGCACACACACATAAAACACACACACACATCACGAACACTCACCGCCGACAGTTAAATCAAATAAAAACGTGAAGGTAAGAAGATAAGGTAAGAATATCATCAATCATCAAATCAATCAGTCGATAAACAATCAATCCCTGAATCGGGCCATCGTGGAGCGGTTTTTTTTTAATTGCGTTAGGGGGCGGAGAATGTGTTAAAACGGAGATGATCGCATCAAGTTTAGTAGTCGAATTGCGCAAGGAATAAAACTGTGGGAGGGGGGGGGGGGGGATTACCCTAACAGGCCGCTAAGGCAAAAACGGCGCCCGGATGGTAGCACTGGGAATTCGCCCGCCAGAACATGCTGTGGTCTACAAATAATTCCGTTCGCCTTCTTGACGATTTGCCGATCGCAGAAAGAACCCAGGTCTCTCTGCCTGACACTGATGATCTTTGAACAGAGGTTGACAATGCTGGACAAGCTATTCCTATCCCTCACAGTCAGACTGTGGAACCAACAAACAAACAAAAAAGTCAGCAAGCTCTTAATGAAAGATTGGTAAAACAGGCTGAGAATCCTAGAATCCACAGAGGAAGACTTCAGTTTCCGGAGAAGGTACAATCTCTGTTGGCCCCGTTTGACAATACACTGTGTGTTCACATCCCATTTAAGCTTGCTGTCAAAACCTGTGCCCAAATACTTATATTTGTCAACAATCTCGACATCTTCATTATAAATAACACTTGGCTGGACCACCTTTTTGACTCTTCTATTCGTATTAGTGACATTCATATCCAAAAAGTTCTCATCGCACCAATCCACGGGTCAGTGAGGGCCAAACCATGATCTCCGCCTGGTCCTTGAAATAAAGACAACAAAGCTGAGCCATCGGAAAAAGTTTGTCCCCTATACACTTTGTGTCCGGGGACGTTAATCTAGAAAAACGAAAAAACATCGGAAAATTTTTATCAGAAAACTATTTTCAGCAGTGCTTCTACAGCTGTCAAGTGTACACAATTAAAAAATAATGGCGACAAAACACAACCCTGTGGAGAACCTGTGGAAGTAACCAGAGTACCTGACAAAGAACCATTGACACATACATGTACTCTCTGTTGTCTATTAGTAAAAAAATTTAAAGTTGAGAGTACAAGTTGATGACTGAGTTTAAAATCAGAAACAAGATGTCGCCCACTGTCGCGTTATGTGTTGTCGAGATTTCCCAATAAACCGGACCTTGGACACCCGCACGGTATACCGTACCGTCGCGTTTCCGAACCTGAATACAGTTACGTATCGGTAAAACCGTCCAGCCCTATTACCTACAAGACTGCTCTCGTCACCCACAAAAACATTACATTACATGATTATTGCTTTAGGTCCAGCGGACTCTTCCAAGCCAAATCAGGAACGGACAACCCCCGATCCGCATGAAAGATCTGCTGAAACAACCCTAATGATAAAACTCAAAGCTCTCCACCAGCCAGTCACTTTACAATAAAGACATCCCACGCAAGGGACGCTGAGGCTGTACTCTAATTTATCGAACCCCCGTTTACAAAAACAAAATAGAACACAAACATCATTATAAATTATTAACAAAACACATACATATAAAATGCCTACATTGCTAAATAATAACATCATAGGAAGCCCTAGTGACCACCCGGCAGAAAGCGTCCAATATTCCCAAGCTGATCCAACAGACCTCATACACAAATAAGGAGTCTTGTCCCGGAAGAATTTTCAAGAAAAAAGGTAGGAGACTGGTCTATCGAAGAAGAAGATAGTATAGCAGATTGATAGAACAGAGCAGGAATGAGAAAGAGCAAATGAGAAAGACAGCGACAGTGGGAATTTAAAGCACTAAATTTCCAGAAAGTGGGGATACTATTTATACTGAAACCCCCGGCACCCCAACGGGGGAACCCACAAAAAAGTCATCAGTTTCGTTGTTGTTTTTAAAGATACTATGGTACTGCATAATAACTAAATTGAAACCTGTCCAAGATTGGAGTGACTTACCTCCCTCTCCCTTTCTATTGCTACTCTCTCTCTCTCTCTCTCTCTCTCTCTCTCTCTCTCTCTCTCTCTCTCTCTCTCTCTCTCTCTCTCTCTCTCTCTCTCTCTCTCTCTCTCTCTCTCTCTCTCTCTCTCTCTCTCTCTCTCTCTCTCTCTCTCTCTCTCTCTCTCTCTCTCTCTCTCTCTCTCTCTCTCTCTCTCTCTCTCTCTCTCTCTCTCTCTCTCTCTCTCTCTCTCTCTCTCTCTCTCTCTCTCTCTCTCTCTCTCTCTCTCTCTCTCTCTCTCTCTCTCTCTCTCTCTCTCTCTCTCTCTCTCTCTCTCATGCGTTCCCCTTTTTTTGTGTGTGTGTGATTCAGACCATCGGCGCCACTCACTCCATCACCCCTTCTTATTCTCCCCTCCTCCGTCCCTCCTTCGTCTCTTATTCGTTAGCAAGTGTCTGATTTTATTTTGTATGAAGCCGGATGTTTAGAATGAATGCGTGAGTACTGCGCTTTGAACTGCTATTGTACCTTGGGAAAAAGCGCTATATAAATATTATTATTATTATTATTATTATTATTATTATTATTATTATTATTATTATTATTATTATTATTATTATTATTACATAATCACACGCCAGCATGCATCCTCAGTGCTAAAACACACAAATAGATTACAAGCGGTACTTGATGCTCCTCAGTGTCAATCATGCGCCTCTTCGCTGCCCAGCATATGTCTAGGTCACGTCAGCATTGGACACCGAGTTGGATACACGAAATCGAAAACACCCTTTTGATGTCATATCATTAACAAATATATAATACGAAACACTCTGGTAATTTAATGTCATTGTCAAAATAAATAAATGTAAACAAAAACGTCAAAGACCCTCCCCCCCCCTCCTCCCACCGACCTTCTCTCTTTCCAGACACACCCCAACACCATATATACCCCTCCCCCCGCCCTCATCATCATTAGCAATTTTTTTTAAATTTTCCCTCGTGCACATCCATTTCTCCATACATGATCATGGCGGTTGGATTTAGATCGGCCATCGCTTTGAGCAGTTGTTGACGTGGAAAAGGGCTAGATAACAAGGATTTAAATAACTTAAATAAACAAACGTCTCCCTCCGTCCTTCTGCAAGCTACTCAGTCGCCACCCCCTGCGATGACAATTATTGTTATTTTCTGTTTCAATTTGGTTTATTGGCTGTCGTACGGTATCAGTAACATGAAGTAATTTCTTGCAGTTTATTTGATACCACTACAGTGGTACCTGTCAATGCAACAGCTGACTTAAATCTTTCCTTGTCAGGATTTAAGGTCCGTGTGTCTCTATACAGCATGTCTCTATACAGCATGTCTCTATACAGCGTGTCTCTATACAGCATGTCTCTAAAAAGCATGTTTCTATACAGCATGTCTCTATACAGCATGTTTCTATACAGCATGTCTCTAAACAGCGTGTCTCTATACAGCATGTCTCTATACAGCGTGTCTCTATACAGCATGTCTTATACAGCATGTTTCTATACAGCA
The DNA here is from genome assembly GCA_036898135.1 of Oncomelania hupensis. Lineage (NCBI taxonomy): Eukaryota > Metazoa > Mollusca > Gastropoda > Littorinimorpha > Pomatiopsidae > Oncomelania > Oncomelania hupensis. The sequence goes on from CM072520.1 coordinate 26,530,484, forward strand.
TGTCTCTAAACAGCATGTCTCTATACAGCATGTCTCTATACAGCATGTCTCTATACAGCGTGTCTCTAAACAGCATGTCTCTATACAGCATCTGCATGTCTCTTGCCACGCCTTGTTATCTCTTTATGATGCTGGATTATGACTGACTGCGATTATGCTTTTCTTGATGCAATTATATTTGCATCGAGGGAAAGAAGAAGAAGATGAAGAAGAAGAAGAAGAAGAAGAAGAAGAAGAAGAAGAAGAAGAAGAAGAAGAAGATGATGATGATGATGATGATGATGATGATGATGATGACGATGATGAAGATGACGATGATGACGAGTACTGAAGGAAGACGAGGAGGAGAAGACTACTATATAATTTATACGTCAGAAGCATGATTCTGTTTTATCAAGCCATGGCCAAACGTGTACAGATTTTATTGAAGCGAACATTCGCTGAACTTAACTCAGTGTGTGTGTGTGTGTGTGTGTGTGTGGGTGGGTGTGTGGTGTGTGTGTGTGTGTGTGTTAGTTATTCATTGCTTACAAGGTCCAGCGGACTGCAAAGACCCGAATCAGGACCACAAAATCAAGACCACAACATCACTGAAAGAGGACTCGCCCCTGATCCGCATGAAAGATCTGCCGAAACAACCCTAGTGGTAACTCTGAAGGCACTCCACCAGCCGGTCACTTTACAATAAAGACATCCCACGCAGGGGACGCTGAGGCTATACTCTAATTTATCGAAGCCCCGTTTATGAAAACGAAGTAGAATACAAACATCATTATAAAATATCAACAAAACGCATACATATAAAATGCCTACATTGCCAAATAAGAACATCATAGGAAGCCCTAGTGACCATTTGGCAGAAAGCGGCCAATGTTCCCAAGCTGATCCAACAGACCTCACACACACAAAGGAGGAGTTTTGTCCCGGAAGAGTTTTCAAGAAAAAAGGTAGGTGACTGGTCTAGCGAAGAAGAAGATATTATAGTGGATTGATAGGACAGAGTAGGAATGAGAAAGAACAAAGGAGAAGGACAGCGACAGTAGGAATTTAAAGCACTACATTTCCAGAAAGGGTGGATACTATTTATATTGAAACCCCCGGCACCCCAACGGGGGACTGTGCGTGCATGTGCATGTTATATTTATATATATATATATATATATGTATATATATATATATATATATATATATATATATATATATATATATATATATATATATATTTTATATATATATATATATATATATATATATATATATATATATATATATATATATATATATATATATATATATATATATATATATATATATATATATATGTATGTGTGTGTGTGTGTGTGTGTGTGTGTGTAATCTATCCCAAAGTAGTTTTTTTTTGCTTTTTCAATTAAAACGGACAGAAATACAGTGGAAAGCCATACATTTTCGTCACTTTCGAATGTATTTCTACATCTGACTATACAACATTAAAGTCTTAAGTTCCTTGTAGTTATCAACACTCTAGTAAACAAACTGCTATCAAGCAGCCATAAATTCACAGGTAGAATTCCCTGCCTGTCTATCTCGCCAGCCATAAACCTAATTGGACAGATAAGCCCGATAGCATCCGTACAAGGACCACACAGACACTTCTGTCCCTTGTCAGCACCCATACCACGCTTGCGTTTTTAGCCAACCATACTTCTCCTCGCTTTGTGCCCCAACACGCCAACCATAATAAGAACAGACAACTTTAACCATAGTAAATTAATAAAGAACAGACCGTTGTACCTATATTATTGTATTGTTCGGAAGTTTGGTGTCCTCAGTTAACTGACCTGGTAAACAAAATTGCAGGCGCGCCATGATGGTGAGCCAGAACAGAGGCGCCCTTTGTTACTGCAGTTCCGCACCCAAGTTGGAGATCCGGAAATCGGAGAAGCTCCTCTGAATATGTAGATGATGTGTTGCATTTGCAGTCCCAGCAATAAAGCTGGAGAGATATTTTGTGGGTTGGAATTGGGAATTAAAAATCACAACTTTGCACAATTAAATATAAAAAAGCAGGACGCACCCTTATGACAACTCCTTAAGCGCATTAAATACCGAACCAGACTCGTGTCCGCCGGTCAGCGCTCTTTCTCCTACCAAGCTCCCGTCAACTGGAATTCACTACCTCTTTTACTCCGCCAGAAGCCGTCTGTACCTTCTTTCAAAATTGCCCTCAAAACCCATTTGTTTTCCCAGTAGTAGCTACCTTGATCTCACTAGCGCTGATCGGCTTGCACAACGTCTACTGACCTATCACAATTTATGTATTGCACGTGTGTGTATATATATGTGTGTATATATGTGTATATATATGTGTATGTATGTATATATGTGTGTGTATGTATGTGTGTGTATATATATGTGTATGTTTAAATTGATTTAATGTATGAATGCGGGAGAATGCGCCTTGAATCACTCTTGTTTGTGTGAGATATGTGCGCTATATAAATTCATGTATTATTATTATTATTATTATTATTATTATATTATTATTATTATTATTATTATTATTATTATTATTATTATTTTTTATTATTATTATTATTATTATTATTATTATTATTATTATTATTATTATTATTATTATTATATCAACACCATGCAGGCATTTTCACAGCGCTAGGACTATCTACAGACAAAGACACCCCCACCCTTAGCCCTCCTCTCTCTCGCCCCCCCCCCACCCCCCCATAAAAAAAGAAATCACCCAGCTAACACATAGTTCAATGGTAAGCAAATTATTTCAGTTCAGTTCTTTTATTTGAAAGTCTATTCATTGTTCGCAATGATGTTAGGCATTCACTCGTCCTCAAACCCATACTCATCCCTTGGGGTCATGAGCAATCTTGCCACTGTAGATTGTTCTAACCTATAAAGGGAAAAGTGAAAGCCCCAGTTGAAAACCTGTCTTGACTTTGTAGGCATGACCAATTCATTGCGGCAACAGTACCCCCGTTGGGGTGCCGGGGGTTTCAGTATAATTAGTATCCCCACTTTCTGGAAATTTAGTGCTTTAAATTCCCACTGTCGCTGTCTTCCTCATTTACTCTTTCCCATTCCTGCTCTGTCCTATCACTCTGCTATACTATCTTCTTCTTCGCTAGATCAATGACCTACCTTTTTTCTTGAAAACTCTTCCTGGACAAGACTCCCTGTTTGTGTATGAGGTCTGTTGGATCAGCTGGGGAGTGTTGGACGCTTTCTGCCGGGTGGTCACTAGGGCTTCCTATGATGTTATTATTTAGCAATATAGGCATTTTATATGTATATGTTTTGTTGATAATTTATAATGATGTTTGTATTCTATTTTGTTTTTGTAACCGGGGGTTCGAGTAGTTGGGGTAAAGCCTCAGCCGTCCCCTGCGTGGGATGTCTTTATTGTAAAGTGACTGGCCGGTGGAGGGCATTCAATTTTCCCACTAGGGTTGTTTCAGCAGATCTTTTATGCGGATCGGGGGTTGTCCGGTCCTGATTTGGCTCGGAAGAGTCCGCTGGACCTAAAGCAACAATCAATCAAACCCATACTAAAACACACATATATACAGTGAGATACAAACTATACAAATTGGGGGCAAACTGAATATTGTATTATCTTGACTCAGTTGCTATCATCTACCTTGGTATATTCTCTTCTTCTTCGCCCAACAACGAAGCTCAAGTGGTAGAGCGTTCGCCTGGCACACCGATGACCCAGGTTCGAATCCCGTGGTGGGCGATATAAAAATGGCAATTTTTCACTGCCCATTTTAGCAGTATGATTGCTCTAGTGGTTCAGTGTTGATTTAGGTTCCTACCCGTTGTTCCCTGGGATGGTTATCTCCGTCTGCCATATCGCCAATGGTGGGTGTAGACGTTAAAGCTCAATGTTCGTTCGTCCTTCTTCTTCTTCTTCATCTTCAGGACACTGTGGATACGCCGTCGGGTCGAAAACATCATTCCATGCCTTCTTCAGCCTATTAAAGCTGAAGTTGAAAATGTTGATGCTGCTGAAATATACCAAGTTAAAATGATAGAATCTGAGTCAAGAAAATGCATTCCTATTCAATATGATAGCTGCAGATTCTGGAAACATAATTATGCTCTACCATAATGGGCAAACTATTTTATCAGAAAACCGAGGCCAGATTTAAACCCTCGACTAGTACACCGAACATCGTAGAATGTTCTTATTTGAATTCGAATGTCTTGTTTTTGTTTAACGTCTTTTCGTATGTATTTGGAAGTTAACGTTAAGTATATTATGCGTGAGAACTGCGCTTTGAACTGATGTCGTTATGAAAAAAGCGCTATATAAATACCATTATTATTATTATTATTATTATTATTATTATTATTATTATTATTATTATGAAAGAGATCTTTGGGGTAGGGAGGAGCGAAGGAGGGGGTAATGAAGAGATCCGACACGATCCCAAAAGAGGGCTGAGGGAACAACAGGACAAAAGGCAACAGCCCAATGACAGGAAATTGTTCGAACAGCATTTGATAGAATCTATGGACAATCAGGCAGGTGCCTTTTAGACCGTCTTGACCGAATAGGTAAAGTAGTTTTTAATTTTTTTTTTATTGTCCTGTTGTTGGTAAGAAACGGGAATAAAGCTTGTTACGGTTCGAAGAACACACACAACACCCATTCCCTCCCTCACTCCTAGGCACACATACTTGGAGTAAAGATACAAACTTCTTCATCTTTCAATATACTAGTGCTTATACGTACGACATCTTAATACACATAAACAATGTTATAATTTTAATGTGTTTTTAATGTTGCCTAAGTGCACTGCGTGGATTCTTTTTTTTATATACAGGCATTGTCCATTTCAAACTCTTGTCTTCGGCTGACAATATTACCATACATTGGCTGATAATACATTCACATGTTAAAACAATTATAAATGACTCTCATTATAAACAGTGATGAATTCTACTGAAAGCATGATGAAAGTGCAGACTTGAACAATTGTATTGCCACGCTTTAGTTTTAAAACTGTTGAAATTGTATGATTACCTGTAATCATTTTGTTCTTCCTTTTTTGTATTGGAGTGTTTTGCTAACACACAATGTACTGTATTTAACTCTCCGACGTGGGTTACACAAATTATGTTGACCTGACTTGAGAAAGTCTATTTCTTATAACAGAAAACGAGGTTTAAAAAACTAAAGGAGATTAAGCGCAGCCTGCCTGAAAACATGTTCCCAATACACGCCCTTATAAAAATACCATGGATGACTGGAGTACGCTGAAGCAAAGACAACACTTAATACCACATCATGTACATGCACTAACCGTACAACTTAATACATATAACAAAGCATACGTCTACTTAAGAGGGTACATAACTCGTGGGCAGAAAATAAGATGGCGCTAAGACGCCAGTAATTTGCAACAAGGACCTTCACTCTAGCTCTCTTAACAGGGACGCCGCAATGGATACCTGACAGCACAAAAGCGTAGTGGGGACTCGGAGTTATTAGTTAGTCGTTGTTTATAGAGTCCAGCGGACTGCAAAGAGCTGAATCGGGGCCACAAGGGGCTTAGGTCTCGTCGGACTGTCACTAGTGCTTGTGAGTGAGAGGCCAGTCTCAGCTTCGCTGTGTGCCTGACAGCATGACAACTAACGCTTAAACGCCGAATGTCCGATATTTATCGAACAGATACCTTCCCCTTCTCCAACCATCCACCGCATTTTCCCTTCTCAACTCCCCCCATCCTCTCCATTCTCCCATCCCCGTTCCCAACACTTCCCCCATGTTCCTTGTGTCCAGTGACGTATTTTGACATATAAATATTAATTGCATCATTTTTACCATCACCATCCTCATCAGCCACCCATTAGTAAAGGTAAAGGTAGTCCCATAGCCTTGTGGCCGTAGGGGAGCGTGATTTTGGAGATCACACTTATCTTGGGCCAGCGTAATGAGGGTGATGCCCATCTCTCTCCCTCGCTGCTTTACCTTCCCCACCCTTAAGAGAGTAGGTACTCAGTCACAGTTGAGTCACCTGGGGGCGTTGTTATTTGTCGCTTCACGTTTTTGCGGTCACCCATCCAAGTGCTAACCGCACTGGACGGTGCTAAACTTGCGACACAGTAGCGAGTGCTCCAACCACTGCGCTATCCGACACCCCACCCCCCAAAAAAAAAATCGGTTTACGGTATCCCTACCAATTTTCATTTTTTGGCCCGACCCTAAACTTAGTTTTGGGGATTGTCTGGAAAAAAGTTTGAAAAAAGCGAAAATAAAAAATCGCACCCGAGGTGGAAAAGGTCTAAAAAAATTAAGCCGACCTACCGACCCTATTTTTTTCCCCTAGGTTACCGTAAACAAGACATTTTTGGGGGTCTCATCATTCCCAACTCTTCCCTAATATTAATAATAATGGACATTTATATAGCGCTATTACTTGTCTTTTTACAGACAAGCGCATAGCGTTTTACATTAAAAGAAAGAAACAAACATGAAACAATTGACAATATTGCATTAGAAATCATACAAGGAGAAAAACCCATATGCAAAATCGGACAATACGTAAAGTTAACCTTCTGCAAACAAGTCATCACAATCACAACAAAATCCAAAAGCATAACCAACAACAGAACAAACATGTGTTGGGGCTAGGGTCTATAGAATGAAGGATTTAGTCAGGATAGTAGTTTGAAGAGGTGAGATTTTAGAGCTTGCTTCAATGAGGGTGTGGTCTGCTTGTGTCTGATGTTGGCTGGAAGAGTGTTCCATTGTCTGGGTGCACAATAGGTGAATTTTTATTATCGATTCCATTGATAACATAAGCTTTGATATAAGCGTTAGATTAGCAAAAGCTTTGATTGATTCTCCAGTTGCTCAGTTTATATAATTATGTATTTTATATGTATGGATGTATGTATCTGGTGTAAATGTGTGTGAATGCGTGCGTACGTCTTATCATCTCGATGAAGAAGACGTTAATAAAACAACCGACAACCAACAATAGGTGAATGCCCGTTCTCCGTACATTTTGGTGTTAGTTTTTTGTATGCAGAGTGTGCGAGAGTCAGAAGAAGAGCGAAGAGTGCGAGAAGGGACATAGACAGACAGCAGATCTGACAGATATGAAGGGCAGGTTCCAGAGAAGAAACTGTGGCACAGTAAGGACAGTTTGTATTTAATGCGGGCCTCTATGGGGAGCCAATGAAGCTTACGGAGTAGTGGAGGGATATGATCGCGCTTTTTTTTTGCCCTGAAGACTAGCCTAGCAACACAATTCTGGACCAAGATTTTGTGTCCAGTAAAATTAATTGACATCGATATATTATTTCCATCATCATCATCATTATCATCATCATCATCATCATCATCATCATCATCATCATCATCATTATCATCATTATCATCATCATCATCATCATTTGCCGATAAAAAAGGGACAAAAAGTTTCAAAAAATCAATCATCATCATCATCGTCATCATCATTATCATCAATATCATCAAAACAATCTACAGGCTACAAACCAATGACACCCGAAAGGTGTGGGATCGATCCCGCCTCTGGCGTTATGTTCCTCCGATTATTATTTATTTTCGACTCGGGCAACCTATCTGGGGTTTTCTCCGGGTACTCCGGTTTCCAACACCCAGCAAAATTAAAAATAAAACAAACTAATATTGGGTTGGTTGGGTTTGGGCGCACCGCAGGCTGCAACAACAGGAGAGGCGGCCCAGAACTTCAAGATAAAAAGGGACAATAAAGTTCTAAAATCCAAAAAATCAAATGCCCGGCTCTATTTGGGAAAATGTAGCTTACACATTATAATTCCGCAACGATTGAACGTAAGCTACCAGCATTATTCACAAAAAAAGGAAAGAAAGAAAAAACAAAAAATAAAAACACCGGAAGACGAGGCAAGAAACCTGATCCGACATCTTTGGCCGCTTATGTTGTTGAGAAGGTAAAGGAGACAACCTTGAACATATGTCGCATACGACGTTACAAATGGCTTCGCATCTGTAGTTACAGAAGCTAAACAACGAAGAAGAATGTCTGGACAAAAATGTAAGAAGAACAGACATTGCTTGTTTTCTCCTCTTGCAGCACTTCTACAACAGAAAACAAGGGTCCTAGTGAAAATTGGCTACGTTATTAAGTACGCCTACAATTTTACATTCAGATATTTCTTACGTATGAAAGTCCTTGTAACCAGTAAATACGTTTTAATTTCCGATTCTATCTTCGTGAAAGAAAATATAACATATCATGCTACTAATGAGATCAAATGAACGAATAAGAAGAAGGACAAGAAGAAGAAGAAGAAGAAGAAGAAGAAGAAGAAAGAAGAAGAAGAAGAAGAAGAAGAAGAAGAAGAAGAAGAAGAAAAGAAAAGAAGAAGAAGAAGAAGAAGAAGAAGAAGAAGAAGAAGAAGAAGAAGAAGAAGAAGAAGAAGAAGAAGAAGAAGAAGAACAAGAACAAGAAGAAGAAGAACAAGAAAAAGAAAAAAGAAGAAGAAGAAAAGAAAAGAAAAGAAAAGAAGAAGAAGAAGAAGAAGAAGAAGAAGAAGAATTAACTACAGTGAGTGCAGATCTTACAGGTGGAGAGAGACAGACAGACAGACAGACAGACAGCTAAACAGAAAGAGGCATAGAGCATTTACTATAACTCATTAACAAAAACAATTACTACCATTAAGACTACTAAACCAACTTCAACCCCACAGTTCTTTGCGCTTTCCACGTCCTATGTTCTAGGATTTCCAAGGATTTGTTGCGACTTGTCATAGGGATTTAGGCCTAATCCTCGCTTTTCTTATTGCACCAAGATTACTGGGTCTCACAAGTAATTAATAATTCGTGTCTCCTGTCCTTTAAAACCAAGAGGGTTGGGGTGGGATGAGGTGAGGGAGGTGCAGAGGGTAGGTAGGGGAAGGGAGAACGTGCGTGCGTTGCGAGAAAGGGGGGTGGGTGAGGGTGAGGACTGCAAGACACATGAGTCGGTCAAAGCAGAAGAGTTGTCTTTCCGTAATTGTAATTTTCATTGCGCCTGGTTTCTCTGCGTAAAACGACTACAGTTAAGTCAGAATTGGTTTTACTCCGGCGTGGAATGGGGATAGAAGGGTAGGGGGAGGGGGGAAGAAGAGGAGAGGGGAAAGAGGGTGGAGAATGAGAGGGGCGAGTCCGAAACTTTACTAATTCTAAACTAATATTAATATTGTATTGCATTCTTACCTGCTTGCTTTCGGGAAATTTGCTAAACAACGGTTATTTAATAATTTCATTTCAATATTATGCAGCAAATTATACAATATGCTGCATCTAAGGAAAGACGTGTAATTTTTATCACCTACCTGACTGTCTTGTACATCAAATCATAATCCATGTTGGGACGCTTTATAATCCATTGTGAAACTGTGCACTGCAATTCAGTGTTGAAACTCTTTACAGTCGGCGATGAAACACCGTAAATTCCATGGTGCAACACCATACAATCTATAGCAAAAACTGTACACTCCAATCCGTTGTAAACGTTACACAATCCACTATGGAGCATGGTTTACTATAATCCAATGTGAAATGTTTATAAATCCACGGTAAACCATTTTAATTATATAAACCAACGTGAAAGGTTTAATATGGCTTTGAGAAACCATGTATAGGCCTACTATGGTCCACTTTGAAACAGTATATAAAGCCATTGTGTCCTTCCCATTTCTGTTGCCAACCAGCTAAATTGTGGATACTCTTTTCGCATGAAGATGAGGTATATTTTCCTCTGAGAACTTCATTCAGGCGTCTTCTCATACTTTGGAAAATTAGCCCGTTGATATTCACCAAGGCCAGCCCATATACACACTGAGGAGCTGAGGACACAGCGAAATGGCCATCTGTATCTATGGCACTGATCCACGAATGCAAACCTTTGGCAGCGGAGAAGGTGTAGATAGATCTTTCCTATCATTTCCCTCGTTCCACGGAGGATAGCATTAAATGGGGATTATATTCAAGTGTTACGTTTGAGACGGTGTCGGATAGCGCATTGGTTGGAGCACTAGCTACTGTGTCGCAAGTTAAGCACCGTCCAGTGCGGTTAGCACTTGGATGGGTGATTGCAAAACGTGAAGCGACAAATAACAACGCCCCCAGTTGACTCAACTGTGACTGAGTACCTACTCTTAGGTAGGTAGATTTGTGTCCCCGGACACATTGAGCGTATAGGGGACCTACTCTCTTAAGGGTGGGGAAGGTAAAGCAGCGAGGGAGAGAGATGGGCATCATCCTCATTACGCTGGCCCAAGATAAGTGTGATCTCCAACTTCACGCTCCCCTACGGCCACAAGGCTATGGGACCACCTTTACCTTTATTTACGTTTGAGGCGCGCACAATAGGTCCGATGATTTTGTTTTGCAAAGCATGCAATAATAGAGCATAGTAACCTTTGATTTTATTTTGCTTTGTTGCTAGAAAAAAAGCTTTGTATAATGTTTATAATTTTTTGGAATTACTTTTTTACAATCGACCGAAGCTTCGCGATAAATCTTTTAAAAGCTAAGCGACTTTTCTATCCTAAATTAGGTTACATGACGTAAGACAGTGCATAGTTCCGTTTTTTTTTAAAATATTTTGATTGGGTGTTATTGCGTCATGCTGGAATGTTCGAACTTTTTCTCGTTTGCAGAGAGGATATATAAGTAACGCGCTGTCTGATTGTAAAAAAGAGTGATTGAGAGGTTTGTGATGATTTTTGATGATGATCTTTGAACCGATTTTCGGAAAGCTATCTTGTGTGCAGTTGATATTTGCTGAATAAAGCTGGAAAACTTTATACGACGACTCCTGCCTTGTTGCTGAGTGAACAGGCTGCCTGGATAAACGAATGGGTTCTATGCACAAGTCGGCGCGCGAAAGCGGCATGGTCACGTGGCACGGGAATAACAAAGCGGTCATGGCTTCTTTTAGCTCGCTCGCGTGTACTCCAATGCTGCTTAAAAATTTTAACTTTACCGACATTTTGGGATATTGTGATGTTTTGAACATAGCACAATCGTGCAACGACGATTACAGACAAATTATTATCCGGGGACAGGCTTTTTTAAAGAAGCGATTTGTCACTGACATTCAGTTTAAAGTTCATCAATATTTCATCTTTCAGTGGAAATCGATGAAAGGAACTGTTCTTTTCTTTGCATACAGGTTTTACATCGGAGTTAGAGCATCCAAACGCAGCACATTAGTTCACCATTTTCAAACCCGAGCCCGCTGTGTTATTCCCGCAGCACGTGACCGCCACGCCTTTGTACATAGAGCCCATTCGAGTTTCACTTATCAAGATTCAAGCATCGGGGATGAATTAACAATTGAAAAAAATAAACACATCGTGTGTAACATCAAGATTCTATCAATAAACTCCAGTCCCATATCTTTAGGCGAGACACCTTTATCACTTGTGTTCTATACAAATGTTTGGTAACCACTATGGTAAAACATTTGACTACAGCCATGCACCCTCCAGTTGCGAACTGTCCAAGAGACATGCTAGCCTAATTTTCGTACAAATCTACTCATGTATACATACACCGTTTTTTTGGTTGTTGTTTTTTTGTGCTCTCGTATTTAACGGCTCGTGCTTCACGACTTTTCTGTCTCGTAATGTTGGCGACAGTGCTACGGTTGGGGTATTATTGCTTGCCGTAGAGCGTGGTACGGGGTAGGGGCAAAGAGAGTGAGACTAGGGAAGGGGTAGAGAGCGGGGGGGGGGGGGGGGAATGGGGGTGTGGCATGCTTATCAGGCGTGACGGAGAAGGGAGATAACAAAGGGGTGGGGGGTTGATTCACGTGTGCCCTTTAATTAAAGTGTAGGAAATTAGGTCTATGTTTATGTTGCAGTGATACTATGTAATGTACAATCAATATTAGTTTCCATTAATACATGTATGTTTGTATGTGTTTGTATGTTTGTATGTAGATTATAGTCACACTTTAGCATATAGGTGACTACTGGACCGATTTATACTGACACCAGCGGGCCAGTTGTTGGTAAAGGGGAAAATAATATGATCACACGTTGGCCAATCCGGGATTCGAACCAGCGACCTTTCGGTTACTAGCAAGACGCTCTTACCAACTGAGCTACCCGGCCCCTCTTGTTTGTATGTAATTTAATCGTTTTTATATAGCACTTTTTCCAAATCAAGAGCTGCTCAAGGCGCTGGCCGATACAGGATCTAACTCAAGCCGCCCGAGGAGCCTACATGCACTTATTGCCTTAGGTGCATCGTCTGATGCCCAGACAGCTATGCACAATCTTGGGTTAGTTAGTTGGTTGTTCATTGCTTACAGGGTCCAGCGGACTGCAAAGAGCCGAATCAGGACCACAAAATCAAGACCACAACTTCGCTGAAAGAGGACTCGCCCCTGATCAGCACGAAAGATCTGCCGAAACAACCCTAGTGGTAACACTGAATGCACTCCACCAACCGGTCACTTTACAATAAAGACATCCCACGCAGGGGACGCTGAGGCTATACTCTAATTTATCGAACCCCCGCTTACCAAAACATAATAGAATACAACCATCATTATAAAATATCAACAAAACACATACATATAAAATGCCTACATTGCTAATTAATAACATCATAGGAAGCCCCAGTGACCATTTGGCAGAAAGCGTCCACTATTCCGAAGCTGATCTAACAAGCAAAATAATGAGGAGTTTTGTCCCGGAAGAGTTTTTAAGAAAAAGGTAGGTGACTGGTCTAGCGAAGAAGAAGATAGTATAGTAGATTGATAGAACAGAGTAGGAATGAGAAAGAACAAAGGAGAAAGACAGCGACAGTGGGAATTTAAAGCACTAAATTTCCAGAAAGTGGGGATACTACATGTATTTATACAGAAACCCCGGCATACAATGATCACTATTATTATCCCAAAATAAATCACATATGATCTAAATTAATACTAACAACATCCCCTCGCATTTCGCAACAGCCCACATTTTTTTACTTTCGAAACAACGATAAATAATCAACACAATTAGTGCTACATCACTCTATCGATTTTAGTTTTGTTACTACTTTTTATTATATTGTACGCTTTCCTTTATTCTCAATCACGGTCGACCATGTTCGTTCTGTGTAGAAAAATAGCTTGCATCGTTCAGCCTGAACATGTTTTTCTTTTTAAGTCACGGTCAATGTTTTCCGTTCCATGTAAAAAAAAACAAATTAAAAAGGGTTTTGCATCATTCAGCCTAAACAATTTCTCAAGTCACGGTCGATCTTTCCCCTTTCGGTGTAAAAAAACAACAACAAGGAGTTTGCATCATTCAGCGTGGTAGCTCGATTTTGTTGTTGCTGCTGATGTGAAAAAGAAGCATAGCTTATGTCAATGTAACGAAGCGATTGTGTCCCTGACCTTTTCACAACAGATATTCATAACAGCCCTAACTACCCTTGGTACCATTTGCAAGAGCTTACATTCTGAAGAGATCGGCGACTACGTGCTTTACTTAATATAGACATTGTATATTTTTGCTTACTATAAAGTCGTTCTAGTTTTATGCTTAATTCATTTAACTGTTGTTTTGCACGAGGAGAATATCATCCATGGTGCAGTGCAATGTCTAATCATATTGCGCCAGTCTTAAACGACGAACTCCACTAAATAACAATATAAATAACTATCTACAAAATAAAAAATAAAAACAAACATCAATAGGAGGACAAACGCCTAATGAATTTATAAATAAATAAATAAATAAATAAATAAATAAATAAATAAATAAATAGAAAACACACAAACACACACACACACACACACACCCACACCCCCCCCACACACACACACACAAGTGTGCAAGAACGACTTGTGAAAATCACATGCAAGTGAGTAAATAGTAAATAAATTCTATTGGAAATAAACATGTACATATATAATGGGAGTGCAACACAATTCAATGTTTACACTATAGTTCACACTATTCATTATGTTCTTAATCGCCTATAACTCCCATTTATTATCCAAATGATTTTTCAAATAAACATGTACATATATAACATGTATGCAACATTTCAAAATCAAAAAATAACATTTCCCACTGAGTCTTTAGAATACAGTCACATAAACTTGTTGTATTTCTTATTCCACTCCTTACCAGTCACTTTCTAAATATAACCCTGTTGAAACCTACCAAGACTGCAACCTAGAGATTTTAGAACTATTTTTGGTAATAAATTATCTTTCAAAAATTTAGTTTTCCTTCCCATTTCTGTTGTCAGCCAATCAAATTGTGGATGCTTTTTTCACGCGAAGATGTGTTTTTTTTTCTCCTGAGTATTGCATTCAGGAGCTGTTACGTTGAAACGCGCACGATCGTTCGTGTGTGACGCGGGCGATAGATCAGATCGTTTTATTTTGCAAAGCATCCAATAATAGAGTGTATTTATCCTTGATTTGATTTTGCGTTGTTATTAGAAAAAGATTTGTATAACGTTGGTAATTTTAGTTGGTCGATATTATTTGATAATTTTCTAGTGTTGGTTGTTTACTATCGATCGAAGCATATGGATAATTCTAGTGGTAACTATAGAAGCTTCCATTCCAAATAAGGTTGTATGACGTGAGACAATGATGATGAAATTACTTCTGATTGGTTGTGGTGTGTTATGCGGGGGTATTCTCGCCTGTTCTGGAGGATGTAGAGACTATATATAGTGCCGCACTGTTTGAGTAGAGAGAGCTGTTGTGTTAGAGTTGAGAAAGTTGTAAAAAGTGGAAAGTTGATAGTCGATAATTGTAAAGTGAAAAGCGATTGAACGATTGTATGCAGTTGTTGATATATGCTTAATAAAAAAGTATAAAACTTCAAACGACGACTCCTGCCTTGTTGATGATTGAACGGGTTGCGTGGATAAACGAATCTGAGTTACACCTATCAGGATTTCAAGCATCGGGGCTGAATCAACTACTGATAGAGAAAAAAACAACATCGAGTGTAACAGGAGCCTTCTCATGCTTAGGGAAATAAGTTCTTTGATTTTCACATAGCCCAGTCGATACAATGACGCTGAGAGCTCAGGCAAATTGCCGTAATCCACTAATGCAAACCTTCGACAGCAGCTAAGAGGAGATAGGTCTTTCTTATCTCACAGAAGATATAGCGTATAATAAAGATTTTAACCACGATGCTATCATTAAACATCTTGTACCATTTCTTTACGCCAGACGCCTTTATCACTTGTGCTTTACACAAACCTTTTGTTTATACAGCTACTTATTAAAATATGAAGCAGGCGTGGTCTGTCCATTCATGGTAAATTTGTGGTCATTAACACGTTCTTGATCATAGACCTCATTAAGTTTATGCAGTCCATAGGCGGTATCGCAAGCGGTTGTTAATGAAAAAAAAATAATCCCAATACTGTACAAGTGTGTGTGACAGAGAAAAAGTATTCAAACAGAAAGCTTTTAAAAAAGTAAAGCGAAAAGTGATGGAATCAGATTACGATGATGGTGTGTGTGTGTGTGTGCGAATTAAATATAGCTAAATCTGCAGATACTGTTTTATTTGCAGTGGATCGGCAAGCTGTGTATTCCAAATTGGCATTTCTGCAAAATAGCAAATGTTAATGACAATTTTATTATCAATTGTTCTGCTAAGAATCTACAAGGTGATGACAGAATCCATAATGACCTTTTGGGAAGAAGCATTTTGTAGTTTTGTAGTTAAACAGTTGCTAACTACAATGCAAGATGTTAATGCATAAAGGTTTTTTTATTCAGTAGTTGTTTAACAATAAGTTAATTACATACAAGACAAAAGTATTGTTTTACCCCAAGTGGTTTCAGCAGGTATTTGATATTTGGTTGTTGTTACGTTGAAACGCGTATGATGGTGCGTGTGAAATGCGCACGATATTATGTGTGAAGCGCGCGCGATAGATCTGTTCGTTTTATTTTGCAAAGCATGCAATAATAGAGTGTATTTACCTTTGATTTGAGTTTGCGTTGTTATTAGAAGAAGCTTTGCGTAACGTTGATGTTTTTGGTTGGTCGATATTGTTTGAGAATTTTCGGGAATTGGTTGTTTATTATCGATCGAAGCGTGTGGATTGTTCTCTTGGTTACCATGGAAGCTTCCATTCCAAATAGGGTTGTGTCACGTGAGAAAGTGATGATGAAATTAATTTTGATTGGTTGTGGTGTTTCATGTAGGATATTCTCGTTTGTTCCCGAGTATGTAGAGACTATATAAGTGCCGCACTGTTTCAAAATGTGTGTTGTTGATAAAGTGTTGAAAGTAAAAAGTTGAGAGTGGAAAGGCGATTGTATGCAGTTTTTGATGTGTGCTGAATAAAAGTGGAAAACTTCATACGTCGACTCTGTGACTTGTATGCTGATTGAACGGGTTGCGTGGATAAACGAATCTGAGCTACACTCATCAGTACTTCAGCATTGGGGCTGAATCAACTACTGATAAAACACCAACATCGAACGGAGTGTAACATTTTGGGGGCTCGTCCGGGATCCACGTCATAGCCAAGGGTTCAACTGCTACAACAAGCGAGTCAACGTTACGAGAGGCAGTCATCGAGGGTAGCCGCCAACGTTGCGTCGGAAGGGGCCAACATACTGGGACTACATCCCCGATAGATTCGGGTTGACTGCAAGGGCGTGTAGTCGCTGAAGAGTTGCTTCGTGAGCGAACAACAGATCGGGACTACGTGGCTGCCGCAAGACTACGTCGAGGGACAGTCTAGGAGCTACATCGCCAGTATTAGAGAGAGCGACGAGCGGACGTCGCGTCTACTTCAGCACAGGAGCGTATACATCAACATCAGCGTGGTGCAGCGTCGCATACGACGAGGACAGCGGGGCCTGCGTCAGCGAAAGCGACTAGTGACAAGCATCAGCGCTACTGCAGAAAGCGTGCTGTTCTAGAACAGTCTAGAAAGGTACAGCACAGTCAAGAACTTTCCAGAAAAGAACTTTCCAGAAAAGAACTTTCCAGAAAAGAACTTTCCAGAAAAGCATCAAGATGGCGGACCTCTGGCAGAAAGGGGTTGAACTAAATCTAAAAGGCAAACAGCTGACGGAGTACGTCAAATTCCAGGAGAGAATATTGCGTGAAGAAAGAGAAGAGCAGCGTCGCCGTGAAGAAAGAGAATTAGAAGAGAAGCGTTTAGAAAAGGAAGAGCAGCGTCGCCGAGAAGAAAGAGAAGAGCGGCGTCAAGAAAGAGAGATGGAAGAGAGACGATTAGAAGCTGATCGTCAGCACCAGCTAGAGTTGGCGCGTATCCAAAACAATCAGCATGCGCCACAAGTCGTCAGCGACCACATGGCTCCAAAATTGCCAGCGTTCGTCGACGGGAAGGACCAGATCGACAGCTATCTGGCGAGATTCGAAAGGTTCGCCGAAAGCTCCAACTGGCAACCTCGAGACTGGGCGATTCGACTAAGTGCACTTCTGACAGGGCAAGCGCTCGAAGTTTACACCAGACTGTCGAACGATGACGCCAAAAACTACGACGTCTTGAAAGAGGCCCTATTGCATTGCTACAGCTTCACAGAAAAGGGCTACCGTAAACGCTTCCGCGAATGCCGACCTCTGTCAGACGAGACACCAAAGCAATTTGTGGAGCGCCTGTCGTCATACTTACACAAGTGGGTGGAACTATCAGGCAAAGGGAAGTCTTACGATAGTCTCCATGACCTGATCGTGAAGAAGCAATTCCTCAATGCCTGTCACAAGGACCTGGCGACCCACTTAGAATTACAGAAGCTGCAGACACTTAATGATGTGACCGAGGTTGCTGAAAGATATCTCCTCGCTCACGGAAAAACGCTGGGGCCACCCAAGGCGACGAAAACATTTCAGAAGACTGGAAACCATGGGAACCAGATTCAGGGGAGCCAGACGAGCCAGAGACAGACGGACTCCACGCCTCCTCCCATGGAAGGGCATTCAAGAGGCTGCTTCACCTGCAACGCTACAGACCACAGAGCGGCTAATTGTCCTCAAAACAAAAGTAGCGGACAGCGGAGCAGTACGGACAACGCAGCGGCGGGCAACCGGCAGAGGCGGTTCTCCAATCAACGGCAAACCAATAGATTTGACCATCAAGTGTGCGGCGGGAGCGTCATTCTTCCGAGTGAGACCGAGCGCGCAGCTACTCCTGCGGACGTGCAAGAATGCATAACCGATGGTCAACTTCTCCTTGCCAACGGGAAATCCATCCCGTCGTCGCCAGCGCAGCTATGACCGTCCAGAACATGCCTGTTTCCAAGGGACGCGTCGGTAATCATGAAGTAACTGTCCTAAGAGACTCTGGCTGCAGTGGTGTCATCGTCAGAGAAGACCTAATCGCTAAAGAACAGTTCACTGGCGATTCAAAATGGACACTAATGGCCGACAGCAAATGTGTGAAAGCGCCAGTTGCGAAGATTCAAGTCAGCACTCCTTTCTACATAGGCGAAGTAGAAGCAGTTTGCCTGAAGAAGCCGCTATACGATTTGATGATCGGGAATATCGACGGCGCGAGGCAACCCGACGACCCCGATCCAGAGTGGAGTCCTGCCTCAACTCAACACGTCGAAGTTGTGGAGGAGGATCCATTGCCATTTCCCGATGGAGACCTTACAGAGCTGCTACGGGACAATGTGGTTACTCCGGCTCAGCCCTGCCGACCAGAGATCGTCGGTGCTGTCACTAACAGGGCCCAGGCCAAGAGAGACAAGACGTCTACGCCACTGAAGGTCGCCGACAACTCTAAAGCTGCCATCGTGGACAGAGATAAGCTGATCCAGCTCCAGGAAGCTGATAGCACTTTAAACAAGTACAGGAACCGCCAAGACCACGTGACCAAAGGCAGTGGTACGGTCTATTTCGAGGTGAAGGCCAAGATCCTGTACCGAATCTTCCAGCACCCGAGGGTCAACGGAGGGAAACCACTACGTCAAGTCTTGGTACCGTTACCTCTAAGGCGCCAAGTGATGGAAGTAGCACATGACTCCATCATGGGAGGTCACCTAGGCATCAAGAAGACGTCAGACAGAATCCAGGCGGTGTTCTACTGGCCAGGACTTCATGCGGACGTTAGCCGTTTCTGCCGATCATGTGACATTGGCCAGAAGACCATACCTCGAGGAAGGGTCCCGAAAGTACCTATGCATAGGATGCCTCTGATCGACCGACCTTTCAAGAGGGTGGCCTTAGACTTAATCGGCGAAATAAGACCTCCGAGTGAAGAAGGTCATCGATGGGTACTGACTTTAGTGGACTATGCGACTCGGTACCCAGAAGCAGTCCCTCTGAAGAAGATTGACACTGAGACTGTTATACATAACAAACTTAAAAAAACTGGAGAAAAAAAATAAAAGAAGGAAACTTGGGGGTAGGAAGGGGGAGGAGAGAGAGATAAGATAAGATAAGATAAGATAAGATACGATAACATAAGATAAGATAAAAATTTTATTTTGCAAGGGTAAAACAATAACTATTAAATACAACTCAATGTTATAACATTCACATCATGGAACAATAACAAATAAACAAAATCATCATTAGATAAAAACATTTGCAAACAATTAAATCAAATTAATATTGTTAATATAAATCAACAACATTAACAATTGATGTGTATTTAATTTTAATATTAATAAGAGAGAGAGAGAGACAGACAGACAGACAGACAGAGAACAAAGTAATTTAAACGTTCCTTTTTTAATTATATCTGTTTTAATTGTGTTATATTCCCCTCCCCACTCCTTTGTCCTTACGTCATAGGTGAGCTTAACGAAATGAAAAAAACAACAGAAAAACAGAAAGCACATCCACACACACCACATTTTTGTCCACTAAAGTCCTGATCAGCTGTCGCCATCGTTGCTGTCCCAATCGTTGTTGTCCTCAGTTGTTGGCTTGTAGCACAACACTTACAATATGTCAAAGAAGAAAACTGCTCACTTAGCCTACAGTGCACTTTGTTACTATATGGAAATGTGTGAACATGCGCTTTCTAAACACCAGCGAAGGAATGACTAAAGTTTATTTACGCACATACTGCGAACATAACAGTAAAACCGAGGGAATGTCAAAATTCTTACTTCTGTGCTGGATGCAATAAAAACATTCCCTATAAGTGCCACGATTTTTATTTTATTTATTTATTTATTATTTATTTATTCTTTGTATTTTTTTACATTGCGATGTAGGCAACGTCGTCAATTTAAAATCAATATGACACTATAGGCCTACTGTCAACATGACGTATAAAGCTGCTTTTCGTCAAATTAATTGCGTCTACCAAGAATATTTCAGTGTTATTTATTGCGAAGGCGTGAAACTTGAAAGTTTGTTGAGAATCAAAATGCTCTGCAAACTTGTCTCATCCATGCTACTTTGTTATGGCGCATTCTTTGTAACGTGTTGTGTGAAGTGGTCTTTGACATAGGACTATGAATAGCTTTGGTGTATTTATTGTTTTGGCAATTTGTCCGTTTTATACTCGCCTTCGCCTCGTGGAAACATTGAATAGATCTTGTTTCACTCGCCTTCGTCTCGTGGAAACATTGAATAGATCTTGTTTCACTCGCTTTCGCCTCGTGGAAACATTGAATAGATCTCGTTCGACAGGTCTCATATTAGCAACAACACAGCATTTTTTTCAAAATCGAAAAAAAAATTTGGCTTAAATTTAATACAGGTTAACATGTATATTGCAAAAAAATGTCATTTTTTTAACATAACTTGAAAACTTTGTTTTTTATAGCCATTAAAGAAAAAACGCCGAATCAGCATTTTCAGCTTTTTTTGCATTTTAGGTGACCGGCCGATGGACTGCTTATATATTGGACAGAATGTTAATTTAACGCTTTAAGAAGTTAGTCCTTGATGTGATCTTTGTAAACAAATAAAAAAAATTAAAATTTATATATCATGCATGACAAATTATTTGTATTTTGAAGGGTGTAATCATAAAATAGGCCTATCACTCAGGGATAACTCTATTTGTCATCACGGACGACAACTCTTGGCATGTGTTGATGCTACGTGCAGGAACTAAAAACCACTTTTTAAAGTATTTAACGGTCGAATCTCAATTTTTTTTTTGCTCTGACATTTAAATAGTGCATTTAATTATCTGTACACAACGTTTTAGCGAGGGTTCTTCTTATTTAATAACAATTATCACGATAAAACCCAACTTTTCACTTGCTACTTCAGCTATTTGTACGCGGATGTCTCCTTTTGCATAAAAACCGAAGCTACAGGCTTTCCGTAATAATTATTGGTTACATTTATTTATTTCTGATACGTTTTTGCTTAGAAATAGCCCGTAATGTCATACTGCTGTTCTGTGGGCACACTCAGGGATAACTCTATTCGTCATTTACGGACGACAACTCTTGGCATGCGTTGCTGCTACTCATATTCCACGCCAACATGCCGATATCGCATAATGTGTAAATGTTGAACAATTGAATTTTGCCACTTCCACGCCTTTTCTCCCTTGTTTTGGTCAGTGCATGAACTTCGGCTACAACAAGTGAGTACAAGCGACTGTCCAGTCTGGACAGTGGTCAGTCAGTGTGGCCCTTCCTGTGCAGGTTGGTCAAGATGACAGGTCTTACATGGTCACTCGGTGTAAATCCCTTGTCGCTCTAGTTTGACCAGGTTGGAGTGACCGTTACATCAAAGCCGGAAGCCCGCCCTTGAGTTTGTGTTGGTCATTATTCATGAACGTTCGCTTCGTCAACTATCTACTGCGCGCCCAAAGACGGCAGGTGGGCACCTCGGACGGTTAGAGTTACATCCTGTGCCTTGAGCATCTTTTGAAGGGGAAAAGCGCTATATAAGAAGGATTCAACGAGTGTGAGAGATGTGTTTGTGTAGGTAACACTCACCCGTCTAGGACATGAGCGTCAGGATGTTTTCAAGTCCGTGCGTCGAAATGCGTGCGTGCACAGACTAGACCCCGGTTTATAATATACCCTCATCCGGACGAACACAAAGTTACACGAAATAACAAAACAAGCATCACATAT
Organism: Oncomelania hupensis; assembly: GCA_036898135.1. Taxonomy (NCBI): domain Eukaryota; kingdom Metazoa; phylum Mollusca; class Gastropoda; order Littorinimorpha; family Pomatiopsidae; genus Oncomelania; species Oncomelania hupensis. Next base: position 26,552,530 of record CM072520.1, read on the forward strand.
GAGAACAAGAAATATCAAAGTTTCAGTATGAAAATAGCCCCCAAACAAACCAACCAACCAACAATTACATAGCTCCACGACAAGAATGCAGTTCAAAAGTTTGCGAGAATACAGCCCCAAGAATCGAGAGACGGCGAAACATGGTAAAGTCAAAGTCCAACAGATGAGTGTTACATGGGGATTATTCTAGGATTAGTGGACTTGCCCTTGGTCATCCGTCATCACACCTCGCAACAACACTTGACCGTTAGATCCACTGTCATGATACAGGTAGTGGACAACGGTCAGCGGGGTTTATTAAGTTATCGTATTTTCAAATAATATATTAATGATTATATATTACAAGACTTGACCCTCCAACCCACGGTAAGAGTAGATGGATAGAAAATCAATGTATATAAGGTCCAGCGAACTGCTAACAGCCGATTTAGGACCACAAAACTATGCAAAAACAGGTTAAATCTCTAACACATTAAACTGTGATAAAAGATGTACATAAAACTAGCTTTACTGATTAAATGTATCCAAACACACAAACAAGATGGCATGACCTGTATGCGATCAAACAAACCAATATCACGTACAAATGTGAACAGGTTTTGACCATTGCAGACTTTAAAAAATGTCATTAAAAGATATCGAACCTCTTTCATCAACGAGATCAGCAAATTCAGACATAAAATGGCGGACGAAAAAGGACTTATCACATGCGAAGCACCACGGTGGTTCTTCGCCTTTCAAAAGGAAACTATGAGTGACATAAGTGTGTCGAATATGCAGGTGGGTCAAAACAGTTTCCTACTACTACTTCTCCTACTACTACTACTACTACTACTACTACTACTACTACTACTACTACTACTACTACTACTATTACTATTATTACTATTATTACTACTATTACTACTACTGCTATTCCTACTATTACTATTACAGCTATTACTACTACTACTACTACTATCACAACTACTATTACTACTACTGCTCCTACTAATATTGCTACTATTACAACTACTACCAAAACTACTACTAATGCTTCTACTACTACTATTGCTACTTCTACTACTACTACTGCTGCTGCTACTACTACTGCTACTACTATTACTACTACTATTATTACTACTACAACTACAATTGCTAATATGACTACTGCTACTTCTGCTACTATTACTACTACTACAATTACTACTACAATTACTACTACTACTACTACTACTATTTCTACTACTATTATCATTACTACTATTACTACTACTACTACTACTACTACTACTATATTTACTACTACTACTATTACTACTTGGTGGCTTGGTAGCACAATTCACAGGGTGTTAGTTTCCTATGCGGGTTCGAACAACGCACAGGACGAACCTACGTGATTTAGGTACGAGACTTTTTAGGACACTGAGGGTTTTCTCCGGGTGCTCCGGTTTCTTCCCACCATTCAGTAATACTATTAAATGCAGTCTATCTTACACCCCCGTTGGTGTGCCGGGGGTTTCAGTATAAATAATATACCCACTTTCTGGAAATTTAGTGCTTTTAAATTCCCACTGTCGCTGTCTTTCTCATTTGCTCTTTCTCATTCCTGCTCTTTTCTATCAATCTGCTATACTATCTTCTTCTTCGATAAACCAGTCACCTACCTTTTTTTTTGAAAAATCTTCCGGGACAAGACTCCTTATTCGTGTATGAGGTCTGTTGGATCAGCTTGGGAATATTGGACGCTTTCTGCCAGGTGGTCACTAGGGCTTCCTATGATGTTATTACTTAGCAATGTAGGCATTTTATATGTATGTGTTTTGTTGATAATTTATAATGTTTGTATTCTATTTTGTTTTTGTAAACGGGGGTTCAATAAATTAGAGTACGGCCCAAGACAGCCCCTGCGTGGGATGTCTTTATTGTAAAGTGACTGGCTGGTGGAGAGCTTTCAGTTTTACCACTAGGGTTGTTTCAGCAGATCTTTTATGCGGATCAGGGGTTGTCCGGTCCTGATTTGGCTCGGAAGAGTCCGCTGGACCTAAAGCAATAATAATGTAATTTTTTGGGGGGGCTGCAGTTTATTATCCCTTTTTTTCGGGAAACTCTGAGCCGCCTCCCCCGGCCGGGGAAGGCGTAGTCGCAGCCAGTGGCGCGCCCAAACCCTACCTACCTAACATTATTTGTGATTTTTTTGAAATTTTTGCTGAAGGAGCAAACCGGAGTACCCGGAGAAAACCCCCGAGACGTTGCCCGAGTCGAAAGTAAATAATATTCGGAGAAACATAACGCCCAGGTGCTGGCTCGAACCCACACCTGTCAGGAACCATTGGTTTCTGGCTTGTGGACAAGGCAAGTTAGTCCCGCCTTAGCCCACTTGGCCACAACGCTCGCTATTTTTTTTAAAATGTAATGTAATGTAGTCTATCTTACATTTTGAAATAAAATTAAGAATGGATTTTGTTTTCCGTCCTCTAATATGGACTATCCTTTTTACATCACATGGTTTTTTTAAGTGATGAATAAGAAGTAGGAGGAGTAAGAGGAAGAGGAGGAGGAAGCGCCCTTGTAGAAGGAGGGAAATTTAAAAAAACCACTTAAATACTTTCTTCTATCCTTTCTCACCACCCCCTCCCTTCCTCTTACCCAACCTCTAAACAATAACGCACAACAACAACTGCAATTAGTGGACAACAATAACCCAACTCCCACCTAAATGCCTTTTAATTGTACGCGTAAAACATCTCAAAAAACGACACCGTGACCATCCCCCATGTTCACCATTCATCATCATAGTCTGTGGCTTTAAAGGTGTCGGTGTAAAATAACAGCACACGACATAGGGCGGCTCGGCGCCACAGTACCAGAAAAAAAAATTGAAGAAGAGAAAGGAAGAGAAAAGAAGGAGATGGAGGAGGAAGAGAGAAGAGAAGAAGGAGGGAGAAGAGGAGGAGGATGGGGGTCGCGTTGAGCGCGGGGGCGGGGGGAGGGGGAGGGCAGTGGTAAGAAGGAGGAGAAGAGAAACAAAAGAAGTAAGAAGGTTCATATTTTTTGTATGCGTCCATACTACTACTACTACTACTACTACTACTACTACTACTACTACTACTACTACTACTACTACTACTACTACTACTACTACTACTACTACTAAGACGAAAGATGAACGGGCGCGTATTAAAAAAGGGGGATGGAGAGAGAGAGAGTGAAACAGACAGACAGCAACAACAACAAAAAAGCAACAAGGAAGGTAAAAATGTAATGCAATATATGAAAGTATTCTCTTCGTCGTTTAAAAGGTGTGCGTTTAACATTAGCAAAGACGAACCACCGCCACTTTTTAAAATAAAAAAAAGTAAAAAAAAACCCTGCTGTACGGAGAAGGAGAATTGATAGAAAAGGAATGAACAAGGTTGAGGAAGGACGGAAAATAATCCTATCCTATCCTATCCTATCCTATCCCATAACCCGAAGGTCGTAGGGGCACCACAGATGATCGTTTAACCAGCATACTCCATCTTTCTCTGTCCTCAGCAGCCCTCATGGCTTCGCTCAGTGTCAAACCAGTCCATTCTCGAATGTTGTCCTCCCACCTCTTTTTCGGTCTCCCCCTTCTTCTACCTCCTTGCACTGTGCCTTGCAGAATGGTCTTTGCAAGGCCTGATGATCTGGTGACGTGGCCATACCATCGGAGTTTCCGTTTCTTCACCACTGTGAGCAGGTCATCGTGTTGTCCAATGGCTTGTGTGATGGTCTGTCGGACTTCGTCGCACGGTCGACGGAAAATAATAAGGAAGAAAAAAAACGTGCAATGTGATCACATAAGTTTTCATTGTAAGGTGTTGACTTCAAACTTGAAAAGACGATCTGATGCCAGCATTAAGAAAAGATGACGGAGGAAGAGAGAAGAATGAGGAGGAGGAGCTGGAGGAGGAAAAACAGAAAAAGGTAGAGGAAGGGAAAAAAAAAGAAATAGAGTGAAATATAAACTAAAAGCTGTGGTATTAAAACTCTGGCGCATCGAGAAAATAGCGGACAGAAATTATCCATGACGCCTTAAAATAATGGCGCATCTACAAACGACAAATGTAATAATGCACGGTCGAAACAGCGACCGATAGAATTGAGGTGATGACGCATTGAAACGAGGGCACATCGAGAGTAAAGGGAAATAAAACAACACACACGCACACACACACACACACACACACACAAGCACACACATACAAGTACACACTCATCACCCTTCCCCTCATCCCTGTCCCCCCCCCCTTCCCACACACACAAACACATATAAAAACCGGCTACAGTTGAACCATCAGGCAATTAAAATACACAGATCGCACGGATGACCCATAACACATTGAGATTATGACTCATCCAAGCGGGAACGAATACCGGTGACCCCACCTGAGGTGATTGATGTTCAGCCTATGTCGCGGGCAGGTAATACAAGACATACCTGTCATCATACTGCCTTGTTCCGCCGCTAGAAGCAGAAGCTTGCCGCTGCGCATATGCTGTCGGCTTTCTTCAGGAAGAGGGGTGAGGGAAAGAGAGGTAGGCGGGAGAACGAGAGAGAGAGGGAGGGAGAGAGGGAGAGGGAAGTGGTGGTGGTGAGGAGAAAAAGATGAAAATAAAATAATGGCTTTCTATGTTGAACGAACGAACATTGAGGTTTAACGTCTACACCCACCATTGGCGACATGGCAGACGGGGAAAACCATCCCAGGGAACAAAGGGTAGGCACACTGAACCACCAGAGCAATCATACTGCTAAAAGGGAGGATGAAGAATGGCAACTTTAATCTTACTCATCACGGGATTCCAAGTTGTATCATCGGTGTGCCAGGCGAACGCGCATGAGCTACGGCGATGGGACGCTCTAATGAAAGAGATACATTGACGCTGCAACGAAATCACTTTCGCTGGGAGTTTCGGTTGTACTACGTCACACATTTTGTGAAGATCACGTGACTTCCTCCATTACGCGTTACGACTTTCGTTCCAATAAGCGAAGCTACTTTCGTGAAAATCCAACATTACACGAATACCTTTTCGTCATTATTTTTTTAAATGTTATCGTGATCAATTAACAGCATCTTGTTCTAATAAATACTAAGATTCATATTCGGACTATTGATTCGCGCGTGTTAGTCCATTCAAAATGCTGTTTTGAGAGATTGTAGGCTTTTGTTGAGTGATGCATGTGTCGAAAGCCTTGGAACTGAGAGATGCGAAATGGCGACAAGAGGATCCCCATCGATTGGCATTTTATTCCGGCTTGTTTGCTTCAAAGTGACATAACATTTACGTCTAAGTTTCTTATACATATAACTCACTATTGTTTTATTAATGGGACGATTTATTATATCAATATACTATTAATTTTATTAAAATGGGTAAATAAGGCGTTTCAAGATCTTCTACAGTATCAATATTGTAGGCCTGGTTGTAGGATACTGTTTGGCAGAGTACATACGATTATAAACAAAAGGTTGCGTCCCTTATTACAGCGACACGAAGTTCGCTGACCTGTTTTTTCTACAGTGTATACTGCTAAAGCTATACGAAAATGGTTGAGTTGGAACAGCTGCGCGCGCATCCTTCATGCAACGAAAGGTTAACGAAGCGCAGCTCCAACGAAATGCGATCTATATTTCTCTAATGTCATCGATAAATGGATGTACAGAAATGAGGATCAGAATGAAGCACGCTGAGAAAACAGCGCAATTGCCACACGTATGTATGGCACAATTCCTCGAAATGTGAACCACTGGCATCAGAGAACGGGAGATAAATCTTTTCCTATCATTTCCTTGTTCCCTGGAACACAACTTCTGATAAGGATTACATCCTAGATGCTAAGAACAAACTCAAGTAACTGTATCACCTGTTTAGGCGAGCAACTGCTACCTGTATTCTGCGCAATCTTTTTGTCCCCTTACAAGACGATCCATTATCATAAATTTAGAAAATGAAATTTGACAAGATGATTGTAGTTTTACGAACTAAGCTATTTAGAGATTAATTTGCTTCCTTTCTGCTTGTTACTCTCCATACGGCACGTGCATGGGAGGGCCGCTGCTCGAATTCAGATAAGTCTTGAACTCAAGAGTTACATCCCTGACTGACAAATAAATACATCTATGCAGATTTGTTTTGATTGTTGTTTTTTTTCTTTGTAATGAGATCTAAGCACGAGTCGGCACCACCAGAAGTTTGGTGTAGGGTTGTGAAAGCTCAGCTAAATTTGTGATAACTTTTTTTTTTGTTCTGTCATCTCCATGCAGGCATGCAATGAATGAATGAATGTAAACATCACAGTATAACCTCTACACCCACCATTGGTATTCAGGGGCGGATCTTTCCATTGTTGAGGGGGTGTGCACAGCTACTACGAAGTGGCGTAGCCACAAGCGCGAGCCTGCGAAGCAGGCGAGTGTACTAGGCCCCCCCCCCCCCCCCACCCACCCGGAAAAATTTGAAAATAATGGTTAAAATCTGTGCAATCTGGTGCATTTTGGGCATTATTTTAAGGACTGAAAATGGTATTGTTTTGTGCTAAAAGCCCTCTTTTAGTCCCCCCCCCCCCACACACACAAACACCCCTCTGCAAACTCTGATGATAAAATTTACAATAGCAGAACATCTTGCATAAAGGCTTATACAAAGACAGATAAAGTTACTGCAAATAAAACAAGAAATAGCCATTCACATCAGTTTTATTCAAAACTGACCTGATGATGCATGTACAAGTTTGGTCACCAAAAAAAAACAAACAAAAAAAAAACAACTTATTTGGAGGTACATGAAACTGTGGTGAGTGAGAATTACTAATTTTTTTATCTTCTTTCTTCTCCTTTTCTCCCTCCTTTTCTTTTTTTTTTTTTGACCGCCAGGGGGGGTGTGCACGTGCACAAGTGGCACAAGAACAAGATCCGCCCCTGGTATTATATGGCAGACGAGGATAACCATCCCAGAAAAGAAGAGGGTTATAATGACGTAAACCAACACTGAACCACTAAAGCAATCATACTGCTAAGATGGACAGTTGTTTTTGTTGTTGTTGTTGTTGTTGTTGTTGTTGTTGTTGTTTTAATAATCCAAAAAATGGTCATTTCTCTTTTGTCCATCGCGGGACTCGGACCTGGGCCTTCGGTGTGCCAGGCGAACGCTGTACCAGTGAGCTACGGCGAGGGGAACTGAACAAGATCAACGTCACAGAGATTTGCAGTGTAGATTATTTATTTATTTAATGTAAAGTCTATTCACATTTGTGATATTAGACAACATATTGAATTATAAACAAAATGCATTTAACAAAACATATGATGATTATTATTTTTAAATAATAACATTAATAATGTTTTAAAAAAAATTTAACACACACACACCCACACAACATTAAAAAAAATAGAATAGGTCTATTTTGCATATGTGACTTCATACAATGAGTCATAATTTGCTGTGATGAGGTTATGATCAAGTTATCAATATAATTGCTGTTGATGTTATTGTAATTATTATGATTATTATGATTATTATGATTATTATGATTATTATGATTATTATGATTATTATTAGTATTATTAGTATTATTAGTATTATTATTATCATGGAAAAAGAAGTAAAAATTCTAAACAAGAACCCCCCCCCAAAAAAAAAAAAAAAAAAAAAATCTTCCGAATATAAAGAATTTAACAAAATACTTTAAAGGATGTCATGCACCGGAGCCTTTTGAGGATACAAGCGCATGCTTATATCGTTATATTTTTTTTTGAAAGTTTCTTATAATAAATGACCTACTGGAGAATATAATAACGCTTTAGATATTTCTACGAATGATTTTAAGTCTAAATCTTGGGTATTGCTCAAAGCAATGTATTTGTTTGGTAAGTATCTTTTTAGGTCATTGCATTGTACTAGCAAATGTTGAATTGTTAAATTTTCATTACAAATGCAAGTTATGTTTTTGCTAAATTTTGTTTTCCAGGAATTTAAATATAATCTATATGCTAAACTATAGATCTGTCTAGAGACCCCTAACATGCTAGTCAAACATGATTTTGTTTGTCTTTCTTTACGATTTTTTGTAATTATACAGTACATTTCTTTAATTGACAATCCGATATCAATTTTTATGGCATTGACATTAGTTGCTCCTCGTTTTGCTGCTCTGTCTGCTAGATCATTATGTAAGATGCAGTGTAGATTACTGTTTACTAAGCTTACACCTAGTACCTCTTTATTTATTTATTTTTTTGGGGTTTGTTTCTGTTCTCCTTTGCAGTCACCGGCAGGGCAGGTATCGCATCGCATTAATCAGAGTTAGATACCAAAAAAAAAAAAGACTTTCGAAGGGCAAGCCGGATTATATTCATCAACCATGCTGGCGAAATCCGGGCTGCTTTCTCCGCGAAAGCCCACTAGCAGAAACCATTCAGGTCAGGGTAAACGAGGACGTATAGTGCCGTGCTGTTTTTGTATTGCTGTTTCTGGCACTCACCATGGAACGGGAATAAGATGGAATGGGGTGGAAGTAGAAAGGGTGGGGTGTGAGCGAGGGTCCAAAATGGCTGGACTTATTATAGCTTATTGTGCGGTTTTGGAAAGCACCGTGTCTGCAATACTCTGTTCTCCCGGGCATGGGTCGCTTTGGGGCCTTAGGCCAAGTTAGATCAGAGTGACCTACGGGGAATGGTGGTGGGAGGATTTTGGAGGGAAAAAAAGGGGGTCAAGCCCAGTGGGGGTATTGTCAGGGATTATAGTGTCAAGACGCTCGGTATTAGCCTCTTCTGTTTCGCCGTCACCTTTCTGGCGACGGGCTCTCCCTATGGCGCCCGCAGGAGAGGCCACTGCCCGAATGCGGATAACTGTGGAACTCCAGAGTTGCGTCCCTGCATGGGAAATGCATAGATGATATTTAGTTATTTATTTTAAATTTAATTGATTTAATATATTTTATTTTATTATTTATTTATTTATTTATTTATTTATACATTCAAATACCTAGACATTATATATGTATGTATGTATTAAATACCTAGCCCTTATTTATTTATATTAGTTTATTTACTTATTTTTTAATATCTGTAAATCTATAAAACGGCATGATTATAGGGTAGTGATTACAAAGGAAATATCAGTGAAACAATATGATGATGATAATCATAATTGTCAGGGTGGCGACGTGGTGATCGTCCTTAACGCTGATGCAATAGGACGTTAAGCTTCGTTGTTCCTCCAATACGGATCCGTAGGATCTCATCTTTGATATGATGATGATGATCATTATTGTCAGGGTGGCGACGTGGTGATCGTCCTTAACGCTGATGCAATAGGACGTTAAGCTTCGTTGTTCCTCCATTACAAAGAGATCCGAAGGATCTCATCTTTGATATGATGATGATGATCATTGTTGTCAGGGTGGCGACGTGGTGATCGTCCTTAACGCTGATGCAATAGGACGTTAAGCTTCGTTTTCCAGCACTGTTATTATTTAAAATTGTCTAGGTGTTTGAACTATATGAAAAACAGCGATCGGTTTGAATCAAACTAAATGTCCAAACATAGTATTTACATTGTTATGTTTATACAGTGTTCAACGACAATCTTTATGACAAGATGGGGTGAAGGAACAAATAAAACATGGAAGTTTTAAATCTGCACCCACCATCGGCGACATAGCAGACGGAGATGGGGTTGATGACTTGCTATTTTAGCGAACAGACAGCGCCCCAAAGTGCTGATGCTCTGGTATGTGTGGAAAATTTCGATGAATTATGCCTGTGTATAGGTTGTGGACTTTTTTGTTACTAGAGTATCTGAATATCACTTTCTGATAGCTTTGTCAGCAGCCTGCAGCCTCCCATATTTGTCGATACTTTAAGTGTTTATGGAAATCGGTAACGCTTTATATGTGTTGATGTTTGAACATATTTTACGAACAGAAAATGTGAATCTCTCTTTCAGATACCTTCAACGAACCAGCCAACCTCCAAAAAATGGTATGTGTGTAAATCTCGAAGGATTTATAGGCGTCGATGTTTTGAACTTATAGATAACCTGAATGTCATATTTTTGATGTCTTCAACCAACCAGTCAGCCTCCTAAACTTTTTGATACTCTGGGTAGGTGTGGAAATCTAGCAAGGATTTGCGGTGGATTGTTGCGGCTTTTCTTGGGACATAAATTTGTGGCTGGCTTAGCATCATCGCTTTAAGGACTTTTTGTCTATTGGCACAATGTACTGTATCCTCTCTTTCGTTTTTTAAAAAGTTGTTTAAGGTGTAATCTAAACAAGATTATGTGGTATGTGTTGTGGTTTTCTAACTTAAAAGGGCCCAACAGCGCGCATTTCATCGACACAGGTATTTTATTTCCCAAATTCAAATTGAGTGTTGGAACGAAGGAGGGGGTGACAGAAGCGGAGCAGGTTGGGGGTTTGGGAGGCGATGGGAGCGAAGGAGAGGGGGGAGGGCGGCAGAAGAGGGGGTGAAAACCTAGCAGAGTGGTTTGTACCTACGGAATGGAGGAGTGTGAGAGCCGAAAGAAAGTTCGGTTCATACAGGAAAGATTGAAGGTAGAAACGTTACATTTTTTTTTCTGTAAAATCCATGCTGTCAAGACCTAATTGTTGCGTTAGCTACAAAACATCGGAATTTGCCGTAAAATTTAATTCCGTAGGATTTAAAAAAAAAAAACAAAAAAAAAACACTATCCTAGGATTTCACCGTTAAGGGACGAACGTACACTGGGCTTTGTGGGTCGCTTAATCCGATGCAATAAAAGGTAAAGGTGATTCCGTAACCTTTCGGGGCGTTGGGGAGAGAGGCGTTTGAGACCTCCGTTCTCTCTTGGCCAGCTTAGTGCTGTGCCTTTCTGTATATCCTCTCCCTCCCTACAGTACTGTACCTATCCCAGTTCTAAACAGATCCAAGTACACCCCATTCACAGCTGGGTGGACTGGGTACTGTGGCATGCGCTTGTTTCATTCTTTGTATTGTTTTGAGGCTGCCTTCCAATGAAGGTGGCCACCCATCCAAGTACTAATCCCGCTCGACGTTACTTAACATGAGAGATAGCTAGCCTGCGTCTAAACTACTACCCTTCTGCGCCAACCCCAATCCAACACCCAGAAAGAGAGAGAGAGAGAGAGAGAGAGAGAGAGAGAGAGAGAGAGAGAGAGAGAGAGAGAGAGAGAGAAAGTGAGAGAGAGAGAGAGAGAGAGAGAGAGAGAGAGAAAGAGAAAGAGAAAGAGAAAGAGAAAGAGAGAGAGAGAGAGAGAGAGAGAGAGAGGGAGGGAGGGAGGGAGGGAGGGAGGGAGGGGAGAGAGAGAAAGAGAAATAGAGAGAGAACGTTTTGAACACCGGATCGTTTATCAGGATAAAGGGCATGAGCGTCAGAATCCGCCGTAGCTCAATTGGTAGAGCGTTCGCCTGGCACACTGATGACCCAGGTTCGAATCCCGTGGTGGGCGATATAAAATGTGGCCATTTTTCACTGTCCATTTTAGCAGTATGATTGCTTTGGTGGTTCAGTGTTGATTCAGGTCCCTACCCCTCTTTCCCTGGGATGGTTATCCCCGTCTGCCATATCGCCAATGGTGGGTGTAGACGTTAAACCTCAATGTTCATCTTTAAAGTTCAAAGCAAAACAAAACAAAAACTTCAACGGGTAGGTAAGAAAGCATAGTCTTCCAACCTGTCCTAAGACAGAAGGAGAGACAGTGAGGGAGATCGCATTACATTACATTACATAATTATTGCTTTAGGTCCAGCGGACTCTTCCGAGAGTGAGGGAGATGTGAGGGTGAAAAGGAGAGGGAGAGGAGCTGGAGGGGAGTGTGCGTGTGACTCATTCAAAAGTGACTTTTTACACAAATTCCTGTTGTTATCAGTCAAGATCGTCATTTGTCATCATAGAAAGGATTCACTGTTACAACTTCCATTGAAAAACGCCAAGATAAGAGAAGTAATAACAGGTAATGCTCCAATTTAGATCCCCATCTCAAAATATTCTTCCGAGCGACAAACAAAAGTAAATCAAGTAAGGGACTTACTCGCAATAATAAAGGAAGTAGTATAAGATTATGGAATAAGTGTACAATTATTATTATTATTATTATTATTATTATTATTATTATTATTAGTAGTAGTAGTAGTAGTAGTAGTAGTAGTAGTAGTAGTAGTAGTAGTAGTAGTAGTAGTAGTAGTAGTAGTATTAAAGTACTGTAACACTGCAGAAAGAATGTTTTCGTTCAGGTGATGGCAACCGAAGACCGAATGTAGGTAGATATTACTAAGCTAGACCAGGCACGTATGGGAGACGTCAACTGCAACACTAGATATTATGCGATGTTTGCCCAGCGCACATCAACCAAAGGAAGCAATATGCTGCTGCTGCTGCTGCTGCTGATGATGATGATGATGACGATGACGACGATGATGATGATGATGATGATGATGATGATGATGATGATGATGATGATGATGATGACGATGACGATGATGATGATGATAATGATGACCATGACGACGACGACGACGATGATGATGATGATGATGATGATGACGACGACGATGATGATGATGATGATGATGATGACGACGACGACGACGACTTCCAGCGCAGCACAACCCCACGCTGGCTGCATGCTCGGGTCACTTCATTTGATGTGTGCCAGCGTCGCGTAGGTCAAAGAAGAAAGCAAGAAAGATCCGAGTGCCACTTTGAAAAATTAGTAGATTAATGTGCTTTCCTGGCGCGCAAAATAGAAAGATCTGGGTTCGCAACTTAATGGAGATTATTTATTTCTTTATTTGTTCATTCAACGTCTATTCACATCCGTGATATTAGGCAAGACAACGTTTTAAACTGTAAATACTGGTATGGGATGCAATCAATATAAAAACTTCAAAAATTAAATGTCGATTTCCTTCCCATTTTGCAATAGCGATCTCTCTGCCTTTACGCCACATGTTTGAGGGATAGTTGAGTGTTTGTTGTGTGTGTGACAGTGGGTGAAACATGTCAGCGTGTATGTTGGTACAGATCGACGCGCTTTGAGCCTGATTGGCGATTTGAGGAAAAGCGCGTATATAGCATCCAACGGGGCCGGGTAGCTCAGTTGGTAGAGCGTCTTACTAGTAACCGAAAGGTACCTGGTTCGAATCCCGGATTGGCCAATGTGTGACCATATTATTTACCCCTTACCATCAACTGGTTCGCTGGTGTCAGAATAATGTGACCAGTAGTCGCCTTTACGCTTCGGTGTCGTTTGACTATAATCTACAGTTACACATATAGCATCCATTAGTAGTAGTAGTAGTAGTAGTAGTAGTAGTAGTAGTAGTAGTAGTAGTAGTAGTAGTAGTAGTAAACACATTGTTTTTACAAAAGTTCAGATTATTTATTTAATCGTTCTCATATAAGCCTTTTTACAGCTCAATAATAATATAATAATAATACATGATGCTATACACGCGCCTTTCCCCAAATCAATCAGGCTCAAAGCGCGGCGATCTATGCCAACATACACGCTCACCTGTCTCATCTACCCTCACACACACCAAATACACATCCAACACTCAAACAGGTGGTGTAAAGGCAGGGAGATCGCTATTAGAAGACGTAAAGAAAATCGAATTTTTATTTTTGAAATTTTTTTATATTGACTGCGTCCTGTACCATTATTAAAGGGAGGGAGGAAACCGGAGTGCCCGGAGAAAACCCTCGGTGACCTCAATAGTCTCGTACCTAAGTCACAAACGTTCGCCCCTTGCGGGAATCGAACCCGCGACCTTCGGCATAGGAAACGGGCGACTTATCCACTGCGCCACGAGGCCACCCCTCAAGAGGCGCTCAATGAGATGGCCCATAACACGATCCTCCACAAGCGCCCACTCGCAAGCCGTGGGGCGCATAGTCTGACGCCCAGATGACTGAGCACATTCCGAATCGGCCGATGATGGGGAAAAGGGACCTAGTACGTGCTGAGAGTATTTGTATAGCCCGCACTCACTCGTCAATGACATGAGCGTCAGGATCTTTAAAGTCCGTTCGTTACGTGCGAGCACAGTCCAGACCTCGGTCTATTCTCTCATCCGAAGGAGTAGGGGTGTAGTGTCTCGAAGGAGTAGGGGTGCAGTGTCTCGAAGGAGTAGGGGTGCAGTGTCTCAAAGGAGTAGGGGTGCAGTGTGTCAAAGGAGTAGGGGTGCAGTGTCTCAAAGGAGTAGGGGTGCAGTGTCTCAAAGGAGTAGGGGTGCAGTGTCTCAAAGGAGTAGGGGTGCAGTGTGTCAAAGGAGTAGGGGTGCAGTGTCTCAAAGGAGTAGGGGTGCAGTGTCTCAAAGGAGTAGGGGTGCAGTGTCTCAAAGGAGTAGGGGTGCAGTGTGTCAAAGGAGTAGGGGTGCAGTGTCTCGAAGGAGTAGGGGTGCAGTGTGTCAAAGGAGTAGGGGTGCAGTGTCTCAAAGGAGTAGGGGTGCAGTGTGTCAAAGGAGTAGGGGTGCAGTGTCTCAAAGGAGTAGGGGTGCAGTGTCTCAAAGGAGTAGGGGTGCAGTGTCTCAAAGGAGTATGGGTGCAGTGGCTCAAAGGAGTAGGGGTGCAGTGTCTCGAAGGAGTAGGGGTGCAGTGTGTCAAAGGAGTAGGGGTGCAGTGTCTCAAAGGAGTAGGGGTGCAGTGTCTCAAAGGAGTATGGGTGCAGTGGCTCAAAGGAGCAGAGGTGCAGCGTCTCAAAGGGGTAGGGGTGCAGTGGCTCAAAGGAGTAGGGGTGCAGTGTCTCAAAGGAGTAGGGGTGCAGTGTCTCAAAGGAGTAGGGGTGCAGTGTCTCAAAGGAGTAGGGGTGCAGTGTCTCAAGTTAATTTGTTTAAAAAAAATAACAAACCGTCCACGGGCTTTTGCGGATAATTACAATAAAGTAAATTGAACACAATTAAATACATTATTATGGAAGAGTGTTGTACGACAAAAATCGACATTTTGTGAAGACTATGTATTCGATGATTCAATTGCGAAACTTGTTGTCGCCGCGGCAGTACGTTAAAGAGCCAGACAATTATGACGCAAAATAGAAGGTGAGAGGCTCAACACACATTACGTCTCTGTCAGCCTGAACAGCCCAGTGGTTTATTTATTTATGTAGTCATTGTTATATAGCGCTTTTCCAGCTCAAGAGATGCTCAAGGCGCTGGGTCGATACAGGATCCGAGGCGCCTACTTGCAGATTTTGGGCGCATCATCTGACCTCTCAGAAAAAAGAGTACAAATCTGGGAGACCGGGTTTTAGGAAAGGTTTTGAAAAAATAAAACCTTCAACAGGTAGGAAAATTAGAACCTTTCCTTTAATACCCCCCCCCCTCCTCCCCACTCCCAGACCCCCTGTCCGCCCCTATCTCTCTCTTTCTCTCTGAGGTCATGTTTATGTAGAATAAATCGTTCTTTGATGGCCAATGTAAGATAACTGGATGTAATGTCAGTGGACAAATGGCGAAATGATTTGTCTGATAATTTTTGCTGCGGGACACACCTTTGCCGTAAAAAAAGGGAAATTGAAGAAAGAGGGATGTCTCGGTGGAGCAGTTGTTTAGCTGCTGGTTTCCTGTACTGAAGGTAACGGGGTCGATTCCTGCAAGGTTGGGAACTTATGTGACTTAGCTCAGATTGCCCTTTTTGTATTTTACGTAATGCTCTATTTGTTTTTCTTGAATACAAATTATGTTTGAATCATGTAACTTAGATAGGAGACTTTTCAGGTCACTAGAGGGTTTTTTCCGAATACTCCGGTTTCTTCACTCCCTTCAGTAATGGTATTGGATGTAGTCTAGTCTATGTAATATTTAAAAAAAAAAAACTTCTTCTTGGAAAAGAATACAATGTGTAGGTGCAATAATTACAAAGTCATCGGTACAAGCTACTAACAATGAAAAAATAATAAACGCATTAAAAGGTTATAGAATTTAACCTTTACTAGGTATATATAGAAAAATCAAACCTCCCTTAAATTCAAAACTACCTTGAAAAAATGAAGTCTTGTTGCATTAGCTCCCTTATTCACAATAATAATTGAAATATTTTGTCCACCATCCATTTTCGTATAAAAGCAAACCTTAAGGTGTGCGAAAGAGAATTTTTTTAAAAAGATCGTTTGAAAAATTATCCTTCGAGTGTTTTAGGGCTTATTTGTGACCCCCTCGACATCCGTAGGACCCTTGTATGAAAGGGAGATGACTGTCAAGCTTGGCGACGGAAGGGAGAGAACTGCAATTAAGTGCTGTTGTTAAAGGAAATGAGGTTGTCAGTCGCTACCCAGTGCAGAGTATCAAGTATTCACTGAGCATGGAGTAGGCATAGTAATTTGTAGTACAACGCAGGTTAGTCACTGAAACCCGGCTCTTGTCACCACCCACGTTGAGTTGGAAACAAGGTGACGAAGATGAATGATCAAAGAAGGCTGATTAGGTCGGACATGAAGATTAATATCCAGGTTGCGGTACGCGACTAAATATGTGTGGACGAAAATGCCCTTTCCATCAGGTATTTGTATTTGTAGTTTTGTCGTTCATTTTCGGGGTAATATATTAAGATTTTTGATAGAAAATACACTGGATTTCAGATGTACCTGTACATTCAGGAGTTTAATAAAAATATGAGCAAAATTCGAACAGCGGCGTTTTCGCAGCAAATTCTGAGCAGTAACAGCATACAATTATTTGGGGGAAAAATATATTAATGACATTTTTCTTTGCCAGTTGTGAATTGCACAAATGCCCTTTACAACATACAAGTTCTATATAGTCCAAATTTCTCTGTCTGTCTGTCTGTCTGTCTCTCCCTCTCTCCCTCTCTCTCTCTCTCCACTCTTTCTTTCACAGGCAAAACTATTTTCAAGTGGTTTCGGGTATCACTGTCCACATTCCCTGAACACACGAAGAGTTGGGTGAACTTCCGGTCAGCAAAGGTCTGCAGATTCCTCTTTGACAAGCGGTTGAAATTGATACTGGTTATGAATATGCATTCTTTGACCTCAAATAAGATTACTTTTCTTGAACTTATAGTGATCGTGCTCACTTTACAGCATATTTATTCAGGTTATCTCCCATCTCTGATCTTCTGTGTGGTATTAGGATCTAGTTCTAGTCATGAATTCAATACATCATTGATGATGTCAGTCGGTCCTTAACCAACACAACTACTTGTCTGCCTCCTACCTCCTCATCCAACCTCAACTGTTATTAGTGTTATATAATAATAATAATAATAATAATAATAATAATAATAATAATAATAATAATAATAATAATAATAATAATGATGATGATGATGATGATGATGATGATGATGATGATGATTATTCTTATTATTCTTATTCTTATTCTTATTATTCGTATTATTATTATTATTATTATTATTATTATTATTATTATTATTATTATTATTATTATTATTATTATTAAATGTGCTGGTACAGCATTAGGCTGTGCTGGGGCTGATACTCATTGCCTCGACTCGCTGTGGCTGGAATGCATTTTCTAAAATCAGCAGCTCCACATACAGTTGTTCCTATAGCAAGAAGGCCTAGTCTAAGACTATTCTGTACACAATATACTTTTGTTTATTGCTTTCACTCGACCATGGAAAGCACATCCAACCTCTAGTAACAACCAAAAGCAGCAAATGAATCAACGTACTGATTGTGGCTGCTCAACCCCAAAAAGAAGAAGATTTTGGTGCACATCAAGCAGCATGTTGACGCCTTTCATCAGACTTGAGTTAACTAGTATAGCCTTGTTCTCAGCCAAACGTCTGGAGTAGCTTTTGAGCGGCGCGGCGCTCTATCAGATCAAATCATATTCAGCTATAATTATCACCGTTGCGTGCAAAACGGAATCTGTCATTTTGATTTTCTTTCGTAATATTTCAAGGAAGTTTTTTTGGTGGGACTGCTTTACAGCGACTAAGTGAAATAGCTGAAAAAAGGGAAGAAAATACAACGGAACAAGTCGTATAAAATGGCCACAGTTTCGCCTTTGTATTTGCAAAGCTTCCTCAGCATTTATATTATTACACAAAATCCTAGTGACACAGGTAAACGTTTACAAACAAGTTAGTCCTTTTTAATAAAATGCTTTCGACCCACTCGAGTGGTAGAGCGTTCGCCTGGCACACCTGATGACCCAGGTTCCAAACCCGTGGTGGGCAAGACAAAAGTGGCCACTTTCACTGGCACCTTATTAGTATGATAGCTCTGGTGGTTCAGTGTTAATGTAGATCCCCCATCGTTATATTCCCTCTTCACTGAGATCGTTATACCCGCCTGCCGCTTTGCCAAAGGTGGGTGTGCAACGTTCATTCCAAGGGCCTATATTGACGTCATTGCTATTTGTTTTATTTTCTTTTAAATTGCACGTCTAATCATCCGCAGTTTGTTTGTCAACTTGGGATCGTTGGGGTAGAAGGGAGAGGAAAGTCAGAGGGAGTGATGGTAAGGTTTGTTTACAGGGCATTCAGTGCAAATTGACATCAGGGGAATACTCGCGGTCAAATGGTCAGACGAAGTAAAAACGACCACGCTCATGGGGGTGGGGTGTGGGGGGGTGGGGGGAGGAAACCAAGAGTGTCTTGTTGTTGTCGTCAGTATGGGTAGGATATTGGGAAGGGATTTGTACAGAGTTGACTGCAAAGGGTATTCAGTGTAAGTTCAATCCGTCATCCAGTATGCTTTCAATAACTCCAAAAGTCTCCCTTTTTTGGGGGGTGAGACTAGTGACAAATGACTAATGACCAATGACTAGTAACTAATGACTAATAAATAGAGACTAGTGACACATGACTAATGACTAGTAACTAATGACTAATGAATAAAGACTAGTAACAAATCACTAATGACCAATGTCTACTAATTACTGACTAATGAATAGTGACTAATGACTAATGGATAGTGACTAATGATTAGTGACTAGGGACTAATGACTAATGAATGGTGACTACTGACTAGTGACTAATGACTAGTGACTAATAATGACTAGAAACAAATGAATAGTGACTAGTGACTAACTATTGTTTTAATATTATTTATTATTATTATTATTATTATTATTATTATTATTATTATTATTATTATTATTATTATTATTATTATTTTATTTATTGTTTATGGACATTCTGTAGACATGGTTCTATATCATCCAAATGTTACACACGTTGTGAAAGTTATTGCTAAATCTCCTGTTGGTAGACTTTTACAGACTGTTTGTTTTGAAATTATGTTTTGACATAGTTAGTGTTTTAAAAGTCTACATTTTCAATGTCTAATATCCCCTAAAAATGTGTGAACAGACATTCAATTAAAGATTGATTTGATTTGATAACTATTGTTTAAAGGAACAAACAAATAAGCAAGCGCATGCACATCCATACCGCAGGCAAATATTAACATTGCTATTGTCATAAATGTAATGTGTAACTGTAGATTATAGTCACACGACTCCGAAGCGTATAGGCGACTACTGGTCACATTATTCTGACACCAGCGAACCAGTTGAAGGTAAGGGGAAAATAATATGGTCACACATTGGCTGTGACGGACGGACTAGTTTTACCCTGCTCATTTACTATTTAGCCTTGTTTAGTCATTGTAACCTTAGAATGTTAGTGTATTACACAGCAGACGATTACAGTATACGGAGGTACACACACCGCGAGCTTGACTCAAACAGTGTAGTGACGTCAGCACTGTGTGCGTGGATCGGACGTTTTATCCAATCAGGACTCAGGCTGAGCGGCTAGATCCAGTTCTGGCTGATTCAGTCCAAACCAGGTATTAGGTCAGTTGAGAGTAAGACGCCACAGGGTACACAGCTACACCTGAGTAGAGCAATATCTCCACTGAATAGACCAGGAAGCAGGACGAGAATCTTAGAATTCTATCAAGTAGCCACGGGGCCTGACTTTGTCAAACAGGTAAATGAACATACTTCTGTTTCATCGTGATATATTTCTATTATTGTTGAAAGTATGTTTGTGGAATTTGTTATGCATAAATATGAATTGTTCGTCCAATGTTGCGTGACCACGTGGCGAAACACGACCGGTTGCACCGCCATGTTGTATACCTGACGGAACCACTGTTGTTTAACCTATATGTATGTTTGCAGACCAGTGGCTGTACCAGTGAATATTTATAATATTATTAATTCTTTATGGGTATAATTAGCCACGATGTATATTTATGTATATATGTTACCGGCAATCTGCGTATTCAGTCAATACGTGTATTGCCTAAAAAAGTCAGTCAATTCATGTTTTGACTGTGACCACTAGGCAATACAGGTAATGAATTAAATTTCCAGTCAATACGTGTATTGTCTTAAAAATTGCTCTGGTCAATACACGAATTGACTGAACTGTCATTCGGCAGTTAAATTGCAACTGGTTGTAAACATTCACAAATAAATGACCACACAATCATTTGTTGTTCTTGTACTTCAATACGCACACTCACAGGGACACATCCACACAACTAAACCATTTTAAGTAGAAGTTAGTAAATAATAAAACTAAGCTTAAAATGTAAACACTTCAATTCTAATCTTTTTCTCTTTTTCTCTCTCTTTGTCCTTCTCTGTCTCTCTGTATGTCTGTCTGTCTCTCTCTTTATTTTTCTCTCTCATGCAAAATGAGAGACAGAGAGAGAAAGAGAGAGAGAGTTCCGTGTCATTGGTACGATTGCAACGCGCGCGATAGTTCTGAACGTTTTATTTTGCAACGCATGTAATGCTAGCGTGATTTGATTCTGCGTTGTTGTTAGAAAAAGCTTTGTATAATGTTGATAATTTTCGTTGGTCGATATTGTTGTAGTAGGCCTATCGTTGATAATTTTCTGGAATTACTTGTTTATTATCGATCGAAAGTTCCAGAGCTATCTGGTAATAGCTAGGTAATTCTTCTAAACTGAGGAATGTTCCATGTCGTAAGACAGTTCCGGTGATTAGTTTAATTTTGATTGGGTGTTATTGCATCATTCTCGAATATTTTAAGCTCAATTGCAGAGAGGCTATATAAGTAATGCATTGTCTACTTGAAAAAAGTTATTTTTTTTGAATGATTTTCGGAAAGGATCTTGTATGCAGTTGTTGGTGCTTGCTGAATAAAGTTGAATAATTTTATACGACGACTCTTGCTTTGTTGCTGAGTGAACAGGCTGCGTGGATAAACGAATTCGAGTTACACATAGCAGGATTCAAGCATCGGGGCTACCCCCGTTGGGGTGCCGGGGGTTTCAGTATAAATAGTATCCCCACTTTCTGGAAATTTAGTGCTTTAAATTCACACTGTCGCTGTCTTTCACATTTGCTCTTTCTCATTCTTGCTCTGTTCTATCAATCTGAATACTATCTTCTTCTTCGCTAGACCAGTCACCTACCTTTTTTCTTGAAAACTCTTCCGGGACAAGATTCCTTATTTGTGTATGAGGTCTGTTGGATCAGCTTGGGAATATTGGACGCTTTCTGCCAGGTGGTCACTGGGGCTTCCTATGATGTTATTATTTAGCAATGTAGGCATTTTATATGTATGTGTTTTGTTGATATTTTATAATGATGTTTGTATTCTATTTTGTTTTTGTAAACGGGGGTTCGATAAATTAGAGTACAGCCTCAGTGTCCCCTGCGTGGGATGACTTTATTGTAAAGTGACTGGCTGGTGGAGAGCTTTTAGTTTTACTACTAGGGTTGTTTCGTCAGATCTTGTATGCGGATCGGGGGTTGTCCGGTCCTGATTTGGCTCGGAAGAGTCCGCTGGACCTAAAGCAATAATCATGTAATGTAATGTAATGTAATGTAATGCATCGGGGCTGAATCGACTATTGATAAATACGTGTAACAGTCATAATATTTCGCCTTGGTCAATAGGGCTGGATGGTTTTACCAATACGTAACTGTATTCAGGTTCGGAAACGCGGCGGTACGGTGTACCGGTGCGGATGTCCAAGGTCCGGTTTACTGGGAAATCTCGACAACACATAACGCGACAGTGGGCGACATCTTGTCCACCCAGAGAGCGAACCTAAAGCCCAAACACGTGGATAGGCAGCTGTTCTTGAAGAAAAACGTATAAGAACAGCAGCTTATCCACGTGTTTGAGCATGGTACCAGTGGCCAATCCTTCTGAGCTCTTAAAGTTCTTAAAGACCTCTCCCGTTGAATGTATTTGTTTTATTTTGATTTTCTGGTTTAAAATGTGCTGACGTTCTAAACAGTGATTTATAATAATTTGTTTTGAAGGCGTTCAAGCAATAAAAAGGCTTCAGTTTCTATGGAAATGTGGTCCTTTGAAACTGTTTTGAAGTTTATGAAAATCTTTCTTTTGCGTCGGTCACTACTGTCAGTGCCATATCCCATTTGATTGTAACACTTAAAATCGCGGCATACCGGTACGAAATACCGATACGACCTAAAAATACCGCGGTAATACCGGTACGACTTTGACCCACGGCACCCAGCTCTACTGGTCAACAGGCAACTGGAATCTTTCGTCGCTAGAATTTCGGCCAGCTTGTTTGAAAACTTTTGTTCGTTTTTATTCGTATCCATCATTTGTGGCGAGGAGCCGGCAAAGCAAGTTTAGAATGAATGATCGACCGTGGTTTTGTTGCGGTTTGCAATCACAATCGTCACCACAAGATTTTCGCTGAAGACCTAGTGATTTATTTTCAAAAAAGACACAGGACCTTATCAGTTACATGCCGATTAACACATCTCAAGATTTATTATCTGCGCTCATCTAATTTCTGTGTAATATAAATAATGTTGTGCGCTCGCGTGTACTCTGAAATTCTTAGAAGACTTGATTAAGCAAAACACGCATTGACTAAAATGAACAGTCAGTCAATGTGTGTTTTGAAGTGGGCCAAAATTAAGACAATACACGTATTGACTGGAAATTTTAGTCATTACATGTATTGGCTAGTGGTCACAGTCAAAACACGAATTGACTGATTTTTTTAGGCAATACACGTATTGACTGAATACACAGATTGCCGGTAACATATATAGGAAATTAGAGTTGAGATTCCAGTGGACCACGGACGTAGCAGAATGTTCGTCGCTAATGTATAGAGATGTGGAGCTATCACTGAGGGCTACTTTGGCTTTCAGTGAGACGCTCTGCACAAACCTATTATTCAAGGTTGTGCAGAATTTCGTCTCTTATATTACAGACGAGCAGGCGAGATATCCCGTGCTCCCAACTCCACAGAAAAACCGAGTTGGCTGTTTAGCCTCTACAGCACAAGACTGAGGGAGCAACCCTGGAAAACACCCTGCAAGACCCCACAGCGTGGCAAGGGACCAAACTACACGACGACACATCGTGTACCAGAAGTTACCTCAACGAAGGACTTCAAACCCACTACGTGACAGTTAAGTGACACGGAAGAAGTGCACCCAAACTGATAGCAAAAGGACCACAGTAGTCCACTCTTCAGAACTATAGTAAAACGGACCACAGTAGTCCAATCTTCAAGAACTTTAGTAGCCAGTGCCCTATGAAGACATAACAGCTGCATAGACTATCAGCGATCGAATTAGTTGCATTGACTTACGAACTTTTAAGGTAGATTAGTACATCGAAGATCTTGTATAGAGTAGAAGAAATAAATGTGTGGTTTTAACTGTTATCAAGTGGCTGGACTACATATGATTCATAGCCGTGTGAAAGCTAGTGTGACAATGATCTTTTACCATTTTTCTATCTATCTCTGTATCCCAGCCTTAACACAGACCGAGCTAAATAAATAAATGTATTAAAGTAATTCACAGGGTGACTAACTAGCAGTTCCCATCGAATAAAGCGTGAGGGTTACATCATTCCATTGTGCAGAGCCCAGTAACCCATAAACCCCACGTGACACTTTAATTGGCGAGCCTAGTCAGGATCTGTGTATAATAGGAATTGGGTATAACCGGATCTAGGTACAATAAAATTAGAGAACAGTAGAATTAGAATAGTTGTAAGTGTAGAACAAGGACTCAGTTTTGGTGCACTATTCTTTGTTTAAAAACTTTTTTGCTTCAATTCTTTTTGTGCCTGTATGTTGCATTGTTCTTTTGCAGGTTTGCTTAAATAACTGTTGTATGCCATTTGACTCTTGTTTTATTCTATTATTGATTACGAATTTTATGGTCTTTGCATTGTTGTTATTGAATTGCAATATTGCTAGTGTTTTGGTATTCCACTTGATTCAGAGGTTGGTCATAGACACGTTTGACAATGTCGGACCCAGTGGCCTTGAGATTGCGCTTCAAGGAATTAGGAGAAGCTTTACACTTAGCAGGAGGAGACCTAATTGTGTATATCAATGCAGAGGTAGAGAAACAGGAGGCTAAGGCAGAGAGGGCAGCGGAGAGAGAACAGAAGAAACTCGAAGCAGAACAGAGAAAAGCAGAATTAGAGGCAGAGAGAGAGGCAAAGAAATTAGAGGCAGAGAGAGAGGCAAAGAAATTAGAAGCAGAACAGAAGAAACTAGAATTAGAAGGAGAACAGAAGAAGGCAGCATTAGCAGCAGAGAGAGAAGCAGAAAGTAGAAGATGGGACTATGAGAGGGCAGAAAAGGAAAAGGACAGACAGCATGAGTTAGAGCTGAGAAGGTTGGGATCAGGAGCTTCAAGTTCTTCCTCAACCCCTCCCCACTCAGATCAACTAGAGGTAGCATCCAACTCCGTACTAGGGATGTCATTTCCACTGGGGACATTCAACGATCGAGAAGAAGGTCTAGATCTCTATTTGACTAGGTTTGAGCGTCTAGCAACTGGGTATAAACTAGATCCCACCCATTGGTCTTTCACGCTTAGTCAAGGGCTTAGAGGAAAGGCATATGACATCTACAGTAAGCTATCGACTGGCAGAGTGACTGACTATCACAAAGTAAAAGAGGCACTCCTAACGGGATTCGAACTAACAGTAGAATGCTACCGGCAAAAATTCCGCACCAACCGGAGAGTGAAAGGAGAGAGCTATGCGCAGTTCGCGGATCGGTTGTCCACAATGCTAGATAAGTGGGTTAGCCAGTCAGCCACGGCTAAGACATATGATGGACTGACAGAACTGTTAGTATGGGAACAGCTACGGGAAACCATGACCCCCGAGCTGAGAACATTCTCAGTAGAGCAGGGCGCGGAAAGACTGGAGGATCTGGTCAAGGTCGCAGATAGGTACGTGGCCGCCCACGGAGAAGCCAAGAGCTTCAGGCGAGACCTAAAGCCTAACGGGAAAGAGGCACAGAAACGAGGCCCTCACCGGGAAAAGCGCACCGCGAATAAGCCGAATAACCCCAGACCAGGGCAAAATAAAGGACCCAACACGGAATTCGGGAAAAGAGATCCCGCAGAACAGAAACGGTATTGCTCGTTCTGCAATAGAAATAATCACTCCACCGCAGAATGTTTCAAGTTGGCCGCACAACGTAGGGAGGAGCGCGAAAGCCGGCCAGCGCACAGAGTTCTAACTCAAAGCAGCGGTAACAAGCCACACACTATCGGAGATCACCCATCGGTGACAGACACGGTCAAGGTCAACGGAAAAGAAGCGAACTGTCTGTATGACACAGGTCTATCATACGACGCGATAGTTAGCGAATCTCTGGTATCGCGCGCGGACTTGACGGACAAGACAGTCGAACTACAAGGAGCAGACTTGACGAAACCGACGACTACTTGCCCAATAGCTTGGATAGAAGTAGAGAGTAGGTACGTCACAGGACGAATCCAAGCAGCTGTTTTACAGAAACCCCTGTATGATCTAGTGCTAGGTTGTAGGTATGTGTTCTTAGGCACGCCCCCTAAAACTGTAGAGATAGCTGCAGTGCAAACCAGGGCCCAAGCTAAAACCCAACCACCTCAGCCCGAGTTAGCTCCGAATCCAGGACTCGAAGAGATCAAAACAGCACAGAAAGCGGACGCCTCGATAGCGAAGTGCTTCCAGAAGCTACCCAAGGCGCACACACCCCCGCACAAAGGAGACTTCTACATGGAAGACGGAGTTCTACATCGACAAGGAGATGGAGATCACACCCAACTAGTACTACCAGCCACCCTTCGAGCCCAAGTACTAGGATTAGGCCACAGCATGCCACTCAGCGGACACATGGGAATTAAAGCCACAGTGCAGAGAATCAGCGCACACTACTATTGGCCAGGAATCACGGAGGATGTCAAGCGCTACGTGAAATCTTGTCACCAATGTCAACGATATTCCCCGCGACATCACACCGTACCAGTTACCTTAGGACCATCAGTAGTAGTCGGCGTGCCATTCCAGCAAGTCTCAGTAGACATAGTAGGACCACTGCCCATGACGAAGAAGCGGAACAGATTTCTACTCACACTCGTCGACGCATGTACGATGTGGTGCGAAGCAGTCCCGTTGCCAGCGATCGACACCAGGAAGATTGCAGATGCACTCATCGCCATCTTTACCAGAGTCGGATTCCCGGACAGCATTAGAACGGACAACGGATCTCAGTTCACCGGCCGCCTGATGCAAGACGTGTTCGAGTTGATACAAGTTCATCACATTCGCACACCACCGTACCACCCAGCCAGCAACGGACAAGTAGAAAGACTGAATGGAACCCTTCTCACCATACTCAGGAAAGTAGCCGACGACAATCCAGAAGCGTGGGACACATACGTGAATGCGGCACTGTTCGCATATAGAGAAACGCCCCATGCAGCCACAGGTTACACCCCGTCAACATTGCTATTCGGCAGACCTCTAGCAGGACCGCTAGAAGCCCTACGCAGAAGTTGGACGGAAGCCAAGATAGACGACACACCAAGAGGTGCCACCAAGTACGTCGCAGACCTGTAGGAAACCCTCAAAGCAACGTGGTAGAAAGCTGGTGAAGCACTGAAGAAGGCAAGAGCCCGTCAGGCGAAGTACTACAACCGCCACGCGAAGGACAGAGAACTGCAAGTCGGCGATCAAGTGCTACTCTTACTTCCAAGTGGAACCAACAAGCTGGGCATCGCTTGGAGAGGACCGTACCGGGTGACTGCCAAGAAATCCAAGACAGTCTACCAAGTAGAGGTGAACGGGAGAGCCCGACACCACCACATCAATCTCCTCAAGAAATATACGGACCGACCAGCGACCCCCAGCACTCACAACTTGCTAGCCATCGCCATCGCGGAAGAAGGAGAAAGCATGGAGACCAATGCAGTAGAATATCCCCTGCACTCCAAAGAAACCCACAAAGACGTGATACTCAACGGAGACCTAGCCGCCAAACAGCAACAGCAAGTACGACAGGTCATTCGACAACATCAGACTGTGCTAACAGACCGACCAGGGAGGACAGACCTCGTCGAAGTAACCCTAACGGTGACCGACCCAACACCCGTCCGCCAGAAGCTATACCCGATGCCACTGTCGCAGCAGCGAGCCATCAAGGAAGAGATAGACACCTTACTGGCAACCGGAATCATCTCAGAGTTTACTTCACCGTACAGCGCAGGCAAGGTATTGTTGCGAAAACCCAACGGAGAGCATCGACTGTGCATCGACTTCAGACTGTTGAATGCGGTAACGCAGTTCCAGCCAGAGCCACTGCCGGACCAGACAGACCTATTTGCCAAGCTACAGCGAGCGAAGTACTTCTCACGCATCGACCTCAGCAAAGGATACTACCAGATACCAGTGCAACCGCAAGTCCGAAAGTACCTAGCGTTTAGCACTATGGAAGGACACTTCGAGTTCAACGTACTTCCATTCGGACTCCACAACGCACCCAGCATCTTCAGCGCCATGATGCAAAAACTCCTGGCACCCCTGAGCAGCGAGCACCTACACTCGTTTATGGACGACATCCTCATCGCAACACATACGTGGGAGGAACATGTCACGCTCCTACAACAACTACTCGCCCGCCTCAGAGACACGGGATTGACGGCAAGACCCACCAAATGTCAGATTGGATTCACAGAACTAGAATTTCTGGGACACACCATCAGTCAAGGAAGCCTGCGACCGGTAGAAAAGACCGTGAAACGCCTACTCGACGCTCCTAGGCCCAAGACCAAGAAGGAAGTGCAGTCGTTTCTAGGACTCAGCGGCTTCTACCAGAAGTTCATCCCCAACTACAACAGCATCGCCGTGCCACTGACAAATGGATCCCGGAAAATCACCCCGGACAAAGTAGTTTGGACAGCGGAATGTGAGACCGCATTCCAAACCCTCAAGGACAGAATGACTTCGGCGCCAGTACTCCACCTACCAGATTTGACACAGCCATTCGTTCTTCGCACCGACGCCAGTGACTTAGGACTCGGAGCAGTACTGCTACAACGCGACCCCACGAATGCAGAGACGCTATTCCCGGTCGCCTACGCCAGCAGAAAATTGAGACCCGCCGAGACCCACTACGCCACGTCGGAGAAAGAATGCCTTGGACTAGTCTGGGCCATACAGAAGTTTCAACTCTACCTGTATGGGACACACTTCACAGTTCAGGTGGACCACCAACCACTATCGTTCCTGGCAGCCTCCAAATCTTTGAACTCTCGCTTGATGAGATGGGCACTCACCCTTCAGGCCTACTCATTCCAAATCGAGTACATCCCCGGCAAAGAAAACCACGGAGCCGACTACCTCAGTCGCCATCTCGTGGAGGACACAGCCGCTGTCGCCCACCCAACACAACTAAGGGCCACAGCACCAGAATTCGTCCCCGTCCAGTAAAACCCTGTCACTAGTGTCCATAGCTACCTGGCATAGCATTGTAGCTTAGGTAGAGCAACTTATCTAGCTTGTACATAGGACCCTAGGATAGTGCAGTGTTAAACTAGGCTCTGTAGTAGAAAAAGGTCGAATCCAGTAGTCATCGCCTTTTTTCAGTTGAGGGAGCCTGTGACGGACGGACTAGTTTTACCCTGCTCATTTACTATTTAGCCTTGTTTAGTCATTGTAACCTTAGAATGTTAGTGTATTACACAGCAGACGATTACAGTATACGGAGGTACACACACCGCGAGCTTGACGCAAACAGTGTAGTGACGTCAGCACTGTGTGCGTGGATCGGAGGTTTTATCCAATCAGGACTCAGGCTGAGCGGCTAGATCCAGTTCTGGCTGATTCAGTCCAAACCAGGTATTAGGTCAGTTGAGAGTAAGACGCCACAGGGTACACAGCTACACCTGAGTAGAGCAATATCTCCACTGAATAGACCAGGAAGCAGGACTTGAGAATCTTAGAATTCTATCAAGTAGCCATGGGGCTTGACTTTGTCAAACAGGTAAATGAACATACTTCTGTTTCATCGTGATATATTTCTATTATTGTTGAAAGTATGTTTGTGGAATTTGCTATGCATAAATGTGAATTGTTCGTCCAACGTTGCTTGACCACGTGGCGAAACACGACCGGTTGCGCCGCCATGTTGTATACCTGACGGAACCACTGTTGTTTAACCTATATGTATGTTTGCAGACCAGTGGCTGTACCAGTGAATATTTATAATATTATTAATTCTTTATGGGTATAATTAGCCACGATGTATATTTATGTATATATAGGAAATTAGAGTTGAGATTCCAGTGGACCACGGACGTAGCAGAATGTTCGTCGCTAATGTATAGAGATGTGGAGCTATCACTGAGGGCTACTTTGGCTTTCAGTGAGACGCTCTGCACAAACCTATTATTCAAGGTTGTGCAGAATTTCGTCTCTTATATTACAGACGAGCAGGCGAGAAATCCCGTGCACCCAACTCCACAGAAAAACCGAGTTGGCTGTTTAGCCTCTACAGCACAAGACTGAGGGAGCAACCCTGGAAAACACCCTGCAAGACCCCACAGCGTGGCAAGGGACCAAACTACATGACGACACATCGTGTACCAGAAGCTACCTCAACGAAGGACTTCAAACTCACTACGTGACAGTTAAGTGACACGGAAGAAGTGCACCCAAACTGATAGCAAAAGGACCACAGTAGTCCACTCTTCAGAACTATAGTAAAACGGACCACAGTAGTCCAATTTTCAAGAACTTTAGTAGCCAGTGCCCTATGAAGACATAACAGCTGCATAGACTATCAGCGATCGAATTAGTTGCATTGACTCATGACATTTTAAGGTAGATTAGTACATCGAAGATCTTGTATAGAGTAGAAGAAATAAATGTGTGATTTTAACTGTTATCAAGTGGCTGAACTACATATGATTTATAGCCGTGTGAAAGCTAGTGTGACAGTGATCTTTTACCATTTTTCTATCTATCTCTGTATCCCAGCCTTAACACAGACCGAGCTAAATAAATAAATGTATTAAAGTAATTCACAGGGTGACTAACTAGCAGTTCCCATCGAATAAAGCGTGAGGGTTACAGCATTTCATTGTGCAGAGCCCAGTAACCCATAAACCCCACGTGACATTGGCCAATCCGGGATTCGAACCAGGTACCTTTCGGTTACTAGTAAGACGCTCTACCAACTGAGCTACCCGGCCCCACTTGTCATAAATCTGTCACACACAAGATATTATAATAAGGAGAGAGGAGTGGTGTGAGATAGGACATAGTGGAGGTGGGGCAGTTTCCTTATGCCGTGCAATCTACATGTAGTCATTTGGCTGAATAAAGTCCGTCTTTTGTATTCTTTTGTGTTTAAGTCCTTTACTGCCATCTGCTCTTAAACTATGAGGTTATAGCTCTCGGATCTTATCGTAGCTAAAAAGGCATACTTCATGTTCTGTCTTTCTTTCTTTAGTAGATTTACATCCCCAGACACAGAGCGTATAGGGAACTTGAAAAACGAAGTCAAGTTGCTATATGAACACAAGATGTCATACAAGTGGCGTAGGTTGTGGAGCGCTCAAAGCAGCTGCAACGCTAGTGTGAAGGATGCCAAGGAGGACGGAAGGTTTGTGGAGTTTGTAACGATGAAGCCATAAGACATTGGACCAAGTAGAGGCCGCGTGAGGGAGGGGAGGCAGAACGCAGGAATACGCTGGCGGTGCTTTACACCTGCAGTCCGGAGATCGCAGCTCTTTACAGGGATCACCACTGTCGCCCAGTGGTAGTAAAAAAAACCGATCACCTATGGAGTAGAGCAAACGGTAGCCGAGCGATGAGGCGCCTTTCTTCGAATCGCAGCCGCTGCCCAATCGAAGGTGCCCAACATGAAGAAAAATGAAGGTTGAAAGGTGAGGTGGAATGTCGTTTTGGCATCTCCCGCAGTCCGCTGTCGCAGCATCAATTTCCAGGCTGCCAAGGTCAACAGCGACTCCCCGCGAGTCGTAAGAACGATGACAGCCTTATTCATCTCCGCTCAGCTACGGCGTCCGTGGGTCTAAACGTCTCCATGAGCAGGTGTGAGCTGAAGCCTACTGACCGCCGCGATGGGAAATGCTGGTCGGCTGACCGCCGCAGAGAAAAATGCTAGTCGGCTAGGATGTCCTCAGGTCGCGTCGGCATGACGGAAATGAAAAATCTTGCTCAAAACTATCAGCGAACGTACAATGCTGGAACTCTCTTTCGTATCAGACTCCTAGCCTGTCAGCCTCCGAGTAGTTTTCGCTGACTCATCCTTAACTGGCAAAACTCGTCCTTTTCTGATCGATCTGATGTTCCGAGCATCTACTTCACAGGTATTCTTTACTTTGACAAAGGGAGCCCAAATATGTATGTACAAAACTAGTTGGCACAATGGCAGGTAGAAAGTGTGGCTTCGGTCCTTGACTTGATGAACTGACATCGCCAAGACGCTGGAGGGTGTTTGTGTATGCCATTCCAAGCAAACTCGCGTTGATGGATAGGTGTTCATACCAGCATAGCGCTATGTTGATTATTTCCAAACAATCCCCTCGAACGACGAGAGGCAATGGCGCTGCTATGTTTGGTATATGATGATGAAACCTTGCGTAGATGATGGATGGTAGATAGAGTATAGTGTTTTAATAGAGGTTTTTGTATTGGGAGTATTTTAAGGTCGTTGATCCACCCAGTGTTAGAGCGTTCGCCTGGTACACCAATGACCTAGGTTTGCATCCTGTAGTGGGTAAATAAAAAAGTGGTCCGTTGACTTTGTAACTCCTGGCAGAGTGTTTTAGCGAAATAGATGAACAGATAATGTTTATGTCTAATGTGTTTTATCTCTTTGAACCCTTTTTCTTGGTGTCCTGTATATCTTAACACAATAATTGCACTGACGGTTCAGTGTTGACGTAAGTCCCTATACCCCTCTTTCCTGGGATGTTTATCCCCAGGCTACCATACCGCCCAAGGTGGGTTTAGACGTTAAACTTCAATGTTCACACATTAATTAATTAAATAATTCATTCATTCCTTAAATTATTCATTCATCTTCGCTTCTTCTAAACAAGAACGAAGCAGCAGCAAGATAGCGTTTTTTTTTCCAAACTGTTTGCACTCCTTGCTCCCCTACAACTCCTCATCCACCTCTTCAATCCATGTTTCACCTTTCTCGAGAACCTTCCATAGTCTACATCATCTCCTTCTTTTTCCGTTCAGCCCATCTCTCCCCATCCCTCGCCCCCTTTTTCCTGTCTCTCCTCTCCATCTCTTATTATTCCTTCATCGGCATCTTCAGCCGAAACAACAACCAGCAAATGGCCGGAAAATAACATCCTGCAACAACTTTCTCTCTTCGATTATTCAATGGCCCTCTCCTGCCCATATATCCACCACCCATGTCCTCCTCTTTCTCCACCTCCTCCTCCACCCTCTTCCTCCCCTTCTACCTCCCCTTCTTCCTCCTTCTGCTTCTTTCCGTTCATCTTTAGTTCATCTCCCCCGCACCCCGTCCATCTTCCAGCAACCCTATTACTTTTAAAATCTCTCTCTCTCTCTCTCTCTCTCTCTCTCTCTCTCTCTCTCTCTCTCTCTCTCTCTCTCTCTCAACGTGTTCGTTCGCATGTTTTTATGTTTTAATTAATTGTAGCTTAGGAAAGGTTGTAAGACCAGGCTTTTATACCCATTAAACTATTCAGTTCAATTAAATTCAAGTCAGGTTAACTTTCTCTCCCTCTGTCTCTCTTTCTCTGTCTCTGTCTTCTTTCTCCTCATCTTTTACCCCTTGGGGTCATGAGCAATCTTGCCACTGTAGATTGTTCTAACCTATAAAGGGAAAAGTGAAAGCCCCAGTTGAAAACCTGTCTTGACTTTGTAGGCATGACCAATTCACTGCGGCAACAGTACCCCCGTTGGGGTGCCGGGGGTTTCAGTATAAATAGTATCCCCACTTTCTGGAAATGTAGTGCTTTAAATTCCCACTGTCGCTGCCTTCCTCATTTACTCTTTCCCATTCCTGCTCTGTCCTATCACTCTGATATACTATCTTCTTCTTCGCTAGATCAATGACCTACCTTTTTTCTTGAAAACTCTTCCTGGACAAGACTCCTTGTTTGTGTATGAGGTCTGTTGGATCAGCTTGGGAGTGTTGGACGCTTTCTGCCGGGTGGTCACTAGGGCTTCCTATGATGTTATTATTTAGCAATGTAGGCATTTTATATGTATATGTTTTGTTGATAATTTATAATGATGTTTGTATTCAATTTTGTTTTTGTAACCGGGGGTTCGAGTAGTTGGGGTAAAGCCTCAGCCGTCCCCTGCGTGGGATGTCTTTATTGTAAAGTGACTGGCCGGTGGAGGGCATTCAATTTTCCCACTAGGGTTGTTTCAGCAGATCTTTTATGCGGATCGGGGGTTGTCCGGTCCTGATTTGGCTCGGAAGAGTCCGCTGGACCTAAAGCAGCAATCAATCTATCAATCAATCCTCTTTTTTTTTTTTTATCAATTCAATTTTTAGTTCATCATCTCGAAAATCGAGGGAGAGCGCGCCGCGACAAAACTAGCATTCGTCAAACATCCCCAACAGTGATCTTTACAGCCGGGGGTGCTGAATGGGTTTGGCCATCGCCGCAAACTGTCTTGGCATCGCAACACTTAAAAATATAGAGTGTAATTGTCGCTGCGGCGTCCTTGTATGACAAGGACGGAGAAAGGACAAGTGCAATTTTTTTTATAGATTCGTCGGCATCTTGGTTATCACTGAGGCCAATGGTGGGGGAATTTTTTGTTTTAAATTAAAAATTGACATAAGATTTAAATTAAGCATTTGGTTTATATAAGTATTTTTTTTAATTTGAATCTATCTATCTATCTATCTATCTATCTATCTATCTATCTATCTATCTATCTATCTATCTATCTATCTATCTATCTATCTATCTATCTATCTATCTATCTATCTATCTATCTATCTATCTATCTATCTATCTATCTATCTATCTATCTATCTATCTATCTATCTATCTATCTATCTATCTATCTATCTATCTATCTATCTATCTATCTATCTATCTATCTATCTATCTATCTATCTATCTATCTATCTATCTATCTATCTATCTATCTATCTATCTATCTATCTATCTATCTATCTATCTATCTATCTATCTATCTATCTATCTATCTATCTATCTATCTATCTATCTATCTATCTATCTATCTATCTATCTATCTATCTATCTATCATTGGAAAAATACTTTAGATCTTTTATGTAGGGAGGTCTACAAAGGACGAAGTCTGATCTGGACTGACATCGTGGTCCCGTATTAAAGCAAAGCGAAAATAAAAATATTTTGTTGTGACAAGCATCGCCATCAAGCCAAAAAATTTAAAAAACAAATTTTTTTAAAGGAAGAAGGAGAAAAAAAGGACACCTTAGCCGAAAAGCGGGATGTTTGCAGTGTTACATTATACAAGAGAAAATAGCACCGGATACGTTCCTGTAAATGGATCTACACCCCCTGGTCACCTTGCATGGGGCCAATGGAGTTGAGCGGATTGAGTTAGATCCTGTATTGGCAGGCATCATTGAGGAGTTCTTAAGCTGGAAAAAAGCTATATAAGAAAGTATGACATAAAAACGAATAAATAAATGTCAATAAATTGTACAACCAGTAAGTAGCTCTTTCTGATGCATTGTCGCAACAGTGTTAATATAAATATTAAAAAAAAGGTTAAAGCACTCTTTCTACGAACTCTAATATTAAATCTTCATCGTATATCTTTTTTTTAAATTTACCTTATTGTCCCTTTTTCCATAGGGAAATTCTGGGCCGCCTACCCTAGGGAAAGCGTAGTCGCAGCCTGTGGCGCGCCCAAACCCAACCTAACATTAGTTGTGATTTTGAAAATTTGCTGGCGGAGCAAACCGGAGTACCCGGAGAAAACCCCGGCCCGAGACGTTGCCCGAGTCGAAAGTAAATAATATTCGGAGAAACATAACGCCCAGATGCTGGATCGAACCCACACCTGTCAGGCGCCATGGGTTTCTGGCCTGTGGACAAGGCAAGTTAGTCCCGCCTTAGCCCACTTGGCCACAACGCTCGCTTATAACCTACTAATGTTTAAAAAGAAAACAGTACACTTCTCTTACCTACTCTCTCCACTCAATCGCACCCATTTACCAACCAACCAATCAATCACCCAAAAGAAAAAGAAGCTGAAATGAACATTACTTTTGATAGATGATTCATGGTATCCATTCAAGATGTTCTTCAGACGAACGTTTGCATGTTCGTGTTGATGTCGATTTTCCACAAGCCAAAGTCCTACATGGAAAAAAAGAATTAGATGATAACACAGGGAAATGGTCACATGCAGCTAACTGCGGCAGAACTGCATACCACTGGTAGCTAAATAGATGAGAGACAGATTTCATTTCCCTTTATTTGAAATCAGGGTTTATTTCCTATAGCTCCTTTGATTCATTCTCAGACGATTGCATCTAATAATATTAATAGTTACATTGCTATAATCCGTTTTCCGAAGTCGACAATAACCATTCCATAATTTTTACACACAGAAAGTTATGTATCTTGTTGAAATTCAGCAGCTGCATTGGACCTGCCTTTACCAGAGTACGCAGAGTGGCTCCGGTCGATTGGTTGTAATAACAGTGACGGTGCAGACAAAAGATGTTGGCGGGCGGAAGCGTGTTTGAACGGCGTCGCGTTTCCGCCATGATTGGTACTTGTACGATCAGTCTGGTAAAACTGCCGTCCATGAATGATGCTGATGTACAACATTTGTACGACGCTAGGTGGGGGTTTTTCCCCCCATGCTGTTGTAGCATACTCAATGCGCTTTGCAGAGAAGGTAAGAAAGAGTATAAGATGAGAGTCTAAACCAAGGTCTCGTCCTTACATACATTCATGCACGCACGCATTCCACCCAACACGACTTCAAAGCTACTGACGTTCATGTTATAGACGGGTGAGTGGTAGATACAAAAAGTCTTCATGCAAGAATTAGGTCCTATTCCCCCAAATACCCGTGTGGCGCTACTTTGCGGCTGCGGCTGCCGCTGAGAAAGCAACTCAACTGTAGCCCGCATGAGTAAGGAATATTATCTACCAACCAACCCCAACCCCATCCCTACTTCCACCCACCTCCTGCATGTGTGGTTTGTGTCGGATTTTTCTTTGTGCCAAACGCAATGCGTGCTGCGCTTTCAAGGACATTGTAGAATCTCTGCAGCTGATTTGTCAATGACTTTTGTCAATTGTTATCACAGGGTTCATTCATACACGCGGCTATCTTTCAGATGCGAGCTGCTGGGGAGGAAGTGGGATGAATGTATGTGTATGTGTGCGTGATTGTGTGTGTGTGTGTCTGGTTAAAAATACTATAAATTGTATTAACCTGTAAATTGTAAATTAAATATTAAGATGTATAGCTGCGGTAATACAAATTTGTTAAAAAAGACACGACGGTACTGGCATTAATTGACAAGGTTGTCCTATTCTTCAGCTGGATGCCAAAAGGTCGAACGTTCCTACAAATTACACAAATAGTCTATCCCGCTGCAATAGCTCCTTTTATATTACGTTTATCATAGAGATTTTTGTTTTGTATTTCCAGTGCTGATCAGTGTTGTTGTTCATGTGGCACAACAAGGTTTCTGTCAGAATTGCTTATGTATGAGTCTGCGAGAATGTCAGGCAAGGGTACTGCTAATGACATAAGAAATGAGACATAAGAAATACATACATACATATATCTATTTATATCTATCTATCTATCTATCTATCTATCTATCTATCTATCTATCTATCTATCTATCTATCTATCTATCTATCTATCTATCTATCTATCTATATCCAAAATATTAACATTTGAAAAGTTATTTCTGACTATGCCGTGCATCGATCAGAAAATTATAATTTATATGAACGTAATCATAATATGAATACCATCGTCAGCAGCAAAAAAAAAAAGCATTGGTGTTTTGCTGCTAGTATCTTCGTGACCTTGTTGCAGTTGTAACTGTCATCGTTGTCGTAGTTGTAGTATTTATCATCATCATCATCATCATCATCATCATCATCATCATCATCATCATCATCATCATCATCATCATCATCATCATCATCATCATCATCACCTTCTTCTTCTTCTTCATCATCATCAGCATCATCAATCATCATCATCATCATTGTCATCCTCTTCATCCTCATCCTCATCATCTTCTTTCTTCACCATCTCTCATTGACGATTTTATCAAGTTGTTACCACTCAGTGGTCGGAGCGCATGACTTGTGTGAGTGCGTCTTGGGCGACGTGGGTTCGAATCCTGACTTCAGCAAACTATTTTGTGATTGCTGGATATTGCGGTCCAGCGCCTTGAGAAGCTCTCTGAGCTTGTAAGTGCGCTTTATAAGAGAAATTTCTTTCTTTTACAAGGAAGTGAGAAAGATAGCGGCCGCTTAATCTTAGATCCATCTAGTCTACGTACTTGGCCGCCACGTTAGCCATGGTTTCAAAGTTTTAAAACTTGTGCAATTTCAACGTGTAGCAAAATGCACAGAAAACTGCCGAAACCCTCGAAAAAACCAATACGGGCGATTTTTTGGGTGCGTGCGCAATTTCTGAAACTTTTAAAATACATTCTATAAGCTATTGGGATACACGGGCAGGATAAGTTCAAGCGCCTGACAAACAAAGCGACATTGGTTCGAGCCTCGTCGTTTGGGCTGATGCGCAACCAATACAGGAGATTTTATGCAATATTCTAAGACTTGTAAATACATTTTATAAGCTATTTGGCTGCGAAAAAGGAAAATTTTAGAGCCTGACACGCAAAGCGACATGCGTTCGAGTTTGTTGTTTTGGGTGCTGGGTATTTTCTCACATCATTCACACTTTTCTGCTATCCTATGCACCAACGGGAATCCCCTCTATGAAAAATACTTCCGGTTTTTTTTCTCCGCGTGTTTTAGTGAGTTATTTCCAAATATTCAAGAATAATAACACGTGTCACTGGCCACCTGTATCGTACCCTCACATATTTTTATTTTTTTTGCTGCAGTTTATTATCCCTTTCTATCGCCAGTGGCGCGCCTAAACCCTAACCTACCTAACATTATTTGTGAATTTTTGAAAAATATTCGGAAAAACATAACGCCCAGATGCTGGCTCGAACCCACACCTGTCAGGCGCCATTGGTTTCTGGCTTGTGGACAAGGCAACAAGTCCCGCCTTAGCCCACTTGGCCACAACGCTAGCCTAACATAGTCAGTTACTTCGTGTTTTGTGAAGGTTGCGACGGCGAAGCTATAGAAAACTACAAGAGTCTTCAGGTCCTGTTTCACTTTCTGTCGATGATCGACGCACCTCCGAAGTCGCCACAAATACAGGCCTCTACGATTGTTTTTTGCATTCTTTCACTGAGCATGTACTTCCTCCACTGTTTTTATACTTATCCCACTCGTTTTCTGGCTCTAACAATCGTCGTTTTCGGCAATTTGCCATATTTAAAAGTCACGCATCAAGCTTTGATAAAAGCAAAACAAGCCAAACCGGAACTTGGTTTCATATAACCTCGTGTTAATTTATAATGGCGATACCCACGAGGTTTTATGAGAGGTGCCGGAAAGTTGTGAATAGCAGTGTAAAAGCTCGGTGCTGACGACACTGAGGCCTATATTCTATATTGGGG
The DNA here is from genome assembly GCA_036898135.1 of Oncomelania hupensis. NCBI lineage: Eukaryota > Metazoa > Mollusca > Gastropoda > Littorinimorpha > Pomatiopsidae > Oncomelania > Oncomelania hupensis. The sequence continues at coordinate 26,591,529 of CM072520.1, forward strand.
CAAATTTATTCGTTACGTCTTCTCTCTCTCTCTCTCTCTCTCTCTCTCTCTCTCTCTCTCTCTCTCTCTCTCTCTCTCTCTCTCTCTCTAATGTTGATGTCGATGTGTACCTACATATGGAAAAGAAAGTGTTACAGGATCTAACTCAAGCTGCCCGAGGCGCCAACTTGCAACCTTTGGGCGCGCTCCAGACAACTGAGCACAATCCTGGGCAGCCAGGGATGGGGGAGAAGGACCTAGGTGCATGCTGGGTGTGTTCTTGTCACCGGCACTCACCTGTCTATGACATGAGCGTCAGGATCTTTAAAGTCTGTTATGATGGAAAATATACGACACAGACTAGACCTCGGTTTATATTCTCATCCGAAGGAGTACTAAAAGGGAGTAAAGTGTCTTTCCCAAGGACACAACACAATGCCCCGGCCTGGGCTCGAACCCGGGACCTTCAGATCCGCAAGCCAAAGCTCTACCATTAGGCCACCGTGCCTCCCTATATAGCAATCGTACCATGGACGGCACTGTATAACACTACAGCTACATTTACAATATATTGAGCAACTGGACTGACAAACACTAAGGAATGTACAATCACAAAAATAAATGTGGCAAAAAAATAAATACACGGAACGATACCAATTTAACATCATACCAATACAACACAGTAAGACAAATAACACGTAAATCAAACAAAATGTCAAGTAAAGAGTCAGCATATCGCACTTTTAAATTCGAGAAAAAAAAACCTCTGGTTATAACCAAGAAGAAATGGTTATATCCAGGAAGAAAGCAATCTTGAGACAAATTCTATTTCAGTGTAATAATCATCATAAAATACTAGTTCTATTTAAACAGAGAAAAGATAATTCCAATAAGACGACTCAGTTTTAATAACCTAGTTTTAGATTTTGAATTCATCAGTTGTTGCATTTTATACACATTTGGATATTTTCTATAATATTGACGTATAAAAGAGGATTTTGCTGTCAATAAGTAAACGATATAATGGAATTCATCACCTATTTCACCTATACCACACAAAGTGCACAATCTCTCTTCTCTAGCAATGTTCAAATATTTTTGAGACTAAATAGGTAACTTTGACAACTTAGTCTAAATTTCAATAAATTTCTCGTTAGGAGAAATGACAAAAAAAAACAAGATAATTTTCAAAACGACAATTATTTTTAAAAAATTCTGTACGTGATGCAAGTGTTATTATCATAAATTTGTTGGTGCCAGTTTTTCAAGAACTGATCCCTTGAGCGCTGCTTAACTAAGTTCTTAACACAGTTCAAAGACAAATTGCAACCATTTGTCCATATAAAGGAAAGACCAAGATCATTCAAAAATGTGCAAACAGAAACTAGCCAAGAAAGCTTATAGTCTGTTCTAAAAAAAATAGATGAGAACACAAGCGAAACATAAGTACTGATATTTTGGAGGGATTCTTAGCACAATCAATACATAATTTGTACCAAAAGCACAACAACCTACATTTTGCATCCAGGGAAACCGGAAAACTCCCTACTTCGCCCAGAATCATGCATGTCGGATTGCTAGTTTTTACATTCAAAGTCATTTTTAACTGCTTGTGACAATGTTTTTGCAAAGGCAAGATGATATTGTTAAGGGTGTGAGAGAGCAGAGGGGAGGCGAGGAAGGGGTCGGAATGTATATGAGCTGTGAAGGGAGTACTATTCTGCATGTCCTGAAAGTTTGCTGAACTCTGCTGGAAGGTCCTCCACCCATGTCTTTGAATCTTGTCGCCAGCCTCCCATATTGGACAATTTGCCCACAAGGCCTTAGTAACGCCCCTCAACTCTTGCACAGTAATGATTCCCCCCTTCACCCCACCCCCCAAAAAACCTTATTACTTCCCTTGTCGCCACGTTACTAAGCAAAAGTGATGAATGAGGTCTTTTCTTCTTCTTTTTTTTTCTTTTCCGTTCTTGTTTGGTGTCAACATCAGACGACATGTTGAAAGAAGAGTGAAGAAGGTAGGAGTAGGGAGGTGTAGGACGAGAAGAGATAGGGGAGGGGGAGTGGGGAAAGAGCTGGAGAGAGAGGTAGGGAGTGGTTAGTGAGAAACAGAAGGCACAGTCAAACGCTTATGCAGGAAAACTACAGGCCCGTGTAGGCTGAGGTTCACAAAAATCATTATGTATGCAAGTTAGTATGTCTTTACAGTCACACATGATTAAAGAAGAAGAAGAAGAACACTACACTACGCTACGCTACACTACACTACACTACACTACACTACGCTACGCTACGCTACACTACACTACACTACACTACACTGCAATATAACACATAACACATCTTTATTAGCTCAGAAAGAATTACAACAGACACAGGACTACAGTTTAAAACTATACACACATTAGAAATACAAAAATATCGACTTCATATGCACCTTTCTATAGACATCATCCAACATATCCCACTCGCAATGCTGGCAATCTCACATACAATAGTACAAATATCACACACACACACACACACCTACACACACACACACGCACACCCTCACACACGCACACATTCTATCTCTCTCTCTTTAAACATATTTATCACACATGTCAATTAGATGGTGAATCAGATGTCAAATAAATTATGAAAGTTTATCAGACTAAATGATAAATCTGATGGCGATGTCGATATATATGCCCGCACATGGAGAAGAAAGTGTTGACTCTAGGAGATTGGCTAATGTGTTAAAAGGAACTACAACAGTTCTGGTCTGTTGTTTTAACTGTAGTAATCTACCAATTTGGGTTGTTAAGAACTAAACATGACTTTAAGCTTTTCAGACTCGAACAGTTTGTGGCAATGTTTCTGCAAAGACAAGATTATATTCTTAAGGGTGTGAGAGGATGGGTGGACGAGCAAGGGGGAGGAGGGGTAGGTATATGAGCTGTGAAGGGAGTACCATACTGCCTGTACTGAAAGTTTGCTGAACTTTGCTGGAGGGTCCTCCACCCATGTCTTTGAATCTGGTCGCCAGCCTCCCATATTGGTCAATTTGCCCACAAGGCCTTAGTAACGCCCCGCAACTCTTGTCCAGTACTGATTCTTCCCCTTCCCTCCGTCCCCCCAAAAACAACAACAACAACAACAACAACTACTACTACTTATTACTTCTCCTGTCGCTAAGCAAAAATGATGAGTGATGTCCTTTTTTTTCTGTTTCTTTTCCGTTCTTGTTCGGTGACTTCAGATGACGTTTTGAAACAAGAGAGAAGGGAGTGGGGAGGAGGAGGAGAAGAAGAGAGACAGGAGAAGGGGGAGGAAGGAGAGCTCGAGAGGGAGGGAGAGAGTGGTTAGTGAGAAGCGGAAGGTACGGTCAAACGGTTATGCAGGAAAAGTATACGCCCGTGTAGGCTGAGGCTCCCCCAAATCCTTATTTATGCAAATTAGTATGTATTTATAGTCACACATGATAAAAGAAGAAGAAGAAGAAGACAATACACTACGCTACGCTACACTACACTACACTACACTACACTACACTACACTACACTACACTACACTACACTACACTACACTACACTACAACACACTACACTACACTACAACACATTTCACTACACCTCAACACACTACACTACTACAACACACTACACTACACTACAACACACTACATTACACTACAACAGATTAAACTATACTAAACTATAACACACTACACTACAATACACTACACTACACTAATACACACTACAGCACACTACACTACCCTACAACACACTATACTACAACACACTATACTACAACACACTACACTACAACATTCCACACTACATTGCAACACACTACACTACACTACATCACACTGCACTACAACACACTACTCCACACTACTCTACACTACACTACACACTACACTACATTACAACAAACTACACTACAACACACTACACTACAACACTACAACACACTACACTACCCTACAACACACTACACTACACTATACCACACTATACTATTAAATAACACATCTTATTAGCTGAAAAACAATTACAACAGCCACAGGATTACAGTTTAAATCTATACACATATATAGGACTACATAAATATCACTTCAAAGGCACCTTATAGACATCATCCAACACATCTCACGCGCAATGCTGGCAATCTCAAATACAATAGTATACACACAACACGCATACACACACAAACTCACACACAAACATTACAATACATTATATCATTATTGCTTTAGGTCCAGCGGACTCTTCCGAGCCAAATCAGGACCGGACAACCCCTGATCCGCATAAAAGATCTGATGAAATAATCCTAGTGGTAAAACTGAAAGCTCTCCAACAGCCAGTCACTTTATAATAAAGACATCCCACGCAGGGGACGCTGAGGCTGTACTCTAATTTATTGAACCCCCGTTTACAAAAACAAAATAGAATACAAACATCATTATATATTATCAACAAAACACATATAAAATGCCTACATTGCTAAATAATAACATCATAGGAAGCCCTAGTGACCACCTGGCAGAAAGCGTCCAATATTCCCAAGCTGATCCAACAGACCTCATACACAAATGAGGAGTCTTGTCCCGGAAGAGTTTTCAAGAAAAAAGGTAGGTGACTGGTCTAGCAAAGAAGAAGATAGTATAGCAGATTGATAGAACAGAGCAGGAATTAGAAAGAGCAAATGAGAAAGACAGCGACAGTGGGAATTTAAAGCACTAAATTTCCAGAAAGTGGGGATACTATTTATACTGAAACCCCCGGCACCCCAACGGGGTTCACACACACACCCACACACAAACTGCAGTTGAAAAAGAAGAAGAAGAAGAAGAAGAAGAAGAAGAAGAAGAAAAAAAAAAAAGAAGTAGAAGAAGAAGTGCTTAAATCTTTGAAACGCTTAAGACCGACAAGAAACAAACACCGCTGGGGAATGGGAATGGGAGCTGAGGGAGAAGAAGAATGGAAGAAGAGGTACGTGAAAGATGATAAAAAAAGAATTTAACACACACACAAACACACACCCACACACACACACACACACACACACACACACACACACACACACACATGCGTGTACGAGGTACAAATGGGGTAATTTCACCAACTTCGCGGCCCTTAGGCGGCGAATTAGGTCAAGTTTCTTCAAAAAAGACACTTTTTCGCAAGAAGTTTGACCTAATTCCTCGCTCCTAAGAGACGAAGTAGGTCAACTTTCTTCAAAAAAGCACATTTTTCGCAAAAAGTTTGACCTAATTCCTCGCCTATTAGAGACGAAGTAGGTCAAGTTTGTTCAAAAACACAGCTAGGATAAGGAACTTTCCTCGACGATTAGGGTAAGGCAGTGCCTCGACGATTAGGGTAAGGCAGTGCCTCGACGATTAGGGTAAGGCAGTGCCTCGAAAAGGGTTAGGGTCAGGGCTAGTTGCAGCGCTGCAACTAGCCCTGACCCTAACCCTTTTCTGGAACGGGTGCCTTACCCTAATCGTCGAGGCACTGCCTTACCCTAATCGTCGAGGCACTGCCTTACCCTAATCGTCGAGGAAAGTTCCTTATCCTACCCGTCTGGAAGATGCACTACAACTACACCAGGTCAAGTGTACTTGTAGTGCATGTGCACTACAACTACACTTGACCTGGTGTAGTTGTAGTGCACATGCACTACAACTACACTTGGGCAAGTGTACTTTAAGTGCACATGCACTACAACTGCACTTGGCCAAGTGTACTTTAAGTGCACATGCACTACAACTTCACTTCGTGAAGTGTAGTTGTAGTGCACATGCACTACAACTGCACTTTCATGTACTTAGAACAAATGAGCAACGCCAGACAAATGGGGAACGACAAAATTACCTCATTTGGTACTAAAAATGGCAAATTTCGTTCCCCAAATGTGACGTTTCACAACTACACACACACACACACACACACACACATGACAATTCGAAATAGTGGCTGGCAAAATGTAAGAAAAACAACTACTGGAGGTTCGCAAAAGGGAATAATGTCTGTAACTTTGATCATCCTCTCCTCCCCTTCCTCCTCCGTTTCTACTGCATTAGCCTGCAAATATCTTGGGAATGGAAAGGGCGAAGGGGGAGATGAGGGGGCTGGAGAGAACGGGATGGAGGTGAAAGTGGTCGGGATGTGTTTGGGATGGTTTGAGGTCGAGAAGAAGGAAAACATGCTCCCCACAAATCATCCAAAAGATAAATATTCCACAAGAAAAAAAAACATCTGATGATCTATGCATTTCTTGCATTTTCAAATGTTCACATCTAAAGCCCAAGGAATCCTTTTTGGCAAATGGAAGAGAAGAGACAGAGAGAAGGGAGCGTTGCGTAATGACGACAAATTACGCATTCTTTCTGTTCCCGACAAATGGAAAATAATTAAAGAGCGACAACTTACATGCAATATTTCAAAGTCAGACTCCCTTTTCTTCTCCAACCCCCCATCCCCCACCCCCACCTCCCTTCTCACCCAACCTCTCCTCCTATTTCCAGATTTATCTTGAAATACTTTGAAATAGTGGAAATATCAGTGTGAGTCAAATGCTGGTCTGCCGGTCGGTCCGGTCCGTTGGACGTCATTCCTCAAGAACTACTAAGCGGATTTTGACCAAATTTCATAGGAAGATTACCTAAATTAGTGGCCTGTCCCCTGTGCCATCATATTCGCTCTACCGCAAAGGTCAAGATCACTGCAGTCCTTGTGTTGTTGCCAAAACACGGTTTGCTCTATTTTATTGCGCCCCCCCCCCCCCCCCCCAAAAAAAAAAAAAAAAATAAAATAAAAATAAAAATAAAAATAAAATAAATTAACACTTTTGAAAAATGAAGTACTTTCTTTTTTCTAACTATGTGTGTGCGTGTATGGAAATATATTTGAATCGGTTGTCATTTTGTTTTGTCTTGAAGTAGGATGAAAGTGGAGGAAAGAAGGGTAAGTCGTTTGTTGAAGGGGGGGGGGGGGTGAAAGAGAGAGAGAGAGAGAGAGAGAGAGAGAGAGAGAGAGAGAGAGAGAGAGAGAGGAACGAACATTGGGGATTAACGTCTACACCCACCATTGGCGATAGGGCATACGGGAATAACCATTGCAGGGAACAACAGAATGAATGAACATTGAACATTGAGGTGTAGCGTCTACACCCACCATTGGCGATATGGCAGACGGGGATAACCATCCCAGGGAAAGAGGGGTAGGGACCTGAATCAACACTGAACCACCAGAGCAATCATACTGCTAAAATGGACAGTGAAAAATGGCCACATTTTATATCGCCCACCACGGGATTCGAACCTGGGTCATCGGTGTGCCAGGCGAACGCTCTACCACTTGAGCTACGGCACAACAGAATCAACACTGAACCACAAGGGCAATCACACTGCGAAAATGCACAGTAAAACAATTGCCACTTTTTATTTCGCCCACCACGGGACTCGAACCTGGAGAGTGAGAAAGAGAGAGAGAGAGAGAGAGAGAAGAGAGAGAGAGAGAGAGAGAGAGAGAGAGGAGAGAGAGAGAGAGAGAGAGAGAGAGAGAGAGAGAGAGAGAGAGAGAGAGAGAGAGGAAAAGTGAAAGAGAGAGAGACAGACAGAGACACAGAGAGAGACAGAGACAGACAGATAAAGACAGACAGAAACAGAGAGACCAAGAGAGAGAGAGAGAAGTGGGGTTGTGTGGGTTAGGGTAGGAGTGATGATGGTGGGGTGGGGAAATGTGTGTGTAATAAGTGTTATAAAACGCATCTCAAAAATTTAAATATGTCTTCTTTCTTTGTTTTTTTCTTTCCACCAAATGGAAATTGATGAAAGAACGCTATCGGCACAGTCATAAACGTAATTGGAAGTCAGCGGACATTTTTTTTTCCATTTTAGACTTTGAGAACCATGGGCGTGATGCTAGAAGGTTGAGAGAGAGAGAGGAGAGAGAGAGAGAGAGAGAGAGAGAGAGAGAGAGAGAGAGAGAGGGAAAGCGAGAGAGAGAGAGAGACAGACAGACCGACAGAGACACAGAGAGAGACTGTTGACGGGATGGAGGCTGGCAGGAAGGGGGAAGCGGGAAGATTTGTTTTTTTTTAAATTTGGGAATGAATTTGTTGCGGAATAAGCTAAATATTTTCTTTTCGCCAAGTGGGATCTTTCTTCATTCCTTTTATACTTTCTGAACCGAAATGGTAAATGATGAAAGTAAATGCAATATTTAAGTGTCGGCAGGAGTTGTATGCTTTTTTTTCTTTTGAGATTTGCGGGTTTTGGTGCGGTATTGCTTAGATTTCATTTAAAAAAAAATTGTTTATTTAAAAAAAATCTTTACATTTTATTCCATACCCAAGCGGGCTCAAATTCGGATTCTCTTTTCAGCAAATGCGTGTCAACCGTAAGACCAGCGCTATGCAGGGTAGGAGAGAAAATAAGGTTAAGGTGTTCTAAGGTTAATTCCCGATGCTCCTCACCCGTTTTAAGACATGAGCGAGCGTCAGGATCTTTAAAGTCAATGCGATGCGTACGTACATGAAGAAGTCATGAAGACTAAGACTATAAAACATAAAGACAAATGTATTTGTCCAAAGCTTTACATTGGAAAAAACAGACCTTAGTTTATACTCTCATCCGAAGGAATGGAAGGCAAGGCAGGGGCATGGGGTGAGGTCGGGTTGGTGGGAGGTTAAGACCGGAGGGGGGTGGGTGTCACAAGCGTACGATTTAGCCCTGGCGCTGCTCGCGTCAAGTTTCTACCTACTTGCCCGCTGGCCAAGCCACCTAAGCCCCGCCCCTCGGGATAGCCCTTGGAACCCCGCGGCACGGCATCCAGAGTGTGTGTGCACCTCTGATACTGAGTCAATACTCCATTCCAGAACGGGCCCTTATACCGGGCTGCTACGAGACTCAAGACCCGCTGCGTGCAACCCAGATCCCCTGGTTGACACCGTGAAGCGTGAAAGCAGAAATACAGCAACCGGCCAGCACCGTAGACCGGTTGCACCACAACTCCTATTACTCAAGAATTCGACCCAGTGACCTGGATTGGAAGACTGACGCCACGCGACTGGACCCTTGCGCAATTGCCATCCAGAATCCAGAGGCAACCACCGCCTACACCATAGCAGCTAAGTATGCACCCAGCGCACACCACAATTCTCGGAACATCTGGCTAACCACGCTAAAGCAGCCAGATACCCCTTTGCCATATAATGATATCCGTCCACAATCGCCCCTGTGACCCCCAGATAGCTAACCCAGAATAACTCCAAGATACCCTGGACGTTAACAGACTCTTACTAGTGACTCAGCCGTAAGCCTACCACCTACGCCTGACCTGCATCTATTTAATAAATTGTCTAATATTATATTATAACACCCGACTTCCCCTTGTTCAAATTCTCCACTAGTTTAGTTTGTATTCTTCTCGTCTGGCCTTTTAACTTTCTATCATTCTTTAGTACTCCCAGCATTATTTCCCTGAACGTCACCGCAAGTTGGCCTAGTCAAGGGAGGCAACACAGCGCGGGGGAATAATTGCTAATCCTCATCCCCCCAACCCCCTATATTCGTGACATTAACTTTGGCGACCCCGACGAGACAAAAGACTTAGATTTCCACCCCCACCCGACGAGACAAAAGACTTAGATTTCCACCCCCACCCGACGAGACAAAAGACTTAGGTTTCTAGCCCTGCCCAGTCCACCCTTACCTTTCTACCCCAGCCCCAGTAGAGATAGGACCTAGCCCCCTAGCCCAGTAGTGTATAGCCTAGCCCCATAGGTCCCCTACTGGCACTCCAGAATTGTGGTGGCACGCAGAGGTTTTCTTGCTTTCATTTTTTATGCTTTGATTGATTGCTTGTTGTTCCTGTGTCCGTGTTGTGTTGTATTCGCCCCTGTGCCATTTCACCTTAGCTTCATTCCAGCCCGCCCCTTGGTTGCTGTCAGTGTACCCCCCTGTGAGCGCCCCTTCATCACGGTTAGGACCTTTGAGGTAAGTCGCTTCTCTTACCATGGCCGACCGGGGAGAACTCGCCCTCAAGTACAAGGGTATTGGCGAGAGCTTAGGGCTCGCCGGCACTGAGCTCAAGGAATACGTCTTCACCAACGTGGATGCGGACGTTGCCGAGGAGAAATTGAAGAGAGAGGAGAGGGCTAAAGAACGGGAGGCGAAGAGGGAGGAGGAAGAGAGAGCGGCAACACGGAAGCGAGAGGAGGAGAAAGAGATGATAGCCGAGGAGGAGAGAGCCGCCGCACGGAAGAGAGAGGAGGAGGAGAGAGCAGTAACACGGAAGCGAGAGGAGGAGAAAGAGAGGATAGCCGAGGAGGAGAGAGCCGCCGCACGGAGGAGAGAGGAGGCGAAGGAGAGGATAGAGGAGGAAGAGAGAGCCGCAGCGCGCGCAGAAAAAGCGAAGGACAAGGAAATCGAGAGGCGCCGACAACTGTTCCAGATCGAGCGCGAGCGCCGCGACTTAGGCTTCGGATCGCCCGCGAGCGACGACTTCGCCCTCAGCGCATCCAGCTCCACCGCCAGCGCCGGAACATCCTCAGTCATCCCGCCGATCCCGGGGATGAACTTCACCTTAGACCCTTTCGTCGAGCGCGACGAATCCATAGAGGTCTACCTCGCCCGATTCGAGCGAGTCGCGGGAGAGAACCAGCTCGACCCGCAGTACTGGTACAGGAAACTGAGCCACGGCCTCAAAGGAAAAGCATACGAAATCCTCGCCAAGACTCCGACAGCCGAGGAGGGCGACTACCCCACCCTAAAGAAAGCGCTGCTCCACGGGTTCGAACTTTCCGGCGAACACTACCGGAAGAGCTTCCGTAACTCCCGGAGAGAGAAGGGAGAGAAATTTACTCAGTTCGCCGACCGGCTAGCCACTCTAAGGGACAAGTGGATCGAGCAGACGGAAGAGCCCAAGACTTACGATGGGCTGCTCGAACTGATGCTGGCCGAGCAACTGAAAGGAACCATGCCGGGGGAACTTCGGACCTTCGCCGCCGAACAGGGAGCCGCCCGCTTGGAAGATCTCATAATAGTCGCGGACCGCTACCTGACCGCCCACCCCGACGACCGACAGCTTCGCCGGGAACCCTTAGCACCCTCGTCACCAGAAACCCGCCAGCAACCTCGCCGGCCCGTCCCGCCAGCGAACAACCGTCCACCCCCGCCTAAAAGACGCCCGAACATCGGAACAGAGCCTGGGAAGAGGAGCGGAGAGCTCTACTGCGGCTACTGCCAACGCCGAGGACACACCCGGGAAAAGTGTTTTCGCCGCCTCAGCGACCAGCGTCGCAAACAAGGAACCGTGTTGGCCCTGCGCCAAGTCACTCCCGACGGGAACCCGGTGACCCCCGTCGCCACTCCCACCGATCGCCCGGCCGTCACAGAGCAGGTGACAGTGAACGACCACCCCGCACACTGCCTCTACGACACCGGTCTAACCTTCGATGCCGTCGTCCGCCGCTCGCTGATCACGATCTGACCGGCGAAACGATCACCCTGAAGCTGGCCGACGCATCACAGCCCAGCACCACGCTCCCTATCGCCCGGATCAACGTCACAAGCCGCTACGTCACGGGATCCATCCAAGCCGCCGTGATGGACCAACCTCTCTATGACTTGATTCTGGGATGTCGCTACGTCTTCTTGGGAATGCCGCCCCAGCCTGTGGAGTCGATGGCCGCCGTCCAGACGCGCGCCCAAACGAAATCAGCCGCGACCCCACCACCGATGCCCAACCAGATGCCGGAGCAAATCCGGAAAGCCCAGGAAGAAGACGCCACCCTGCGCAAGTGCTGCGGGAAGCTACCCGCCGCGCGCACTCCACCCAAGACCGGGGACTTTTACGTCGAGGACGGACTTTTGTACCGCCAGAAGGACGACCACTCTCAGCTGATCGTACCCGCGACCCTTCGCCCCCAAGTCCTGGAACAGCCCACCGTCGCCCCGGATACCCACTCGCTACTCACGGTCGCGCTGGCCGTCGAGGTGGATGGGACAGAGACCGGCGTCGCCGAATATCCGCTACAAGGGAAGGAATCCTTCCGGGACGTATCTCTCGACCCATCGCTCCCCGCCAGCCAGCAACGCCAACTACGCTCCATCATAGCAGACTACAAGGAGGTACTAACCGACGTACCCGGGAGAACGGACCTCGAGGAAGTTCACCTAACTCTGACGGACTCCACGCCCGTCCGCCAGAAACCATACCCCGTCCCGCTATCCCAGCAGCAGGTAGTGAGGAAAGAAGTTGAGGCTCTGCTACAAGCCGGAGTCATCGCTCCATCTCGTTCCCCCTACAGCGCCGGCATAGTACTATCACGCAAGCCCAGTGGAGAGCACCGCCTCTGCATCGATTTCCGACAGCTCAACCTCGTGACGCAGTTCGTACCCGGACCCATGTCCGACCCAACGGACCTGTTCACGAAGCTGCAGTCCGCGAGATACTTCACCCGAGTGGATTTGAGCAAAGGATTCTATCAGATCCCGGTGCACCCCTCTTCCCGACAGTACCTGGCCTTCAGTACCATGGACGGCCACTATGAGTTCAACGTCCTGCCGTTTGGCCTTCACAATGCGCCGAGCATTTTCAGCACGATGATGCGGAACCTACTGGACCCCCTCCACTGCTCGTCCCTGAATTCCTTCATGGACGACATCCTCGTCGCCACGGAAACTTGGGAGGAGCACCTGCGAGTGGTGCGCCAACTATTACGGCGCCTCAGAGAAGCTGGTCTCACCGCTCGACCAACCAAGTGCCAGTTCGGATACCAGGAACTCGAGTTCCTAGGCCACACCATCAGCCATGGACAGCTCCGGCCACTGGAAAAGACCATCCAGCGTCTTCGAGACGCGCCCCGCCCCAAGACTAAGAAGGACGTTCAATCCTTCCTGGGATTGAGCGGGTTCTATCAGAAATTTGTGCCAGGGTACAATGGAATCGCCGCACCACTATCGAGTCTAACCCGGAAATCAGCACCGGACCGAGTTCTTTGGACCCCGCAGTGCGAAGCTGCCTTCCAGGAACTAAAGGAGAAGTTGACGTCGCAGCCAGTTTTGCGACTCCCCAACCACGCGCAACCCTTCGTCCTGCGCACGGACGCCAGCGACGTAGGCCTCGGATCGGAGCCGTACTTCTCCAACGAGACTCCGCGGACACCTCTACACTCTTCCCCGTCGCATACGCCAGCAGGAAGCTGAAACTGGCGGAACAGAACTATGCCACGTCGGAGAAGGAGTGCCTCGCCCTCGTCTGGGCCGTACAGAAGTTTCAACTGTATTTATACGGCACTCACTTCACCGTACAAGTCGACCATCAGCCGCTATCCTTCCTAGCGACTTCGAAATCTCTCAACGCCCGGCTGATGAGATGGGCTCTGTTGCTCCAGGCGTATTCGTTCCAGCTTGAGCACATCCCAGGGAGGGATAATCACGGAGCGGACTTCCTCAGCCGCCATCCCGCATCCGACTCCACCGAGTCCCCACTGAGGGCCGACGCCCCGGCGTTCGTTCCAGCCGCCACCCACTAATCGTCGCCGGAACCCGGCAGCTCCGCGGACCCCAGCCTTGGGCATCCACCACGTACCGCCCGGAACCCTGTATAGCCCCACATCACCTGGACCACCTCCACCTTCATCTCGCACCGCAGCAGACCCCAGAGCTAATCGGCCGCGTCTAAGTCGAGGCCGAGGACCTCGCCTTTTTCCTTGAGGGGGCCTCTGTCACAAGCGTACGATTTAGCCCTGGCGCTGCTCGCGTCAAGTTTCTACCTACTTGCCCGCTGGCCAAGCCACCTAAGCCCCGCCCCTCGGGATAGCCCTTGGAACCCCGGAATAGTCAGACCCAGGCGTCAGTCTTATTCCGCCAGCCCGAGTAAACACACTGCTTGCCGAGGACACGTCTGCACCCACGTTGCGACCGCTGAGCTTCGACAATATTCTTGTGTTTCTACCCGTTCCTTGGTCAAGGTAAGAGTGGAGACTTATTTCATATCATTTAGCATCCCCATCACCCATCGATTCCCCAACATGTTCGTATGTCTTGTAGATATTTACGTCCGTGTCTGTGGTTTGTCTTGATGTATTGCTTGTGATATGCATTTTACTTCTTGTATCCATTATCTGCAGTTTGATTGATGTTCATGCCATGCTTGTATTTATACTTGTATTTCCCCCTGCCTAGACTCTTGTATAAATCCCCCATGCCATGTTGTCCTGTTACTTAGATTAAAGTCCCCCAGTAAAGCACCCTTGCATATAATAGCCATTGTCCTGTATTTATCCCCTTTGCTTCTCCCCTGATCCTATTGTGTAAATATCCACCCCTGCTGTCCATAACCCCATTTTAGGCGCCGAAACTATTATCTATTAGCGGCCGCCAGTAAATTCCACCGAACCCCAATAGCCATTGTTGAAATTGTTGGACAGTTGGAACGAACCGGTCAAGTCTTGGCCGGTGCTTCCAAATTCGAAAATCTGACTGGCATGCGCGCTAACTGGCGCGGCATCCAGAGTGTGTGTGCACCTCTGATACTGAGTCAATACTCCATTCCAGAACGGGCCCTTATACCGGGCTGCTACGAGACTCAAGACCCGCTGCGTGCAACCCAGATCCCCTGGTTGACACCGTGAAGCGTGAAAGCAGAAATACAGCAACCGGCCAGCACCGTAGACCGGTTGCACCACAACTCCTATTACTCAAGAATTCGACCCAGTGACCTGGATTGGAAGACTGACGCCACGCGACTGGACCCTTGCGCAATCGCCATCCACAATCCAGAGGCAACCACCGCCTACACCATAGCAGCTAAGTGCGCACCCAGCGCACACCACAATTCTCGGAACATCTGGCTAACCACGCTAAAGCAGCCAGATACCCCTTTGCCATATGATGATATCCGTCCACAATCGCCCCTGTGACCCCCAGATAGCTAACCCAGAATAACTCCAAGATACCCTGGACGTTAACAGACTCTTACTAGTGACTCAGCCGTAAGCCTACCACCTACGCCTGACCTGCATCTATTTAATAAATTGTCTAATATTATATTATAACACCCGACTTCCCCTTGTTCAAATTCTCCACTAGTTTAGTTTGTATTCTTCTCGTCTGGCCTTTTAACTTTCTATCATTCTTTAGTACTCCCAGCATTATTTCCCTGAACGTCACCGCAAGTTGGCCTAGTCAAGGGAGGCAACACAGCGCGGGGGAATAATTGCTAATCCTCATCCCCCCAACCCCCTATATTCGTGACAGTGGGGAAATGGGAAGGAGGTATGACAGAGATTTTGAGAGGATAAAACTCAGTTTAGACTGAATAACATCAATCCCAAAATATTGTTCTGTGCTTGTTGTATTTTCGACGAAATTTGCTAAATAATAAAAGGACAGTAACGGTAGCGGGTCCAGTTTAATTTTGTTTCTTTGCTTAAATAAATTACACTTGGACAGTGTTCTACTGCATTTCATTAACTTAAAATCTCTCTCTCTCTCTCTCTCTCTCTCTCTCTCTCTCTCTCTCTCTCTCTCTCTATATATATATATATATATATATATATATATATATATATATATATATATATATATATATATATATATGTATATAGATATAGATATATCGTTAGATTGGTGGATGGGTAGATAAAAGGTAAAAGGTAAAGGTTGTCCTATAGCCTTGTGGCCGTAGGGGAGCGTGATGTTGGAGATCACACTTATTTTGGGCCAGCGTAATGAGGGTGATGCTGCTTTACCTTCCCCACCCTTAAGAGAGTAGGTACTCAGTCACAGTTGAGTCAACTGGGGGCGTTGTTATTTGTCACGTCACGTATTGCGGTCACCCATCCAAGTGCTAACCGCACTGGACGGTGCTTAACTTGTGACACAGTAGCGAGTGCTCCAACCACTGCGCTATCCGACACCCATGGATGGGTAGATAGATAAAATCAAAGTCAAAGTACAAATCAAAGCATCTTTTATTCCACAAAAAGGAAAATTAATGGGTCTCTGGCACACACAAGCAACGATGTATACACGCGCTCACACACACGCACACTTGTAAAAACATTAAACATATGTCATCCTTCCATATGTGAGAACATATTAGTCATAATACATCCATCCATCCATTATTTACAAAACCACCATCTAAACACACGCGCATAACCATATAGGCCTTCCGCAAAATCGCATTGATTATGGTTTCATCCGTCCTAAAAATAGAAGGTCTTTCATCTCTCAGTTATTAGACTACATTCGTTTCATACTTATGCACACTTCCACCTCCCAAAGCACTAGATAGATTAATTTAATTAGCATAATTAAAAAACCAAACGTCCAATAAATTCCTTACCATTATTATTATTATATTTTTATTTTCCTGTTTTAACAGTGATAAAAGAAGAAAGATAATGCATTCTTTGGACAAGAGAGGATATGCAGATTGGGTGTGTGGGTGTTACGTTGAAACGCGCATGATGGTTCGTGTGAAATGCGCACGATATTATAATTATGTGTGAAGCGCGCGCGATAGATCTGTTCGTTTTATTTTGCAACGCATGCAGTGATAGAGTGTGTTTATCTTTGATTTGATTTTGCGTTGTTGTTAGAAGAAGCTTTGTATAACGTTGGTGTTTTTAGTTGCTTGATATTATTTGAGAATTTTCGAGAATTGGTTGTTTACTATCGATCGAAGCGGATGAATAGTTCGAGTGGTTACCATGGAAGCTTCCATTGCAAATAGGGTTGTATGACGTGAGACAGTGATGATGAAATTAATTTTGATTGGTTGTGGTGTTTCATGTAGGATATTCTCGTTTGTTCTTGAGTATGTAGAGACTATATAAGTGCCGCACTGTTTCAAAAGAAGAGAGGGTTGTTGTAAAAGTGTGAAAAGGCGATTGTATGCAGTTGTTGATGTGTGCTTAATAAAAGTGGAAAACTTCAAACGTCGACTGTGTGACTTGTATGCTGATTGAACGGGTTGCGTGGATAAACGAATCTGAGTTTACACCTATCAGGAGAATTCAAGCATTGGGGCTGAATCAACTTGATTGATTGATTGATTTATTGTTGCTTTAGGTCCAGCGGACTCTTCCGAGCCAAATCAGGACCGGACAACCCCCGATCCGCATAAAAGATCTGCCGAAACAACCCCAGTGGGAAAATTGAATGCCCTCCAACGGCCAGTCACTTTACAATAAAGACATCCCACGCAGGGGACGGCTGAGGGTTGACCTCAACTACGCGAACACCCCGGTTACAAAAACAAAATAGAATACAAACATCATTATAAATCATCAAAAAAACACATACATATAAAATGCCTATAGTGCTAAATAGTACAATCATAGGAAGCCCTAGTGACCACCCGGCAGAAAGCGTCCAACACTCCCAAGCTGATCCAACAGACCTCATACACAAACAAGGAGTCTTGTCCAGGAAGAGTTTTCAAGAAAAAAGGTAGGTCATTGATCTAGCGAAGAAGAAGATAGTATAGCAGAGTGAAGGACAGAGCAGGAATAGGAAAGAGTAAATGAGGAAGACAGCGACAGTGGGAATTTAAAGCACTAAATTTCCATAAAGTGGGGATACTATTTATACTGAAAACCCCCGGCACTCCAACGGGGGTACTGTTGCCGCAGTGAATCTGTCTTGCCTAGAAAGGAAAGACAGGTTTTCAACTGTGGCTTTCACTGTTCCCTTTATAGGTTTGAACAATCTATAGTGGCAAGATTGCTCATGACCCCAAGGGGTGCTGAATCAACTACTGATAAAAACAACATCGAGTGTAACAGTGGGG
Source organism: Oncomelania hupensis (assembly GCA_036898135.1). NCBI lineage: Eukaryota > Metazoa > Mollusca > Gastropoda > Littorinimorpha > Pomatiopsidae > Oncomelania > Oncomelania hupensis. The sequence continues at coordinate 26,609,309 of CM072520.1, forward strand.
ATGAAGGAATATTGAATGTAAAAGTGTGTTCCTAGACTGAAGAGCAAGCTTTTGATAGCTAGGCCACGAGGTGTAGAACTGCGGACTTGAGATAGATAGATAGATAGATAGATAGATAGATAGATAGATAGATAGATAGATAGATAGATAGATAGATAGGTAGGTAGGTAGGTAGGTAGGTAGGTAGGTAGGTAGGTAGGTAGGTAGGTAGGTAGGTAGGTAGGTAGGTAGGTAGGTAGGTAGGTAGGTAGGTAGGTAGGTAGGTAGGTAGGTAGGTAGGTAGGTAGGTAGGTAGGTAGGTAGGTAGGTAGGTAGGTAGGTAGGTAGGTAGGTAGGTAGGTAGGTAGGTAGGTAGGTAGGTAGGTAGGTAGGTAGGTAGGTAGGTAGGTAGGTAGGTAGGTAGGTAGGTAGGTAGGTAGGTAGGTAGGTAGGTAGGTAGGTAGGTAGGTAGGTAGGTAGGTAGGTAGGTAGGTAGGTAGGTAGGTAGGTAGGTAGGTAGGTAGGTAGGTAGGTAGGTAGGTAGGTAGGTAGGTAGGTAGGTAGGTAGGTAGGTAGGTAGGTAGGTAGGTAGGTAGGTAGGTAGGTAGGTAGGTAGGTAGGTAGGTAGGTAGGTAGGTAGGTAGGTAGGTAGGTAGGTAGGTAGGTAGGTAGGTAGGTAGGTAGGTAGGTAGGTAGGTAGGTAGGTAGGTAGGTAGGTAGGTAGGTAGGTAGGTAGGTAGGTAGGTAGGTAGGTAGGTAGGTAGGTAGGTAGGTAGGTAGGTAGGTAGGTAGGTAGGTAGATAGATAGATAGATAGATAGATAGATAGATAGATAGATAGATAGATAGATAGATAGATAGATAGATAGATAGATAGATAGATAGATAGATAGATAGATAGATAGATAGATAGATAGATAGATAGAGATGGATGGATGGATTGGCAGACGGACGGACAGACATTACATTACATTACATTACATTACATTACATCATTATTGCTTTAGGTCCAGCGGAATCTTCCGAGCCAAATCAGGACCGGACAACCCCCGATCCGCATAAAAGATCTGCTGAAACAACCCTAGTGGTAAACCTGAAAGCTCTCCACCAGCCAGTCACTTTACAATAAAGACATCCCACGCAGGGGACGCTGAGGCTGTACTCTAATTTATCGAACCCCCGTTTACAAAAACAAAATAGAATACAAACATCATTATATATTATCAACAAAACACATACATATAAAATGCCTACATTGCTAAATAATAACATCATAGGAAGCCCTAGTGACCACCTGGCAGAAAGCGTCCAATATCCCCAAGCTGATCCAACAGACCTCATACACAAATAAGGAGTCTTGTCCCGGAAGAGTTTTCAAGAAAAAAGGTAGGTGACTGGTCAAGCGAAGAAGAAGATAGTATAGCAGGTTGATAGAACAGGGTAGGAATGAGAGAGAGCAAATGAGAAAGACAGCGACAGTGGGAATTTAAAGCACTAAATTTCCAGAAAGTGGGGATACTATTTATACTGAAACCCCCGGCACCCCAACGGGGGAGACTGACAGACAGACAGATAGATAGATAGATAGATAGATAGATAGATAGATAGATAGATAGATAGATAGATAGACAGATAGATAGATAGATAGATAGGTAGGTAGGTAGGTAGGTAGGTAGGTAGGTAGGTAGGTAGGTAGGTAGGTAGGTAGGTAGGTAGGTAGGTAGGTAGGTAGGTAGGTAGGTAGGTAGGTAGGTAGGTAGGTAGGTAGGTAGGTAGGTAGGTAGGTAGGTAGGTAGGTAGGTAGGTAGGTAGGTAGGTAGGTAGGTAGGTAGGTAGGTAGGTAGGTAGGTAGGTAGGTAGGTAGGTAGGTAGGTAGGTAGGTAGGTAGGTAGGTAGGTAGGTAGGTAGGTAGATAGATAGATAGATAGATAGATAGATAGATAGATAGATAGATAGATAGATAGATAGATAGATAGATAGATAGATAGATAGATAGATAGATAGATAGATAGATAGATAGATAGATAGATAGATAGATAGATAGATAGATAGATAGATAGATAGATAGATAGATAGATAGATAGATAGATAGATAGATAGATAGATAGATAGATAGATAGATAGATAGATAGATAGATAGATAGATAGATAGATAGATAGATAGATAGATAGATAGATAGATAGATAGATAGATAGATAGATAGATAGATAGATAGATAGATAGATAGATAGAGATGGATGGATGGATTGGCAGACGGACGGACAGACAGACAGACATTACATTACATTACATTACATTACATTACATCATTATTGCTTTAGGTCCAGCGGAATCTTCCGAGCCAAATCAGGACCGGACAACCCCCGATCCGCATAAAAGATCTGCTGAAACAACCCTAGTGGTAAACCTGAAAGCTCTCCACCAGCCAGTCACTTTACAATAAAGACATCCCACGCAGGGGACGCTGAGGCTGTACTCTAATTTATCGAACCCCCGTTTACAAAAACAAAATAGAATACAAACATCATTATATATTATCAACAAAACACATACATATAAAATGCCTACATTGCTAAATAATAACATCATAGGAAGCCCTAGTGACCACCTGGCAGAAAGCGTCCAATATCCCCAAGCTGATCCAACAGACCTCATACACAAATAAGGAGTCTTGTCCCGGAAGAGTTTTCAAGAAAAAAGGTAGGTGACTGGTCAAGCGAAGAAGAAGATAGTATAGCAGGTTGATAGAACAGGGTAGGAATGAGAGAGAGCAAATGAGAAAGACAGCGACAGTGGGAATTTAAAGCACTAAATTTCCAGAAAGTGGGGATACTATTTATACTGAAACCCCCGGCACCCCAACGGGGGAGACTGACAGACAGACAGATAGATAGATAGATAGATAGATAGATAGATAGATAGATAGATAGATAGATAGATAGATAGATAGATAGATAGATAGATAGATAGATAGATAGATAGATAGATAGATAGATAGATAGATAGATAGATAGATAGATAGATAGATAGATAGATAGATAGATAGATAGATAGATAGATAGATAGATAGATAGATAGATAGATAGATAGATAGATAGATAGATAGATAGATAGATAGATAGATAGATAGATAGATAGATAGATAGATAGATAGATAGATAGATAGATAGATAGATAGATAGATAGATAGATAAAATTCCAAGGAGAATCAGAAAGAAAGAAAGAAAATGGTTGGTTTTAACGGCATCGTCATGACGAACAAGCGTCGGTTTTCAAATGCAGAAGAACAGAGAACAGTGTTGTATTACACAGCGTGCAAATCATTAGCACCATAGGGAAATAACCACTTGTACGTTCAAGGGAAGTCATCGACATCACAAGACGAAACATCAGTGCGTTGTTTACCGTTCTGCCACAAAATGATTCACAGCAGAACCACACACTCAGACACACAACAAGCATGGAAGAGAGAGGGAGAGAGTGAGAGAGGAGGGGGGGGAGGGGGGATGGATGCAAAGACATGCACGCAATGCATTTATGTGTTGGGAGTACATATTCACACCTGCGCGCATACACGCATAGCGCATCCTATCTGTCCACATCTCCCCCCCCCCATCTCTTTCTCTCTCTCTCTCTCTCTCTCTCTCTCTCTCTCACACACACACACACACATAAAAAGCAACTACTCCCTCTTCCACTCACCCCCAACAATCTTGTTGAGCTCTCCACTTATTGACACCCCTTTCCTCAATCCTTCTCTCAAACGAACCAAAAGGAAAGTCACTAATGGTCATGCCACACGAGCGTCAAATCTTGAATCCAATTCATGAAATCACGACAAAATCCCGTGATTGTCGTGTGGCACCCTGTGCATCGCGAATCCAGATTCTTTGAATTGGCTCCGATTGCCGACTTTCAACATGTTCTAATTCCGCGAGTCTCGAATGTGTGATTCGGACCTTTTGGCCAATGAGAAGCAGAATACGAATCACGTGATCACAACACACGTGCAGCAAAACTTCAAGACCAATAACCATCAAGTTTGACTCGATGTGCGACTTTCGTGTGGCACTGCGCGATTCAAGTCAAAATGAAATTCCGACTTCGAAGTCGAAAATTGCTCCGATTCGCGTAAAGTCCAGTAGATTTGACGCTCGTGTGGCATGGGCTTTAGAAATATCAAACTCATTGACTTTAGTCTCTCTCTCTCTCTCTCTCTCTCTCTCTCTCTCTCTCTCTCTCTCTCTCTCTCTCTCTCTCTCTCTCTCCATTTGCCTTTATCTGTCTATTTCTAGGTAAAGCTGCTGCGCTCCCTTGTTATTTCCATCTTCCTACACGCTTGCGAAACATGGACCTCCACAGCAGATCTACAACGAAGAATACAAAGCATGGAGATGAGGTGCTACAGAAGACTTCTGGGCATTTCCTAAACCCAGCACATCACCAACGACGAATTCCGACAGACCATCACACGAGCCATTGGACAACACGACGACATGCTCACAGTGGTGAAAAAACGGAAACTCCGATGATATGGCCACGTCACCAGAACATCAGGCCTTACATAGCCCATCCTGCAAGGCACGGTGAAAGGAGGCAGAAGAAGAGTGAGACCGAAAAAGAGGTGGGAGGACAACATTCGAGAATGTACTGATTTGACACTAAGGGAAGCCATGAGCGTTGCTGAGGACAGAGAAAAATGGAGTACGCTGGTTAAACGATCATCTGTGGAAACCCTACGACCCTTGAGTTACGGGATAGGATAGGATAGGATAGAATAGGATAGGATAGGATAGGTCTATTTCTCTCCAACCACATACACACACAAACACACGTACGCACACACGCAGGCATGCGTGCACGGACGTACGCACAGATAAGCACACACACACACATAATCCCTCTCTATTGTTTCTTTCTCTGTCTCCCTCTCCTTGTCTGCCACCCTCTCTCTCTCCCTCTCCCTTTCTCCCTCTCCCCATCCCTATCACGTCTCCACCTACAGTGCTCAATACACAAAAACCTGCATGACACTCATTTCTTAAAGGCATTCACCAATGCAAAACCTGCTTTCCTTCTGGCAGGAGTGGTCGTTCTGGTTTTTCCCCAAGCTGACGTCAATCTCCAAACGTACAATACATTTTACACCATCTCGTCCCTCGCCTCCACTCCCCCCCCCCTCTCACAGTTCAAGAGAAAAAAGAAAGTTAGCTGAATAAAACTAGTATATCATAAATAACATTTTGAAAATTCACAGAACTTCGGTGGAAATAAAATAAATTCTCCAAAATTTGGCACTAGATAGAGGATACAAAAAAAGTTGTTAAAGAAACAATTTTGCTAGATTTCAAAACTTGAACCATACCATTTCCTACCGAGGCAATCGCACCCTTTTCTGACCCTCCGTCCCAATGCTACGGGGGTCGTTCGTTCGTTGTTTAAATGTGTGTCCCCCGGAAACCTGAGCGTATTGGGGAGGTGACTACGAAGACGGGAAGCCGCAACACCCACCGACTCATACCGTGTGCTGCGACATCCCGCAACATGATGCAGGGGTCAGAATGATGAAAAGGCCACACCTCCGGATTTCCAGTGGCATGGACACGAGAGGGCACACAGCCTGAAGCTTGGCTGGGACATTGCAGACTAAGCACCCGAAGCAACTTTTTTTTTCTCTCAGAGAGTCGTAAACACAGTGCCTGAAAATGGAGTTACGGCATCTTAAGTAAACAGCTTCAAGAACCGACTCGTCGACTTCTTCTGGGAGAGCAGCCTTCACCCTGTACAACCCTGAGTGCCTGAAATAAATAATTATATAAATAATCCCAAAAAATTTTCTACTAGCATTTTATATACACAATGATAATAAATTATTCATGCTTTACGCAATTATCGTCAATGCAACTCAACTCATGCCGCACACTAAAAGGATCGATGAACAAGCTTCAAGTTTTTAACATCGTACTGAACAAGTAACAAGTAAATAGCGCTAGCAAAGATACTGTTTAAAAAAAAGAAAGGCTTAGTTCTGTGGTACTGGCATCCTCCAAGCTGACTTCAGTTCAGTGTCACTTAATAACCACACGTTCTCGCACCCCGGGCGACGCGCTGTTCAAATCCTTCCAAAGACCTCAGTCCTTCAATTGGACTTCCCATTTTCCTCCCGTCAGGCTGTTTTTACTTCAGCGTTTGGGGTTTGCTCATTCTGGAAATAGGTTATATGTATTTTTATGTTATATGTCTGCTTCCGTTATATTTATGTTTGATTGAGAAATCGCGCTGTGTAGAAGCGACTTCTTGTTCTTCTTCGAAAGGTGAATGTATGTAAATTTCATAGACGAATAAATCTCAGTCTCAGTCTCGGTCTCTTGTTGTTATTGTTGTTGTTGTCTTTCTTCTTCTTCTTCTTCTTCTTCTTCTTCTTCTTCTTCTTCTTCTTCTTCTTCTTCTTCTATGTTCCCCGAAGGCCTCTATGCTGAGGCTGGCGAACCTCAGCTCGCCATTAACTATTTTCTAAAACTTATAGCTAACCCTGAAAACCCCTCATACGACTCTATCCAGAACCCATTGTTTACACTTAAATACTCCAACAAACCGGCAGAAATTCCTCCTTTTGGTATCAGAATACTTCCTCATTTTGATACTGCAGGCATAGATATTGACTTAGTTAACGACGACTAACTGCTATAACTGTGCTCCCACATTGGAAACTGTTGAACCCTATCATGAACTTCAGCCTCACCCTTTTTAAAAAGAACAACATTTCCGAGGCTGTTTATAAGCAGCTTAACCTAGAACAATGTTCATTGTATAAAGGATACGAAAAACGTTTTACGAATGGGTCGAAGAATGGGGACGCGGTTGCTGCTGCGTCGGTCTCTGAGAGACACCTAGTACCTCGACCAGCCTTTGCAACAGCGCACACCTGATTTTTGCTCTGTTTATACAGCTGAGCTCAAAGCAATTCATTTAGCTCTGAAACAAGTTTATCAGTTCAAACGATGCTCGTTTTTAATCATTTCAGGTTCACTGTCAGCACTTCAGGCTCTTTCCACGAGGAAAATGGTTTCCTGTTTTTGCAGACATTCACACACAACTTTTTTCTGAAGAAAAAAAAAAGATTGTTTTTGTGTGGGTGCCTAATCACATGGGCATACGTGGCATTATTGTAGTGGACAAAGGAGCACTTACTTACAATTTTCCTTCTGAGGTTTCCTTCTAAGGTTTTTGGGAGCTGTGTGCAATCTGCTAGTGTAAGCAGAAAAAAATACTGCATTTTCTCGGCAAGAGGGATTCTTGAAGCGTAAAGGGTCAAATAGTATTGTGGGTACAATAATTCCCAATCCCCTGACACACCACTCGGTAACTCTCTCTTTCTCTCTCTCTCTCTCTTTCTCTCAAGCCATTTTTCTGGTCCCCAGACACAGAAGGGTTGTTTCCCTTGGGCGAGATTGGCCTCCCTTTGTTTACGGTTGTCCTCCTTTGCCAGTCGGTAGCAATTTCTCTGAATTTTCCCGCTTGGCCGCTTGCTTCATCTTAGGACGTCCTCCTACCCCCCTAGGCCCTGGCTATTGCTACTTCATTAGACGTCTACTTCAGCTTCACAGAGAGCGTGTTTGGGAAGTTTTGTGTTGCCGGAATGCCCACACTGTAGACTATACACAATGTATTTAGTGTGACGTTTTGTTGTTGGCTACAGCTACTTCATTAGACGTCTGCTACAGCTACTTCATTAGACGTCTGCTACAGGTACTTCCTTAGACGTCTGCTACAGCTACTTCCTTAGACGTCTGCTACAGCTACTTCATTAGACGTATGCTACAGCTACTTCCTTCGACGTTTGCTACAGCTACTTCATTAGATGTCTGCTGCAGCTACTCCATTAGACGTCTGCTACAGCTACAGAGCTTTGCTGGGAGGTTGTGTTATTTCCACAGCGAATGAATTCAATGTGTTGTTGTTTTTGCTGGTTGTTGTTTGTTACACTGGATGTTGTTTTTTCTCTATCAGTAGTTGATTCAGCCCCGATGCTTGAAATCCTGATAGGTGTAACTCAGATTCGTTTATCCACGCAACCCGTTCAATCATCAACAAGGCACGAGTCGTCGTATGAAGTTTTCCACTTTTATTCAGCATACATCAACAACTGCATACAATCGTTCAATCGCTTTTCACTTTACAATTCTCGACTATCAACTTTCCACTTTTTTACAACTTTCTCAACTCTAACACAACAGCTCTCTGCTTTCAACTCTCTCTTATTTTGAAACAGTGCGGCACTTATATAGTCTCTCTCTACTCCAGAACAGGCGAGAATACCCCAGCACATCACACCACAACCAATCAGAAGTAATTTCATCATCACTGTCTCACGTCATACAACCTTATTTGGTATGGAAGCTTCTATAGTTACCACTAGAATTATCCATACGCTTCGATCGATAGTAAACAACCAACGCTAGAAAATTCTCAAATAATATCGACCAACTAAAAATATCAACGTTATACAAAGCTTCATCTAACAACAACGCAAAATCAAATCAAAGGTAAATACACTCTATTACTGCATGCTTAGCAAAATAAAACGATCTGATCTATCACGCGCGTCACACACGCAAGCCTACCATCGCACGCGTTTCACACGTAAGCCTACCATCGCACGCGTCTCCAACGTAACATTGTTGTTATTGTTGTTCTTCTCTCTTCTTTTTCTTCTGTATTCTTTTTTTTTCCTTTTTCGTCTTCTTTTTTTTTTTTTTCTTCTTCTTCTTCTTCTTCTTCTTCTTCTTCTTCTTCTTCTTCTTTTTCTTCTTCTTGGTTGTTGTTTTTTCTTCCTTTTGTTGTTCTTTCTTCTTCTTCTCTATCGTCATCGTCATCATCCTCATCGTCATCCTCATCATAATCATCATCATCATAATCATCATCATCATCTTAAAAGTAGCAGTATATACAATAATACCACCAAATACAGAATAAAATCAAAAGCAACTTTAAGCCACCGTCGAAGACACAGGACATCTTCAATTACAAATAAAATATTTGATTTTCAAACAGGCGTTTCTGAATATAGACGAATTACTAGTGATCACCCTGCGAAAAATAGCGTATCCTCTGAACTTTATCATCATCATCATCATCATCATCATCATCATCATCATCATCATCATCATCATCATCCATAATTCATCAAAGGCTACGATAATTAGACTTTGTGTACCCATAATCCAGGAATATAATTATTCAACATAATCATCACCCACTTCAAGAGGGACGAGAATTGTACTCTTTTACTGGTAAACATGAACACAATACAGTAAATTATTTCGCGTTGACATGAAACCCCAGTAAAAAGAGTAGCCCAAATCATAAAAAGCCAGAAAAACCAGAGGAAGGTCAGCGTGACCCCGTTCTTTTTGTTTTCTTTTCGTTTTTTTGTTTTCTTCTTCTCTTTCTTACTTTCTTTTTTTTTTTTCTTGTTTCTTCCTCTTCGACCTTCCCGCTGGGGTGTTAAGATCGAAGCCGCAGAGCAAGCATTGCCAAGACAAAAGAGTTTGCTTGCCGAGCTCCATGCTAGTTTCTCAAACATTAATGCTCGCACCTCCCCTCTCCCCCGCAACCCTCTTCTCATTCTTCTTCTTCTCTTACGCCTCCTCCTCCTACTTCGTCTTCTTCCTCTACTGCTACTCCCAGTTTCGTCTTCTTCTGGTATTCATTATTACCCTCCTCGTTTTAATTGTCCATGTTTAGATCTCCTCCTCCTCCTCCTCCTCCTCCTCCTCCTCATCATCATCATCATCATCATCATCATCATCATCATCATCAATATAATCATCATCATTGTTCCATTTCATCATCATCATCATCATCATCAGGATCATCATCAATAACATCATCATCATTATTCCATTTCATCATCATCATCATCATCATCATCATCATCATCGTCGTCGTCATCATCATCATCATCATCATCGTCGTCCTTCTTCAATATATGCAGTTCCCTCGTCGATAGCAATGCCGACGGCGCATGGACTAACTGTTTGCGGACACTATCCTTGCTTTTTTCCTCCTCCTCGTCCTCTTCATCACCCGTCTTTTTCTCCTGCTCTTCTTCTTCCTCTTCTTCTTCTGTTCGACTGATACATTTTCTACAGGTTCTCACAAATGTACACTCAGTTTTATAGTCCTCAATTCTTTTGCTGCTGAGTTTGTTGAGGTTGCTGTTGTTCTTCCATTACTTCTTCTTCCTCTGTTGCCGCATCTGTTGTTGTTGTTGTTGTTGTTGTTGTTGTTGTTGTTGCTCTTCTTCTTCTTCTTCGTCTTCGTCTTCTTCGTTTTCTTCTTCTTCTTCTTCTTCTTCTTCTTCTTCTTCTTCTTCTTCTTCTTCTTCTTCTTCTTCTTCTTCTTCTTCTTCTTCTTCTTCTTCTTCTTCTTCTTTTTTCTTCCCCCACCTCTTCCTCATTCTTTTGTGCTGCTTTCTCATCCCTCTTTTCTTCAATGGAACAACTGGTTCTAGAGTTTCTCAAACATGTATGCACAGCCTCCCTAGTTTTGCGATGGCAAGATGTAATCTGAGAAGGCTGCAATATTTGCACACCGAGCGGAAGAGACACACATCTTCTGCAATTGTGATCGCTTTGGAATGAAAGGCGAGTGACTTGAGACGAGAAGAAGAAGGAGAAGAAGAAGAAGAAGAAGAAGAAGAAGAAGAAGAAGAAGAAGAAGAAGAAGAAGAGCGAAAGGAGGAGGATACGAAAAAGAAGAAGGAGAAGAGGATGAGACGAAGAAGAAGTAGGAGGACGAGGAAGAAGAAGAAGAAGAAGAAGAAGAAGAAGAAGAAGAAGAAGAAGAAGAAGAAGAAGAAGAAGAAGAAGAAGAAGAAGAAGAAATAATTTCAAAAGAAAACACAATGATCAGAATTCATTAAATGCATTTTATTGTAAATCTTATTTTAAATACATTCAGTGTGTTAACAATGTAGAATCAAATTGGATAATTCTAATTGAATTACACTTAGTACATTTTCTTTTCAGTCAATTCAATTTAAAATGCTTTATTTATTTATTTATTCGTTCTTATATTGCGCTGTTGAATTAAAACATTCTGCATTTAATTCCATAAAGTTAACAAAACTTGTACAGTGTAATCAAAACAGTAAACAAACAACGGTTGCAAACATAAATAGGTTAGGTTAGGTAGCTAGATCAAAGACCCGCGTCACATGAGCGAATAGGGGACTGGGAAGGGGGGGGGGGAAATCGGGTCTTGATGAAACATAAATCCGTGGGAAATCATACTTTATTCATTTTTTTCTAATGTTATTTTTATTTAATAAACATACAAGAGAGAGAGAAAAAAAACATTGTCAGAAGTGGGATTCGAACCCACGCCTGGAGAACCAGACTGCGACCTGAACGCAGCGCCTTGGACCGCTCGGCCATCCTGACATCTGATTGATTTCTCCTCACTAAATAACATAACCTAAGCAAAGAGTAATCCAACCCATGTGCTTCTTACGTGGCCCTAAAAATAGTCCAGCGCTGGTTTGTTTATTTGTATCTCGCCAGATTAGAACTAGGTCACCTTCACTAGCAACGGTGTCGCAATGTTACAGACAGCGTGGCTGAGACTGGTCAAGTACTAATAACAGACAAACATAAGACTCGGCGAGTCTCAGCAATGCGGTGTGCAGCAAAAGATGTTATGCTGGAGCTTGTGTTGTGGATTTTGTGTGTTAACCAAGTAAACATGCAGTTGCATAACAAAGCTTGTGTTGTTCAACATTCATTCATCGCTATAATTTATTTCCTTTTAATCATAATGATCAAACAATGTGATTGTAAACAAATAAAAACACAAAATGATTTTAAAAATAGGGGAGATAAACAACAGCAACACTAACAACAACAACAAAACCAACGACAACAACAATATTCCAACTTTCTAACGTTCTTTATAAAAACAAAAAACAATTTTAAAAAAAATACCGAACATTGCAAGTGCTAGACCCTAACGGGTACAAAGTTCAACAACAACAATAATAACAATATTGCAACATTCTAACGTTTAAAACAAATAAATTATATAGATATATAGATAGATAGCTCGGAAGAGTCCGCTGGACCTAAAGCAACAATCAATCAATCAATCAATAGATAGATAGATAGATAGATAGATAGATAGATAGATAGATAGATAGATAGATAGATAGATAGATAGATAGATAGATAGATAGATAGATAGATAGATAGATAGATAGATAGATAGATAGATAGATAGATAGATAGATAGAAACAAACACATTACAAGTTACGGATCCTAACTGGTGCCAAGTTCTCTCGCGTGCACATAAAGGTCTGAGGTCATTTAGAAGTTCATCATTTACGTTCGAGGTTCGACTCCCATAAGCTTAGTGTTTATTGCGCTGGCATCCAATCATGTTTTCTTGTAAACTACTATGTAAAAATAAAATAAAATGAAATAACGTCACCACGATGACGTCACTCGATGTACATAACTTTTGTTTTTGATTCAAAGCAGTTGCACACTCTAATTACACACGAAGTTTTATCATTTTCTATCCTATCCCGTAACTCGGAGGTCGTAGGGGCACCACAGATGATGGTTTAACCAGCGTACTCCTTCTTTCCCTGCCCTCAGCGACCCTGATGGTTTAATAGTGAGCTGTATGTAATAGACAGAGATGTCGCAGAGACGATTCTGAACACTTTAGGAAACTGGTGTCTCTATCATCATCATCATCATCATCATCATCATCATCATCATCATCATCATCATCATCATCATCATCATCATCATTCAACAGGTCATGACCCTACCGCCGCCACCGACTAAAATTAGGTCCTTGCAAACATTAACAATGCCATCGGCGACGAATACAGCCCTAAATTGAAGAAGAAGAACAGGAAGGAAGAGGAGAGAGGATGAAGAAGTTATGATGATGAGGAGGAGTAGGAGGAGGAGGAGGATGACCATGACGACGATGATGATGATATTTGGCAATTTGCAATTTGTGGCTTATCATTAATTCCATGAAATTACTTAGCCCGTGATCAATTCAATTTGGGCAAATGTGTTTCTGGATCGCTAACTGTTAACGAGGGACTTGGAAGAATAAATGGATATTTCTTGTGAATTTGAAAGCTAATCAAATAACCGCCTCTCTCTCTCCCTCCCTCCCTCTCTCTCTCTCTCTCTCTCTCTCTCTCTCTCTCTCTCTCTCACAACCATGCATAGACACACACACACACACCCCACACACACGCACACACACACACTAACACCCTTGACCCGAACTCCTACCCACAAACACACGACAATAAACAACCTATTATCATATCTTTTCACATCGCTAACAAACATGCGTCTTTTACGACCAGTTCAACATTTCTTGGAATATTTATTGGTTCTGTGGGCTCCAATAGCGATCATTATATACAATATTTTTGACGGTGAACGCATTTATGACGAAGAACATGATATTGGAAAATACATGAATGGAAAATGTGCTACTGGTTTTGTATTTTTGTTGTGTTTTTTGCTGTTATTAAAATATAATATGGTGCTTATTTGCAAGCTATTAATCACTTATGGCAAAGGAATATTATACTATATTGGAAAATGGAGGGTTGTTGTTTTGAATATTGTATCTTTCATATTACCAAACATTAATCATGTATAACGAGAAATAGTAAATTATATTGTTTATATCTGGCTGTGACTTTCAAAGGTTATGCTGTCTCGCAGAAGCTAAACGCGAGAAGAACTGCTGTTTGTTTGTTTGTTTGCTTGTTTTTTCTTTTCAAAATCGTCAGTGTAAAACACGAGAGAAAGAAAGAGAGAGAGTGAGAGAAAGAAAGAGAGAGACATGGAATAAATATTAAATTATATTGGTTTAGATAGAGAAAGAGAGAGAAAAAAATATTAAATTGTATTCATTCATTGTTATGTCTCACCAAGCCAGCGTCCCTTGAAGACGCTTCCAAGCCAGAGCAGAAACAGCTGTCTGGTAAGGACGACTTTAACAAATACAATTGAGACTTATTTTTTTAGAGCAATATTGTTCACCAATATAGGAGAGTGGCACTCTTAAAGTTATAATATTTAATGTTGGCGCGCTGCTGCACTCACGCACCCACGCACATACACACACACACGCACACAACACACAGACAAACTTCAACTGTCCACTTATACAGTTGCTCTGTCAAAAACTTTATTATAAGTTGGGATCTCTCGGGTTACATTTAAACATCGTTATTCTCCTTTCACTCTGAAAAAAAAAACCGAACCTTTTTGCATCTAAACTATAAGCGAGCTCCCTGTATTTACACTACACCACATGTTTGAATGATAGATGTAATTATATTATGGTGTGTGTGTGTGAGAGAGAGAGAGAGAGAGAGTGGGCGAAACGAGTGAGTGTTTATACTGTACAGATCGCCGAGCTTTGAGCTTTTTTGGTGATTTGGGTAAGCGCGTATATATATATATATATATATATATATATATATATAATATATATATATATATATATATATATCATCCATTATTATTATTATTATTATTATTATTATTATTATTATTATTATTATTATTATTATTATTATTATTATTATTATTATTATCTAATAATACGTCTCTGTTCAGCTTCATAATCTTAAGCAGGGAGCGGTTGGTGTGTTCTGCCTTCTCTGGTCTTTGATAGAGCGGTTAATACATTGAAAATTGAAGGTAGGGGGAGTGATAAGGAGGGGGGGGGAGGCGGTTGTTATTTACTAAAAAGGACTTGTTTTACTAATAAATCTGCCCCCAAAGTTAGACTAGTAGGCAAACTTAATAAAATGTCTGTTGAAAATAAACCAGTGCATTGGTGAGCCCTTGAGTTGGGTGGAAAGCGTCATATAAGGACGATACATTAAATAAATGATATATAAGAACTCTAATTTCAACTGAAGGAACATAAATATTTTATCCTAAACTATAAAGGAAACAAAAATCTTTAATATAAAAAAATAATCTTGATCAATGTCTAATCTCGTCTGCCATCGCCATCCTCATTCCTTCTGTTTCGATTCACACCACCTTTGAAACTTTGTCCTTTTACTATTACATATAAACCAAACAACAACCTATTGAATTAGGCTCCTAGCCTATTGGGGCAGTATAGCCAGACAGAGGGGTGGGGGTGGGATGGAGGGTTGGGGGAGGAGGGGGAGGCTCACACTATACTAAAGACAGCGAAGGATGGCATGACATAACGGACAGAGCTTTGCAGTGCATGACAACGACATGTCACGATTACATTACATTACATGATTATTGCTTTAGGTCCAGCGGACTCTTCCGAGCCAAATCAGGACCGGACAACCCCCAATCCGCATAAAAGATCTGCTGAAACAACCCTAGTGGGAAAACTGAATGCCCTCCACCAGCCAGTCACTTTACAATAAAGACATCCCACGCAGGGGACGGCTGAGGCTTCACCCCAACTTATCGAACCCCCGTTTACAAAAAACAAAATAGAATACAAACATCATTATAAATTATCAACAAAACACATACATATAAAATGCCTACATTGCTAAATAATAACATCATAGGAAGCCCTAGTGACCACCTGGCAGAAAGCGTCCAATATTCCCAAGCTGATCCGACAAACCTCATACACAAACAAGGAGTCTTGTCCCGGAAGAGTTTTCAAGAAAAAAGGTAGGAGACTGGTCTAGCGAAGAAGACGATAGTATAGCAGATTGATAGAACAGAGCAGGACTGAGAAAGAGCAAATGGGAAAGACAGCGACAGTGGGAATTCAAAGCACTAAATTTCCAGAAAGTGGGGATACTATTTATACTGAAACCCCCGGCACCCCAACGGGGGATACTAAAGACAGCGAAATACGGCATGAAATAATAGACAGAGCTTTGCAGTGCATGACAACGACATGTCACGATAGCTCGAAATTAAAAATCAACAAGACAAAACTTTTAAATTCACCAGCTCACACAGTAATAGTGAAAAAAACAACAACAACTCAGAACCAGTTTTTTTAAAAAAAAGTGTGTGGGGAGGGGGGGGGGGAGAGGAAGGGGAACAACCCTCATACAAAACCCGAGAAAATATTATAATTATGGAAAAGGAAGAACAGGGGAAAGAACACTCCAGCGAATACACAAACAACACACACAGAGATAACCACACCGCACACCCCAGCCTCTCCACTCTTTAGCGGCTCTCCTCATCTTCTCCCGCCCTCGTCTTTTATATTTTACTTGTGCATATTAGTTTTCATGTTTGTATTATGTCTTTGCCTAATGTATTTAGTGTCCTCTTTTGGTTTTCACTTCTTTTCGCATTTATTTCGACGTTAACGTTCAGTATAAACGCGTGAAAACTGCGCTTTGAACTGATGTCTTTAGGATTAAAACGCTATATAAATACCATTATTATGATTATTATTATTATTATTATTATTATTATTATTATTATTATTATTATTATGTAGCCGAGCCGCGGCTACGTAAATTTCTTACCATTAAATAGTAGGCCTTCCTGTATCCATGTTAAACTTGAACTATGGCTATTACTTGAGATATACTTTTCAGATACTTTTCATAATACCACCGTTAGACTTAGCAGTTTATTTTCTATTAGTATATATCAACTTTGTTTTTCAGTTAGGTAGCGAATTCGAAGGGGATCGCGACAGTGGATAGGGCAAAGTATATTGGTACACATCGGTACACGCGCCGCACTGGTTTCGGTTACGCTGGGCTGTTTCGGTTGCGCAATGTGTAGCGACCTACATTCTCGCTAGACTGACCGGGGTCCATTGATTCAGTTAGGCTGTGTTTACTATGTCATATTATTTATTCATTTACTTTAAAACCCACAATAATAACCATGAAGTATTATACATGGTTGGAAAGAGGAGACGTTGTACTTTATTTTTTATTATAATTGCTGTTTAGAATTTTATCGAATTTAAGAGTTATTATGACTTTTGATGTGTAAATCTCTTTGGATCGGCAACCACTTTCTCCTTTAAATTACTTATTGTTTTATTTCATAGCCGATAGGTCTGAGAATTGTATATCAGTAGAAAGCTTGTATTCCCACGTTTACGCCGATGTATAATTTGTATATATTTTGTTAGTTTATAATATGTGTTTGTAAGATAGAGATTTGTAACTAACACAAATTTGCGCCAGCAGACGACTTTCTAGAGCCGCGGCAGTGCCTCACATTAAGCGCGCCCTCTAAGGCTGGCGGCGTCCCATATAAAGAAAGTTTCGGTAGTTAAAGGGGGACAAACGGTCAGACCACCGAAGGCGAGACACACTGCACTGTCTCTGTTTCTGTATTGCCTTGCCTTGATTTGCCTTGTCATGATGTACTGACGACGGAATAAACAAGAGAAACTTCAACGGTCATCTTCGAACCTTTGGTGTTCTTGAGTGAGAGAGAGAGAATGTACACCACCACTTCATCCATACTCTAAAAGAAGACACCACCATCATCACAAATGGCGCTGCGAGCAGGATCAGATTGATGACAACACCATCGGGCAACACCACCGTCGACGACAGAAAGAAGATGACAAAAGGAAAGAAGTCAAGGAGAGCAGCAAGACAGGCAGAGAGTGACGAGGAGACACCAAACGTTAGCCGGGAAGAAGCGGACAACAACGAGCCAAGAAGTCGCCCCTCCAGCACCGAGAGGCAGCGAGAGGCGGCGCAGACAGGCAACATGCAGAGGCTGTGGATGATGCCTCCCCCCAAACTTCCTACCTTCGATATGTTGATCCAACCCGCTGACCCACCCGAGCCCATGCTGTCCAGCGACAGTGACGATGAAGCAGAGCCGGAAGCTTGGATGAGAGCCATCCCTGGCCCTCGCCCACCTGCCGGTGCCAACATCAACTACCACGGGCCAGCCACTACACGGGAGCCAGCGCTTTTGGTGCAGGCACCCCCAGCGCAGTTGGCCGCCTTAACACCAACACCAGAACCACGACGCTCGGCACGACTGGCGCAGAAAACAACACAGTAAAGGTAGGCCGCATTTATTATAAAATGTGTCGCCAAAAGACAGTCCACAGTTTCGCGAACATTTTAGAAATAATTGTGACTCAGCTAGTGTGTAGATTATGTGACAGTTTATAGTGTGTAGGCCTACCTAAAGACATTTTAGTTGTAGAGATCAGAGTATTTGAACTGTGCCAGAGAAAAAGAAGACACTTGAAAAGACATTATATGATGATCGAAGAGTGAAGAGACAAGTGATAAACAGAAACTGTGCCCAGCTTCGAAGACAATTATGTTTTAGGTGTGTGCATAGCTTAGTGTTTGAATCTGGTTTATTTTGTGGCAATAATATTAATGCGTGACCACTATCTTTTTTTACAATTATTGTCGCGCTGGCAGAGTTTATTTGGTCATTAATAACAGTTGCTTAGTTTTCCTCGTTACAAGACTATCACAGTGTGTTCGTTCTATTACGATGTGGTCTCGTTTGCTTCGTTTTGCCGAACATATGACGTTTGTATATAGGTTGTAGCTATGATAATGATTGTGTTTTCATGCCGATGTTTTGTATTAATGCCTATGTAATGTACATATGTTATGTTCTCACTTTTAATGCTTTTCATTTGGTTGAGATGCTGGTGTTTTATTTATATTAATGATTTTCAAGGTTCGTGTGTTTGACGAACCTTGAACGTTTGCTGAGAACGTTTTAATGTTATTGAAATGTTATGCTCACCCCGTTATGTATTCTGTATTAATGCGTTTTTGCTGGTACATGGAATGTTAGTTTTTATCTCGCTCTCGTTTTCTTTTTTTATCATGTTAGTTTATGTTTATTTTTGTAAAATTGATGGTTTATATCTGAGTGCGAATTTAACACCAATTTGCAGGGAAATGTGACTGATTATGTATATCATGTGTAGTGAATAGCGTGTTTAAATGACAGGTGATAATGGTTGGTTTTGTTGTATCATAGACTTAGTTGTATGATGTTGGTTCACTGTCAAATACATAATCAACTATCTTGCAAGGCGATGCCAGGTCCGCGATATAACTGGTTTTTGTTTGGGCGGATTCGTACTTAAATGTGCGTTTTCAAGGAAATTGTTTCTCGTTTTCTTTCTGTGTTGTTCGGTTCTTTTGTACGACGCGATTGATTGGTAAAGCCAAGTCCGTTTGTCTTAAGTATACGATGGTTTTCTCAGCGAGGACGCTGAGTTTTTGAAAGAATCGAGGTGAATGTAGCCGAGCCGCGGCTACGTAAATTTCTTACCATTAAATAGTAGGCCTTCCTGTATCCATGTTAAACTTGAACTATGGCTATTACTTGAGATATACTTTTCAGATACTTTTCATAATACCACCGTTAGACTTAGCAGTTTATTTTCTATTAGTATATATCAACTTTGTTTTTCAGTTAGGTAGCGAATTCGAAGGGGATCGCGACAGTGGATAGGGCAAAGTATATTGGTACACATCGGTACACGCGCCGCACTGGTTTCGGTTACGCTGGGCTGTTTCGGTTGCGCAATGTGTAGCGACCTACATTCTCGCTAGACTGACCGGGGTCCATTGATTCAGTTAGGCTGTGTTTACTATGTCATATTATTTATTCATTTACTTTAAAACCCACAATAATAACCATGAAGTATTATACATGGTTGGAAAGAGGAGACGTTGTACTTTATTTTTTATTATAATTGCTGTTTAGAATTTTATCGAATTTAAGAGTTATTATGACTTTTGATGTGTAAATCTCTTTGGATCGGCAACCACTTTCTCCTTTAAATTACTTATTGTTTTATTTCATAGCCGATAGGTCTGAGAATTGTATATCAGTAGAAAGCTTGTATTCCCACGTTTACGCCGATGTATAATTTGTATATATTTTGTTAGTTTATAATATGTGTTTGTAAGATAGAGATTTGTAACTAACACAAATTTGCGCCAGCAGACGACTTTCTAGAGCCGCGGCAGTGCCTCACATTAAGCGCGCCCTCTAAGGCTGGCGGCGTCCCATATAAAGAAAGTTTCGGTAGTTAAAGGGGGACAAACGGTCAGACCACCGAAGGCGAGACACACTGCACTGTCTCTGTTTCTGTATTGCCTTGCCTTGATTTGCCTTGTCATGATGTACTGACGACGGAATAAACAAGAGAAACTTCAACGGTCATCTTCGAACCTTTGGTGTTCTTGAGTGAGAGAGAGAGAATGTACACCACCACTTCATCCATACTCTAAAAGAAGACACCACCATCATCACAATTATTATTATTATCTTTCAACATTTTGACCCCTCTTCATCCCAACCCCTATTTAACCCTTGCGCGCACCCATTCCCTCCCCACACCCTTCCGTCCTACCCCAAAGGTCAACAGTTAAAGGGTGTACAAAGTCAACAAGGGTTGCGCTGAAAGTTCAAACACGGTCGAGATCCATCCAGATCGCTAGCTTTGCTCCCTGCCTTTTGTCTTTTCTTTATTTGCAGGTAGGATAGAATTTCTTCTATGACAACTGCATTTTACAGAACTTGTTAGGTAGATGTTCGTTCTACACTTAACGCTAAATACTGTGTAAACTCTCCAAAGACATACTCAGAGTATGTCAGGCATTATTTTTTGCTAGGTTTTATATGTACGAATACAATATGTTTATGCCATGTGGGGCCGGGTAGCTCAGTTGGTAAGAGCGTCTTGCTAGTAACCGAAAGGTCGCTGGTTCGAATCCCGGATTGGTCAACGTGTGATCATATTATTTTCCCCTTTACCAACAACTGGCCCGCTGGTGTCAGTATAAATCGGTCCAGTAGTCACCTATATGCGAAAGTGTCGTGTGACTATAATCTACAAACAACAACAACAACATGTTTATGCTATCCTGGATGAAACCAACACTTGCGATATAGCAAACGAGTGAACTATCAGTGAGATCGAACCAGGAGACCGCCATCTATAAGAGTCAAGTATCGTGAATCCCTGTTTACGTGTATACATACTTAGCCCACAATGTAAAGTGATTTAAATGTCTACAAAGTGTTAACTATGATGATGAACGCGGTAGACAAAGAAAAGAAGAGGAAGAAGAAGAAGAAGAAGAAGAAGAAGAAGAAGAAGAAGAAGGAGGTCAAATGAATGAATGAATGGATGAATGAATGAATGAACTGAAGTTTAACGTTTACGCCCATCATACATACTTAGCCCACAATGTAAAGTGAATTAAATGTCTGCCGAGTGTTAACTATGATGATGAACGCGGTAGACAACGAAAAGAAGAAGAAGAAGGAGGAGGAGGAGGAGAAGAACAAGAAGAAGAAGAAGAAGAAGGAGGAGGAGGAGGAGGATGTCACAGGGCAGCTGTGAAAAAAGCCATGTAGTCTGTGTGTGAAGAGTATAGGGGCGGGGGTGGTACTGCGTGTTGCCGTATGTGTGATTATTGTTGTCTCGGGAGCGTGCAAAGCGTGGTAAACAGCATACGCCGGTTAGGCCAGGTTAGGAATGTGCTCACTATCAGCAGAACGTGTTTGACAGCAGTACAGTGTGGACAGTGTTTGTCTAGTGCTCTGTGGTTTTGCTGTGTTCTGGAATTAGGGTGGGACGGATATTAACGAAAAATAGTATCTGGTTCTGAGAAGAATACTAGTTTAAAGTTTGCCAATTTCTAAAGTGATACGCTCGGTTGGAGTGTAGTTGTAGAAAAGCAAGCCTATTGGTAGTGTGGTAGGTAGTATTGAGGTATTGTCTACTACGGGAACTACACACTACCGGATTACCCTAATTGGATGTACTTTCGTAGACGAGCAGTGGAGAAGGGGCTACGGGGTGCGGTTACATCGAACCGTGTGGGTTAGTGCAATGGTGGTTTTTTCCTCACTGTGCTAATAACCAAGGGCAGGCTGTTGGGGTGTTGAATGATAGCTGTGTGCGAGACAGAGGGAAGGATGAGAATGGTTGCACTGAGGAGAGGCAGAAGAAAGGAAGGGTGCGACTGAAGAAGGGAGAATGAGGGAGAAGAAAGGGGGTGGAGTGTGATGAAGGTAGGATGGAAGTGGTTGCTGTTGTTGTCGTTGGGGATGCTTGATATGAATAATGTGTTGATGGTTACATGTATTCATTGCAGCATCGTTCATTCCATGCATTCATTATTTCATTGAATTGTATGATATGTAATCGTTTCCAGTGACGATAACAGTAGAAAGCGAGAGAGAGTCAAGGACGGGGAAAATAGACTGCAGTTGGACCCCTCAAGTGTCAGAAGTTTAGTGGAGTAGCGTAGTGAGTGCGGGGGGGGGGGGGGGGTGAGTGTGAGGAGGGAGGGGGACAGAATCAGGTGAACATGACATTTACGATGCGACAAGCATGTTACAGGTTCGTCAAGGATTGTCGTTGAGGACTGAATTCGAGGCTTGAGTACGAGGAGCGAGTTCGAGGCTCGCAGCTCAACGTTCGTCAATCCGCCAGTTCGTCGCTGGATAACGTGAGGCAGCAACGACGACGACACTTGGTCAAGTGGACCAAACATCATCAACATCGCCATTCGTTTGTCTACCACCTCTGTTGTCAGCGCCATCATCATCACTCCATCATCATCGTCAGTGGCGACCGCGGGTGGCAACGCTCCTTCGTTTGGACGTCAACGGAAGGGAGTGGATACTTTTGAGGAGACTTTACCAGGGACTGCATTTCGCCAGGTGGGCCCGTTTTGTGTTGTCCCTCTCCTTCACAACCCCCCCTGTCTGTTTGTGAACACGTGCCTCGGACTTTGGCTGTGCACGTTCGATTTGAGGACGTTGGTCGATTATCGACCCCCGATCACCCACGAACCATTGCATCGTTCCATTGACCCATTGATTATTCCATTACCATTTCTTCGTTTCATGTGTAAATGTTGTATGTGTATGAGTGTGTGGTATGAATGAATAAATAGCTTGAAAGTTGTATATTATTTGTTGTGTTTTCATCACTTCCGTCTGCGGGAAATCGCCATTCTTTCTGGGTTGTCTGCGTGTGGAAGTTGTTTGTTTGTGGCGTCTGCCCAGGGGGAGTCGTGGCGGTGACATATGGTGGAGATGCAGGGTATGTGTGAGTGTGCCCAGACGTGAAGTTGTCTCGTAATTGTCTTGTGGTGTCCGAGTGTGTGAGGCGTGACTCGGTGAGAGTGTGCACCCCAGCGGGTGGTTGGAGGGAGTCAGGTCGCTGTTTAGTGGAGGCTCACAGCCGGCCTGGGTTCGACCACACGTGAGGGAAGGGGCCATTGCACTCTCCAACCGGTTCGCTACCTCGCGGGCCAGTTTCCACTGTTTGAGTGGGAGGAGGTGGGTGATAGGTAAGGAAGATAGCTTAGATAGGTAGGTTAGTATCTAGGGCTAGGCTAGGTAGGTAGGGTTGTAGGACTTTGACTTGTTGTTGTTGCTTGTTGTTGCTTTCCTTAAGCAGGATGGCATCGATCGAGGAGACTGAGGGAGTGTCACCGATCGCGGCTCGTACGCGTTCTCGCGTGGGTGTCACGATGGACGAGCGCACGGCGGCAGCAGCTGATACGGGAGTCACCGATCTACCTTCTGCGGACGAGCGACGGAGATCGCCGGTTAGGTCATCGCGTCGTGGGTCAGCAGACGACGAGTCGACGACGTTCGAAGCCAGAGACACAGTGAGTGATCCTTTTGTGATGGGATTTGGCGCGACTGGCGGGATGTCAGCAGGCACCGACTTCTACGGAGACCATGATCGCCTGAGCGACGCAACGAGACCGAAGAGGTTTGAGACCAATCCCTACCGTTCAGTCTACAAGGTCGAGGCGGCACCGACGCCGAGGGCAGGATTGTTCGCGGACGAGACGCCGGTGGAGAGGATCTTGAGGCTCGCCAAGCGCGAAGGGTTGAGAGGTCAGGCTGCGTTAGACTACGCGATGAACCAAGCGGCGAGGGAGATAGAGCTGATGGCGAAGGTGGGGGAGAAAGACGCAGATCGGAGGGAGAGAGAGAGAGAACGAGAGCACGAACTAGCGATGGCGCAACTTAGGTTGCAGGAAGGCGCCGGGAACCGCAGGAATCGTCAACCCGAGTTTGAGACGGTCAAGCTCAGGTTACCGTTTTTCGAAGACAAGGACGACCTAGAAACCTACTTGTGCCAGTTCGAGCGTTTTGCCAAGGCTCAAGACTGGAAGAAAGACACGTGGGCTATTCGCTTGGGGACCTTGCTGAAGGGGAAGGCGAGGGAAGTTTACGTTGGCTTGAACGAGGACGACTCTGCCGACTATGAGATCCTGAAGGCAGCGTTGTTGGTGCGTTTCAACCTGACGGCCGAGACGTATCGGAAGAAGTTTCGCCAGCTACGAAGGGAGCCACCGGAGACTTTCAAACAGTATCTGCGGAAGTCAGAGTTGTTCCTGGAGCGCTGGATGGGACTAGCGAACAAGAAGGCCACGTATGCGGACTTACTGGACCTAGTGCTGATGGAGCAGATGGTCAACGGTTTGACGCCAGAACTGGTCACGTTCGTGCGCGAGCGCAACCCAGCAACGGTGGAGGAGGCCGCGACGTTAGCGCAGCAGTACGTCGACGCCAGAGCCGGGACCAACCTACGTTTTCCACCACGTCAACCCTTTACACCCAGGGACAAGAGCGAGGGTCGCCAGCCAGCAGGACCACGACCCAACTCGCCTGACAAGCGGGTGTGCTACAGCTGTGGGCAGAAAGGGCACTTGAAGCGAGATTGTCCGAAACGCAGCGAGCGGAGTGGAGCAGCGTTGCGCATCTTGAAGGAGGCAGGCAAGGAGGGAGATCCTCGGTTCCAGAGCCAAGTGGTAGTGGAAGGTGTTCCGCTGACGGCTGTGAGGGACACGGGGGCCGACTTGATTTGCCTGCGGAAGGGAGAGGTTGCCAACCTTGTGTACACGGGACGCACGCAGCGCATAGGATTCGCCGTTCGCCAGCTATCCAAGTCACTGCCGACAGCATGGGTACAGCTGGAGTCACCGTTCTACACCGGGAGAGTGGAGGTAGTGGTGGTGCCGGACTTGATCTACCCAGTGGTGATCGGCAACTGGGCGAAGACGGAGCAGCAAGGTGACACAGCACTGCCGGTGTTCGCCGAGGGGGACGCAGGGTGTTGTGCTGTGCAGACGCAAGCGCAGCCAGCCAAGGACCAAGTCGCTACGGAACCATTGGTAGTCGGACCAAGCAAGAGCATCGTCGCGACGCCGAAGGAGATGCGCCAACTGCAGTTGGAAGACGGCGAACTTGCAAAGGTGCGACAGCTAGCAGACCGGAAGGCAGGAAAGGAGAAGCGAGGCAAGGGGCAAGTGGCGTTTGTCTGGAAGCGGGACCTGTTGTACCGCGAATACACAGGACAGGACAAAGTGGATCACAGCCAGTTGGTGGTACCAGCCAAGCTTCGACCGGAGGTGCTACGCGTGGGACACGACACGCCTATGGCTGAACACCGAGGAGCTAAGGGGACCCTAGATCAGGTGTGGACCAAGTACTACTGGCCAGGGATGTGCCGTGATGTGAGAAAGTACTGTGCTTCATGCGACGTGTGCCAGCGAACGACGCCAAAGGGGAGAGCCAGGAAGGTACCAGTGCAGAGAGTCGGCAAGAACAGGAAACCGTACCACACGATCGTGCTGGAACGCTACGTAGAACGTAGAGCGGAACCAGAGGCGACGGTGGCAGTGGTGTTGGACCAGGCCGAAACAGAGGGAACTTTAGACATCGGCTACCAGGGCACCGTACCACTGATACCGCCGCGAGCGAGCGAAGGACCAGAAAACGTACAGATAGACCCGTCGCTGTATGCACATCATCGGAGCCAGCTACGGGAAGTGAGTCAACAGTACGCGAGTCAGCTGACAGATCGACCCCAGCGCACCAGCGTGGACGAATGCGAAGTGGAATTGACTGACGACAGCGCTGTTCGCGTGCACCAGCATCCGCTACCATTCTCACAGATGGAAGTCGTCAAGGGTGAAATGGAATCGATGCTGGAGTCGGGGGGGATCAAGTCTTGTA
This sequence comes from Oncomelania hupensis, assembly GCA_036898135.1. Classification (NCBI taxonomy): domain Eukaryota; kingdom Metazoa; phylum Mollusca; class Gastropoda; order Littorinimorpha; family Pomatiopsidae; genus Oncomelania; species Oncomelania hupensis. The sequence goes on from CM072520.1 coordinate 26,635,343, forward strand.
CGTCGCCGTACGAAGCACCGATCGTGCGAGTAAGGAAGAAGGGAGAGACAACATAGAGGCGGATTTCTTCAGCAGATCTGACCCTGTGGAAGTTTAGGTTTTGAACTCTCCGTAGGTTCGTCTTGGGAGGGGGGTGTGTCACAGGGCAGCTGTGAAGAAAGCCATGTAGTCTGTGTGTGAAGAGTATAGGGGCGGGGGTGGTACTGCGTGTTGCCGTATGTGTGATTATTGTTGTCTCGGGAGCGTGCAAAGCGTGGTAAACAGCATACGCCGGTTAGGCCAGGTTAGGAATGTGCTCACTATCAGCAGAACGTGTTTGACAGCAGTACAGTGTGGACAGTGTTTGTCTAGTGCTCTGTGGTTTTGCTGTGTTCTGGAATTAGGGTGGGACGGATATTAACGAAAAATAGTATCTGGTTCTGAGAAGAATACTAGTTTAAAGTTTGCCAATTTCTAAAGTGATACGCTCGGTTGGAGTGTAGTTGTAGAAAAGCAAGCCTATTGGTAGTGTGGTAGGTAGTATTGAGGTATTGTCTACTACGGGAACTACACACTACCGGATTACCCTAATTGGATGTACTTTCGTAGACGAGCAGTGGAGAAGGGGCTACGGGGTGCGGTTACATCGAACCGTGTGGGTTAGTGCAATGGTGGTTTTTTCCTCACTGTGCTAATAACCAAGGGCAGGCTGTTGGGGTGTTGAATGATAGCTGTGTGCGAGACAGAGGGAAGGATGAGAATGGTTGCACTGAGGAGAGGCAGAAGAAAGGAAGGGTGCGAC
>CM072520.1:26641123-26671123 GCA_036898135.1 Oncomelania hupensis
TCGGTCTTCTGTATGTCCGTCTTTGTCTCTCTCCCTACCTCCCTTCTCACCCCTTCACTTGAAAAAAAGCCTCTTAACCACACATCGAGCAGACCAGTTTTATCAAATCTTTTGGACAAGACCAAAACTTGAAGAGTCTGCGTTAGAGGGGAAAGAAAAAAAAACTCCTTTTTTTTAACAAGGCATCGACAGTCCGTGACCTTTGACATCTACTTTTCCATTCCGACGTCACTTCAGGCTTTCGAGGACCCCATGACGTGAGTAGAATGACGTCACCGCTCTTTAAAGTCTCGCGTACTTCTCGCTATGCGGCGAGAACGCTGTTGCGACGAGATGCGACAATAGGCACTTGAAGTGTTCAGGCTGTACAAGACGCTGGAGATGGGAGGCGAGTGGGAGCTGAGAGAGGCTGACGCAGAACCAATGAAAGCAATGGATGAATGAAGGCAGGAATTAAGGAAAGAAGGCATAAAAAGGTGAGAACCCCTAACTATTGCTAAGCCTTCTATACAAACTCAGAAAGAGGACTGTTACATCCACTGCCTCAGCAGTGGGTACACACAAGTAGGTTATGAGGTTGTGTGTAAGACTTTCTGACGGGGTTGTGAGGTACAAAATTTTATGAGGTACATTTTCCTATGACCCCACAGTGCCAACCTCAAAAACCGCTTGCTGAGCTACCAAGCATATCGCCTATACATTTATCTCAACCACCTCACAAAACCGTTGGAGTGCCACCACCTACACACACACACACACGCGGATTTTTGTGTGTACCACACAATAATGCTAAAAATGTGCTTACCTCACAACGTGGGGTACCAGAGGGGAGATGTCATTCTTGATTAAAAACTTTCGTCACTGCTCGGCAATTATGTTAAAGCTGCCCAAAGTCAGCATAACCTAATATTACGTGAAATATGCTATGCAGTGTATGCACCACACAACGATGCTAAAAAATGCTTACCTCACAACGTAGGGTAGGTAGGCATGTGTGTGTGCTTATCACACGAGAACAACCACCCCAAATATGTAACACATAAAACAACAGAGGGAACAATTACAACATTTTTATTCACACAAAAACAAACGAATCTATATATTTATATAACTGCCCCTTCGTATACTCACAATTACACTTAACTATAATGAAAACAAAACTGTAAACAAACAACAATAAAAGAAATATTGCTTTTCCTTAAAGTCTTTTTTTGCTACAGAATATTCAAGTTTACAAATGGCTGTAGAATGGAAAATTATTTAATTTGTACAAAATAATAATACACGATGCTTAATAATATTGAAACAGTAATAATAATAATTCTCATTGGCTACAAATTATACAGGATGCTTGAATATAGAAAATGATACTCTTTCAACTAACTACAAGCAATTCCTTGAAAGATTTGTCTGATCTTATCTTATATTATCTTATCTTGTCTTGTGCTCTGTGGGTTCGGGCATTAAATAGAATAGACCCAACGTTTCCCGGCGTGTCGTAAGAGGCGACTAACAGGGGTGATGTTAGCACGGCATCACTGGGCGAAAGTCTTCTACACAGAAGTCACCGGCCAGGGCGGAGGAACCTCACGTTACTACAGGTTCAACGACCATGTGCTCAGGGCCAAGGCGAGCCACACTGTATTCGTGGATTTCGGCTGTGGCCAACAGCCTGGAGAGGATTGGGCACCGCCAGGTCTTTTTGCCCAAGATACACTACATGATGACACAATCCACTAATTCCATTCCGGATCGGTCGTCGCCCGGCACAAGGACCGCGCCTTCCGTTGGCCACCAGATGGACAATTTAGCAAGATCCGCACGAGAAACAACATCATCATAGGAACCTGGAATGTCAGGACCCTAACTGCGGAAGGGAAATTAGAAGAACTGGCCCACGAGTTGGACCACTATCGATGGAACGTTCTAGGCATCAGCGAACTGCGCTGGAAAGGCCTAGGTGAAACAACGACCGACAAAGGACACAAGCTCTATTTCAGCGGTAGAGATGACAGGCACGAACACGGCGTTGGATTCTTGGTCCACAAGAACATTCTAGCCACTGTCATGGGTTGCCGCCCAGTCTCCAGTAGACTCCTTACCATCCGCCTGAGAGCAGCCCCTTTCAACGTCACCATCATCCAGGCCTATGCCCCAACATCAGACTATGACGACAGCGAAGTGGAGGATTTTTATGAAAATCTACAGGCGGTCCTTGACCAAGTGCCGAAGAAGGACATAGTCATAGTGCAAGGCGACTGGAATGCCAAGGTTGGCCAAGATGCGCACCACAACTGGGGAGACACATGTGGACCCCACTGCAACAACGAGACAAATGACAGGGGTCTGAGACTCTTGGAGTTTGCCAGATACAACAATCTGGTACTGGCAAACACGCTTGGTCTCCACAAAAACTCCAGACGATGGACATGGCACAGTCCTGGCGGGGAGCATCACAACCAAATAGACTACATCATGGTCAAGAAACGCTTCAGATCAAGCATCAACATTGGCAGGACACGCACTTTTCCAGGAGCAGACATCGGAAGTGACCACGATCTTGTGATGATGTCTTTCCGGCTCCACTTGAAGAGAGTAAATACAGCAAAGTGCACTAGACTGAAGTTCGACCTGGACAAACTACAAGACCCGGAGGTGGCAGAACTATTTCAGGCCACAATTGGAGGGAAATTTGCACCACTGCTCATTTTGGGGGCTGGTGAAGTAGATGTCAACACCATGACCACCACCTTCAACTCAGCTGTGACAGATGGCGCCACTGAGATCCTTGGCAAGCACCGACCAAAGAAGAAGCCGTGGATCACACCTGAACTTTTTGATCTGTGTGATAAACGAAGAGAGATGAAAAAGAAAAAGAACACCTCACAAGGAGCTGATGTCTACCGAAAAATCAACAATGACATCCGAAAAGGCATGCGCACAGCAAAGGAGAACTGGATAGAAGATCAATGCCAGGAAATAGAGAACAGTCTGAACAAGAACAACAGCAAGAAGGCCTACCAGACAGTAAAGCGGCTGACAAGTGTCAAACAGCCCAAAGTCTCCACGATCCAAAGCAAGTCTGGCATATGCCTTACAGAAGAACAAGAAGTCTTAGACAGATGGACAGAGTACTGCTCTGACCTTTACAACCATACACCAAATGGAGACCCATCAGTTCTAGCATGTCCCGAGAACAGAGAAGAAGAAGAAATCCTCCCAATTCTCCGGGAAGAAGTTGAGGCAGCAGTGCAAGCGCTAAAGAAAGGGAAGTCAGCGGGAGTGGACAACATACCCGCGGAACTGCTACAAGCAGGAGGAGAAGCGATAATTGATGCCCTCACCATTATCTGTAACAAGATCTATCAGAGTGGGGAGTGGCCTATACCATGGACCCAGTCGCTTGTCATCACTCTTCCCAAAAAAGGTAACCTTCAGGAGTGTGAAAATTACCGGACCATCAGCCTCATCAGCCATCCCAGCAAGGTCCTCTTGAAAATAATACTCAACAGGTTGAAACCCCAAGCTGAACAGATCATAGCTGAAGAACCAGCAGGATTCAGGGCAGGGCGAAGTACCACTGAGCAGATTTTCAAACTCAGAATAATCTGTGAGAAATACCTACAGCACCAACAACATCTATATCATGTGTTCATAGACTTCAAGAAGACGTTTGACCGAGTCTGGCATGCAGCTCTATGGGCAACAATGAAAGTGTACAACATCAGCCCTAAAATTATTGAAGTCATCAAAAGCCTGTATGACAAGGCTACCAGTGCAGTCCTCCACAACAGCGCCATCGGGAACTGGTTCAAAACAACAATCGGTGTGCGTCAAGGATGCCTACTCTCTCCAACACTCTTCAACATCTTCCTAGAGCGCATCATGTCAGATGCTCTTGCAGACCATGAAGGCACAGTCAGCATAGGGGGTAGAGCAATCTCCAATCATCGTTTTGCAGATGACATTGATGGATTGGCTGGAGAGGAACAAAAACTTGAACAGCTGGTACAGAGGCTTGACACCACCTCCAGAGCCTATGGAATGGAAATAAGTGCAGAGAAGACCAAAATGATGACCAACAACACCAATGGCATCAACACGGACATCAAAGTCCAAGGCCAATCCCTCAACACAGTGCATAGCTTCAAATATTTAGGAGCCATTGTATCAGACAATGGGTCCCGACAGGAAGTCCTCTCCAGGATCGCACAAACAACTGCTGCCCTGACAAGGTTGAAGCCCATTTGGAAAGACAGGACCATCAGTCTACATTCCAAAGTAAGACTGCTTCGCTCCCTTGTCATCTCCATCTTCCTATATGCTTGCGAAGCATGGACCCTCACAGCAGATCTCCAACGAAGAATACAAAGCATGGAGATGAGGTGCTACAAAAGACTTCTGGGCATTTCCTATACCCAACACATCACCAACGACGAAGTCCGACAGACCATCACACAAGCCATTGGACAACACGATGACCTGCTAACAGTGGTGAAGAAACGGAAACTCCGATGGTATGGCCACGTCACCAGATCATCAGGCCTTTCAAAGACTATTCTGCAAGGCACAGTGCAAGGAGGTAGAAGAAGAGGGAGACCGAAAAAGAGGTGGGAGGACAACATTCGAGAATGGACTGGTTTGACACTGAGCGAAGCCATCAGGGCTGCTGAGGACAGAGAAAGATGGAGTATGTTGGTTAACCGATCACCTGTGGTGCCCCTACGACCTTCGGGTTACGGGACAGGATAGGATAGGATAGGATAGGATAGGATAGGATAGGATCTTGTCTTATCTATACATGTGGCTAACGCTTTTATGTCGGGGGGACCACCAACGTTGAAAGACGAATGTCACTGTGTGGTGATATTCAGAGACTAATTATAATTTTCTTTGTTTCTTTCGCCTTCTTCCTCCTCCTCCTCCTCACCACCATCATCATCATCAATAGGAGCAGCAGCAACAATAGCGTTTGTTGAGATAGGATGGGTGCATGTGTTTACGTGTGCGCGCGTGTGAATATGTGGTGCGTATTTTTCTGCGTCTTTTGTCCTGTTTTGTGCGTGTGCGGGAACGTGTGAATAAACTTGCGTGCACAGTGCGAGCGTGCGTGTGTGTGTGTGAGGGGGTGTAAAGTGGTTGAGGGCCAAGGGGTTTCTGCGGCGAGCGGTGTTTTTATTTTTACTTTTATATTTAAAGTGCTTTTACGCACCTCACTGTCTGCACTAAGGCGTCATTTCCTCACCAGTTATACGTGCGATGGGGGATTAAGCTGCTTAAATGCTACGTGAAGGGAGAGAAACGTGCACGGCACGGCTTTGCTCGAGAACTGGTTTTTATAGGACGATACGGCCAACCGTTTAGTGAAGAACTCACAACACAGCGAAATGACCCTCTGTATCTACGACACAGTTCCTCACACTTGAAACTATCAGCAACAAAGAAGTAGACAGAGATCTTTCCTATCATTCCATTATTCCCCAGAAGGACAAAGCATCTGATAAGGGTTATTATTTCCGAGATGCGGTCATGTCACTACAATCCCATTCCTTTAGCCAAAACGACTGCTACCTACACCTTCTGTCTCCCTTAATGAAATGAAAACCTCAAGCATTTAAAAACGAATCATGTGCTGAGAGATCATTTTCCTTTCAAGGACCATAGATATGAAATAGCCTCCCAGGCGATGTACGCCATGCGACATCCTACGACTTTTAAAGAAAAAGTTGAAGACCTACCTTTTTACTGCCACATACAGTATGAAACCCTATTTTTTTAATTGCTGCTATTTGTGTGTGTGTGTGTGTGTGTGTGTCTGTGCGGTACACATGGTGTGTGTGTGGGTGTGTTCGTGTGCGCTTTGATCCCTGCGAGGAAAAGCGCCTTATAAATAAATAAATAAATTAATAAATTAATAATAATAATAATAATAATAATAATAATAATAATAATAATAATAATAATAATAATAATAATAATAATAATCCCAACAAAGACGAGAGAGAGAGAGAGATGGGGAGGGGGCGAGGGGAGAAAGAGTGACAACAGAAATTTAGTTGTGTGGAGGGCTTACTGGGGTCCTTCACACAAGGAAGTTGTGGGGAAGGGACATAACACAATGGTATACCGAAACTAAAGGGGACATAATTATAGCGAACCTTACTGCGAACAAGACAGAGTTATAACAGAAACAAAAAGAAGGAAAAGAAAAAGGAAAAGGAGAGAGAGCGAGAAAGAGAGAGGGAGAGAGAGAGAGAGGGAGAGAGAGAAGCGCGAGTTTAGCAAGCGCGGATCGTGTCGTGTAGAGTGACCGCCTAGCACTGTCGGTGAGCACGACCTTGATGCTCAGGAAGCGCATTTCCCCTGTCCCTTCAAGTGACAACGTATCCAAGGTCTGTGTACGCGCATCGCATAGACTTTAAAGATCTTTACGCTCATGTCTAGAAGGCTGAATGCCAGGCATCCTCCTGCAAATGCCCCGTCCTAATTTACAGTCGTCTTGGGTAGCACTGCTCTGCAGCAGCCATGTAGCGCTCTCCCTGAGGCAACCCAAGTTTTGAGCATATCGGTAGAGAATCACTCAAATCACTTCCAACTTGTGAAATGTGTGCGTATTATAAATTGCTGTGTGTTATAGTGATGATGGTAGTGATAATGATTATAAATAATGATGGTGGGAGTGATGATGATTTTGTGAAATTGTATTCATTTTTTTATTATGTTTATTATTTTATGTATTTATTTATAAATTATGTTTATTTTTCTTCTTCTTCTTCTTCTTCTTCTTCTTCTTCTTCTTCTTCTTCTTCTTCTTCTTCTTCTTCTTCTTCTTCTTCTTCTTCTTATTACTATTATTATTATTATTATTAAAAACTTCAAAAAAATATTCAATTTCAAATGGAATAAAAAAAATCGATTAAAAAAATCCAATGCCTGTGTGCATTGGTCGTTAAAACAATCATCGTCAATATACTTTGTCATGTTAATAAGTTTAGTAATAACAGACGTAGTTCGTTCTCCGTGAGTTTCAACAAAAAACAAACAAACAGACGTTGACATAACGTATTTTACCAGATGGGTAAGAAAGGCAACAAAGGCAAGAAGGGCGAAAAAGACAAGAAAGAGCATTGAAAATGAATTTAAATGGGCCCACGTTGACCAACCCCCCTCGACAGATTCTTTTAACATTCACAGTGAGTGTTGCACCACTGAAAAAATAAGCTTAATACAAAAACATTACTCTTTCAAAGTATAGTTAGATTTTAAAGGAACAAATTCCGTAGTTTTTGTTTGTGCCTATTAATAGCCACCGGTAGCCAACATTTTGTTTTAGCTAAAAAAAAAAGCATCTGCCAAAGCCGGTAACATACAACCAATCAAACTAATTTTGCTTGGTAAGTTTTTTTGGTTTGCCCTACCCTACCCTAACCTATCCTACCCTACTCTATCCTACCCTACTCTATCCTACCCTACCCTATCTTATCCTTCCCTACTCTACCGTACCCTACTCTATCCAACCCTACACTATCCTACCCTACTCTATCCTATCCTACCCTACTCTATCCTACTCTACCCTAACATAACCTACTCTTTTCCTACCCTACTCGACCCTACCCTACCCTATCCTATCCTACCCTACTCTATCCTATCCAACCCTACACTATCCTACCCTACCCTATCCTATCCTACCCTACTCTATCCTACTCTACCCTAACATAACCTACTCTTTTCCTACCCTACTCGACCCTACCCTACCCTATCCTATCCTACCCTACTCTATCCTACCCTACCCTATCTTATCCTTCCCTACTCTACCGTACCCTACTCTATCCAACCCTACACTATCCTACCCTACTCTATCCTACCCTACTCTATCCTACCCTACCCTATCTTACCCTATCCAACTCTACCCTATCCTACCCTACCCTACACAACTCTACCCAACTCTACCCTACCATTTCCTATCCTAACCTACCCTACCTCAGACAGCAAAGACGCACACTTCAGCTTTAAATTCTCACTGTCGCTGTCTGTCTCATATATTCTTTCTCATTCCTACTCTGTTCTATCAAACTACTATACTATCTTCTTCTTCGCTGGACCAGTCAACCTACCTTGTTTTTTGAAAACTCTTACGGAACAAAACTCCTCTTTGTGTGTGAGGTCTGTTGTATCAGCTTGGGAATATGGGACGCTTTCTGCCAAATGATCACTAGGGCTTCCTATGATATTATTATTATTTAGCAATGTAGGCATTGTATATGTAGGTGTTTTCTTGATATTTTATAATGAAATTTGTATTCTATTTTGTTTGTATAAACGTGGGTTCGATAAATTAGAGTATAGCATCAGCGTCCCCTGCGTGGGATGTCTTTATTGTAAAGTGACCGGCTGGTGGAGTGTTTTCAGTGTTACCACTGCGGTTGTTTCAGCGGATCTTTCATACGGATCAGGGGTGAGTCTTCTTTCAGCCAAGTTGTAGTCTTGATTTTGTGGCCCTGATTCGGCTCTTTGCAGACCGCTGGACCCGGTAAGTAATGAATAACTAACGAAGTGGTGTGAGCAGCGACAGTCTGTTTTGTCATTGTGTAATGTGATGATAACAGTGCGAATTTTAGGGTAAAGCAGTTTGGGTCAAAAGTAAACAAAGCCTTCGACTTGGGCGGCTTTTAAATGTCGACTAATATATCCCTATACAATCGTAAACCCTAAAGAGAGTTTTCAGTTTAAACAAAACAATCCTAAGCCAGTCTTATTCATCCAGTAGGGTTCGTTGTTTAAGCATGGCCCGGTGGTTATAGGAGGTGAGGATTAGTGGAGCAATAAGACACGCTTTATGTGGCGCAGCGTACGAAGCCCTGCTGTCTCCGATCGTCATCATACGCGGGGGTGGGGTCGGGGTGGGGGATTTAGTGGGATTACCTCACAGCCTCCGTAACGCGTTCTAGCCGTCAAGCTTAGGAATTGTGATGCTAGATGACATTTCTATTGTTTGGGGTGCAGGTTGGAGTTGGGGGTTTGGGGAAGTGAGAGAGCTTGAGGGTTGAGGGCGGTGGGTGGGAGGAATTTGTGTAGTGTGTTGTGTGTGTGGGATTGTTGTGTGTGTGGGTGGGTGGGGGGTGTTAGTGCAAAGAAGGAATGAAAATACATCTTTGGGTTGCGAAGGGTTGATGGGAGGGTGTGAGATCGGAGGGGGAAGTAGGCGGGATGTGGAGGTGTGGAGAATGTATATGTGTGTGTGTGTGTGTGTGTGTGTGTGTGTGTGTGTGCGTGAGAGAGAGAGAGAGAGAGACAGACAGAGACAGAGACTGAGAGAAACCAAAACGCAATATGACAACGTTAAATAAATAAATAAATACCGCGCATACGCACAAACACAAACACACACACACACTCACTCTCTCTCTCTCTTTCTCTCTCTCTCTCTCTCTCTCTCTCTCTCTCACATTACATTATCTCAAGAATATGTTGCGGCAGTGTAATATTTATGTGTCTTCTTTTTTTTACTAAATAATTTTTCCCCCCTCAACTGTCTTTTAAATATTTCACATCAAAACCGGGGGGTTTTACAGAGGCGAGACGCGTTAATCACGTGACTGTAAATACCAACTTCTCTCTTGCGACTGGGAAGCGCTGTGCGAAGGCGTTGGGGATCCTCAATAGCTTGCATAAAGGGACCCACGTTGACCACGCACCCTCGATCCTTTAAACATTCATAGTGAGTGTTGCCCCATTGAGAAAAAAAACAACCTTAAACCAAAAAAATAACTCTTTCTAAAGCATGGTTATTGTTGTGATGATATTCTGGGGAAGATACGTTTATCTTACTAGGGGGTAAGACTTATTGATAGATGGGCGATGGGCTACCACTATCGATCGTTCTTTTACCAGAATTCCGAAACTGTATGAGAGACTGATCACGGCGCTTTGGTCACATAAAATTTATATTCATTCTCGGGCTTTTTAGTATCATTTGGCTCAACTTGAGAAACGCTGCTTACTAATCAAAAGACTAGGTTATTATGTCTCGAGAGAAGAAAACTAATAGCTACACAACAATACAAATAGAATGACACCAGTCGTATGTATGTAATTTCTCGTTTATATATTCAACACAACTTTTACATGTACTTCATTAAACAGGTAAATTAATAATTCTAAGAGTTCGATGTGCTGGGAAAGTTTGTCAGCAGGTCTTCTTCATCCTATGCTACGCGATTATATTCAAGTGGTTGACTATTTTCTCGAGGGTAGAACTCAGTTTGCATTTGTGGGTGACTTAGCTGCTCTGTCGTTGAGAGTGCTTGGAATTGGGTCCTTCTGAGAAGTCTTGCCTCTCAGGTTGAGCGGGTGAGTCGTGTAGCTACGAGGTTAGGACGTGGAGAGGTAGAATCTTGGTTGTTCTCCTTCTGTACCACGGGAGCAAGCGTCATGCGTTTGTCTCCACAAACTGTCCCAGAGATGACTTATAGACTCTGGGATCCGTGAAACCGTCTCTAGTCTATCTTGATGATAAGGCTGAGGATAAGCGTTCACTGCAGTTTGTTCCTTGGTTTGACCCTCGCAGCTTCGTATTTCGTATTCGACTGACGAGCTAAAGTTGAGCCACCAAGGACCTGCAGGGTTCTGACCAATTGTTTAACTCTTGTTTTAGTTAATCTCGCATATACGGGATTATTCATTTTTATTTGAATATTTTCCTTTACCTGCCCTATTTATCAGACACGTATAATTATCCTTGAATTGGAGTGTCAGAGGTAGAGTGTAGGATAGATCCAATCGTGATAAGCGGCGCATGGCTAGTTAACGGAGATGACGTCTTGGTCGGTTTTGGTTGAAGCACGCTAACTAGTCATGGGTTGCTAAGTTTGTTAGATATTATCTGGAGAAGCTGGTGGCGTGATTGTCTGAAGAGAGTTAATTTAACATGTGTGTGCTGCTCTTTAGGTAACTGGTGAATTAACTTCAAGTTTCATTCGATGATATCTATTTTGCGCTAATCTAATTTCCTACATTTTGTCGTCACTATTTCTGCTGTTACAATTGTTATATGAAAACAATTCCGTAGTTTTGTACCTATTAATAGCAACAGCCGTTGGCTACAAAGTCAACATTCTAGAGCTAAAAATAGCATCTACCATAGCCGGTAAGGGACAGAACCCGTTAAAAAAGAACGCTCTTAAGATTGTATTGTTCATTTTACGCTGATAAAATACCCCGTACGTTACCCCAGACACCAAAAAACGCATTCTTCAAGACGCGTGGTTCGCTCAGATATAGGATCTAAGGGGAAATCACTCCCATTCAGAACCAAAACTTTTAGAACTGTAGAGGTTGGTTCGAGCAAGGAAAGCCCGCATTGTCATTATGTAATGTACTAACAATGCGGATTTTAGGGTAAACTCGTTTTTGCCAAAGGTAAACAAAACATTCGGATTGGGTCCTTTTTTTTTTTTTTAAAGGAACACATCGTTGCATTCCTGTTAAGAACAATAAAATATACACATCACCTCAAAGGCACAGCCCTCTGATAGCCAAGAGCACAGTAAATGTCCTGTCATATTTTGTGTTATATCGCCGTTGATGCAGTAAACGCGATTGACCTTTCTTAGAAGTTAGGTGAACGTAAAGAAAGGAATCGGGCGGGAGGTTTAAAGTGAACAGGAGTACAGGGAGATAAGGAGCAGGGGGTTGGAGAAAGAGAGAGACAGAGAAACAGAAAGACAGAGAAACAGAGAGATTGATTGATTGATTGATTGCTGCTTTAGGTCCAGCGGACTCTTCCGAGCCAAATCAGGACCGGACAACCCCCGATCCGCATAAAAGATCTGATGAAACAACCCTAGTGGGAAAACTGAATGCCCTCCACCGGCCAGTCACTTTACAATAAAGACATCCCACGCAGGGGACAGCTGAGGCTTTACCCCAACTAATCGAACCCCCGGTTACAAAAACAAAATAGAATACAAACATCATTATAAATTATCAACAAAACACATACATATAAAATGCCTATATTGCTAAATAATAACATCATAGGAAGCCCTAGTGACCACCCGGCAGAAAGCGTCCAATACTCCCAAGCTGATCCAACAGACCTCATACACAAACAAGGAGTCTTGTCCAGGAAGAGTTTTCAAGAAAAAGGGTAGGTCATTGATCTAGCGAAGAAGAAGATAGTATAGCAGAGTGATAGGACAGAGCAGGAATTGGAAAGAGCAAATGAGGAAGACAGCGACAGTGGGAATTTAAAGCACTAAATTTCCAGAAAGTGGGGATACTATTTATACTGAAACCCCCGGCACTCCAACGGGGGTACTGTTGCCGCAGTGAATCGGTCATGCCTATAAAGGAAAGACAGGTTTTCAACTGGGGCTTTCACTTTTCCCTTTATAGGTTAGAACAATCTACAGTGGCAAGATTGCTCATGACCCCAAGGGGTGAAACAGAGAGAGAGAGACAGAGACAGAGAGAGACAGAGAAAAAGAGAGCCTATCCTATCATATTCTATCTCGTAACTCGGAGGTCGTAGGGGCACCACAGATGATCATTTAACCAGCGTACTCCATCTTTCCCTGTCCTCAGCAACCTTGATTGTTTCGCTCAGTGTCAAACCAGTCCATTCTCGAATGTTGTCCTCCCATCTCTTTTCGGTCTCCCTCTTCTTCTACCTCCTTGCACTGTGAAATGAGAGCCAGTGAGAGAGATATAAACAGAGAGAGAGAAAGACAGAAACAGAAACACGCATACAGAGAGAGAGACAGACAGTCAGAGACACAGAAAGAGAGAGCGAGAGTAAGAAACCTCTCTAAGAGGAGAGAGAGAGAGAAGGGAGAGAGCGAAAGAGAAAGAGAGAGACATATAAAGAGATATAGAGACAGACAGATACAGAAAGACAGAGACACAGAAGAAGCAGCAATAGAATAATCACGTGGTATGAGATGAGAGTCTCGTAGATTTACATTGTAACACGTGCTCACATATTTTACTGAACTCTGCCAAGTTTTAATGAAAAAAGGAGTGCAGCAGTGGCCAAGATTGCGTGGGAAAATATATTGGTATGTTGTGTGTGAGTGTGTGTGTGTGTGGGTGGGTGTGGGTTTGTGTGTGTGTGTATGTTTGTGTGCGTGTACATTTTTTTAAAAAATTTTAAAGATTGCTGTCGCTGCACTAAATATAAATGCCGCCGTCTAGGGCTGCGTTTTGAAAGTTTTGAAGAAGAGGAAGAAAAAACAACTGAGAAGGAAAAAGCGAACCCCCTGACAGCAAGAATTTCAAGTACCAATCGCGCACTGAGCACGCGCTAGGATGGATGGAGTTGTGTGCGTACAAATTTGCGACGTCGACATCGGCATCATCTTCCTCGTCGTTATCATCATTTTTGTCGTGCCCCCCCCCCCCCCCCCCAATTTTTTTTGTCGTTTTTATCATTATAATAATCATGATCATCATTATCCTCATCATCCTTGGCTGTCCGCGTGGTCGTCATCATAATCATCATCCTCTTCATCATCATCAGCATCAGCAGCAGTGCAAACAAGAGGACAAAAAGATTGACTACTTCGTTGAGAGTGGTAAAAGTGGTGTTGGTAGCTGTGGTGGTTATGATGATGATTATGAAGATGATGATGATGATGGCTGCTTGGGATGAGAGTATAAACCGAGATCTTGTCTGTGCATGCACGCATTCCACGCCAAGGACTTTAAAAATCCTGACGCTCATGTACTAGAGATCCAGCTACACAAATTCACCCAGGAATCACTATAAGTCCTGTGTTAACCATCCCCGATCGCCCAGGGTTGTGCTCCGTCGTCACGGCCACGGACAGTGCGCCTAAAGGCAGCAAGTTGGCGTCTGGGCGCAGCTAGAGTTAGATTCTGTATTTCCAGCACCTTGAACAATTCTTGAGATGAGGGGAAATATATAACGATGATTAGATACAATTCAGTTTGGCGGTTTGGCTAAAGATGCACCCCAACAGTTGAAACTCTTTGCATGCTATCCTATCCTATCCCGTAACTCGGAAGTCGTTGGGGCACCACAGATCATCGTTTAACCAGCGTACTCCATCTTTCTCTGACCTCATCTACCCTCATGGCTTCGCTCAGTGTCAAGCCAGTGCATTCTGGAATGTTGTGCTCCCACCTCTTTTTCGGTCTCCCTCTTCTTCTACCTCCTTGCACTGTGCCTTGCAGGTTAGTCTTTGCAAGGCCTGATGATCTGGTGACGTGGCCGTACCATCGGAGTTTCAGTTTCTTCACCACTGCGATCATGTCATCGTGTTGTCCAAGGGCTTGTGTGAGGTGACGGTCTGTCGTTACATCGTCGTTGATGTGCTGGGTATAGGAAATGCCCAGAAGTCTTCTGTAGCACCGGCAGGAGAGATGAGGATTTGCATGCTACTTTATTTAATTCAATTCAATTCGAACGAGAATTGGCCATAGCGTGTCTGTTTACTGTAGGAACAGAATAAACGTAGGATCGGATGAATACAGAAATGAAATACATGAATCAGTGAACGGACGAACTAATAAGAGAATAAATGTAGTTAAATGAATGAAGGAACTTTGATCAATAATTAGGAGACTCAACGCCTCGTTGGAGCTTTCAAGATTTGCATTTCTCTTTTTCATAAATAACAAACAACGTCGGTTAACACCCAAAAATAAAGAAATAAATAAATAAAAATCTCTCTCTCTCTCTCTCTCTCTCTCTCTCTATGTATATATATATGTATATATATATATATATATATATATATATATATATATATATATTATATATATATATATATATATATATATATATATATATATATATATATATATATATATATATATATATATATATATATATATATATATATATATCATTATCATCTACAGCTTTCAGGCGTTCAATAAATGAATGAATGAATGAACACTTCTGTAACGCCATACACATTTCTATGACAAGAAAAGCGTGCGAATGAGTTCATGCATTATAACCAAAGTTTTTTTTAGTAGAATGAAAAATCTTAAAGTCAGCAGAATAAGTAAGCTCGACGACCAATCTCAGCTTGGAGGATCAACCGATTACTTAATGCAATCGTTCAGACGCGTCAAAATCGATCCAATCTGATACGGATCAAGCCTTAAGAACAGTATGACAAGCAGAGAGAACCAAACTACCCCGTGCACTCCCCTGTTAGCAACGGCAGTGCAGCGATAACGTCCTCTTTGATGGTGGTCTCTGGGTAAACACACCAATCAGCCGCACGTCAATTAGGCAATTGTGTGATACATTGCCCCAATACAGCTGTCGGAGTACTAAAATTAATTGCAATCGGGAGACGGAAGACTCGGAATGTATGTAAATAGCTCCTTCCCTCATCCACCCTTCCCCAACCCTCCCATCTCCACCCCAACCAGATACAATCATTGTTATAGTGGAGGTATATTTAATTTCAAATCCGTTTACATTCAGATACCACTTAGTCTAAATTCACACTTTCTTTACTTGTATGGAAAATCAGTCACTTGTTTTTAGCAAGCCCCGCTGATACCCTGGCGAAATGCGAACACAGCCAAAATGGCCAATTGAATAAACTAAATCTATGGCATGATTCTTCCAGTGCATGATTTTACTACTGCCTCCAGTGCAAAGAATGTGGATATAATTATATTTCCTAGCATTGCCTTATTCCCAGGAGGATAGCATCTGTTAAATACGGATTATAACCGCGAAGCTATCAACAATCTCCATTCTATTATTATTATTATTATTATTATTATTATTATTATTATTATTATTATTATTATTATTATTATTATTATTATTATTATTATTAGTGGTAGTAATAGTAAGGGCACTGCTCCAGTTGCCTGGGAGTCAGGGCTGTTGCTATTAGACGGAAATGTTAGCGAGCCGCTGTCGGCATTGCTAAAGCGCATTTTGCTCTCTGTATTCTTCTTTGCCGTTATTGCTTAGACATCATAGGGCGTTTCATAAAGATCAAAACAAAGAAGAATCGGGTTTTAACAAAAAACCACAAACAACCCAGAAAGAAGTAATAATATTTCAAAATCCAAATGCAAAACCTAACCAAACAAAAGCAACATACACCCGACATTTGCCTTAGGTCGTGTGCTATATTAGCTAGAACGTTAACGACGATACATGATTGCGGATCATTTCTTTGCGTTCTTTGATCTTTGATTTTTGGATCATAAAACTCTAAGTAAAATTATCTTAACGAGAAGTGGATTCAACATTGAAGAGACACTGCGACAAGATAAAAAATGGTCCTCCAATCGCTAATGACAAAGCAGAAAATCCCTAATTACTGCAACAGGAAAACGAGTAATTCAAGCATTAAATGTAATATCGGAATAACTTTAAATGTATGGCTGTGGTCGTAATTTTGTAAGATATGAAGGTTTATGAGATCGCGCATAAATAACATCGCTGGAGCGATTAAAGGAAAAGACTTGGTTTTGAATTTGTTCTTTTTGCTTAGTTTCCCCCGCTCGTTTCTTCTTTCAAATTATTCTCTTTGTTGCATTCTTCTGCTTAATCACTATTATATTTTTTTAGAGGCGTTGGATATAATGGAACACATTGTATGTTTGTTTTATTTAGTTTCGTTTTGCCCGCTTCTTCTTTCAAATTATTATTTTTTTCTTTTTTCGTTTTTGCTTCTGTTTTGCATTTTTCTGCTCAATCATCATGAATCCCATAGCACGGAATACAAAACACGTTTGTTGTGCGTATTTTCGTTTTTGATCGTTTTTTCTTTAAAATTATTCAAAATTATTTTTTTTTACAATTTCTTTCTTTATTTCTTTATTTGTTCATTCTTTTGCTCAATCACCATTACTTTTTCAGAGGCGTATGATATCATGGAATTCAACTGTATGTTTGTTTTCTTTGTGCGTTTAGTTTGTCAAACTGATTTTTGTTGTTATTGGTTCCTCTGCCTCTGCATGGTGTAGCATGCTTGTGTAACAAAGTTAGTTTTTTGGGCTTTACATACTGTAATATTATATATTTACGGATTTATTCATTTCAGTTCGGTCGATCGTTTCTTTTAGTACGAGTTTTGTTATTTTATCGACGTGATAAGACAAATAAAGGCATTGGAAAAACATTCGAGCCCAAGCAGCAGTAGTAGTAGTAGTAGTAGTAGTAGTAGTAGTAGTAGTAGTAGTAGTAGTAGTAGTAGTAGTAGAACCAAACCAATGAAGTAATAGGTACAACAAATAATATACAAACACATTACCGACGAATCATTGCATAAGAAGGGGGTGTGATGGTAAAAGATCTTCTACTAGCATATATCAGAGAAACGGACGAACAGAAGAACATACACATTTGTTTTGGCTAGAATAATGCGATCATCAAAATTCATTCCGCCCATGCGCTGATGGTACACTGATATGCAAGAGGCCAGTTAAATTATTGCGTTCAAACAGCAAATGTTCCAAAGGAAACGTTTAATTGCGAACGCCTGTAACATTATTTATTTATTTATTTATTTATTTATTTATTTATTTATTTATTTATTTATTTATGTTTTTGTATGTGTGCATGCATATATTTATTTATTTATATTTTAATTAATTAATAGCGTACTTAAATTATGTAATGTGTGTATTGTGTTCGTTTGTTTATAAGCTAGTTATAGTTTTATTAACATAATCCCATCCTCCTATCTCAATTTCATCCTCTCGCATCTCCCTCTCAAACAAGAAAGCGTCGCACATAATTATAACCACAGGCGAATTTTGAAATCACCAATTCATGTGACTGCAGTGACAAACCCACCAACAAAGAAAACCAGGCATACTACATTTATTGATTTATAAAAGCCACATGCATCACTTCTAATCCACGTTACGAAAGCATGTCCAGAGCGGTGGAAATTCTTGCAATGGCGGCCTCTTTCAGAGACGATAAGCCCAAACGGATCGTTCGCTACATGGAAAACGAAATAACAGTATTTATACAAAGATTATAAAAGACAGCCCCACGTGGAATATGAGATTCGTGTATGTACTCACAGATTAGAAGGATTTTCTCAATTTTCTCCAAATCTGTGAAATAAGCTGACCGTTATCGCCCAACGAATTTGTGTAAAAATGGGATCCCAGGTTTAACCTTCTCTTTGAACATTCGGAATGGAGTGATCTCTCTTTACAGCTCTTGCACGATTGAAACAAGTTTATCGAGGAACGACAAAATGGCGGCATCGTATGATCTTTTTGAAAACGGAAACTTCAGGGAAGAAATGTCAATGACTGCTATCGTGTGAGGTGAGGTATAGAGTTTGAAATAAATTCAAAATATCGACTAGTGTTAATCCTAAAGAATTTCAATACAGTTAATTTTTTTTCATCCAGCACTTTGGAAAACTGCAAGCGAAACATTCAACAGATAACCGCTAGTATCACTAAAAAAAAACGATTTATTTATATATTGATGTATTTAAATCGTACTTATATAGCGCTCTTCCAGCTCAAGAGCTGCTCAAGGCGCTGGCCGATACGGGATCTAACTCAAGCCGCCCGAGGCGCCCACAAGTAAAGATCAGCGTGTTGATCCCGGATGTATCTGGAAGATAACCACAGGCCAGAGATATTATTGTGCTCATATTGGCCTTATGGTTTGTCTTAACTGGAAGGTTGGTGGAGGTTAAAAAAAACCTTTTTTAGGTTATCAGATCCCAAACCTGTTGCTGAACCTTTTGACACAAAAAAAAAGGTTCTGGAACCTAAGTTCGGGATCTTAGAACCTAAAAAAAGGGTTTTGAACCTTCACGAATCTTCCAATTAAGACAGGCCATTACCAGCCATCTGCGAATCCAAACCCCTCCACTTCCACTTCCACTCCTTCTTCTTCTTCTTCCTCAGGGTACTGCGTAGGCTACGCGATGATAACCTCTACAAATATTGTCTCCTACCGGTCGTTTTTCCTCGAGACATCAAATGCATGCATGGTAGATCCAATTAAAAGACGAAACAAGTTGAGTCCAGTTGTTGAAGAAAAAAAGTTCTGGAAAGTTTTCGTTAAATTCTAAGAGACCACAATTTAGACTGATGCAGCGACAAAATCAATGAAGTCCAAGGCAAGTTTTAGTGAAGTTCTTGGAGATCACAATTTAGACTGCGTGGACGAGTTTTTCAAGATTTCATTAAAAGATGTTGCTAGTAATTTTGACACCTTTATAAGAACTCCCCGCCCCCCCCCCCCCTCTTGATGATAACAAGTAACCTACATGAAATAGTTGTGGAAGAATCTAATAAAAGTATAGCAATGGGTGTACGGGATCTCTGCTTCTCTCTCAAAGTTGGAATACATCTCATTAATGAGTTCATCGGTCTACTTTTCGTCCCCTCCCCCCCTCCCCACTTTAACCGCTCGCCTTTCTCACACCTCCGCCCTCCCCTCTCCAACTAGCGCCCTACCCCTTTCTATGTGCTGAACAAGCTGTCTAATAATAATAATAATAATAATAATAATAATAATAATAATAATAATGGTATAAAATGCTATCACGCGCTTTTTCTTCAATCGAATTCAAAGATCGGCGATCTAAAAAGATCGCTATTACATAAGACTGAAGAGAAATCGATGCTTTTTAATTTTTTTAATTTTATTTAGATGGACTGCATTTTATACTATTACTGAAGGGAGGAAAGATACAGGAGTACCCGGAGAAAACCTTCCTGTCCTCAAAAGTCTGGTACCCAAGTCACGTAACATCGGCCAGTGCGGGGTTGGAACCCGCGACCTTGGGCACAGGAAACCAGTTCACCACCACCCGTGCTACCAGGCCAACCACAGCGCTCAGTTCTGTAAGATCGCCCCTTCTACCATCTTTGTATTTTCACATACTACTACAACTACTACTACTACTGCTGCTGCTGCTATTACCACTACTATAACTACTACAACTACTACTACTACTACTATAACTACTATTATTATTATTACTACTACTACTACTACTATAACTACTACTAAAACTACTACTATTATTACTATAACTGCTATTACTACTACTACTACTACTACTACTACTATTACTACTATAACTACTACTACTACACTGTAACTACTTTACTACTACTGCTGCTATTACTACTACTGCTACTATTATTATTACTACTACTATTATTGCTGCTATTACTACTACTACTTTTACTGCTACTACTACTACTACTATTTTTAAATACAACCACTACGACTACTACTACTATTACTATTACTACTACTACTACTACTACTATCTGGAAATACAACCATTACTACTACTACTATTACTACAACTACTACAACTACTACTACTACTACTACTACTACTACTACGACTATCTGGAAATATTTAAACAGTTGTCGCATATCACAACACCGCCAAAGAAAAACCAACATTTTTTTAAAATGTATTTTTAATTTGTTGATTTTCCACTATGTGTGCGAGTGTCTGAAATACACCCAGCAACCACTGAGATCCATCCTCCCCATCCCCGGCCGCGCGGGATTGTGGGCGTCAGACGATGCTCGTAAGTCAGCAAAGGACCCCATCGGATGACTTGAGTTAGGTCTTGGTCTGGCCAGCGCCTTAAGCAGCTTTTTGAGCTAAAACAAATTCGCTATATAAAAACATACAATAAAATACCCGTTAAAGTCGTTATGCTGTATAAAGTGTATAGCCACTTCATCAGGTAAAGGTAAAGGTAAAGGTGGTCCCATAGCCTTGTGGCCGTAGGGGAGCGTGATGTTGGAGATCGCACTTATCTTTGGCCAGAGTAATGAGGGTGATGCCCATCTCTCTCCCTCGCTGCTTTACCTTCCCCACCCTTAAGGGAGTAGGTACTGAGTCTCAGCTGAGTCAACTAGGGGCGTTGTTATTTGTCGCTTCACGTTTTGCGGTCACCCATCCAAGTGCTAACCGCACTGGACGGTGCTTAACTTGCGACACAGTAGCGAGTGCTCCAACCACTGCGCTATCCGACAACCCAACTTCAACTTCATCAACAAAAACAAAACATTTAAAGGGTGGAGGGGTGGGTAAAAATTGGGGGGGAGGATGACGGTTGGAGGGAGTAAGGGGGTGGGGGAGGGAGAGAAATGAGAGAGGGGGAAGACGTTTGGAGAGGGGCTGGGAGCGAGAAGAAGAAGATAAAATGTAATGAGGCTGATCACAGGAAAAGATAAAAGAGCGAAAACGTATGGAGACGGATGCTTGTGGCTCGGGAACGTCCGAAAAGGAATTTTAAAGGAGACAAGAAACTAATTTATGTCCTAAGAAAGAAGATGAAGATAAAAGACGAAAGTAGAATTTAAAAAAAAGAAGCTAAAGACGAAGACGTAGATGGCAACGGGTGTGTTTGATGCAAGAATGGGCCGAGGAAAAACATTTTAATATGAAAAAAGAGTTAATGTTATTGTAAACGAAAAAGACGGGTATATCTGATAGAGGAACGCCCAGAAAGATTGTAGAAAGGATAACAAGCAGATATTACGTACAAGTATCTCCCTATTAAAAATCACGTGTACCGTTTATAAAAATGTATTGCCTCAGTATCAAACGAAATATTGTGTGATCCTTGCAGTGGTTGGATACAAGTGTTGTTATCCCTGATTTCATTTTACAGTGGGGATGGCAGCCTATAATTGCCCATCGTAAGACATTGCATGAGCGAGCTCAGACAGAAAACATAAGACTAAGTATAGCTCAGACATAAAACATAAGACTAAGTGTAGCTCAGACAGAAAACATAAGACTAAGTATAGCTCAGACATAAAACATAAGACTAAGTGTAGCTCAGACATAAAACATAAGACTAAGTGTAGCTCAGACAGAAAACATAAGACTACGCGTAGCTCAGACAAAAAAAACATAAGACTAAGTGTAGCTCAGACAAAAAACATAAGACTAAGTGTAGCTCAGACATAAAATTCCGTAAGAAAACATAAGACTAAATGTAGCCCAGACAGAAAACATAAGGCTAAGTATAGCTCAGACAAATAAAAACTATAAGAAAACATAAGACTAAGTGTAGCTCAGACAGAAAACATAAGACTAAGTGTAGCTCAGACACAAAACATAAGACTAAGTGTAGCTCAGACACAAAACATAAGACTAAGGATTGCTCAGACAAACAAAAAAATATAAGAAAACATAAGACTAAGTGTAGCTCAGACAGAAAACATACGACGAAGTGTAGCTCAGACCGAAAATATAAAACTAAGTATAGCTCAGACAGAAAACATAAGACAAAGTTAGCTCAAACAGAAGACATAATAAGAATAAGTTTAGCTCAGATAAAAATAACATAAGACTAAGTATAGCTCAGACAGAAAACATAAGACTAAGTATAGCTCAGACAGAAAACATAGGACTAAGTGTAGCTCAGACAGAAAACATAAGACTAAGTATAGCTCAGACACAAAACATAAGACTAAGAATAGCTCAGACAGAAAACATAAGACTAAGTATAGCTCAGACACAAAACCCCTTAAAAACATAAGACTAAGTGTAGCTCAGACAGAAAACATAAGACTAAGTATAGCTTAGACAAAAAACTATAAGAAAACATAAGACTAGGTATAGCTCAGACAGAAAACAAAAGACAAAGTGTAGCTCGGAGAGAAAACATAAGCATAAGTGTAGCTCAAACCCAAAAAAAACACCAAAAAAACACATAATACTAAGTGTAGCTCAGAAAGAAAACATTTAAAAAAAAAAACAAACATGATTAAGTGTAGCTCAGACAGAAAACATAGGAAAACATAAGAATAAGTGTAGCTCAGAAAATATAAAACTAAATGTCAGGCGACGAGGCATTAGATAGGCTACTCTCACTCTCTCTCTCTCTCTCTCTCTCTCTCTCTCTCTCTCTCTCTCTCTCTCTCTCTCTCTAATATTAATAATAATAATAATAATAATACATTAATCAGGCTCAAAGCGCGGCGATCTATACCAACATACACGCTCACCTGTCTTATCCACCCTTACACACACCAAATACACATCTATCACTCAAACAGGTGGTGTAAAGGCAGGGAGACCGCTATTAGAAGACGGAATAAAAATCGAATTTTTATTTTTGAATTTTTTTATATTGACTGCGTCCTGTACCATTATTGAAGGGAGGGAGGAAACCGGAGTCCCCGGAGAAAACCCTCGGTGAACTCAATAGTCTTGTACCTAAGTCACATACGTTCGGGAATCAAACCCGCGACCTTCGGCATAGGAAACCGGCGACTTATCCACTGCGTCTCTCTCTCTCTCGTCATGGTAAGATTGAAAACAGAATTCCAATGCTACCACTGTCAAGGTAACTGTGCGTGTCGCGTTAATTCAAATGCAGTACTACTAACAAAAGTTATAAACATTATTTCAATAAGGAGTTCGTTTCCAGCCACCGTGAATGTGCAGAAAGAACACGTAGATGGCGGTGCTGAATTGGGGAGGAGGTAGTGGAAAACACAGGGGCATTAGAAATAGCATTATCCTAAGAGGGTGGGATGGAAGCTGGATGGTGATAGAGGATCTTTGTTAAAGAAAAAATGGCGGCCATTCTGCATCTGATCATAAAACAAATAGAAGGATAAAAAAAAGAACAACGGAAGGGATCCGTCTGCAGAACTGATATTGCCTGGAAAAATGAAGCTACGTTTATATAAACGAAAAATAAGAACAATAATAAAAGAGGAAGAGAAGGAGAAGAGGAGAATAAAGAGGAAGAGGAGGAGGAAGAGGAGTTTAAAAGTAACCTTATTATATCTGAAATGTTTTGTCTTGAAAAGCATGATCATTTATGTCGAAGAAGACTTAAGAAGAAGAAGAAGAAGAAGAAGAAGAAGAAGAAGAAGAAGAAGAAGAAGAAGAAGAACAACAACAACAACAACAACAACAACAACAACAACAACAACAACAACAACAACAACAACAAGTTGTTGCATCAAGTTTTATTCATCAGATTAACATAAGTTGTACTGATAGAAGAAGAAGAAGAAGAAGAAGAAGAAGAAGAAGAAGAAGAAGAAGAAGAAGAAGAAGAAGAAGAAGAAGAAGAAGAAGAAGAAGAAGAAAGAGCAGAAGGAGCCGGAGGAACTTAAAATAACCTTATAATGCCTGAAACAAAATATCTTGAAAAAAGGAGCTAATTTATGTCCAAGAATAAGATGAAGGGGGGGGAGAAGAAGAAGAAGAAGAAGAAGGAGAAGAAGAAGAAGAAGAAGAAGAAGAAGAAGAAGAAGAAGAAGAAGAAGAAGAAGAAGAAGAGGCGGAGGAACTTAAAATAACCTTATAATGCCTGAAACAAAATATCTTGAAAAAAGGAGCTAATTTATGTCCAAGAATAAGATGAAGGGGGAGGATTAGAAGACGACGACGACGAAGAAGAAGAAGAAGAAGAAGAAGAAGAAGAAGAAGAAGAAGAAGAAGAAGAAGAAGAAGAAGAAGAAGAAGAAGAAGAAGAAGAAAAAGAAGAAGAAGAAGAAGAAGAAGAACAACAACAACAACAACAACAACAACAACAACAACAACAAAGAAAGAAAGAAAGAAAGAAAGAAAGAAAGAAAGAAAGAAAGAAAGAAAGAAAGAAAGAAAGAAAGAAAGAAAGAAAGAAAAGAAGGAAGACAAACAGACAGACACTAAAGGCGAAAGCAGCGAAAGAAGAAGGATGAGAACGGGTGTGCCTGATACAAGAGGAATGTCTCAAAGCTCGGCGCAGATGGTTGACGACGTTTGTGTGTATCTGGGGAACCGTCGGTTAGGGCAAATAAAGCAGAGGACCAAATTGGATCATAAAAGCGACAATTAAACGCAATTTGTTGCGGCGAGATGGCTTGAAGACCGCCAGGGCGTCCTCTGTTATGCTTGGCTGATTTGCTGATTCCGTTTAAAGAAAAAAGAAGATGAGGAGGAAGAGAGAGGAAGGGGAGAAGATGTAGAAGGAGATAGAGGAGGACTAGGGCGAAGAAAAAGAAGATGGGTGCAAAAGAAAGAAGTTGTTGTTGTTGTATCAAATTTTATTCATCAGATTAACATAAGTTGTACTGATTAGAAAGAAGTTGAAGAAGAAGACGCAGAAAAAGAAGAAGAAGAAGCAGCAGCAGAAAAAGAAGAAGAAGAAGAAGAAGAAGAAGAAGAAGAAGAAGAAGAAGAAGAAGAAGAAGAAGAAGAAGAAGAAGAAGAAGAAGAAGAAGAAGAACAACAACAACAACAACAACAACAACAACAACAACAACAACAACAACAACAACAAGAAAAATAAAGGAAAAAGACAGGAAAGATGGAAGGTTAAAAAAGAAAAAGAAAAGGAAAGAAACGAAGAAGGAAGACAAAGTTAAAATCGGTTTCTCAGTCCCTGCAGCTGTTGAGGTTCTTTTTCTTCTTAACATGTGACACGTGACACTGCGTGCCTTTTCTCTTTCGTTCCTTACTTCTGCCCACCAATACACATGTGCCACGCCTTCTGATAAAAGCTGCAGACAGACCGAAGTGGCGAAAGCTCCCTGTGTCAACATCCCTCATGTCACCCCAATGACCTGACCGGCTGTGGGACTGATGAATGATTGATGGGTACAATACTACCCCCCCCCCACACACACACACAAACACCTCTCACTCTCTCTCACACCTTACCTCTCTGTGGCTAGACCCTTGTTTTGATTTGAACAGTTTGTTCAATTCTCATTCTCTTACATAACCATGTTTTAAAAAAAAGGGGTGGGGGATGGGGGTTGGGGGGGAGCACGTTATTAGAGAATGACAATTAAAGAAACTGTTCAATTAACAAACCAAAGGCCTATAGCAACAGAGAGAGAGAGAGAGAGAGAGAGAGAGAGAGAGAGAGAGAGAGAGGAGTGCGAGAGAGCGAAAGAAAGAAAGAGAAGGAGGGGTGTGGGGGTGTGGATGGAAAATATGAAAGTGTTTGTGTGTGAGTGCGCGTGCGCGCGTGTGTGTGTCTTTGTCGTTGTGTGTTTGTGTATACGTGTGTGTCTAAGTGTGTGTATGTGTTTCAGTGGTTAGATTAGCGTCCCCGGACACAATGCGTATAGGGGACTTAGGTGTGTGTATGTATATGTGCTCGCGTATTTCAAATACAGATTATTTTTCTTAACTCAGCTGAATACAAGTGCATTTTACAGATCAGCAACTCCTGTAAGCGGTGTAAAGGAGTGATAGTGTTTAGCAAAGTGTGAATTTTGTGGGTTCTTTTGCTCCTCTTCATCTACCAGGTGGATGCAGCCGCTTATTGCACGTGAAGCGACAAAGACCTATAAACTGGTCACAGGGCTCAGTTAGTAAACAGTAGTAAGCCTACTGGTGTAGTATATTCAAGGGAACTTCAAGAAACATTAAGCCGTATAATGTAATTCTTTTCATTTTTATGTTTTAATTTAAGTTTTGTGAGAGATTCATGACGATAAATTGATTGATTGATTGTTGCTTTAGGTCCAGTGGACTCTTCCGAGCCAAATCAGGACCGGACAACCCCCGATCCGCATAAAAGATCTGCCGAAACAACCCTAGTGGGAAAATTGAATGCTCTCCACTGGCCAGTCACTTTACAATAAAGACATCCCACGCAGGGGACGGCTGAGGCTTTACCCCAACTACTCGAACCCCCAGTTACAAAAACAAAATAGAATACAAACATCATTATAAATTATCAACAAAATACATACATATAAAATGCCTACAAAAATAAAATAAATAATAACATCATAGGAAGCCCTAGTGACCACCCGGCAGAAAGCGTCCAACATTCCCAAGCTGATCCAACAGACCTCGTACACAAACAAGGAGTCTTGTCCAGGAAGAGTTTTCAAGAAAAAAGGTAGGTCATTGATCTAGCGGAGAAGAAGATAGTATAGCAGAGTGATAGGACAGAGCAGGAATGGGAAAGAGCAAATATTAATGAGGAAGACAGCGACAGTGGGAATTTAAAGCACTAAATTTCCAGAAAGTGGGGATACTATTTATACTGAAACCCCCGGCACTCCAACGGGGGTACTGTTGCCGCAGTGAATCGGTCTTGCCTATAAAGGAAAGACAGGTTTTCAACTGGGGCTTTCACTTTTCCCTTTATAGGTTTGAACAATCTACAGTGGCAAGATTGCTCATGACCCCAAGGGGTATGACGATAAATAGGCATGATTATATTAGATTGGGTGTGTGTGTGTGTGTGTGCGTGTGGGTGTGGGTGTGGGTGGGTGCGTGTGTGTGTGCGGGTGTGTGTGTGAGATGCTAGCGGGCTGTTCTGATAGCCCACTGCGCTTACACGTTTTAGATGAGGCAATAAATTGAGATCCAGCCCGTGCGCTCACGAAATTCCATCACACGGACTTTAAAAGATCCTGACCCTCATGATCTGCCACGTTAAAAACCAAACAATAACACCTTGCATGCACGCGCTACGTCCACCGTCCTGGTAGGTGCCGTTCTTCGGCCGACGCATTTTCTCCGAGAAGGCGACCCGAATGTTTTGGTTCCGTAAGGCTGACAGTTATAATCAAACTATGCAAAATAATGCTTTTAAGATTTACATCTTATTTCGCGAAAATAACCAGAATACATCACTAGCCTATAAACATCCAGATGTAAAGCAGATGTAAAGATTACATTGTTGTGTTAACATAGTGTAAAAACGAACTTAAAATGAATTAATTAACAGTGTTCAAAAATTAACAGATTATACGTCGACGTAGTAGAATAACGTTCATTTACAAAGTCACCTGATAAAGGAATACTGTCACTATACAGTAATAATAATAATAATAATAATAATAATAATAATAATAATAATAATAATAATAATAATAATTATTATTATTATTATTATTATTATTATTATTATTATTATTATTATTATTATTATTATTATTATTATAAGGGTATTTATATAGCACTTATTATTTTTTTTTAAAAACCGGTTCACAGCGCTATTTTCAGTCATGGAATCTACAACATCAGGTGAAAATAATCCTCTTCCATTTACCCATTAATATAAAATATGCAGTAAGGGGAGGGAGAGGGGGAGGGGGCGGGGTGGGCGTTTCAGCTGACAATCCATTCATGAGGTTCAAGGTTAAAGGTTTATTCGGGCGCTTGGTCCTGATTTGGCTCGGAAGAGTCCGCTGGACCTAAAGCAATAATCATGTAATGCAATGTAATTCGGGCGCTTAGCCCAAGAAGATAGAGCGGAAGTAGGTATGCATCTGCGTAGTGTGGCCACCAAGACCACACACGAGTTTAGCAGTGCTCTGTCATGACCATTAGACAGACGAAAGACAGTGATGGGAACGGTGAAGAGAATTGTGACGGAGGGCAGAGTTAATGAATGCTAATGAAGATGTAAATGGATGCATCAATAATACGATAATGATGTTGTGGTTTGAGGAATGACCCTAATGTCGAGTTCTGCTACATAGACCTACGGTTGCTTGTTTCTTCGAACTTGTCTGTAGCGCTTATATGCCCAAAAAATATAATTGAAAAAAAAAGAGTATAAAACCAAAAAAGCGCACTGATAACAGAGGCAAGCACAAGCCCTTAACAAATGGCCGACATTATCATCATCACAAGCCGATGGCATTAAGTCATGATCAAAACCAAACTTGAGCTTGCAGGCGACAGGATAGCCTAACGCATAGGGCATGAGACAATCACAAGTAAATAAAACATTAGAAAAGTAATTAGCAAAAAGTACATTAAGCCTTTAAAAAAAATTAAGCTTAACATACGATAAGAAATGTAATTAGTGATAATTACCAAAAGAGTGTATATATACATTCTTTATTTAGGTTTAATACAAGATTAGAAAATAAAGTTAACTATAAAGAGCGTTCATTTAGCAAAGAGTGTGCATCTTATTTCATTGAGTTTAACCAAAGATTAGAATTGTAATTAGCTATAACTAGCTTTCATTAGTAAAAGAGTATTTACACCTCCACCTTCTTTAATTACGAACCAGACTAGCATTTCACCACGGCATATAAAACCAACGTCGCTTTCTTTATTTCCCTACCTGCCTATATGTTTATCAGCGAAGCGCACGTGCAAGGGAGGCTTGTCACCTGTGAGCTCGTGTTTACCCTACGAGATTCGCCATTCATTGCCTTCTCATTAACCTGCTCATACTTCATTCATACTATTTCCATGGATATGCCCATGGATTCTTCAGTATATGGATGCACGGCTTTCGGCGAGAAGGCCCGAAGTTGTATGGTTCCCGTCTTTTTTGGACGTGTACGTTCCAAACTTCCGGTTGCTGAATGGCGTACATGTTCTGATAGTGATATTTTGACCCTGTTGACATGTCCGCCAAACGTCGTCCTCGCTGGGCAGTTGCTGCTGTTTCGCCGGTTGTACTGTCAGAAACGGAATATGCAGAATGAGCCCTCAAAGCTGCCAGGTGATACAGATGCAGAGCACTTCTGAAATTAAAAAAAAAGAAAAAGAAACGTGTACTATGACAGTACGGAACACCAACACGGCAACAGCATCTGTGCAAAACAAACGTAGGCATACTTTTCTTCTTCGGTTTTGCACTTTCAAAACTGCTTGCTGACTGCCTGTAAATTTTATATCGAACCTTGTAAACTAAAAGAAACATTCCAAAGTAAGACTGCTGCGCTCCCTTGTCATCTCCATCTTCCTATATGCTTGCGAAGCATGGACCCTCACAGCAGATCTAAAATGAAGAATACAAAGCATGGAGATGAGGTGCTACAGAAGACTTCTGGGCATTTCCTATACCCAACACATCACCAACGACGAAGTCCGACAGACCATCACACAAGCCATTGGACAACACGATGACCTGCTCACAGTGGTGAAGAAAGGGAAACTCCGATGGTATGGCCACGTCACCAGATCATCAGGCCTTGCAAAGACCATTCTGCAAGGCACAGTGCAAGGAGGTAGAAGAAGAGGGAGACCGAAAAAGAGGTGGGAGGACAACATTCGAGAATGGACTGGTTTGACACTGAGCGAAGCC
>CM072520.1:26678623-26706123 GCA_036898135.1 Oncomelania hupensis
CAGATCACAGGACCATCGCATTGGTGTACCATTAAACAGGGGAAATAACTCCCCGAGAACAGAAACGGACACCCCAAATGTTAGCGGTGGGTTTGAGCAACGAAAGCCTGCTGTATCATTGTGTAACGCAATAACAATGCCAATTTTAGGGTAAACCCGTTTTGGCCAAAAGTAAACAACCTCTTCGAATTGGGGCCCTTTAATCCCCATTTGTATTGCCTTAAGAATGTTAGTTCCTTTGAAAACCTTTCGTTCCCCTTGTTCTATAGATAGTTTATGCCGCGTGTCGTGCAGATATCAACAGTATCCCCCCCACGTTAAATGAACTCTTGGCGGAACCTATACACAGCAACTATACAGCAGTTACAGAATCAACATGATGAGCGGCCATTTGTTAATTGCTTGAAGAAGAATGAGGAGAAGGAGGAGGAAGAGGAGGAGGATGAGGATGAAGAGGAGGAGAAGAAGAAGAAGAAGAAGAAGGAGGAGAAGAAGAAGAAGAAGAAGGAGGAGAAGAAGAAGAACAAGAACAAGAACAAGAAGGCCCGTTTGCCTTGTTGAATTCTTAAATTGTATGAAACCAAGTGAGGACACTACCCGGCGTCAACAAACGGTTCAAAAACATTCTCAAACGGTTCGTAAAAGACAGTCGACCTAGAAACAAATACAGTTTGACCTATTTCGTCCCTTAGAGGAGACGAAACTTACATTTTCTATTTCCATGAGTTCGTGGGTCAATGCTCCTAGGGCTTGAAGCGTATAGGAAGCAGTGCTCTGAAGCATGAGAGCATGCTTTATGGCCTGTTGAGTCGACTACTACAGCATGCTTCTAGTAGCCTTCGACCAATGTGTATCGGGTGCAGGAAAAGAAGTTAATAGGCACGGCATGTTTCTTTTTACAGTTATCTAGTGTGGTTGAAAAGTAAATCCCTATTAAAAACTATTTCTAACTGTTGTCAATAGTATGGCATTTGCATAAAACGAAACGAAACGAAACGAA
Source organism: Oncomelania hupensis (assembly GCA_036898135.1). NCBI lineage: Eukaryota > Metazoa > Mollusca > Gastropoda > Littorinimorpha > Pomatiopsidae > Oncomelania > Oncomelania hupensis. The sequence continues at coordinate 26,679,624 of CM072520.1, forward strand.
CCTTACAGGAGTAAATTTGAACTTCTGATCTCTGACTGCATCTCACGTTGACGACAGAAGCCCCAAATGGCTCCTCGCCTGACACTTGGACTTGCGTCATTTTATGTCTTACGGCAGCTGAGCTAGCTCAGACAATCTCAGGCGACGGGCCCATTATGAGCGTCCATCACGTTAAGGATCGCAATATGTTTTGTTTTATGCAAATCCAATCATATTTACAAAAGCGATAGGCAATTTTGAATAGGGAGGTATTTTTCGGCCACCTGTACTTTTCCCCCTCCACTTCTCATCTTTGCGATTTCCATCGTAATTTATTCTGAACGTGACATTCTTCTCTGTTTAAAACTGATGATTATTCCATTTCATCATAGGACTAGTAATATACATTATTATAAGTACTTAGTAGCAGTAGTAGTAATAGTTGTAGTAATAGTGGCAGTTACTGCTACAAACGGTCATGTTATTATCTTATCTGCATTCCGCCCCATTTCTTCTGAGCTAGTACCTTTTACTAGGCAATTATCTTTCCTCACGCAATAGTACTTTCTATCCATGAATATAGCCTAAGGAAACAGAACTTCTAAAAATTGTTTGATTAGGGTTCCTGAAAACTCTGGCACTTACCACTCATGTTAAGAAGATCCATTTAAGTAAAAATAACACCAAAAAAACAGTATTTTAAATCCATTTTTACCTTTACTATATTACATCAATACTATCATTTATAATTCTATTTATTTAGAGCACTAAAGAACTGTTTGAATTACAAGATACAAGATACAACAAAACTTTATTATTTCACTCTGAGAAATTAAGACATGTTTTACAGGCAGTTAAAGGAAGTTATCAATCAATAAAAATAAAACATAACACCTGTGTCCTACACAGTTGGCACTTCACATTCTTACTGGACAACTATATATCATTCTCCTTCTCGCTTATATTAATGTACAGATAACAGGTTTAAAAGTTAATTACATTAAAGGAAAAGAACATTCATGTTGTATTTTTAAATGCAGATTTAGATCATACAAATCAATTCAAATCACAGAGATAACTACACAAGCAAAGAAAGGAGGACTTATATTTTACAAACTTGCATAACAGCTGTCATTGAACAAATTAGCACCTACTGCATAGGCGACAAGTGATTAAAGTGATTAAAAGAAATAGTATAAATAAAGGCACTCTCATTTTCTTACACACACACGCACACACCTACACCTCCACACACACCATCATAGATTATTTATACTTATTCCGAAGTTCGATCGACTTTGGTACAAAGCTGCATTCGGTTCTAACAGTGGAATTTTAGGAATTTGAGAGTCATTCGGTCATGCACAATAAGTTTAGTCCTACATTTATTCGGTCTGTCTTTTTGGTTTTTTTGTGCACTATTTATGCTGCTACATAGAGAGAAAACTGCTTTTGTTCTTCTTGGTATTACTACAACAACGTTGTTGAGTCACACTCAGTGCTGGGAATTCAATTTGTATACTCAGTTCTGTCTCTGAGTCACATCTCTGACCGTTCCATCCATCACGTACCAAAATTCGTTTTTCCCGTACGGTATACGATCCGACTTTTTGACTGACAACTCTATTTGCACGGCCATCGGAAGTCAGCAGTACCATTGGAGCCAAAAGGGTTCACAGTCACACACAGACAGGACACGCACAAATGCACCGCATATCGAGCGTTCGCTGAGAGCACCGGTGATCCAGGTTCAACTCTCGACGCGGAAGTGGGCATGATACACGTGGCCATTGTTTACTGCCCCTCCTTAGCAGTACGATTGCTCTGGTGGTTCAGTGCTGATTCAGGCCCCTACAACAGACCCTGGGGTGGTTATTCCAAACTGCCGTATCTTCCATGATGGATGTGGAGGTCAAAGCTCATTCATGCGCGTATCTTCTTCTTCGTCGTCGTCGTCTTCTCCCCCTCCCTTCCACTCCGTCTCTCTATTTCTCATCATAATAATACATATCATTTACAAATACGCTTAATCCCTAGTAAAATATCAAAGCGCGGTACCACGCCAAGCAAATTTAGAATAAATCTAAAGTAAAAATAAGACATTTAAAGTTAATAACACTTAAGTACATTCAGAAAAACTTTAAAACTCTATGTATGCATGCACGTTCCAAAGGTTTACAAAAAAAATTACAGTTTTAATAAATCATCCACCATATTAAAAAATTGTTTTGACTTCTTCCTCCCCACAACTCTTTCTCCTGTGATACCCTCCCCAACCCCCCACCCCCGACCCACCCACCCTACCATTTTCTCTTTTTTCACTCACTGGACAGTAGTTCCACTGAGTGTGCAGAACGGCTTATGCAATAATTAGACTCGAACCTGCAAGCGCCCCCAGGCTTAAGCCATGCGCTGATTAGTGAAATCAGGACCTCGGGGTGGCTGCAGCTGTTGGAGACACCCTCACGCCCCTCCCATCCCACCTCCCACTTTGCGATACACCGGCACTATCTCAATCTCATACCCGCGCTATGTCTCAACCTCCACCATTACCAACAGCAACCAACCCTTCTCTCTCTCTCTCTCTCTCTCTCTCTCTCTCTCTCTCTCTCTCTCTCTCTCTCTCTCCCTTCCCCCGCCTCTCTCTCTCTCTAGAGCCTAAACAAAATTTCGAAGACACGATTATGTATTCTTTCTTTCTCACATGCGTGAGTATATATGCCGCATATCTCATGTATATGTGCATTTGTATTGAGATACGTTGTACATTGTATATATATATATATATATATATATATATATATAGTACTGTTATTTCAATTTTGTGAGTATGATTGCTTGTGTGTATGCGTATGTTATCCTGATAGTATTCATACTACTTATTTGTAGTTCATGTATCTTGTTACATGGACTCACATCTATTATATATTTGCATGTGTTAAGGACTAGCTGGAAGAAAGGACCTCTGGACCTAAAGCTACTATCCTTATGTAATAAACGTTTTTCAGTTTCAGTTTCAGTTTCAGTTTCTCTCTCTCTCCAGCACTGTACCACTTTCCCCAATCAATTTCCAGGCCAGGCTTTTCAGTTTATTTGTTTATTCATTTATTCATTTCATCGTTCTTATACATCGCTTTTACAGCTCAAGAGCTGTTCAAGGCTCTGGCCAGAGAGACAGAGACAGAGACAGACAGATAGAAACAGATCGAGACAAAGAGTCAGACTGACAGACAGAGAGACAGGCAGGCAGAGACAGAGATAAACGCATTGTGTGTGTGTGTGTGTGTGTGTGTGTGTGTGTGTGTGTGTGTGTGTGTGTGTGTTAAAACAAGAAACGTTTGTATGACATTACTAAACAGTACGCGCAAGCGATTTATGTTAATATAATGCAAGTACTAACTAAATGGGGAACGTTTCCGCAATTCGTCGTATAGTTCACAAAGATTAACGTTTGCGCAAACTGCCAACTCAAAAGTAGAAAAAGCCTAAATAGATTGCTAACCATGGTCACGACAGGAACCGTCGTTTCCTTCCTACATCACCAACACTGGCATATGTTCATGTACAGTTAGAAACATAATAATAATGATAATGATGATGATGATGATGATGATGATGATGATGATGATGATGATGATGATGATGATGATGATAATAATAATAATAATAATAATAATAATAATAATAATAATAATAATAATAATAATAATAATAATAATAATAATAATAATAATAATGGACATTTTCCACCAAGTCCTGCCTTAAAATGTTAGATCCAGTTGCCCATCAGGCTCTACGAGAATGTTATGTTATTTTGTGGACATTTTAGAACCATTCATCTTATACAATTATTAAAGTGGAGAGAGGAAAACGGAGTACCCGGAAAAACCATCGGTGTCTTGAATAGGGTTGTACCTATGAAGTCACTAAGTTCGCCACACCGGGAATCGAATGCAGAGCATAGGAAACCACTGGGACTACCCCTATAATGAATATTCTATCAAACGCTTTGATTTTGTCAGTGAAAATAATTATTATGAGTCAAGTCTACAGAAAGCATGACTTGGCGCCAGGCAAAACTATAACCACTGACTATTATTACACCCAAAACAAAAAACGCCGATATAATATAATATAAGAGAGAGAGAAAGAGAGAGAGAGAGAGAGAGAGAGAGAGAGAGAGAGAGAGAGAGAGAGAGAGAGAGAGAGAGAGAGAGAGAGAGAGAGAACTAGTGACATGAGGTCTGTTATTTTGGTACCACAGAACGTGGTTTTCCTGGCTATGCAAATTACACAGGCGCCCATAGTATAGGTTCCGTTCGCATTCTGATACAGGCGCCAGTAGCAAATTGATGTTCGTAACAACCATTTATGGTCCACTTTAATTCCTATAATTTAGATTACCTCTTATGTCGTGATTCCTATTATACACACGATTGTTAAGTGTCTGCATAATAATAGAATAGATTTAGGTGAAAAAGAGTGGAAAGGAAGAAGAAGAAGAAGAAGAAGAAGAAGAAGAAGAAGAAGAAGAAGAAGAAGAAGAAGAAGAAGAACAACAACAACAACAACAACAACAACAACAACAACAATAACAATAACAATAACAACGAAGATGAGGACGGAGAGATAGGAGTAAGAAAAGAAGAAAAAAACAGAAGAACAATCCGGCTAAATCCAATCCGCAAATTGGGAATACATGTATTGTGAAAATATTTGCCCAAAGATGTCTTTCGGGCAACACAATTAATTACACAGTTTTGTTTAAAATTGTTTTGGAAATCAAAGCATCAAAATTAAAAGAAAATTTAAAAACAAGAAAAGAAATTAATTGAAACACAACTTTAAGAGAAATCAGCAATACACATTTTACATTAAAGAGGGGAAAAACATGGCGGCAACCGTTTGGAATGATGGGATTGTTTTCTTTCTACAGAAATGTTGGATTGAAAAGGTTAAGCACGCATTTCTTTAAAATATAAAATGTCGAGAGTTACATAGTTATTGAACCGTTTTATGAGACTATTCTGTACAAGAAAAAAAATAAATACAATAAAGAAATCGAATGTTTAAAAAAGGTTATTACAAGTTTGCATTTGACAGCCACTTTACAATCAATAAAAATAAGAGGTCATTAATTTAATGTTTAAACAAAGCACAAATCAACTCAAAATATTAGTCCGGAAACTAAACTGGAAAATAAATGCCTGGATTAATGCAGATTGTGATACAACTGTTTGCATGTTTGATTTTCTTTCTTTCTTCTCTTTTTTGTTAAATCTTAAGAGGTCGTTAGAGACGTAATTATACACTGACATCAATTCCATTTCAGGTATGCATTCCTTTAAATAAAAAAAACCATGTAATCTTGTCAATTCTTAAAAAAAAAAAACTAGACGTTAAATAATGTCTTGATATAAAAATATAATGGTTCTCAACTCCACCCCCCTTTAACCACCCACAACTGAAATCAACATTTGGTTTGTTTAGTTATTAAATACACTCTGATTCTCTGTCTCTTTCTGTATGTTTCTCTGTCTCTTTCTGTATGCCACTCTGTCTTTTTCTGTATGTCAACCTGTCTCTTTCTGTATGTCTCTGTCTTTTTCGGTATTAATTTCTATCTCTTTCTGTATGCCTCTCTGCCTTTTTCTGTATGCCTCTTTGTTTCTTTCTGTATGCCTCTCTGTTTCTTTCTGTATGCCTCTCTGTCTTTTTCTGTATGTCTCCCTGTCTCTTTCTGTATGTCTCTCTGTCTCTTTCTGTATGTCTCTGTCTTTTTCTGTATGTCTCTCTGTCTCTTTCTGTATGCCTTTCTGTCTTTTTCTGTATGCCTCTGTCTTTTTCTGTATGTCTCTGTCTCCTTCTGTATGCTTCTCTGTCTCTGTATGTCTCTCTGTCTCTGTCTGTATGCCTCTCTGTCTTTTTCTGTATGTCTCTGTGTTTTTCTATACCCTTCCCCGTTTTCCTCACCACCGTTCGAAATATATTCACAGCTAATGAGTGAAGCGTCGCACAATTTACGTGATAACAACAAAGAGGTTTGAATTAATATAACTGACAAAATATCGATTTCAGAACGCACACCAGAATTACCAGCTGGTAGCATGCACGAATTGCCTCCATTCCTTTATCTTGATCTTACAAAAATATATTTTTTTTGTATCTTCATCGAGAGAGAGAGAGAGAGTGTGTGTGTGTGTGGGGGTGTGTGTGTGTGTGTTTGTGTGTGTGCGTGCGTTTTATTTGCATCCTCATCTCAAAAGATTTATTTGATACCTCTAGGGGTTTACATTATTTATAAATCACCATCACCGAAAATGTTCAATGGTATTTTATCATACAATATTTGTGTTTTTTAATAATTAGAATTCCTCAAAGCAAAACACAAAACCGTTTCACAAATGCACTAACATAATCTGGACAATATCTCACAAAACGAAAACGATAAGCCAAGTTTTCATGTGTTACCACGAACAAGAACCATATTAAAATGTTAATTTCAAAAGATGTACTTATTTTTTTCTTCATTCTATTCAACGATCCATCGCATTACAAAACACAATCCTATGTATCTCAATTCATTTGGGCATTTGGGATAAAAAGTCTTGACATAAACTTGACTCGGCTTATAGCTTCAAGTTGAAACCTAGCAGGTTAATTTTTTTGTAAAAAGTAAAAGGACACAAACACGGTGATTTATTATGGAAAGTTTCCTTCAAATGTTATGGAAACTTTTTTAAATCAGCTATTGCGATACAGCTCTATGCGAGATACATCAAAATAAAATTAATAGTGGATTATTGTTATGTCAAATTATATTTACAGTATTTCGGAAAAAAATTAAACCAACACATACGTTGATTTTTTTTCTGGAACATTTTCTTTAAATGTCAATGAGATTGTTTAAAGTCAGCAATTCGATACAACTTATCCCGGATACAGTAAAATAAAATGTATAATGGCTTATTTTTATGTCAGTGAGTTGGGGAGTCTGGTCGTAGGTTGGAGTACCCGCTATATAAAAATCCGTTATTCTTCTTCTTCTTCTTCTTCTTCTTCTTCTTCTTCTTCTTCTTCTTCTTCTTCTTCTTATTATTATTATTATTATTATTAGTAGTAGTAGTAGTAGTAGTAGTAGTAGTAGTAGTAGTAGTAGTAGTAGTAGTAGTAGTATATACTTTGAAACATGTAAACGCATAGAAAGAGTTACTTATAATCTTGTACACTGTCCTTGCAAATGTCATAATTATTATTTTTAATTTAACACTGGCGATAGAAAATCTGCAAAATACAACAAAATAAAATTAATAGATTTATGTTTATGTTAAATTATATTCTCAAAGTTTTTGAAACGTTAAAACCAATAAACACGTCGATTTATTAATTTAAATGTTATTTTTATCCTCCGAAGTCAAATACACGTTTTTTAAAGTCAGCATTTGGGATACAACTGATGCGAGGAACCACAATATAAAATTAATAGTTACTTATTTTTATATCACGAGATATTTTCAGTTCTTGATGAAAGTTTATAAACATAAAAAAGTGATTCATGAGTGTACACTTCCTTGTAAATGTCATAGAGATGTTTTGGTTTTTAGTCAGAAATTGCGATACATTACATTACACCATTATTGCTTTAGGTCCAGCGGACTCTTCCGAGCCAAATCAGGACCGGACAACCCCCGATGCGCATAAAGGATCTGCTGAAACAACCCTAGTGGTAAAACTGAATGCACTCCAACAGCCAGTCACTTTACAATAAAGACATCCCAAGCACGGGACGCTGAGGTTATACTCTAATTTATCGAACCCCCGTTTAATTATAAATTATCAACAAAACACATACATATAAAATGCCTACATTGCTAAATAATAGCATCATAGGAAGCCCTAGTGACCACCTGGCAGAAAGCGTCCAATATTCCCAAGCTGATCCAACAGATCTCACACACAAATAAGGAGTATTGTCCCGGAAAGGTTTTCAAGACAAAAGGGTAGGTGACTGGTCTAACGAAGAAGAAGATAGTATAGCAGATTCATAGAACAGAGCTGGAATGAGAAAGAACAAATGAGAAAGACAGCGACAGTGGTAATTTAAAGCACTAAATTTCCAGAAAGTGGGGGATACTATTTATACTGAAACCCCCGGCACCCCAACAAGGGATCTTGCGATCCATCTAAATCGAAATACAAACCCCCCAATAATTATGATTTATTTGTATGCCAAAATATATTTTCATATGTTGTTATCTTATATAATGTGACAACAATAGCAATTTTCCTGGTAAACTCATTATGACCAAAAATAACGAAAAACGTCTTTTATATCCTTGGCACTCTTTCCAACTGGAATAATCTGATCTACATGTTTTACTATTCAATCATTGACAAGGGTCTGATAGGACATATACTTAGCTATTAATACTGTAAACAATCAACATGTTGAAAACACGAATTTAAGCCGTTAGGTACACACTTTCTAATTGATGTCACTTGTAGCCGGAAGCCATAAGAAAAAGGTCTGTCCTTATTATATATCCCCCTTCATTAAAAAAACACAGTATACACTTAGTATGACAGTCTAGTGGCATTGTGAAAGTTATGTAGTCCTATCCTATCCTGTCCCGTAACTCGGAGGTCGTAGGGGCACCACAGATGATCGTTTAACCAGCGTACTCCATCTTTCTCTGTCCTTACCAACCCTGATGGCTTCGCTCAGTGTCAAACCAGTCCATTCTCGAACGTTGTCCTCCCACCTCTTTTTCGGTCTCCCTCTTCTTCTACCTCCTTGCACTGTGCCTTGCAGAATGGTCTTTGCAAGGCCTGATGATCTGGTGACGTGACCATACCATCGGAGTTTCCGTTTCTTCACCACTGTGAGCAGGTCATCGTGTTGTCCAATGGCTTGTGTGATGGTCTGTCGGACTTCGTCGTTAGTGATGTGCAGAGTATAGGACATGCCCAGAAGTCTTCTGTAGCACCTCATCTCCATGCTTTGTATTCTTCGTTGTAGATCTACAACAGTTATGTAGTGCTTTGTCTAAAAACCTTATTTAAGGTTAGGATTTGTCGGGTGACATTAACACCTTTCCTAGTTTTGTGTATAAAACATATTGTATTTTTTTGTTGTTTAAAACATGCGTTCAGCCCATAATATTTCTTGTCGGGCTGTGGTTGGTAGTGAATAAAAACGTTTAAAGAATGTGTGTGTGTGTGTGTTTGCAATGCTTCAAGAATGAATGAACGTAAAAGTTAATTAAAGTTAATGAATGTCAGACATAAGACAAGTGTCAGACAGGTTTACACAGTGACGCCCCCCCCCCCTCTCTCTCTCTCTCTCTCTCTCTCTCTCTTTCTCTCTCTCTCTGTATGTGTGTCTCTGTGTCTGTCTCCTTCTCTTTATTACAGGTTGTAAGACTAGGCTTATCTATCCTATCCTATCCTATCCTATCCTATCCCATCCTATCCTATCCTATCCTATCCTATCCTATCCTGTCCCGTAACTCGAAAGTCGTTGGTGCACCACCGATGATCATTTAACCAGCGTACTTCATCTTTCTCTGTCCTCAGCAACCCTAATGGCTTCGCTCAGTGTCAAGCCAGTCCATTCTCGAATGGTGTCCTCTCACCTCTTTGTCTGTCTCCCTCTTTTTCTGCCTCCTTGCACCGTGTCTTGCAGGATGGTCTTTGCAAGGCCTGATGCTCTGGTTATGTGGTCATAACCCTCGGAGTTTCCGTTTCTTTACCACTATCAGCACGTCATCGTGTTGTCCAATGGCTTGCGTAATGAAGACTAGGCCAATCGTCCCAAGGTCCAATAGACCCCCCCCCCTCTCTCTCTCTCTCTCTCTCTCTCTCATCCACACATACACGCACATCTCCTCTCTATTCTATTACTTTTCACTCCAACCATGTCTATTAGTCAAGCAGCGTCAAAAATAATAACAACAACGACAAATAACATTCGAACACTAATTGGACATCGATCTGTTCAAGAGGATCACGTTACCTCTGAAGTTGTCAGTCCACTGGACTTAATAGCCAGTCCTTAAAAACCAAAGACAGGTAGATATAACAGGAACCCTATAGGATTTGTAGATATACTTGCTTAATATGCATGAGCAATTACCAAGCGATTTAAAAGGCATGTAAACCTGCGGTAGGTGTACAGGTAGACCTTAGTGGGCAAGATGGGGCGGGGGAATATGTGTGTTTAATAGATACCATCAATCATCTTGGTTTACCAAAAAAAAAAGGTTCTGCAGAAATAACAGATAGAAAAGCATATCTGACAGGTGTAAAATAAAACTGTCACCTACGAACACTATGACGATAATTATTAATAATGTATTTTAGAAAGCACACTACCATACACACGATGTGTGCTCTAAGCGCAACTTTCCTCCTTGCACTCATTTTCTTACACTGTTCAGTGATGTTATAGATCTAGAATACATTTCAATAAAAGTGGAATTAAATGAGTTAAATATATGCAAACACACATACACACACAAACATATACACACACACTCTCTCTCTCTCACCCACCTCCCCGACCAACCACCCAAATACACAGGAAAGCCATCACAGACATCACACCACAGCTCTGACAGGGGTGGATACTCCGAATTAAAGAGCTGTAGCACCCTTCACCGTCACGTCTCGATCACTCCCCTGACGTTTACCCCCGACGTGATGTAGTCATGGTAACGCAGAAACACAAAATGGCGGAACGGCGTAGGAAATGTAGAGAGGTACAACTACTAAAGATTGTACTTAAAAGCCAGGGTGCCTGAAGCACGTTCAGCATCTGGGAGGTTCTGATTAAAGCAAGGCAAGGAAAGGCTAGACAAGGCTAAAGTTTATTTCGATTGGCAAACGGAACAAAAAACGCACACTAAATTATTGACAAAATGACAATAAATTACAGTGCATCGGAACGAGAACAAAAGTACCATGAATAAGGAACTTTCAGAAAAGACATTAAAACAAAATAAACTGAAACTAAACCAAAGACAGGAGGCAAGAGTCTAGGAGAGCGAGAGAGAGAAAAGTATACATCTATAAGGGGTAGGTACTTTGTTTACATGATAATTATTTTCTCCAAAATTATGTAGCCTGATTCAAACTTCAGAACAGCACAGTGATAGTAAAGCCAAGGTGAATGATCAATGAATTTAAGGGCTTGCTAGAATGTTAAATTATTTAATCCTTAAAGAAACGAACATGTGAAATTTCCTTCGGTAAATGAGAACACTAAATTAATCATCTTGCATCTTGTATCGTGTTACAGTAAAGGACAAAACTTTAAACAGGCCAAGTTAGCATTAAAAAGACAAAACAGCACAGCTACATGTATGACCATAAAAAAGGTGAATTAAAAGACAAACGAATAACCCAGCAGCTCGATAAGTCCATCACCGACAAAAAAACAAAACAAAGCACTTTGTCTCTCTCAGAACCGCACCGCCAAAACAGCTGACAAGACGGAACTTTAAAGCGGAACCTTGTTTCGACAAAACTGTCCCCGGAATGATGGAGTAACTCTCACATCACAGACATTAAGAGTTGTGTCCCTTGTTTACCCCCGACCTCCTCTTCAGGGTGAAAACAAAATGGCTGGCGTACCGTGCCACTGTTAAACAACTGTATAGTTGTTTGGTGCGTCTGAGTAATAAGAATCTGTACAAGATTATTGAGTACTAGTGGTTTTTGTACCCTGGCAAGCCAGGGTACACAGGTTGTTGTTTAAAATGTAGACAGAGAGACAACTGTTGTGAGCGAGTTTCATTTGGACGATGATACCTCCCCATATCCCCCTTGATACCTCACCATACCCACCCCCTCTGATATCTCCCCCTTGATACCTCCCGAACCCACTTGATACCTCCCCATACCCCCTTGATACCTTCCGTACCCCCCTTGTAACCTACCTGTACCCTCCTTGATACTTCCCCGATCGTTCCGCAGGTATGGATGAAAGGAATCGACCACCACCATACCCCCTTATAATATACCCGTATCCCCGTTAGGCCTATCCATGCCCCTTTAAACCTACCCGTAGCCCCCTTTTACCTACACGTACCACCCCATCCCGATCCTTGGTAATAATAATAATAATAATAATAATAATAATAATAATAATAATAATAATAATAATAATATTAATAATAATAAAAAAATAATAATAATAATATTGAATATAGAATAATACAAATAGAAATCATAAAAAACACAAAGGTTTTAAAAGAAAATTTGCTATAAGATATAATAATAATAATAATAATAATAATAATAATAATAATAATAATAATAATAATAGTAATAATAATAATAATAATAATAATAATAATAATAATAATAATAATAATAATAATAATAATAATTTATTATTATTAGTGTATAAATAATAATAATAATAATAATAATAATAATAATAATAATAATAATAATAATAATAATAATAATAATAATAATAATAATAATTTATTATTATTAGTGTATAAATAATAATAATAATAATAATAATAATAATAATAATAATAATAATAATAATAATAATAATAATAATAATAATAATAATAATAATAATAAATTAAAAGTAAAAAGCCTAAATTAAAAAGAAAAATATCCATATTGTAGTGTTAAAAAAAAAAAAGACCCGCGTGAGGTTCGAACTTGGGTCGTCCTGCACGGTAGGCGAAGGTGTTACTAACTGAGCTACCAAGACTTTCTAGAAATACCGTCAATTTTTTGGTCTATATGGGAAAACATGCTGAAACCTCAATTTGATTTGTAATGGAAGCGCGCGGAATGAGGCTATTGCAGTTTGTGGACATTTTGTTTATTTATTTATCTCAGAAACGGTTAAATGTTCGGTAAGGAAATGTCGGCTATAACGATTTCGTGGGTTTTGAGCACACAGCAGGACGATCCGCGGCGCACAGCACCTGCCCAGATCAGCGTCCATAGGGGACAAACTTTATAGTAGAGGCGAAGAAGGACTTCCGGCTAAGCAATCTATATATATTGTTTTACTTAATTTTTATCCCAGTTATTACGAATGCTATTTTTTTTCCCATATTTGACTTTAACAATTGTTCTTTAACAAACTACTTCTTTGTCCTATCCTATCCTATCCTATAACTCGGAGGTCGTAGGGGCACTACAGGTGATCGTTTAACCAACGTACTCCATATTTCTCTGTCCTGAGCAACCCTCATGGCTTAGCTCAGTGTCAAACCAGTCCATTCTCGAATGTTGTCCTCCCACCACTTTTTCTGTCTCCCTCTTCTTCTACCTCATTGTACCGTGCCTTGCATGATGGTCTTTGCAAGGGCTGATGATCTGGTGACGTGGCCATACTATCGGAGTTTCCGTTTCTTCACCACTGTGAGCAGGTCCTCGTGTTGTCCAATGGCTTGTGTGATGGTCTGTCGGACTTCGTTGTTGGTGATGTGCTGGGTATAGGACATGCCCAGAAGTCTTCTGTAGCACCTCATCTCCATGCTTTGTATTCTACAGAAATACTACTACATTTTTGTACATTTTATTTATTGCTTAATTTTTCTATACTATAGAGCGCGTTCCAACTCAAGGGCTGCTCAAAATGCTGAACGATACAGGATCAAAATCAAGCCGCACGAGAACGCTCTATTGCAACATTCTTACGCCAAGACAATAGAGCACATTCCTTCAAATCCAAGCACCGGTTCAAGACTAAAATATATGTATGTTGCAAAGTTTGGATTTAACTATTTTTATGACAATTATATTAAGATTTTTTAAAAAGTTTTTTTCCCTAGTTATTTTTGACAGTAGCAGATTCCATTTTTGTGCCAGTTTATTTTCGCCGTAATTTTGACAGGGAGGGTACTGACATACATTTTATCTCAGAACAGCCAAGTGCAATGCAATTCAGCATTCCCTCTTTCCATGGGTAGCGCTGAATAGCAAGCAGGCCTGCATATTCCTGTCATTAAATTTTACTAATAACCTTTGAAATGCTAAGGGCACGATTTAACAGTTATAATTTGTCAGAGGGTAGCACTTATTGGGGTGTCGGATAGCGCAGTGGTTGGAGCACTCGCTACTGTGTCGCAAGTTAAGCACGTCCAGTGCGGTTAGCACTTGGATGGGTGACCGCAAAACGTGAAGCGACAAATAACAACTCTCCCAGTTGACTCAACCGTGACTGAGTATCTACTCTCTTAAGGGTGGGGAAGGTAAAGCAGCGAGGGAGAGAGATGGGCATCACCCTCATTACGCTGGCCCAAGATAAGTGTGATCTCCAACATCACGCTCCCCTACGGCCACAAGGCTATGGGACTACCTTTACCTTTACCTTTTTAGCACTTATTTAAGCATTGCTTTGGTGTGCCATTGATGTCTGCCATGCGTAGTTTGCTTTCGTAATAAAATTATGTTTAAAACCATGGGCACAAAGTCTAATTTCAAATTAATGTCATTACAAATCCTCCCTCTTCATAGACCGCATTTGGACTTTAAAAGATCCTGACTCTCATGTCCTTCCCGTGTGAGTTCCAGCTGCATATATACACCCAGGAGACGCTAGTTACCTATCTCCCATCCCCGGCGACCAGGATAATGCTCAGTTGCCTGGAGCGTCAGGCTGATACGCCTAAAGATGCAAGTGGGCGCCTCGGGCTGCTTGCGTTAGATCCTTGTGTCAGCCAGCGCCTTGAGCAGCTCTCTGTCCTGGAAAAGCGCTGTGTAAGAACGATGAAATAGTAATGGATAGCATATAAATCACGACGGCGGTCTCCTAGTATTTTCACAAAACAGCCTTGAAATGATAAGAGCACTGTTACGTTGAAACGCGCACGATAGTTAGTGTGTGACGCGCACAATAGATCTGATCGTTTTATTTTGCAAAGCATGCAATAACAGAGTGTATTTATCCTTGATTTGATTTTGCGTTGTTATTAGAAGAAGATTTGTATAACGTTGATAATTTTAGTTGGTCGATATTATTTGAGAGTTTTCTAGAGTTGGTTGTTGACTATCGATCGAAGCGTGTGGATAATTCTAGAGGTAACTAGAGACGCTTTCATCCTAAATATGGTTGTATGACGTAAGACAGTGGCGAAGTTAATTCTGACTGGTTATAATTGTGTCTTGCCCGAACGTTCTTTGTTTCTCTGGAGTAGAGAGAGACTATTATAAGTGCCGCACTGTTTCAAAATTGTTGTTGTGTTGAAAGTAGAGGATTGTAAAGTGGAAAGTTGTGAAAAGTTGAGAGTGGAAAAACGATTGTATGCAGTGGTTGATGTTCGCTGAATAAAATTGGAAAACTACATACGACGACTCCAGCCTTGTTGATGATTGAACGGGTTGCGTGGATAAACGAATCTGAGTTACACCTATCAGGAGGATTCAAGCCTTGGGGCTGAATCAACTACTGATACAAAAACACCAAACGAGTGTAACAACCGCACAATAGTTATTTCCAGACCAATAATTAAAATACAGTGAATTATGCCTACTCGATTCTTGTTTTTGTATACAGTGCTGCTTTCGCGGTACAATAATGGATGCTGTAATATATGCATTTCCCTAAATCACCTTTCAGGCTCAAGGAGCAGCGATCTGTACCAATATACCTGCACTTTTTACACACACACTCTTACATGCACAAACACACATTTATATCTCACGCATTTGGTGTAAAGGCAGGGAGATAGCTATTAGAAGACACAAAGGAAATAGAATACAAGTTTGTTTTTGAAACTATAGATTGACTGCATCCAATACTATAAATTATAGGAAGGGAGGAAACCGGTGTAGTCAGGATAAAACCCTCGGTGATTGAAAAGTCTCGTACTAAAGTCACTTGCGGGCTTTGAACCCGCGACCTTCGGCACAGGAACCCAATGCCTAACCAACTGCGCCACCAGACAAGACAGTTTATTTTTTCAGAGCACTTAAAGCATTTAAAGTGTAAATGCAGCATTTTTTGTTGTCTTTCTAACAAGTCTAAAGTGCTGTACAGCCTTCAGACAACGCAATAAATTAGATTGGCCAAAGAGAGATAAATTGAGAACAGCATTTTAAGTGCCAGCACATATCTTCTTTCTTTGTAGACCTGTCACACTTTTACACCTTTTACACCTTTTCGCTGACGTGGCGAATAAAGGAAGGGGGAAGGAGAAGGAGGAGGAGGAAGATAGGAGTGAGAGGAGAGCGAGAGAGAGAGAGAGAGAGAGAGAGAGAGAGAGAGAGAGAGAGAGAGAGAGAGAGAGAGAGAGAGAGAAATTAGTAGCCTGTGTTGTACGCACATGAACCAGTATGGGCAATGTGCATGCAGTTAATGTTCGGCTTGCCTGTGCCCAAAACGGTTTAACTGAAAAAAACTACAAAAGCTCACATCCGCAAAAAAATAAAGTACATAAAAGACGAACTGTATTGCGTTCGTGTTTCCTCACCCTGTCGGTAATGCACCAAGACGTGCATGTACAGTTAATCTTTCTGTTTGCACACATCCGCAAAGTTGAAGCCAATGATGGAGCACGCCTTCTGGCATTAAAATACACTTAAGGGCCTTGTCGATCGTTTCTCCAGGTGGGGCGCAACACTCAAATCGGAAAACCGTTGAACGAGCGTGGAAATATGTTAAGTGTGTGCATGTACCGTGTGCATTTCAAACAAGATGGCAACCCATTCAAACGAATGGTTGGAGAGTGGGGGGGATGTGTAGTATTTGACTATTTTAATATATTCAGGAATCAGAACGAATCAAATGTCGGTCCGTCGGTCGGTCGGAGATACCAGGTTGGCTGGATAGATGCAATTATACAATTTAGTGCATTTTAAAATTTATTTTACAGATATAAATGGAAATACTTTGATATAGCCGGGAGTCAGAACGAACCACGTGTTGGTCCGTCGGTCGGAAGTAATAAGCAAATTATACCAATATCGAAAGCTGGCGTAGTCTGATGGCGCAGCTGGCTTGTCGTCGGTTTCCAATGCCAAAGGTCGCGGGTTCATAAACCCGCAAAGGACGAAACTTTGTGACTTAGGTACGAGATTATGTAGGTCACCGAGGATTTTCTCCAAGTTCCGATTACTCCGATTTTTTTTCTCTCACTTCAGTATTGGTATTAGTATTGGTTGCGGTCAATCTAAAACTTCAAAAATAAAATTCGTATTCCCTTCCCTCTCCAAATAGCTACCTCCATGTCTTTATGCATGTTGGAATGATAGATGTATGTTTGTTATGTGTGAGAGAGTGGGAAACAGGTTAGCGCGTTTGCTGGTATTGATCGCCGCGCTTTATAAGCCTACCTGATTGGTGATTTGGGGAAAAAGCGCGTACATAGCATCCAGTATTATTATTTTCGAACTCGATTTCGCCGTCTTGGTGGAAGGATTTGTCCGTATGGGTAGAGATCGGTTGAAGAAAAATCATTCTTTGGTTGTGAAGTTCTAGTACGTTCTACGACCTTGCAACAAACTTTTTGCTATAGTTATGTTGTCGTCTTCTTCGGAAATTAAGATATAACTTCAGATGATACAGCACAAAAAGGAAATATAGTGCGAGTGTACCAAAAAAAAAAAATCAAATTTTTCGTCCTGTAAAAGTTCTACTAAGCAGACGATACAAACCTTTTTACCCTAACATCGATAACCTTTCGTACCTCCATTTCTTCACTTCCGCTGCACGGAGAGAGCGCTACAGGGGAGGCAATTTTGGCGCTGTCTTGGGGGACTGGAATAGGCATTAGTTTACTAGTATGTCCCGCTCGTTTAGCTCCCTTTCCTCCCATTATGCATTTCCTCCTGCGTACATTTGCTTGCGCTGTAAAAATGAAGTGGCAAATGCAGTGGGCTTGGCGGAGTGGGTGTGTGGGTGTGTGGGGACGTGGGAAGTTGAAGCCGCTGGGTTAAAGGGGAGAGAGGGGGTAGGGGGAGGAAAATTGGTGGTGGTGGAGAGGTGGAAGATGGGTACGCGAGGTGCATGGATGCAGACAAGAGAAGAAATGAGAGAGAGAGTGTAAGGAAACGGAGGGCGAGGGAAAATTCATTTACAGACAAAAACAACAGCAATAGCTTATTTAAATCGTTCTTACACAGAGATTGTCTAATATCACAAATGTGAATAGACGTTAAATAAAATAAATAAATAAATAAATTCTTACACAGACAGCGCTTTTCCAACTCAAGAGCTGCTCGCTGGCCGATACAGGATCTAACTGAAGCCGCCCGAGACGCCCACTGGTAGTCTTTGATGCACATCGTCTGAGGCTCATGTCTTAAAATGGTGAGTGCCGAATACACAAATACAGCCAGTAAGCACTAGGACCTTTCTCAACCTTACCCGGACATCCGGATTGTGCTCATTTGTCTGGGTGTCGGAGGATGCCTGCAAATGGGCGCCAAGGGCGGCTTGAGTTAGATCCTGTATCCGCCCGCGCCTTGAATAGCTCTTGCGCTGGTCAAGCTCTGTATAAAAAGCACATATTTTCATAAAAACACAAAAGAGTGGCAGTGCCAGTTAGGACTATAATAATAATAATAATAATAATAATAATAATAATAATAATAATAATAATAATAATAATAATAATAATAATAACAGGCAATTTATACAGCGCTTTCCAAAATCACAAAGCGCTTTACACAAACAAATGTAAACACAACATGCGTAGGCCTACATTGGTCAATAACACGCAACCCCATATACATCTCAACAGCAAAAATAACTAACAACACTCACTCATGGCGCCTAAGAAAAGGCCTCTCTAAAAAGATGCGTCTTCAAGTTCGTTTTAAAAGACGCTAGTGAAGGACAGTGACGGACGGACCGAGGTAGCGAGTTCCAGGTCTGAACGGAGAAGAAACTGAAAGCTCTACCACCGTGTCTCACCCTGTGGTATTCTGGTACACGGAGCATCCTTTCATCTGCAGAGGAGCGGAGAGACCGAGAAGGAACATAGACAGTCAAAAGTTCGGAAAGATATAGCTAGGAGCAGTTCCAGAGATGATGTGGTAGCACAGACATGAGGTTTTATATTTAATTCGTTGTTCAATTGGGAGCCAGTGTAGCTCTTGAAAGAGAGGCGTGCAATGCTGTGATTTCCGTGCTTTGAAGATGAGTTTAGCTGCAGAGTTTTAGACTTCCTGAAGAGGTCTAAGGACTTTCTGTGTGCACCCTACAAGGAGTGAATTACAGTAATCCAATCTAGACAGAATGCATGCGCTAACTAGTGTTTTTGTTGCTTCTTGTGTGAGATACTGTCGAATGGAGCTTATGCGTCTAAGTTCAATGTATGCAATCTGACAAGTTTTTGCAATGTGTTGCTGCATGGGGAGATCCTGATCGAGAAAAAAACCAAGATCGCGAACAGTGTCAGAAAAAGAAATAGAAGTAGTTCCAACAGTGATAGTTGAGGGAAGAGAAGAGGGGTCTACTACTACCACTACTACTACTACTACTGCTACTACTACTGCTACTACTACTGCTACTACCACTACCGCTGCTGCTGCTGCTCCTGCTCCTGCTACTGCTGCTGGTACTACTACTACTACTACTACTACTACTACTACTACAAAATGCTATCGCGCGATTTTTCTTCAATGGAACTCAAAGCGCAGGCGATTTCAACAGATTACAGAAGGTGGGAGAGAAATGAACGTTTTCTGACATTTAGATACACGCGTTTTGTGTTGTATTTTATGCGTTCCATTATTATTCTGTTTTATTTTTTTATTGTATCCACCTGCCCTAAAGGGTTTTATGGAATAAAGCGACTTGACTTGACTTGACTTGATCCAACATCATCATTGAAGAGAGAGAGAGGAATACGGATTACCCAGAGCTGGAGAAACCCCTCGGTGATCTGAAAAAAGTAACAGGATCGAAAAGGAAAACTAAAAAAAAAATAATGGTGATGATTTGAACCAACACCGGGTTTGCGTTCTGTATGTCACACCATACAAAGTGTCTCAATTTTCGACTACTAATCCTGCTAACAATTTCTTATTAAGAGTTGGCATATTAATTTGTAATTGTTGTATGATATTGCTACAGTACCCAGAGCTGGAGAAACCCCTCGATGATCTGAAAGAAGTAACAGGATCGAAAAGGAAAACTAAAAAAAATAATGGTGATGATTTGAACCAACATCGCGGGTTTGCGTTCTGTATGTCACACCAAACAAAGTGTCTCAATTTTCTACTACTAATCCTGCTAACAATTTCTTAGTAAGAGTTGGCATACTAGGTTGTCATTGTTGTATGATATTGCTACAGTAATCATCATCGCCACCGTCGTCGTTCTTGCTACACAAAACCAAAAATACCTTCGAGAAGTAGTATCTCTATTTTATTAAAGTCCATGAAAACATTCAAATCAGAGAGGGCTTATCTCCTGGATATGGGGTGGAGGTGGATGTGTCGGAGGGTATCGGGAGATGGATGACGGTGGGTGAGGGGAGGATGTCGGGTGTGTGTCACTGTGTCTAGGAAAAGCTTTGGTATTCTTCCGTCGATATATCTATTGTGTCTAGAATGTACGCCCATCACCATTTTCATCATCTTTACCTTCGTCGATTTAGGATATCGTCAGGGTAACGCTAAAAGCTAACTTTGCTTACATTTTCTCGTCAGGAGTGACATTGTTTATGTCCAGATCATAATTATATAGCAGTTGTTTTCGTCGTCACAGTCTCTCGCCTTCGTTATGCAAACCATCGTCGTCACCTTAACGCTAAATCTGCTAACTCTTATTTACATTTTTTTCGTTTTCATAGTCTCGTCTCATTGTCTCGCCCTTCGTTATGCAACATATCGTCGTCACCTTAACGCCGAAGCGGCAAAATTATCTCGTCAAGAGTGACACAGTTTATTCGTGTATCATATGTCCCAGGCACGCGTTTGTCCATTGTTACAATAATTACTCTGTCGACAGTAACGTAGCCTTCAATGTCACAGCTCTCTCCGTACTTCAGAGGCCTAGTCGAGTTGCCGGTAAAGGCGCCAGTTAGGTGCGAACGGAAGGGGAAGGGGAAGAAGGGGAGGGTAGGCAATAGACAATAGATGATGACAGATGCTCTATGCGTTGGAATCCCTGGATTGGCTGGGTCAGTTCCAATGACAATGCGTTTTTCTTTTTTAAATACATAGTTATATAGGGAACACTACTATTCAATGACAATGTGGTTGTTTCTTTCCATACAAACTATATCGGAAACACTTGCTGTATTCGTCTATGAAATTTACAAAGAATTAATTTGCTTTTGGCTGCACAAACGTAGTAAATGTAAACTGTAGAATGTCTTTAAAAGAATTACATGTACAAACAAAAAATAAATAATGAAACAAATAAACTATAATGAAAGGTAAACAACAACTATCCCACACCCCAAACATACTTGCGCTGTGCATTCACCACTACTCACCACCACAAACCAACGCCGTCACGCACAAACACCAACCACAGGCGTATAACACACGAAACTCATGCAGGCAGGGCAAACATTATGGCTGACTAACTAAATTTATCAGACTTATTGACTGATTGACTAACAAACTGATCATATTTTTATAAAGTCAAGGAATAGCGTTGGTGAGTCGAATGGCGCTCGGCATAAAGGTCCGGCGGAATCTGCCAGTCCTCGCGCGGCAGCCGATAAGCCTGCCGGATCTGGAGAAGGTCTGCACCAGCAGCTCGTCAACCAGCGGATAGGTTGAGTCAGGTTGAATGATCTCCAGGCGCTTCACTGCTTTTGCCTCGAAGTGCGCCTGAAGGTCAAGGACGGATCTGCCAATCAGATTGCCGGCAGACTTTGTGACCTTTGCCAGCCCGACCTTGTCCTGCTCTTTCAGGTTGCCGAAGAAGCACATGCTGTTGTTTCTGTAGGTCAGTACGGACTCTACCGTCACCCGGTAGAAAACACTCCAACACCCTGGAGCTTACATTGAAGGCATTCAGCCTCCTCATAAATTAGAGGCGTTGGTTGACCTTCTTGAGGAGCAGCAGGGCGTTGGGGGACCATTTTAACTAGTTATCGATGATGAACCCCAAGTACTTGTACTGGTCCACCACCTCTACCACCTCATCTCCAATGACCAGTGGGGCGGGTGTCGGAGCGCTCCTCCTGTAGTCAACAACCATCTCCTTGGTCTTAGGAAGGTTGAGGAGGACTGACTAACCCTAATACGCCTTCGGATGAGAGCATAAACCGAGGTCTAGTTTTGTACACGCACGCATACCATCGCTCGGACTTGAAAGATCCTGACGCTCACGTCCTGGGTGAGTGCCAAGCATCTACACAAATACACCTTGCACGCTCTATTACGTCCCTTTTTCCCCATCCCCGCGGTCGCTCAGGATCGTGCACAGTCATCGTGCAACACCTAAGGCAGAAGACGGCGCCTCGGGCGGGTTGAATTAGATCCTGACTCCGCCAGCGCCTAAAACAGCTCTTGAGCTGGGTAAAACCACTATATAAGAAATATAACATAACTAACTCAATAAATAAATTACGCTAAACAATTTATGTACTGTATATAGGGGGGCTCACTCGCCCGCTGATGGAATGAGTTTCACAAACAGAAAGGGTGAAAATGGATATTTGGAAACGAACCTGGCTGTGGTCTGTGAAATGAGTGTTGTGTTATTAGAACCTCAGAGATGGATGAGAAAGACGGGACTGTGGTGTAGGCAGGTGTTGGTGTAAGGTCTGTCTTCAAACATCAATATTAAGAATGTTTGTAATAACTATTATAATGATGACAATGTAGATTGACACAAACGTTAAGAGACATGAGAGACTGCATGGGCGTTAAATAAATGGGTGGTGGAAGTGGAAAAGGCGATAGAGACTCAAACTCACTCAGACTCGGACATTTTATTCCTATCCTATCCTATCCCGTAACTCAGAGGTCGTAGGGGCACCACAGATGATCGTTTAACCAGTGTACTCCATCTTTCCCTGTCCTCAGCAACTCTGATTGTTTCGCTCAGTGTCAAAGCAGTCCATTCTCGAATGTTGTCCTCCCACCTCTTTTTCGGTCTCCCTCTTCGTCTACCTCCTTGCACTGTGCCTTGCAGGATGGTCTTTGCAAGACCTGGTGATCTGGTGACGTGGCCATGCCATCGGAGTTTCCGTTTTTTCACCACTGTGAGCAGGTCATCGTGTTGTCCAATGGCTTGGGTGATGTCGGACTTCATCGTTGGTGATGTGCTGGGTATAGGAAATTCCCAGGGGTGTTATTTATGAGTGACGACTAAACGTATAGGCGGCGTGCAAACAGAGGTCGCCGACTACCGCGAGGTACACGGTATGCACGAGTGACGACTACACGCTTGTGCCGCGTAAAGTGGCGACTAAATGTAGACGTCCTCCGGAGGTCGTCTAAACGAGTCAGTCGCCGACTACAGGAAATCAAAATGGCCGTTTTCATTGCTTTTCGACACCATAATCGACAAGTTTTTCGTCGCCATCGAGTATTTCGAGACAGAACGCACTCTGGGATAAATACTTATACTTCTAACATTGCAAGTTTGTGAAAGTAACTGTCATTGAGGTGCGCTGTGTTGCTTATTTGTGATGTGACGCGGCTAAATAATGATATCAACAAAATTAAAGGGATTAATTTGAAACCCTATTTTTAATCAGCAAGACATAACATACACTCAGTTGAAATAAAGTGGTGGGTGGGGGGTAATGGCGTAAACAGTTGTAACGCTTCAGCCTTTTTTCTCATGCAATTAATGCAGACAATGTAATCAAACAAGTAACTTACAGAGCTACAAGTTACACAAAACATACATTTGTCTTGTAGAGTTCTTCGAATTTATATCCATCATGATATTAAAAAGGTTTTAGGACAGACTATTAAATTTTCGTAAAAAAGGAAACAGATCGTAAAACCCACATTGACACTGATCAAAACCTACAGCAGACGACACAGGCACCTACTGACCTAGGCTCTATTATTACTCGCGATCGCTTCCGACACTGCCCGTTTTTTCTTCTAACACCGCCTTTGTTCTTGCTTTGGATTTAGTCCTTGTGCAGTGTTACCTCCCCCAGCAACAATGAACTCTCTCTCGTCGTAACATTGTTTTTTTTTCGAACTTTTAATCTCCATCACCATAAACCAAAAGTCAAAGCATGCAATAGAGGAAAGAAGGTCACGGCCTTCGCTCACGGCCTTCGCGCATGCGTATTTGAAGCTATTCATCGGGAATTCCCCGTGATCTTGCTTTGCACGCCAACCTAAAAGTCGGCGGTCAGGTCGTCACCCGTGCATACCGACTGAGCTCCTTGGGTTGTCGGCAACTTTCAAGTCATGACTTCGCTGTACACGGCGTGTACTTTACACGGTACTCATGAATAAGACCCCAGAAGTCTTCTGTAGCACCTCATTTCTTTGCTTCGTATTCTTCGTTGTAGATCTGCTGTGAGGGTCCATGTTTCGCAAGCATATAAGAAGATAGAAATGACAAGGGAGCGCAGCAGTCTTACCTTGGAATGTAGACTGATGGTCATGTCTTTCCAAATTGGCTTCAACCTCGCCGGCGCCAGGGCAGCAGTTGTTTGTGCGATCCTGGAAAGGACTTCCTGTCGGCACCCATTGTCTGATACAATGGCTCCTAAACATTTGAAGCTATGCACTATGTTGAGGGATTGACCTTGGACTTTGATGTCCGTGTTGATGCCATTGGTGTTGTTGGTCATCATTTTGGTCTTTTCTGCACTTATTTCCATTCCATAGGCTCTGGAGGTGGTGTCAAGCCTCTGTACCAGCTGTTCAAGTTCTTGCTCCTCTCCAGCCAATCCATCAATTTCATCCGCAAAACGAAGGTTGGAGATTGCTCTTTCCCCTATGCTGACATGCTGACTGTGCCTTCGTGATCTGCAAGGGCATCTGACATGATGCGCTCTAGGAAGATGTTTAAGAGTGTAACTGTTGGAGAGAGTAGGCATACCTGACGCACACCAATTGTTGTTCAACAACACTTTATTCACAACAAGAATTTTAAAAAAATGCTAGGCGGTAGCCTCAAACTTACAATCGTTCCTCGTATTATTCACACGCTCACATTCTCCGACATTCAGACACATAGGTCTACGTGACAACGACAACAGTAAATAACTATGAACTATCATGCAGTACTCACAACAACATATATGATACGCAGTGAATATCGGTAGTACAATTGCACAATACATAAGAAACAAAGATACAGAAAGGGATGGAGAGAGAGAGAGAGAGAGAGAGAGAGAGAGAGAGAGAGAGAGAGAGAGAGAGAGAGAGAGACAGAGACAGAGACAGAGACAGAGACAGAGAGACAGACAGAGAGAGAGATTGATAGAGAGAGCTGAAAGCAAGCTAAGTAAACGCAACTAACCAATATGAAAAGTACATTATCATCTATAATTATGAGGATGACGATGATGATGATGATGATGATGATAAGGAGGAGGAGGAGGATGAGGAAAATAAACTAATAGTTGTAGGAAAACATGAGAACAGTTTGCATGAATTCCATTTTTTTTAATGAATGTGCGGACGTTTGACTGGAAAAAAAGGTCAATCTATATTCCTTTCTCGCCGAACAAATTAAAATTTTAAAACAAATTGTGCGCTATTGCCAAATAATGTTTCTCCATTGTCTGCTTTTAAAATATCCTGATTTATCTAAAGAGTACAAAGCATGGAGATGAGGTGCTACAGAAGACTTCTGGGCATTTCCTATACCCAACACATCACCAACGACGAAGTCCGACAGACCATCACACAAGCCATTGGACAACACGATGACCTGCTCACAGTGGTGAAGAAACGGAAACTCCGATGGTATGGCCACGTCACCAGATCACAAGGCCTTGCAAAGACTATTCTGCAAGTCACAGTGCAAGGAGGTAGAAGAAAAGGGAGACCGAAAAAGAGGTGGGAGGACAACATTCGAGAATGGACTGGTTTGACACTGAGCGAATCCATCAGGGCTGCTGAGGACAGAGAAAGATGGAGTATGCTGGTTAAACAATCATCCTACGACTTCCGGGTTACGGGACAGGAAAGGATAGGATAGGATCTAAGGTCAAGTCATTCTCGACTCCATTGTTCTATTGAGCAAAAATTCGGTAATATATTCGGTTCCCGTTATTTTAAAATCACCAATTTTATATAATTTTGATTGTTATAATTTTCTTTTCTTTTTATTTTTATTTTGTCGTTTAATATTATAAAGAGTGAACAGATGCAAAATTATAATATTGAACCGAACCGTTTTGGTGTTTTTTTCCCCAAACTACGCTGATAGGTTTAAACTAATGTCATTCTCGTCTCTGGTGTTCTGTTGAACTAATACCCAAGATTCAAGATCCAAGATATATTAATTTCATAGCCCTATACATTACTAGGACATTCAGTGTGTGGCGTGACATTTCTGTATTTTCGTTATTATAATCTTCGTCTCCGTTGTTCTAAAACGGCGGGTTTCATTCTATATAGGGTTTGTCCTGTCACCGTGGTGGGC
>CM072520.1:26711123-26716123 GCA_036898135.1 Oncomelania hupensis
GTTGTATCTGGCAAACTCCAAGAGTCTCGGATTATTAATAAAAATAATTTAATTAAAATTATAATAAGTAAAGCATTATTATTATTATTATTATTATTATTATTATTATTATTATTATTATTATTATTATTATTATTATTATTATTATTATTATTATTATTATTATTACTACTACTATTCTTCTTGTTCTTCTTCTTCTTCTTCTTCTTCTTATTTTTTTTCTCTATATACAACTACTACTACTACTACTACTACTACTACTACTACTACACACAAAAGTCTTCTCTTACTCAGTCTCTTCCCTTGATTCTTTTTTTAATTCCTTCTCCACATTCTCCCCTCACCCCCTTCCCCTTGTGTCGCCTTCATCTCTTCTTCTTCTTTTTCTTCTTCATCTTCTTGTTCTTCATCACATCCTTTCATCGTGGTGATTCTTTTCCTTGTTTTACAATCTTCAAAGGCGAGTAGCAAATGAGGTTCCAGAGATAATGTGCCCATTTGTGGTTTGTTATCAATTGTGTATTTCTTTGTGGTGCGGAAATGGATAATTTTTTAGTGTTTGAAGCAGGTTAGCTCTCAGGTTGAGACGGTGCAGAAACGATTAGCAAGTACGGCATTGTACAAAACATTGGATTTGAACATTGGGGGAGGAAGTGAAGAGGATGAGGCGGAGGAGAAATGGTAGGAAATGAGGGAGGACGGAGGAGGAAGAAGGACGAGATACAAGAAGAAAAAAAGAAGAAGTATTCCAGATTTCCCCACTTGCTCAAGAGAGTAAAGCATGATCTTTTTTCCCAATTTGCCAGAAGTCAGTCCGACATGCCCTGACCGCGACTTTTAACTGAACTGTTCACGTTTAACCGGGTCGTCACCGCAATGGTATAATCAGGAAGTGATACTCTTTTAGAGGCTGTGGAATGCTTATCATCTTAAAACTGTCTCTTGCCTATAGACCAAGTGTACAAAGAAACCTTTCATGGAACTTCGGTCGCATATCTTGCTGTAACTTTACACCCTATCGTAAGCGTCGCAGACGTGTCTCGTAAATTCTCCTAGCCATCTTTTTCTTCTCCGCTCTTATTCGCGGCGTTTTTCTCTCTATATATCTCTCTCTTCCACTGATCTCACACACCTGGGTCCGACTGTAAGTGGGACAATGTCTATGTTCCTCCATGACTATATTCCCTTTAAAAGCATTATTAATGTCGTTGTTAGGTCTTTGTTAGAACTTTGTTCCTCAAGGCCTATGTTTTTCCTAAACTCGCCTCACAAAACACATCAAAAACACCCCCACAAAAACAGCGGAGAGAGAGAGAGAGAGAGAGAGAGAGAGAGAGAGAGAGAGAGAGAGAGAGAGAGAGAGAGAGAGAGAGAGAGAGAATTTTTGTTAAAAATTAATTAAATAAAACGGAGGATTATAAATTCATTCTTTGAATTTTCTATTGTGAACTGATATGGTTGCTCCCTTACTATGCAAATACTTAGGGTCGCTCATATATATTTTGCTCGCTCTCTCTCTTTTTCTCTTTCTCTCCACCCTCTCTCCCCCACCCACCCCACACACACACATGCACCAACACTCTCCCTTTGCCACACACAGTAAGGTGGGGCAGCAGAGAGAGAGAGAGAGAGAGAGAGAGAGAGAGAGAGAGAGAGAGAGAGAGAGAGAGAGAGAGAGAGAGAGAGAGAGAGAGAGAGAGAGAGAGAGAGAGCAGAACGGATCCATCAAATAAAACACGCAGCAGAACAGCAGATGGGACATTTAAAGTAACAGCTGAGAATTATCAAAGGAAGGGTGGAAGGACAGAAAGTGAGGAAGGAAAGGTTGGGAGGGGGGGTATGGGGAAAGGCAATAGAGATGGTGCAACGAAGAGAAGTCGGTACTGATAGTGGTGGATGCGAAGAAGCACTGCAGCAGCAGCAGCAGCAGAAGAAGAAGAAGAAGAAGAAGATGAAGAAGAAGAAGAAGAAGAAGAAGAAGAAGAAGAAGAAGAAGAAGAAGAAGAAGAAGAAGAAGAAGAAGAAGAAGAAGAAGAAAAAGAAGAAGAAGAAGAAGAAGAAGAAGAAGAAGAAGAAGAAGAAGAAGAAGAAGAAGAAGAAAAAGAAGAAGAAGAAAGAAGAAGAAGAAGAAGAAGAAGAAGAAGAAGAAGAAGAAGAAGAAGAAGAAGAAGAAGAAGAAGAAGAAGAAGCTGTCAACGACGACAGAGATGATGCTAATGATGATGATGATGAAAATGATAATGATGAAGGAGAAGAAAAAGGAGGAGGAGGAGGAGGCGAAGGATGATGTTGTTCTTATTGTTATTGTTGTTGTTCATACTGTCAACTTAGGCTGGGAGTTCTTCCATTGGGATCACGGAGGTACAGTTCCTTCTCTCTATGTGGAACACACAATGAGGCATGCACATAAGAAATATAGAAGATGGTGGCCCACAAACTTTCAATAATTCATAAGCAGCTAGCGTAGTATTATCTTACGTCCACTGCCCTCTAGATACATTTTTATCCGGTCACACTTCCAGTAGGTTTGGTTTACTAGTCACAGTAAAATTATGCTGAGAGAATAAAAACTGCAATCTGGTACGCGGGGCCAGTGTTCCCTTCAGTTTAAAAAAAAATTGTTAAGGGAGAAAGTTGTTTTTTTCTCGGGGAAACTCACTTTTCTCAAATCCAGTTTCTTGAGAGCTGCAGTGTTTATCTACACGTTCTCTCTGTCTCGCAGCTTCGAAGTTACCAATTCGCACCACAGCCAGATGGATATGCTCAAGTACGTGTTGTACGATGTTTTTTTGTTGTTGTCTTTTTGTGTATTTACAAAATAATTTTGTACGAGAAGGGCTGAGTATCTCAGCTTTGGTTCTGATTTTAAACGTAAGAAGTAAGACATAAAACATTTTATTGTTGTTGGTTTTTTTTTTTAACTGAAAAACTGCTTTCCAACAAAGCCAAACAAATAGTGAAGTTAAATTTAAAGTTATATATATATATATATATATACAACAACAGCAACAACAACAACAACAATAAGAACAACATCCTCGTTCGCCTCTACCTCCTCCTTTTTCTTCTTCTTCTTCTTCATCTTCTTCTTCTTCTTCTTCTTCTTCTTCTTCTTCTTCTTAATATTATTATTATTCCGCTATGACAAAATCAACTATTATAAATTACCGATTAAATTTTGTACGAAAAGGGCTGAGTATCTCAGCTTTGGTTCTGATTTTAAACGTAAGAAGTAAGACATAAAACATTTTATTGTTGTTGTGTTTTTTTTAACTGAAAAACTGCTTTCCAACAAAGCCAAACAAATAGTGAAGTTAAATTTAAAGTTATATATATATATATATATATATATATATATATATATATATATATATATATATATATATATATATATATATATATATATATATATATATATACAACAACAGCAACAACAACAACAACAATAAGAACAATAAGAACAACATCCTCGTTCGCCTCTACCTCCTCCTTTTTCTTCTTCTTCATCTTGTTCTTCTTCTTCTTCTTCTTCTTCTTCTTCTTCTTCTTATTATTATTATTATTATTATTATTATTATTATTATTATTATTATTAATATTATTATTATTATTCCGCTATGACAAAATCAACTATTATAAATTACCGATTAGCTTAAGCGTATATTGGTTCCCAGATCATCTGAAATCCATTAAAGCAGTAGGTCAGGTCAGATAGTTTATGTCTATTATTTAAACTGGACCAGCACATACCAGGTTGATCATTGGCCTTGTCAACTTGGCACGCTGGTGCTTGACTTTTTCTGTCTTCCTGCCCATAAAGTCACCCCGCACAAGTGTAAATATATTCATCATGAATGGGGCGTGCGTCAGTACTCATAACGGAATGTGGACTGAAAAATGCATGCATGTCACAAAACAATGCATTGTGAGCTAATAGAGGAATGAAAGTCACTACATTTGTGTTGCTCCTCCTCCTCCTCCTCCTCCTCTTTCTTTCTCTCTCTCTCTCTGTCTCTGTCTCTCTCTCTTTCTGTCGCTCACTCTCTCTCTCTCTCTCTCTCTCTCTCTCTCTCTCTCTCTCTCTCTCTCTCTCTCTCTCACACACACTCTCTCTCTCAGAGAAAGGTGGGAGGAACTGCGTCCCTTCTGAGATCCGACGAAAGGTGCTTGCCCCCAAAGGCCGTAGACTACTTTATTTGTCACTGTGCGAATAAGCCATCGCCACCATTCTTGCCAACAACTTTAGTATTTCCGTCGCGGCAATATTGCAGATGACGTCAAAACATGGACGGCGCTGAACATGCCACGCGTCCCGACAACAGCGGCAGAAAGACCGAAGTTGCGAAAACTCTCCGAGACAGCATTTCTCATGTCTTCCCAACGACCTTCCCGGCTGATAGATAATAATATAATAGAATAATCTCGATCTCAAGCGAGTGAGGATGGAAAGGAACTTACCAAAGAAAATAAATTCAACGAAAGCAATAGTTCCCCAGTTATCGCTCTTGAACTAACAGCTTGTTGTCAGTCATTTAATAGTTTTGTAACTACATGTAATAAAAACTCGTGTTCGATCTTTGCAAAAAGAGTAGGTGGTTGGTGTGTGTGCGTATGTGTATGTGTGTGTGTGTTTGAGGAGAGAGGGAAAGAGAGAGAGAATAATAACGAAAAGCCTACCAATTCTTAAAAAATTTAAATCACACAAAACAGATCACACATAAAGATGTATTCAACAGCCTTGCAGCCTTGAATAATAATTGTAGCAATCCAAACTAACAGGTCCTGGAAAATACGAGAAACTACTAATCCAATGGAGTCAGGGAGCTTTAAATGTCGGACAATACCGTGTCCATTATGGCAAAAAGTTCTGAAGTCGCGTAAAACCATAAACCATAATGCAAGCTTCAAAGTCGTAAGATCTCGTGCAGGTCTCACCGTTGCCGGGGCAACAGCAAGCACACTCCGAGATCTCAGGTTAACTCACTCCCACCAGACGCGGC
>CM072520.1:26721123-26741123 GCA_036898135.1 Oncomelania hupensis
AATAATAATAATAATAATAATAATAATAATAATAATAATAATAACGATTCCCTTAGGGCTAGCTCAAAACGCTCATTAAGCTGATTGGGTTGATAACATAGACCATGGTGTGTTCTGAGCTCGTCATGGACTGATTACGCTGCGCAGCCATGACAGCAGCAAAGGAGACGGAGCGCGAGATGTGATATGAAGTTCAGCATTCTGTGTCATAATAACACAAAACACAAAAAGTTAAAGTCTGCAGAATCTTCACTACCATGAAGATTCAAGATTCAAGATAATTTATTGCCAAGGAATGCATTTGGTCAATGCTGCAGTACCACACACAAAAGCACATATAAAACATAGTGAACATGTGAACAAGCTGACAGCAAATCACAATAAAATGATAAGAAGATAAAGTCATAAAACAGATGAACTGTACAAAAGGGCAAATATATATTTGCTTGTCAACACACACACACACGCGCAGGCGGTAATCAACAGAAAGAAGAAGAAGAAAAAGGAGACATTCTGCGAACTGAATTTTTAGGCAAGAAGTGGAAAAATTAACTGCAGGATCTAAAATCAAATGACCGGTAAGAAGTTTCAGAAACGTTTGTGGGGGTAAAGAAGACTCTTTATTAAAAAAAATATTTTAACAAATTTTCTATCGTTACAGCCATAGGCTTTCTTTACGGAATCAAGTGCTTATGGCTCAAACGCAGATAATATATATATTTTTTTAAAATCAAGAATCTTCTTTACAACTACAAAAGGTTTCTACAAGTTTTTTTTTTTTTAACTTGTCATTTTACTTTTAGACAAGTACGTTAAACACCCAAAGAAAAGTGAAAATAAATGCAAAACAAAGGGTACAAAAATAGTCCAATTGTTCGCCTTTATTAAAAACAAAAGGCTCCCTCAGGGTAAAACATTACAACAGAAAATGAATCACACACATTTCTGTATGTAAGCATATTAATCACGAAACACACGAGGCAACATTCGTCTTTTTGTTTTGTCGAACTTCCACCAAAATTGATACTACGTGATATTGTTAAAAGGAAAGATTATTATTATTAAGTGCCTATCTTGTCATATCCTATCCTATCCGTAACTCGGAGGTCGTAGGGGCATCACAGATGATCGCTTAACCAGCATACTCCATCTTTCCCTGTACTCAGCAACCCTGATGGTTTCGCTCAATGTCAAACCAGTCCATTCTCGAATGTTGTCCTCCCACCTCTTTTTTAGTCTCCCTCTTTTTCTACCTCCTTGCACAGTGCCTTGCAGGATGGTCTTTGCAAGACCTGATGATCTGGTGACGTGGCCATACCATCGGAGTTTCCGTTTTTTCACCAATGTGAGCAGGTCATCGTGTTATCTAATGGCTTGTGTGATGGTCTGTCGGACTTCGTTGTTGGTGATGTGCTGGGTATAGAAAATGCCTAGAAGTCTTCTGTAGCACCTCAACTCCATGCTTTGTATTCTTCGTTGGAGATCTGCTGTGAGGGTCCATGCTTCGCAAGCGTATAGGAAGATGGAGATGACAAGGGAGCACAGCGCAGTCTTACCTTGGAATGTAGGCTGATGGTCCTGTCTTTCCAAATTGGCTTCAACCTCGCCAAGGCAGCAGTTGTTTGTGCGATCCTGGAGAGGACTTCCTGTCGGGACCCATTGTCTGATACAATGGCTCCTAAATATTTAAAGTTATGCACTATGTTGAGGGCCTGGCCTTGGACTTTGATGTCCATGTTGATGCCATTGGTGTTGTTGGTCATCATTTTCGTCTTCTCTGCACTTATTTCCATTCCATAAGCTCTGGAGGTGGTGTCAAGCCTCTGTACCAGCTGTTCAAGTTCTTGTTCCTCTCCAGCCAATCCATCAATGTCATCCGCAAAGCGAAGATTGGAAATTGCTCTTCTCCTTATGCTGACTGTGCCTCCGTGATCTGCAAGGGCATCTGACATGATTCGCTCTAGGAAGGTGTTGAAGAGTGATGGAGAGAGTGGGCATCACTGACGCACACCGATTGTTGTTCTGAGCCAGTTCCCGGTGGCGCTGTTATGGAGGACTGCACTGGTAGCCTTGTCATACAGGCCTTTGATGACTTCAATAATTTTAGGGCTGATGTTGTACACTCTCAAGGTTGTCCACAGAGCTGCATGCCAGACTCGGTCAAATGCCTTTTTGAAGTCTACGAACACATGATATAGATGTTGTTGGTGCTGTAGGTATTCTGAGGTTAAAAATCTGTTCAGTGGTACATCGCCCTGCCCTGAATTCTGCTTGCTCTTCAGCTATGATTTGTTCAGCTTGGGGTTTCAACCTGCTGAGTATTATTTTTAGGAGGACCTTGCTGGGATGGCTGATGAGGCTGATGGTGCTGTAATTTTCACATTCCTGAAGGTTTCCTCTTTTGGGAAGAGTGATGACAAGCGATTGGGTCCATGGTGTAGGCCACTCCCCACTCTGCCAAATCTTGTTACAGATAATAGTGAGAGCGTCAATCAACGCTTCTCCTCCTGCTTGAAGCAGTTCCGCGGGTATGTTGTCCACTCCCGCTGACTCCCCCTTCTTCAGCGATTGCACTGCTGCCTCAACTTATTTTGGGAGAATGTGTCCTTCTTCTTCTTCTTCCTCTCTATAGCGATAGTAATCAATAAAGTGTGGCAATATTCTCAAATCTCTTACAATGGCGAATTTAGATTACAGCATCTCATCCCTAAATCTATTCATTTGAAAAAGTCTTTCAAATCGGATCATGAATTTGTATTTATCTTCGAATTTATATTTATCAGGAAAATTAGTCAACAACTGTTTCTATGGTTCTCTAGTATATATATTTATAATAAAGGTGAAATTACATCGATTAATGTGTTTGACACCCAAGGCAGTCTCTAGGGAAATTTGGATTATCACACCGCCTTTGAATCAGGAGTGACGAGGATAATGCAAAAGTATTTGACCCTATTTTAGCACCGAGCTTCACAATTCATCGGCGATATTCAGTCAGTGATTGATCATGAGGGCTAATTGGATTATTAAACCGCCTTTGAAGCTATTAAGAACAGGATTGAGGTAACAGTCTTTTGACCACATTGTGGCATTCAGCATCTCTGATAATCAGTCAGTGTATTAAAGAGGGGTGAGTGTGCTAACTGAATTATTAAGTCGCCTTTGACTCTGTTATGCAAGGTTGAGATGAAAGCTCTTGAGACTCGGCTACCTATAATTGAACTGACCATGCACGGCAGCTCATCTGACACTCTCAGTATCACGAGGGCGAGAGTTTACTAACTGGATTAATTTGCCGTTGTTCGTGGAAATGGTGTATCACAAGGCATGGCGCTTTGTGTCCTTAACACGCTTACAACAACTGGTTACAGGTAAGATGATTGCCTGTCAGGCTAAAACCTTCTCAACAGCTGTCGAAGACTTCTATTATCAAAAAAAGAAATTGTCTTGAAAGCTATGGAGGCATCGTATTGTCTTTCATGCCTTAAATTTAGTTGACATCTGTGGCAGACTCGCACAAATCTCAGTTTGAAGTTTCTGTTTCATATTCGTACCTTCGTACGTGTGTTACATCTCAAAAAACCGTCGAGAAGTGTCAAGATCAAGCTGGATTCTTCTCCTTAAACAGTGTCAGTTTTAGGCCACAGCAAAAACTTCCAATACTCAGATAGACCTTTGATCAGACTGACTATGAAGTAACATGCAAGGATTATTATCACCGACGCGAAAACTTCAATGGCCATTCTTCGAATTATTATCCCCCTGTGTTCGTTTGATAGTCTTGAATTAATAGCAGTTTTCAGATCAATCTAAGACCACGATTGATAGACAAGCCTATTCAGCTGAACTTTAATATTATTAGTCTATGTAACATTATCTGTCTGTGATGATGATAAAGGCACTTTTACATGCCCGATTCTGGCCAACATTCACACCTTTGAACTAAGATTTTGTTAACACGTTAGAATCCAGACACATGGATTGTGAAATCGGATTTGTTTCATAACGGCGGGTGCGATACTAATACTTAACTGCATCCTATTCTATCTTATCTTGTTCTAGACTTCCGATATCACAGATTTTAAAGCCGCAATCCCTCGCACCGTATCTGAGACTCGCTGAGTACCTCTCCGGAGTGGAAAAGCGTACGTTAGCCTCGAAGCTAGTCTCAGCTACGAAGTGTGCTCAATTCTGGACGAGTTGAGAACGCAGCGATTTAGGTGTCTTCTCAAGCTTTGGAAATGTACCAAGCCCAGCCGACACACTGACAAGCCAAAGAGCTTAATGATAGAAAGAGAAGGAACTTGGTAAAAAAATGTTCTTTTGCAATGGCATAGGCTCAATAAGTTACCACGCACAGATCATTCATATAGCAGATGATGAAATATAGCCAGCCCGAGCAAAGGGAAATAATCCGTGAGAGCGTCTCGCATTTTTGTATAGGACATAATGGAAGTTCCCCCTCTTTCCGTAATAAGTTCTTTGGACAAGCTAAGAACACAGCGAAATGACCATCTGTTTCTAAGGCACTGATCCCCACACGCAAACCATAGGCGGCAGAGAAGGGGAGTTAGATCTTTCCTATCATTCCCTCATCCCATTGAAGATGTCATGTCATAATAAGTATGCTATCAATAAGCCCCAGTTCCATTTCTTACTGCCAGACACCTTCATCACCTGTGTTTTACACAAACTATTGGGTTCCCTTGTAATCTGACTTCAGTCACGTACATTTGTGTTGTGGACAAGTTTAAGGTACTTGGTAATAGTAGTATTAGCCTGTTGTAGTTGAAGTAATTGCAGTAGCAGTAGTCGTCCCCCTTTTCGTCATAGTAGTAGTAGCAATAGTAATAGGAGCAATAGTTGTAGCAACTGTAGTAGTTGTAGCAACAGTAGTACTAGTAGTGGTAACAACAGTAGTAGTCATCGTCGTAGCAGTAGTAGTTGCAGTAGTATGAGGACAACGCAGAGCATAATTGATTGGTAGTAAAAATAGTAGTCGCCATCGTCGTATTAGTAGCATTAGTAGTAGTAACAACAGTAGTAATAGTAACAATTTTAGTAGTAGTAGTAGTAGTAGTAGTAGTAGTAGTAGTAGTGGTGGTGGTATAGTAGTGGTAGCAGTAGTTATAGTAATAATAATAACAGGCAGTTTATACAGCGCTTTCCAAAATCACAAAGCGCTTTACACCCAAAAAAAAATGTAAACACAACATGCGTAAGCTTACATTGGTCAATAACACGCAACCACATACACATCCCAACACCCAAAAACACTCAACCAGGGCGCCTAAGAAAAAGCCTCTCTAGTAGTATGAGGGTAACGCAGTATATATTTAAAAGTTATGCATCTTATTGTACACAACTCTTCTTCCATCTTTTATTTCTTCTGCTATTATCTCAGTTAACTTAAACACCTCTCTCCCCTTCCCCCCTCTCTCTCACTCTCTCTTTCTCTCGCAAGGGGCGAACGTATGTGACTTAGGTACGAGACTATTGAGGTCACCGAGGGTTTTCTCCGGGCACTCCGGTTTCCTCCCTCCCTTCAAAATAATATTGGATGCAGTCAAATTAATCTTTAAAAAATACAAAACTATTTCACTTTCAGTTTCCTAATAGCGATCTCCCTGCCTTTACACCACGTGTATGCCTTGTATACTGTTGTCCTTGTTGTGTGTCTGTAATATATTTGTTGCACGTGAGCGTGTATGTTGGTATAGGTCGCCGCGCTTTGAGTTTGAAATCATTCGAAGTAAAGCGCGTATTAGCATCCGGTATTATTATTATTATTATTATTATTATTATTATTATTATTATTATTATTATTATTATTATTATTATTATTATTATTATTATTATATTGGCCAGTCTTCTCACCCCTTCCCCTCTCTTTGTCAGTCTCATGTTAGATCCTCAATGCCCCATTTTACACAACAGCATTCGCCAAAATACATTATTGTCAATAAAGAACAACATAACAACAAATATTGTAGCAGGTACCCAGCCAAACGCTTGGACCAAGCAATCAACAAAGGTTTGAGTATGGATAGGAAAGACACTCTGCAATAAATTGAGAAGAAACAGAGAGAACTCGCTGCATTATCACAAACAACCTCCTGTAGCACGATAAATACATGCCCTCCCTCCACTCAAGCGTCAGAATGCAGGAGGCAGTCCTTGGACCTCCCATAGTGGGGGAGAGGAATTGTCCTAACTTAAATTATAAAGCGCTTCTTGATGCCTTCTCACATGCCTAGACAACGGAGGGAGAGACACGAGGTCTGTTCCAATGTCTGCCATACATGTGACAAGAAACGATGCATTACATGAGTGCATCAGAACAATTACAACACATCAATTAAAGAGTGACGTGAAGAATAAGGTCTTCCGTAGTGGGGGGGGGGGGGGGGGGGGGGTTATAATTGGCAGGAGAGGGTTAAACGAGCCTAGCCCAGATAATACCCAGGGGTATAGTCTGGGCTAGGCCAGTTTATACGGGGGGCATAGTCTGGGCTAGGCCAGTTTATACCCTGGGTATACTTGAGGCGGGGTATAATCTGGCCTGCTACACCGGGTCTGCATCCACTATTGATAAGTATCGTGTAACATACATAAAATATTCTGCATTCATTTCCTTACAGTTTGGTTATCTTTAGTTTGAAAACAACGAACAAAGCGTTTTCATTTCTCTGCATCTGGTTTTCATAATACATTTCACATCGTATCCTATCCCTCGGTGGTCGTAGACCACAGACGATCGTTAAACCAGCGTATTCCATCTTTCCCTGATACTATTTACAAAAAGCGAAAGAGTGGTGAAAGAAAAAAAATTGTCAGAAGTGGGATTCGAACCCACGCCTGGAGAACCAGACTGCGACCTGAACGCAGCGCCTTGGACCGCTCGGCCATCCTGACATCTTGAAGTTTGAGGGCTTACTACTGTATTTTAAACCTAAGCAAGGGTAATCAAGGTGTTCTTCTTACGTGGTTCTAAATATAGCCCAGCGCTGGTTTGTTTATTGATATATCTCTCCAGGTTAGAACTAGGTCACCTTGACTTGCAACGTCGTCGCATTGTTACAGATAGAACAAAATCTCGTTGGCTGTGCCAAGTGTGGAAAGCAATATGTTGGTAAAACAAAATAAATAGTTTAAAAAGCCATCGGTCCAATGTAGGTCAGCTGGAACCTCCTTCATTCATAACCCAACATTTCAGTGCCTCTGACCACGAGATAACTGACACGAGAGCCACAGTTATTGAACAACTCCACAACCTGGGTGACAAGATCAAAAAAATGAGAGCCAGAAAGAGGAGGGAGAGATATTGGAGGAAGAAGAGGCTTAGAACAAACTATCCAGACAGATTGAATGTGTTGGACTAGAAGTTTGGTGGTGGTAGCTTATTTTGCTTTTTATATTGCCTAATTATTTTTGTGAAATTTATTTATGTGGGATTTTGATTTGTTATTTATTATTATTATTATTATTATTATTATTATTATTATTATTATTATTATTATTATTATTATTATTATTATTATTATTATTATTATTATTATTATTGTTGTTGTTGTTGTTGTTGTTGTGGTTGTGGTTGTTATTATTATCCTCATCAATTGTTTTTATTGAACCGTTCATTGGTTGTTGTTGTTGTTTTTTTTTTTAAAAATTTTACATTTAAATTAATAAAATTTAAAATTTTAAAATAATAGTAAACAGATAATTATATTTTAAAAGAAATATAGCTAATTGATACTCCAATAATTCCTTATATTTTCCCCCTATAATTAAATGACAATATCTCATCCACTGTAGTCTTTTAAAAATAATTTTAGATGTATTATTTTACTTTACTCGCCACCACCCACGCTAATTAAAAATTTCAATTTTTTTAAGTTGATCATATTAAGCTGTGTGTGTGTGTGTGTGTGTGTGTGTATATATATATATATATATATATATATATATATATATATATATATATATATATATATATATATATATATATATATATATATATATATATATATATATATATATCCTGTCTTATCTACGTTGTTTGTCATTTTTGAAGAAGGGGTGGCCTGGTGGCGCAGTGGATTATTTGCCTGTTTCCTATGCCGAAGGTCGCGAGTTCGATTCCCGCAAGGGGCGAATGTATGTGACTAAGGTACGAGACTATTGAGGTCACCGAGGGTTTTCTCCGGGCACTCAGGTTTCTTCCCTCCCTTCAATAATGGTACTGGACGCAGTCAATATAAAAATTTAAAAAAAAATTCCGATTTTCTTTCCGTCTTCCTGCAGCGATCTCCTTGCCTTTACACCACCTGTTCGAGTGATGGATGTGTATTTGTTGTGTGTGTGGATGAGACAGTTGAGCGTGTATGTTGGTACAGATCGCCGCGTTTTGAGCCTGATTGATTTGGGGAAAGGCGCGTTTATATCATCCAGTATTATTATTATGATTATAATAATAATAATAATAATAATAATAATAATAATAATAATAATAATAATAATAATAATAATAATAATAATAATAATAAAAATTATTATTATTATTATTATTATTATTATTATTATTATTATTATTATTATTATTATTATTATTAAATAAACATCTCGAAAGCTTAACAAGGTGTTCAAGTCTGCCAGTTTCTTCTCACAACATTGTAGGTGTCATGAAAGAACAATGAGGTTTAACGTCTACACCCACCATTGGCGATATGGCAGACGGGGATAACCATCCCAAAGAAAGAGGGGTAGGGACCTGAATCAACACTGAACCACCAGAGCAATCCTACTGCTAATTAAACTAGACAGTAAAAATTGCCACTTTTTATTTCGTCCACCACGGGATTCGAACCTAGGTCATCGGTGTGCCAGGCGAACCCCTACCACTTGAGCTAAGGCGGTGGAGGTGTCAAAGCAGAATGTTTTGTATGGACGAACATTGAGGTTTGACATGGGATAACCATCCCAGGGAACAAGGGCATCTGGATCTAAAGCAACGCAGAGCCACCAGAGCAATCATATGACAGTGAAAAATGGCCACTTTTATTTTTCCCACTACGGGATTCGAACCTGGGTCATCGGTGTGCCAGGCGATCGCTCTACCCTTTACACTACGGCGATAAAAAAATAACTTTTTTAAAAAGAAAAAAAGGAAAGAACTTTACAATGTTGGAGTATTGTTGCTGTGGTTGCTGTTGTTTTCTGCAGTGCTGTGATCATGCTTTTTGTTGTTGTGGAAATATATATGCGCGAAAATAAATGTAAATTCCTTCATTTTCATTTATTCATTCTTCTTCAGTTTCGACAAAATTTTATTGTCTAAAATCCCACTATCCTGAACATGAGAAAACAAAGTATTGACACAGTGCTGTGTCATGCGATTGCATATTCACTGGGTTAACACACAAACCTACAACACAAGCTCTAGCATAACTGTACCATACTGCGTAGCTGAGATTTGCCGAGGCTTTTGTTTGCCTGTCACTAGTGAGAGGTTTTCGACCAGTCTTAGCCACGCTGTCTGTAACATTGCGACACCCGGTGCGAATCAAGGTGACCTAGTTCTAACCTGGAGAGATATAAAACAAACCAGCGCTGGGCTATATTTAGAACCACGTAGGAAGGACACATCGATTACCTTTGCTGAGGTTTAAAATAATGTAGTAAGCATTAGTACTTCAAGATGTCAGGATGGCCGAGCGGTCCAAGGCGCTGCGTTCAGGTCGCAGTCTGGTTCTCCAGGCGTGGGTTCGAATCCCACTTCTGACAATAATTTTTTTCACCGCTCTTTCGCTATTATTTTTTGTAAATGTATTATCAGAGAAAGATGGAGTACGCTGGTTTCACGATCGACTGTGGTCTACGACCTGCGAGGGATAGGATACGATGGGGAATGTATTATGAAAAACCGATGCAGAGAAATTAAAACGCTATAATTTTACAGTAACGTGTAATTAAGAATGAATTCATTGTTCGTGGTTTTCAAACTAAACATAACTTTAAGGAAATAAATGCAGAATATTTTATGTATGTCACACGATACCTATGAACAGTAAATGCAGACCCGGTCCTTGAATCGTTATATGTGTAACTCGAACTCGTTTATTCACGCAGGATGTTCACACAGCAACAAAGCAGCAGTCATCGTATAAAATTTTCCAACTTCATACAGCAAACACCAACAACTGCATACTAGATCGCTTTCCGAAAATCACTAAAACCATCACTTTTTCAAAGGAGTAACTGTAGATTATAGTCACACGACACCAAAGCGTATTAGTCGACCACTGGTCACATTATTCTGACATCAGCGAACCAGTTGATCATAAGGGAAACATAATATGGTCACACGTTGGTCAATCCTGGAATCGAACCAGGTACCTTTCGGTTACTAGTAAGTCGCTCTACCAACTGAGCTACCCGTACCCACTCCCTTTTCAAGCAGACAGTGCATTACTAATATAACCTCTCTGCAATAGAGAAAAAATTCAAACATTCCAGCATGACGGAAGGACAACCAATCAAAATAAAACTCGGAACTGCGTACTGTCTAGCGTCATAGAGCATTCTTTAGGTTAGAAGAATCGCTTAGCTATTACTAGACACATCTGGGAACTTCGATCGATAATAAACAAGAATTCCAGACAATTCTCAACCATATCGACCGACGAAAATGATCAACATTATAACAAAGCTTCTTCCAGCATCAAAGATAAATACACGCTATCATTGCATGCTTAGCAAAATAACATGATCGGAACTATCGTGCGCGTTTCAATTGTAACAATTATATAGCGCAATATAAGAAAAGTTAATTAAGTAAATATATAAATAATCATGTACAATTTGCATTCACAGAAACGTAAACTTACCGAAAACACGTGTTGTACACGTGGACTGCACAATTTAAGTTTACTTTGCATTATTATTACATTTAATTACTATAAAATAGAATGTAAACTAAAATGCATTCTATAACTTATTCGAAACCCTAATAATTGGGTTTTATATTTTTGTAGTTTTGTCACTTCTTCTTTCATTTTTGTTCTTTCAAATTTATATCTTTGCTTCTAACTTCTTCTTCCTCTTCTTCCCCTTTTTTGTTCTTCTTCTTCTTCTTCTTCTTCTTCTTCTTCTTCTTCTTCTTCTTCTTCTTCTTCTTCTCCTCCTTCTTCTTCCTCATCCCTTTTTTGTAATTCCAGATTTATGTGGAAAATTCCCATTTATATGTGCGCGTGTCTGATAATACCCTTCGATGGCTTTCCATCTTGTTCTTTATTACGTCCTTCTGTTCATTTGTTGTTGTTGTATTTTTCTGTTTGTTATTGTTTTCATCTACTTCCCCTCTTTGTCCTAGATCCTTCTTGTTCTTCTTCCAGATCCAGAATCCAGATAATGATTCCCCATACGTTTGCTTCACGTCATGTCTATTACCTTTATATTACGTCATATCCGATTTCCAAAAAAGAGATAATTAGAGAGAACATAACCGGACGTGATGATTTTGATGTATGCCGGTTTCAAAAGGGATCCGGCGAAATGAGACTGTGACTACAGCCAATGTTAAAGGATTTGAATAGTGCTGAACTGGGAGGAGGAGGAGGAACAGAAAGAAGAAGAAGAAGAAGAAGAAGAAGGAAGACATACAGACAGACAGACAAACAGAGACAGAGAGAAAACAGAAGGGAGTGATGGGAAGAGGGAAGAGAAGGAATGCGTAAGCTTACATTATAATGACGAATTAATGAATGATTAGGTTAGAAAGCTTAGGGTGCTGCCACACGATTAACATCAAATCAACCTTCAATGCTTCTCATTTGCGATGAACAGCTCGCTGCTGAAGGCTCGTTCATTTGCGTCTTGTAAGCTGTTACAACGCTATGCGATATTTGTGGAACACAGCCTTATTTGCAAGGCACCGTAGCATGCACAAATCTCTCTTGATGAATGGACCGGAACTTAAAGCAACGCTGCGTGTATTTGGGCACTAAGTGCTTGTTGTTAGCGAAACTAGACCAAGGATTAAGAAGGGAAAGAACGAGCAGTGTTGAAAACGAGGAATGGTCACCATAAGCAATATCATGATCGAGGCTTTTAGCCGAATTGAATCGCTCCACTGATCTGTCTGCCTCAACGACTCTAATCAGGTTTTGTTTTTATTATTCGTCCTTTCGCCTCAGTTGTTTGAGGCGCTGCACAAACATGCGAAAATAGGACTTTCTCTCTTTCCATCTCTTTCTCTCTCTCTCTCTCTCTCTCTCTCTCTCTCTCCCCCCACACTTTTTTTTCTGCTTTTATTCTTTGCTTTTGCGTGTGTGTGTGTGTGTGTGTGTGTGTGTGTGTGTGTTTATGGGGGTGTGTGTTTGTGTGTGTGTGAGAGAGAGAACGATTGACTGATTCATCATTAATTCAAAATCAATCTATAAAATAATAAACCAATCAAGAGAGAGAGAGAGAGAGAGAGAGAGAGAGAGAGAGAGTTACTTTAAAACTGTTTTAAATTAGGGATTAAGAGTTTTTAGACCAATGAAAAAGTCTAATCATATCTTCTGAAGTATTTGCTCTATTATCTTCTTAATTCCCTTTCTTAATTTTTCATTGAGAGAGGGAGAGAGAGAGAGAGAGAGAGAGAGAGAGAGAGAGAGAGAGAGAGAGAGAGAGAGAGAGAGAGAGAGAGAGAGAATAAAAGAAACAATGGACGAGAATTGTCAATGGCAGCATTCAAAAATAATATTAAAAGAAAAATCCCCAGCAGAGCTAAAATAGCACGGTCATTTTTCACTGTCATAAGCGGCCCCGCTTGAAAACAAGGCCCACACGTGACCACTCTTGCAATGCGCATGCGCTTGTTAGACAATAACGGTTTTGTGTCTGAAGCATGCGATTAATGTGGCATGGAACCCTTGTACGAAACCAAAGAACCGACTGCGTGTTTCTCACCGAGCCTTCCTCTTTTTACATGGATAAGAAGGTGGCATGGTTTTCTCTTATTCGAATCAATCATATTAGTGTCAAACAACTGCTCAAGTGTTAAGGGGCTTTCGCAAAACATGTCGCAGAAAAATAATATTCAGTGTGAATTTAGAAGCAGAACATAAATCAAACTACTGGC
Organism: Oncomelania hupensis; assembly: GCA_036898135.1. Taxonomy (NCBI): domain Eukaryota; kingdom Metazoa; phylum Mollusca; class Gastropoda; order Littorinimorpha; family Pomatiopsidae; genus Oncomelania; species Oncomelania hupensis. Next base: position 26,734,250 of record CM072520.1, read on the forward strand.
TCTTTTTTAATTGTACAGTGCATACACCTCCGCTAAGGCCAACTAAACAGAAATTATGATACAACACCACCATTCCTTTCTGGGGCAAAGAAAATGGTTATTGTATAGTATTTTGTTTGGTATGGCCATTGCTTGGATGGCAATGTGGTATATTTGTATTGTATCTATTTGTATTGTAATGTAATGTGTTGAGTATTGCAGTCTTAAACAGGATAAGGCCAGTAGTTTGTTTTTTAAACTGGGTGCCTGGAGTGATGGGCGTTGATTTCAAAATCTTTTATTGCGGACTATCTATTGCAAAGACTTCAAAAGATTCAAAATAATGCCGCCCGTCTCATTCTTCGCATTCCAAAATCTGCCCATATAACTCCTCATCTTAAATCTCTACACTGGCTTCCCATCGAACAAAGAATTGAGTACAAAATTGCTTGCCTCTGCTTCAATGCTCTCTCTTCAGCCGGCCCTTCTTATTTCAAAACCATGGTTAACCCCTACATACCCTCTAGAACCCTTCGATCTTCTTCTGCCCAAAATCTCTGCATTCCACGAGTGAACAAGTCCTTTGGTAAACGCTCATTTTCATTTTCTGCTCCCACCGCCTGGAACTCCCTTCCCATGTCTCTCCATTCTTCCCAAACATCTGCTGCCTTTCGTTCTGGCCTCAAGACCCATCTGTTCAAACGTTCCTTTGATGACAGCACAATTTGAATTCGTGTTGAACTTGGTGTGTGTGTATGTGTATGTGTGTGTGTGCGTGTTTATATTATGTAATTAAATTCTGTATGTTTTGTTTACCATGTTTTTATATTGTTATTGTTTAGTCATTTTAGTTCTTAGAACAAGTGTCTTATGTGAATGTAAAGCGCTCTGAGCTTTCACTAGAAAGGGCGCTATATAAATATTATTATTATTATTATTATTATTATTATTATTATTATTATTATTATTATTATTATTATTATTCCTATCCTATCCTATCCTGTCCCATAACCCGAAGGTCGTAGGGGCACCACAGATGATCGTTTAACCAGCATACTCCATCTTTCTCTGTCCTCAGCAGCCCTGATGGCTTCGCTCAGTGTCAAACCAGTCCATTCTCAAATGTTGTCCTCCCACCTCTTTTTCGGTCTTCCTCTTCTTCTACCTCCTTGCACTGTGCCTTGCAGAATAGTCTTTGCAAGGCCTGATGATCTGGTGATTTATTATTATTATTATTATTATTATTATTATTATTATTATTATTATTATTATTATTATTATTATTATCTATCTCCAGAATCGCACAAACAACAGCTGCCCTGACAAGGTTGAAGCCCATTTGGAATGACAGGACCATCAGTCTACATTCCAAAGTAAGACTGCTGCGCTCCCTTGTCATCTCCATCTTCTTATATGCTTGCGAAGCATGGACCCTCACAGCAGATCTACAACGAAGAATACAAAGCATGAAGATGAGGTGCTACAGAAGACTTCTGGGCATTTCCTATACCCAACACATCACCAACGACGAAGTCCGACAGACCATCACACAAGCCATTGGACAACACGATGACCTGCTCACAGTGGTGAAGAAACGGAAACTCCGATGGTATGGCCACGTCACCAGATCATCAGGCCTTGCAAAGACCATTCTGCAAGGCACAGTGCAAGGAGGTAGAAGAAGAGGGAGACCGAAAAAGAGGTGGGAGGACAACATTCGAGAATGGACTGGTTTGACAATGAACGAATCCATCAGGGCTGCTGAGGACAGAGAAAGATGGAGTATGCTGGTTAAACGATCATCATTCTGTGGTGCCCCTACGACCTCCGAGTTACGGAACAGGATAGGGGATAGGGGATCACTAGGAAACGAAATAGCATTACAATTACAAGAGAGGCGTTCGCATTAAACAAGCAGGACCCCTATGTGCTGTCGAGGATCCGTAACATAGGCTTCCGACTTATGTAATGCCCCTGTGCACTATAATAAGACAAGAAATTGTTTCTTTATTGCCTTTAAACAATGTACGTTGGGATTTTTTTGTTCCAGAGGGAACAAACGTAGTTCAAACCTATTACCACATCCATCAACTGACTGGCTTGGAAACGCGAAAAAGCCATCTGCGATGGAAAGTAAACTAGTGCCTTAGCTCAACTCTAAACGACCCAGCTTTGCTAAACATCGTGGCACTTCAAAGAAACCGTCCATCAAACTCAAAGGAAGAGATTTGAAACACACTTTTGGCGCAGTGGAGTGTGTGTGTGTGTCTGTGTCTGTGTCTGTGTGTGTGGGTGTGTGTGGGTGTGTGGGTGTGTACGGAAGACCACCAACTCCACTTCGCTTCTTCTTGTTCTTGTTCATCATCAACATCACCACCACCACCACCTCCACACCTCCATCATCATCATCATCATCATCATCATCATCATCATCATCATCATCATCATCATCATCATCATCATCTTTTTCTTCTTTTTTTCCTTTCTTTCTTCCTACCTTCCTTTCTGTCTCTCTATCTGTCTAACAAATATGTCTGCCTTTCTTTTTTTAAACAATGTTTGTTTTTTTTAAATATCCATCGATTTAAGTTTAAGCAAACATACAAAATATAATATTTTCTGTGTACATTGTCTTTTAAACGAACTAACGCATCACAAGTTTATAGCAAAGTCCTAAGCTTACAATAGAAAATAAAAGCACTATCAAACTTAACTGTTTAAATTAAACAAGCCAATATTTAGAAAGAAGATAATAAAGCTAAAATATTACCTTTCTGTTTTTATGACACTTTAAAAAAAAAAGATTTAATATGACAGCCGATATTTTAACGTAGACATAAGACCAGAGTATTTACTTTAAAATAGTTATTAAATTGACATGTTTTAAAACAATCGAGAAAACGATAATGAAAAAAAGGGTAAAAGAAAGAAATTAATTCATCAAAACTGTTTAACTGATATTCTGATCATCCTTTTGACATTAAAAAAAATTGTCATTAATATCAGAACACGGAAACAAGGATTTAGTATTACAAAAATCGTTCTTGAAATCAACTTTTTTTGTTTTGGTAAAAGGTAATCCAACAAGCTTGAACTCATTGTTGTTTTTTTTTCTTGAGATAATCTTCTCAAGATTACTAGCAAGGCAAGCTGTATTTATGACCTCCTGAATAATATATAGGACCAATCGTTTGAGAGACAGAGAGACAGAAATAGAGACAGAGAGAGAGAGAGAGAGAGAGAGAGAGAGAGAGAGAGAGAGAGAGAGAGGAGGGAGGGGAACACACAACATAACTGAGACTAGCCGAGTAACTCTCACAACAACGTAGTCCTCGGCTAGACTGGGTCAACCACGCCGTGCGCGCATTACAGCATACTCATATACAGTGAACTCCGGATATAATAAAGGCCGGATAAAGTAAATATTCGGTTTTAGTAAAGTCCAGTCTTGGTCCAGACCAAAACTCTTCTTTGTCTCTGTTTTTAAAAATCGGATATAATAAAAAAATATAGTAAAGTCCGCTTATAATAAAGTGTTTTCTAAGGCCCCTGGCGAGTTTTGCTGCCCCTTATAATAAAGTTTCAAGGGAGATTACTGTATTAAAGTTTCATGAGAGTTACTGACGTTCATAATGACGCAACATCGTCACGTCACGCTTACCCTGAAGCCTAAAATAGATCTAATTCACGCACTTGAAGATGAAAAGATGAAAAAAAGAAAAAAAAAGAAATTGCTGAACAATTTGGAATTTCCGCATCAACAGTAACAGTGATTATGAAGGAGAGTGAAAAACTGAAGGAGAGATTTAACTGTTTGGCAGAAAAAGAGTACCTAGCTTAGAAACTTACAAAGCAAATTAGACTTCACTTTCGCTATACATGATGAAATGCGTTTATGACTAAATAAGGGTGTTATAAGTTGAACACATTATAATTATACCTTTTGTACTGAGATGAATCCGAATCAATGGAGAACTGGGAAACCAACGTTTTGACTGGACTGCACTTTCAAATGAGAAGTAAAGAAGAGATTTATTCCTAAGCTGTTGCGTGGCTTTGCAAAACAAACCATCTTTTTTTTTAAATCCACCATATTGTGTAGGTTTTGTTCATGTCTTTGTTTGCTTTAATTTTGTGAGCTTTTGTTTTTTCCACAATGACGATAGTACAACATGTACAATTCATAATCTACTTTTATGATTTATCCTTCCGATTAAAGGGTTGGTTTGAAATAATTAGGACACGAAGGCTCACATGTTATCTCTTATCGGTAATGGACTCTCTCTCTCTCTCTCTCTCTCTCTCTCTCTCTCTCTCTCTCTCTCTCTCTCTCTTTCTCTTACCCTCTCTCTCTCTCTCTCACACACACACTCACACACACGTGAACTTACACACACGGACATAAACAAATAATACTGTAACATTTCAATCAATATACACAAACTGGGTTATAAGAGAGGTATTCTTGAAGAGTTTATAATACCCGAGTTAATAAACAAAAATAATCAATCAACATAATTTGTGAGCGTAATGGAATCCAATAAGGGACAATGGACCTACTGCAAGTGTTCATAAAAAAAAAGTATCTTTTTCAGCTATTTCCCGTGGATTTCTGGTGGCTTCATACGAAAGACTAAAAGGACCTTTTCACTTTCGTGAAATATCACTTGTTATCATGTGGCTGTGTCCAGAAACAATAGATCTTGACGATGAGTGCATATTCATAATGTTCACTCAAGTAACGTAATTGCTATTTACCTGTAATTACGATAGCAATAGGTAATACCCATTGGGGGATGGGGGGGGGGGAAGGGAAACACAAAGAAGAAGAAAATCTAAATTTTGAAAAGGCCATGTGAGAGAGAGAGAGAGAGAGAGAGAGAGAGAGAGAGCTTGCTTGTCCAACCACTCAAATAAATACTTTGAATTTTGTTCTTGGCAACTCTGGTAAGACAAACGTCTTCACGACGACTTATAGACGGCTGTCCAGGGGTGTGGGGCTGGAGCTGGGGAGGGTGGTGGTGTTTTTTAAAATTGGAAAACATAGTTTTCGTGTGGAATTCAGCAAGGGACAACAAACCAGCACAGAAATATTAATCTAAATTAAAATATGTAATAACGAAAGCGAATCGTTCGATTTGCACTGTCTTATTTTAACTGTTCAGCTATGTGAATCTAATCAATTAATGGGATCCAATTCCAATGTACATGTGTATAACGCGCCAAATGTCAGCTCAATTTAGAACGATGTTGAGTTACGTGAACACACAGACAAATAGACACATAGACGATTACAGTCTGCAGAAATCCTGGTAAAAGATGGAAATTCGAGAAGTCATTATTTTGTTCACTGATTTGTTTTGCTTTTCTTCTTCTTTACTTGCACCAGGGCCGGATCCAGGGGGTAGGGAGGGGGGGTGCTAGGAGTGCTGCAGCATCCCCCACCCCCACCCCCACCCCCACCCCCACCCCTTGGCAACAACAAATAAATAAATAAATAAATAAAATAAAGAAAGTAGGAGATGGAAGTTTTTGTTCAACTGGAAATACGTTATGTAAGGCAGTTAGTTACAGGAGAGGACAGGATGCTATGCTATGTACGCGCCTTTCCCCCAAGGCTCAAAGCGCGGCGATCTATACCAACATACACGCTCACCTGTCTCATTTTACCCTCACACACACCAAATACACATACATAACTCAAACAGGTGGTGTAAAGGCAGGGAGATCACTATTAGAAGACGGAAGAAAATCGAATTTTTATTTTTGAAATTTTTATATTGACTGCATCCTGTACCATTATTGAAGGGAGGGAGGAAACCGGAGTGCCCGGAGAAAACCCTCGGTGACCTCAATAGTCTCGTACCTAAGTCACATACGTTCGCCCCTTTGCCTCAATCGAACCCGCGACCTTCGGCATAGGAAACCGGCGACTTATCCACTGTGCCACGAGTTTTACTTGTGGTGTTTCACCACTCTGTACCATACATTTTAAAAAGAACTAGACTAGCACCCCATGCCCCACCCCACCCCCTCCCTCGAAAATAGATTGATCCAGCCCTGTGCACCCACATACACTTTAGACCAGCGTTTTCTATCTCTTTATAATGAGAGTGTCGGATTAGTAGTTAAATTAAAACAAAAACAAAGTTTCGGTTATGCTAAATTAACCCTCTAAAATCGTTATTATAAACGAAGTCGGTTATAGTCAAGTAAACCTCTAAAACTGTATTATAAACGAAGTTTCGGTTATAGTAAAGTAAACTTTAAAAACTTTACTGTAAACGGATTTTCGGTTATATTAAATATTCGGTTATACTAAAGATTTATTTGGTCCCAGGGCACTTTACTATATCCGAAGTTCACTGTACACATAATCTTTTTCCTGTTGCATAAAAAAACAAAGTCGTAAGGAAACCCTCTCCAGCACCAGCATGTGCTGTAACTCGGCATACACATTTTCCTCTGCAGTCCTGCTATCACACAGCCATGCTATCACATCTTTGTTGGACTATAATAAATTGTCGTTGCATCATTCCCGCATGTCACGAGAGAACAAACACACACACACACACACACACACACACACACACACACACACGCAAATAAGCGCACCCCCCAAAAAAAACCAAACAAAACAAACAAACAAACCACCACAACAACAACTGCTGACTGTTAAAAAGAGTCTGAATAGAATATGCTGCATGAACGTCTCCTGGAGACCGTCGTCATTAAAAAGCTAAATAAGAAACACACGTGCTTTCTAGCCATTGTTAGAGTCTGAAAGTGTTTTAAGCAAGCAGGAAATGACTCGGGAGTGGGAGGCGACAGGGAACACAATGGAACATCTCTTGTAGCTTTTAATTAACAGTGGAGGAGAGATGGAGAAGGGGAG
>CM072520.1:26746123-26781123 GCA_036898135.1 Oncomelania hupensis
GCGTCATACCATCTCTTCTCTACCTGCTTGAAGCGATTCCACGGATATGTTGTCCACTCCCGCTGACTTCCACTTCTTCAGCGACTGCACTGCTGCCTCAACTTCTTTTCGGAGAATTGGAAGGATTTCTTCTTCTTCTCTGTTTTGGGGACATGCTAGAACTGATGGGTCTCCGTTTGGGTTGTGGCAGTACTCTGTCCATCTATCCAAAACTTCTTGTTCTTCTGTAAGGCATATGCCAGACTTGCTTTGGATCGTGGAGACCTTGGGCTGTGTAACACTTGTCAGCCGCTTCACAATCTGGTAGGCCTTCTTGAGTTGTTCTTCTATAGACTGTTCTCCATTTCCTGGCATTGATCGTCTATCCAGTTCTCCTTTGCTGTGCGCATGCCTTTTCGGCTGTCATAGTTGATTTTTTGGTAGGCATCAGCTCCCTGTGAGTTGTTCTTTTTATTTTTTAATCTCTCTTCGTTTATCACACAGGTCCAAAAATCCTGGTGTGATCCACAGTTGTTTTGTTTGTTTGGTTTTTTTTTTTTGGGGGGGGGGTGGGGAGGCGGTGCTTGCCAAGGATCTCAGAGGCGGCATCTGTCACAGCTGAGTTGAAGGTGGTGGTCGTGGTGTTGACATCTACTTCACCAGCTCCCAAAATAAGCAGTGGTGCAAATTTACCTCCAATGGTGGCTTGGAATATTTCTGTCACCTCCGCGTCTTGCAGTTTGTCCAGGTCGAACTTCAGTCTGATGCACTTTGCTGTGTTTACTCTCTTCAAGTGGAGCCGGAAGAACATCATCACGAGATCGTGGTCACTTCCGATGTCTGCTCCTGGAAAAGTGTCCTGCCAATGTTGATGCTTGATCTGAAGCGTTTCTTGACCATGAGTAGTCAACCTGGTTGTGATGCTCCCCGCCGGGACAGTGCCATGTCCATCGTCTGGATTATTGGTGGAGACCAAGCGTGTTTGCCAGTATCAGATTGTTGTATCTGGCACACTTCAAGAGCCCCAGACCCCTGTCATTTGTCTCATTGTTGCAATGGGGTCCACACGTGTCTCCCCAGTTCTGGTGCGCACCTTGGCCAACCTTGGCATTCCAGTCGCCTTGCACTATGACTATGTCCTTCTTCGGCACTTTGTCAAGGACAGCCTGTAGATGTTTATAGATATACTCGACTTCGCTGTCGTCAAAGTGTGATTTTGGGGCATAAGCCTGGATGTGAAAAGGGCTGCTCTCAGACGGATGGTAATGAGTCTACTGGAGACTGTGCGGCAACCCAAGATAGTGGCTAGAATGTCACAAAGGCGTGTAGGCAATGTTTGAATCTACAGCCCTATAATGTAAGAAGTATTTACGTTTCTGATATGTCAGACTGTCTTCCCCAGCTCTGCAGATCATCAAGAAGTCTAGCACCGTCTTGGAGCTGGAGTGGAGTCTGTCTGAGATATTGTAATGCGTATGATGTGCAAATCATGTTCCTCCATTAGGCTTCGTCCTTTCAGTCGCTGCAGATCATTGATATGTCTGGTACTGTTATTTTTGAGATAATTGTTGGTGTTATTGTTGCTGTGAGATAGTTGCTGTTGTTGTTGTTGTTGTTGTTGCTGGTTGTAATGATATGGTGGTTATCGAATTTCAAGCCCAAAAAAATCTGTATTACCCACAATGGAGAATTGATAGAGCACATTGCATTTCGGCAAATAAGAAAATGTTTAAAAACAACAAGAAATAATACATAACATTATAAGATAACCAGTACTAAAACAACATTTTTCCCAACAATTATACATTATACTTTCAGCTATACTCTCAACATCTACACACACACGCACAGAGAGAGAGAGAGGGAGAGAGAGAGAGAGAGACAGAGAGAGACAGAGACAGAGAGAGACAGAGACAGAGAGAGAGGAGGAATCTCCACTTTGTAGGGCTTGTGTATATGTGTGGTACCGATACCTATGTGTGTGTTTGTGTGTGTGTGTGTGTGTGTGTGTGTGTGTGGTGTAGTGTGGTGTGTGTGTGCGTATGTGATTGAGTATACACGCGCCGTGTGTCTGTCTGTCTCCTTACCATGCCTGCATGGGAACGCTCCCCAACACAACAACTACAGGAGACAGGGTGCACTACAGTAGCAACAGCCTCGACAATAGACAGCCTGCTGACGCTGAGTCTGCTGACGCTGATGGTGATCAATTAGCTTCACAAGCCGTCCATGTGCATCGTCCTGATTGACCGCCACTCATACCCTTCTTCTCTTGTCTGTCTGTTGGTATTTCTGTCTGTCTCTGGTGTGTTTGAGTTACTCTCTGTGTCCGCCTCTCCGTCTCCCTCTCTCTGTGTCTCCTCTGTCTCGTGTCTCTCTCTCTTTCTCTCTGTAGGGAGAGAGTGAACGGGAATGAGAGGTGTATGTTGTCTTGAAAATACGTTTTCATATTGGCTAGTATAGTTCGACACTCCTTGAGTGGGCAGCCCGACTTAATTACATTCAGAGTCTCCTCTCTGAAAATCCTTACGGGAAGAGAGGGGACTATAAACTGATTAAATAAAAAATAGACTTAATTAAACCAGTCAAACAAGCAATCAATCTGATTACCTCTCTGCCTCTCTCCAACCTTACCATAGTGTTTTCTCTTTATTTCTTTGTCTCTTTCTATCTATCCCTCCAGGCCTATCTATTTCCAGGTCTCTGTTTCCACAGGTCTTTGTTCCAACAGGCTGATATGTTCCCCAGTCCTTTAAAATGTCCCACCAGGTCTATAGCTCTCCGACTTATTGTTTGTTGGACACCTGTCTACATCACCTCTAAGTATACAAACAGGAAACACGGCTGAGAGGAAAAGAGAGAAAGACATACAAGCAACTGGCCCAGCGCTGTTATGACGTTGATCAATTAGTCTGAACACAACTCACTGGAACCTTTTGTGTTTTTTCTTCAACAGTGACTGGCTTTCTTAGACAGGAGTCCTAATAGACTGCCTGCGACGGCAATCAAACAGGCGAATGCATGCCAGCTTAGCACACGTTTAAAAGCTGTTGTTAAAATAATAACTCAGTGTCTTCTTTCAGTTCTAGCCATTTCGCTATGCCTGTCTGAACAGTTTAATCAGTTCTTCAGAAGATGAAAAAAAAAACTATTTGTGTGTGTGTGTGTGTGTGTGTGTGTGTGTGTGTGTGTGTGTGTGTGTGTGGAAAAGGAACCAATGTACACAATGAGTTCCCAATGAAGAAAGATGTCCCATCAAAAGTTAAAATTAAACTACCTGTTGACGATTGATGATGATGATGATGATGATGATCATGATGATGATGATGATTGTCACGACTCGGGCTTTCTAAACATATGATAGGGTTTCTAAGAAATCTGCCGAAACAACCCTAGTGGGAAAATTGAATGCCCTCCACCGGCCAGTCACTTTACAATAAAGACATCCCACGCAGGGGACGGCTGAGGCTTTACCCCAACTACTCGAACCCCCGGTTACAAAAACAAAATAGAATACAAACATCATTATAAATCATCAACAAAACACATACATATAAACTGACTGGAGTGATAAATAATAACATCATAGGAAGCCCTAGTGACCACCCGGCAGAAAGCGTCCAACACTCCCAAGCTGATCCAACAGACCTCATACACAAACAAGGAGTGTTGTCCAGGAAGAGTTTTCAAGAAAAAAGGTAGGTCATTGATCTAACGAAGAAGAAGATAGTATAGCAGAGTGATAGGACAGATCAGGAATGGGAAAGAGCAAATGAGGAAGACAGCAACAGTGGGAATTTAAAGCACTAAATTTCCAGAAAGTGGGGATACTATTTATACTGAAACCCCCGGCACTCCAACGGGGGTACTGTTGCCGCAGTGAATCAGTCATGCCTACAAAGGCAAGACAGGTTTTCAACTGGGGCTTTCCCTTTTCCCTTTTTAGGTTAGAACAATCTAAAGTGGCAAGATTGCTCATGACCCCAAGGGGTAGGGCAGTCACAGAGAGCAATTGTAACAGCAAAGTACTCTAGTGCCAGCAGAGATGTCGAGGGAGGATTATGCGGGCATAGTCTTTGACTATTTGCCGCCTATTTCAAGCAGTGTGTCGTCTTTCAGTGACGGTCCTGGGAGTGGGCTCCAGTCGTCCTGGAGCCGATGTCCTGCACGAGAGAAGAAGAGAGCTGCATGCACTACTGTGACCACTCGGACCTGCCTTGTCCTATGTGGTGTTGTCTTGTCCTATGTGGTATCGTCTTGTTCTATGTGGTGTCGTCTTGTCCTATGTGGTGTGTCTTGTCCTATGTGGTGTCGTCTTGTCCTATGTGGTGTCGTCTTTTCCGGACCGAGAATGATCAACGGTAGCTAAGTATTCTATTTTGTTTTTGTAACCGGGGGTTCGAGTAGTTGGGGTAAAGCCTCAGCCGTCCCCTGCGTGGGATGTCTTTATTGTAAAGTGACTGGCCGGTGGAGGGCATTCAATTTTCCCACTAGGGTTGTTTCGGGAGATCTTTAATGCGGATCGGGGGTTGTCCGGTCCTGATTTGGCTCGGAGGAGTCCGCTAGACCTAAAGCAACAATCAATCAATCAATCAATCAAAGTACCTGCGAACGATACATGGGGGGCGATTTTTGCTCGGGTGCAAGCACATTTGTATAAACATGTATATATTTTATATTTTGAATGAAAGAAAATATCGGTGAAGAAAGTATGCTTTTGTATGCAGGGAAATAAATCAACATATGTTTAATAATTATTTTTCAAACGCTTGTGAGAAGTCATTTACGTAATCAAGTTTGAATTCTTTACTAGCGTTGTAAAAGAAGTAAAATATACATGTAAATGATCTTTTTCGTAAATGATTATGAAAGATATATAATTTCGAAATGGAATTTAAGCAATTGTTCTCAACGGTTGTAAAAGGAAATAATTCATAAATTACAATTAAATTGTTTCCAATTATAATAAAGGGAAATAATTTGGGAACGTTCGTTCATTTCAACTATGAAAAAGGGAGGTCATTTATGAATGAGTTTGATAATGGTCAGAACGTAGGAGGGTAATAACGTGCTCTAAGATGCAGTAGAGTACGTGGGTATTTTTCCTATGTTGGTAGGTTAATAATGCTATACTTTACTCTTGTGTATGTCTTAGTGTACTGGTACTGGCATCTCCACCAGCACTGTACCATCCACGCTGTGTGTCTTGTAGTATGAGCCTTGACACGGGAGCCCCCTGTACAACTGTGCAGAACGCCTTTACTTCTCAGCTTAATCATAAGAAATCATACCAATGGGCATAATTTACCCATCCCTCCTATCATAATAACCTTCAGCCTCCACCCCCAACCACTTCCCTCCTATTGTAGTATTTAGCCTCTTATCTACAGTCACCACGCTCCGCTCTTCACCTCAAGCCTTATGTACATGCTACATGTGAGTGTGTGTGTGTGAGCATGTCGAAACGACGTTCTGATGACACACACATGAAACTCCACATGGTTTCTTCTGACCCTTTTGGAAGACCGTACTATATTGACGTCAAAATAGCGCTCCGTTGAGTTAGAGCTGTTTTAGGATTAGGGTTAGGTTAAGGGTTAGGGTTAGGGTTATGGTTAGGGTTTGAGAAAGGGTTAGGAGTTAGGGTAAGGGTTAGGGATAGCTTCAAAAATTGGAAAATGTCAAAATAATGTCAAAGAACGCCTTTACTTCTCAGCTTAATCATAAGAAATCATACCAATGGGCATAATTTACCCATCCCTCCTATCATAATAACCTTCAGCCTCCACCCCCAACCACTTCCCTCCTATTGTAGTATTTAGCCTCTTATCTACAGTCACCACGCTCCGCTCTTCACCTCAAGCCTTATGTACATGCTACATGTGAGTGTGTGTGTGTGAGCATGTCGAAACGACGTTCTGATGACACACACATGAAACTCCACATGGTTTCTTCTGACCCTTTTGGAAGACCGTACTATATTGACGTCAAAATAGCGCTCCGTTGAGTTAGAGCTGTTTTAGGATTAGGGTTAGGTTAAGGGTTAGGGTTAGGGTTATGGTTAGGGTTTGAGAAAGGGTTAGGAGTTAGGGTAAGGGTTAGGGATAGCTTCAAAAATTGGAAAATGTCAAAATAATGTCAAAGAAATGAAAAGTGTGTCAAAATAATCCCTGTTTTTTTTTTCACAACAGTCTTCAGAACGTAGTTTCTACAAAAGTGTGTGTGTGTATGTGTGTTTAATTGTAAAAGTGTGTTTTTCACAGAGGTACTGAAGAATTAAAACCATAAAATTATGCATGTCTGTGTGGGTGAGAGTGGAGAGGGGAGAAGGATGTGCGGGGGCGCGTGCGTGTGTGCAATAAATTGGTATTGGTATTGACTTTTTAATATTATGAAAGAATGCTGTTTTAACTACCATTATTTGCGGTTGTTGCATGGGTATTTTATTTCACCCCATTTTATATCTCACTGCGCAAAATGCATTCTTCTATTGAAGTGAAATAAAATGTGAGTTTTTTGAGTCTTGAATCTTGAACTTGGCACCTCAACTGACTGGAACATCTGATGGAACCACGCTGGTCACTGGCTCCCATCCAGCGAGACTCCAGTTAGAAAGTCCGTTACGGATAAGTCTATTTTTTATTCCCTTATACATTTCCTCAAAAATGAACTGTAACAAATACGCCAGTTGCCAGTTGTATAATGAATGTATGAACATTTAGGTTTAACGTCAACACCCACCATTGGCGATATGGCAGACGGGGATAACCATCCCAGGGAAAGAGGGGTAGGGACCTGAATTAATACTGAACCATCAGAGCAATCATAATGCTAAAATGGACAGTGAAAATTGCCACATTTTATATCGCCCACCACGGGATTCGAACCTGGGTCATCAATGTGCCAGGCGAACGCTCTACCACTTGAGCTACGGCGGTGAGCCGCCAGTTGTATAAAGCCAGGTGTATCGTTAGATAAGGAGGAGTGGCATTTTCTCTTGTATAGTAAGTAACCACTGGAAAATATTATGACTGTTTACAATATTATTAGGCATTGTGTATAATTACTATCTTGTATGATGTGACAATGGTAATGATGTTGATGATATAATAACATGTATTTCGTACAGCGCAAATCCAAACTAAAAGTTTGATCTATGCACTCGCACCAGATCATCAGGCCTTGCAAAGACCATCCTGCAAGGCACGGTGCAAGGAGGTAGAAGAAGAGGGAGATCGAAAAAGAGGTGGGAGGACAACATTCGAGAATGGATTGGTTTGACACTGAGCGAAGCCATGAGGGTTGCTTAGGACAGAAAAAGCTTTGAGTACGCTGGTTAAACGATCATCTGTGGGGCCCATACGACCTCCGAGTTACGGGATAGGATAGGACAGGATATGTGAGCCATTACACGAGAAAGAGAAAAATGCAAAAGTACAAACATGGGAAATTTTGGAGTAAATGTGTTTTGGCTTCATGGTGCATTGTTATTTTTCAAATGAATAAATTCCGTAGTTTTTGTGTCTATGAATATCAAGGGTTAGCCAACATTCTGCAGCTAAATTTAGCATCCACCATAGCCGGTAAGAGACAAAACCCGTCAGGAAATAAACCGCTCGTGAAGTTTTCCGTTTTAAGTTGATAAAATAGAACCCTACCTTGCCCCAGACACCAAAGACGCACTCTTCAAACCGCGTGGTCCACTCACAAATAGGATTAAAGGATACACGCCTGTACCGTTAAAACAGGGGAAATAACTCTAATCTTGTCAGAACCGAAATAGAAAATTGAAACTTTAGCGGTTGGTTTGTATGGCAATGAAAGCCCGCTGTGTCATTGTTTAATGAAAAAATTAAAAAATGCAAAGTTTAGGGTGTACCCGTTTTGTGCAAAAGCAAACAACGCCTTCGAAATGGGGCCTTTTATGTTATGAATAGCTTGTCTCAAAGAAATAGTCCTAATTACCAAATTTTTAAAAAAAATACTGAGATCCAACTACAAACTAAACTAAATTAAAATAATTTGCTCTCCCTTGTTAGACAAAACTAGACCAAACATGACTGCTTCAAGGATGAAGGTGCATCTTTTATATTACTTTGCTTGTGTACTTCGAGCTTCGAAGGCTAAGAAGCTAAAGGTCTTGAACCAATACCAGCAACGGAGACTGTGTTTTCAAATGACTTTTCAAGGCACCCCCCGCCTAAATAATCCATCTTCTTACCTGTTCCAGGCGGGCCCATTCATCAGTGACAGTGGAACCTGCCGCTACGGTACTGTCCTGGTTCAATGGGGCGTGACCGAGTTCTTTCCTGCCAGTAACGAGCTGTGAAATAGGCTGTGCGGGGGTCAGGTCATTCGATACCTTTACTATTACTTTGCTAGTCTTAACTGAATTTTTAATTGCTTTACCATTTAACGCGTCGCGTCGGTCAGGCGTACGTTGGAACGTTTTTGTTTTAAGTTTAAACCGTAACATGAAGGTAAAGAGGTAGTCCCTGTTACATGTCTGTCGTTGGGGAGGAAAGCGTTTGGGAGCTCCTTTTTTTTCTAGGCCAGCTTAATGAGGACTATCTCTTCTCCCTCGCTGCTTTACCTTCCCCGGTTCTAAACATAGCCAGGTACCCATTCACAGCTGGGTGGACGAGGGTGTGCACATATCCGTGTTCTTTTTTCAATCTTTTTTGTGTGTGTTTGTCATTTGGTGGTTGCCTTCCAAGCATGATCACCCATCCAAGTACTAACCCTTCTCGACGTTACTTACTATGAACCATTGCTAACATGTGCGCGTCCCCAAACTACTACACTGCCGCGCCACCCTGTATTAAAGAATAAGTGAAAATGGAATGCAGAATATAAGACAGGCTCTATTACTAGTGCTAGCTACATGTATGGAATTTCCTTGGTAAAATGTTTATTTTCGCCACATTCAGCTAAATAATGTTTTGTTTATAAGCATATTTTCTAAATAATAATTTGTTTACAAACAACGTAAGATTTCTGTAAATAATATATTTTCTCCGTACGTCACTTATTATTTACTTAAACAATAAATTGTTGAGGTAAATAAATCATGATATAGGTAAAATCATGCATTGTTGCTAAATACAGAATTATTTACCTATATAATACGTTATTTAGCAGATTGTGTTAAATAATGTGTTATTTAGAAATGTTTCTAAATAATGATGTGTTTACCAATATAATGAATTATTTAGCAGAATAATGCATTATTTACGTAAACAATTCATTGTTTAGGGACTTCAATTTTTATTTTTTTAAGGGATTCGCAGGTTTACGTCATATTACTGTGAGGTTATGCGGTAATGATAAAGAAAATTTCAAAACCGTGGTTTTACGCTGTTTTGCGATTTAAAATGAGGCAACTGCTTTATTTCATTGTAATTTTTATTCGTTCGCAGCAGGATTAATATACGAAATTGCAATTCCTTGAATTCCGCGTGGAACAAAGGGCCTCCACAACAGTTCTCCAGCGCACTCGGTTCTGGGCAGCCTTTTTCAGTTCACCCCATGACAGGTTGCAGCTCTTCATCTCCTCCTCCTTGGACGACCAACCTTTCTCTTCCCCTGAGGATTCCACTGTAGGACCTGCCGTGTGATGTCCCGTTGGGGTTTCCGCAAAATATGTGTCCCACCCAGCGCCACTTCCGCCTGGCAATCTGCCGGTCGATGGGGTCTTGATTCGTCCACTGCCACAGGTCCGTGTTCCTTACTTTTTCCGTCCATCTGATCTTCAGGATGTTCCGAAGACAACCATTGATGAACACTTGGAGCTTCTTTGTCAAGGTGTTGGTGACTCTCCAGGACTTGGAATGTTTGGAACGGGTTCTGCTTTAAGTTTAAACCGTAACATAAAAGGAATAGGTTAAAAATTGAATGCAGAATATAAGACAAATGATACTCTACTATTTTAAAGCTATACCAACAACAGTTTAGATTTTATGTTAACATTTCCCGCGTCGGCCAGGCTTTTTTTTAATAAGTTGGAATGTTTGAAGCTGCTTCTGTTTTAAGTTTAAATCCCGACATGAATGCCATGATGAATATAGGAAATAATTACGATACTCTATTGCAAAGCGAAGCTAACTGCAGTTTTTATTGCATTACATTTTTTTACGCGTTGCGGGCAAGACATTTAAGTTGAAATGTTATAAAGTGTCACGGACCGGGTTTATAATATTTCGGTCCGATGACTGTTTGTAGTATCTTCCTGTGTGAAGATAGAAACTGTAATATTTTTTTTAATTGATAACTGAATGCTGATTGGCTGAGCTAGTCATGTGACGACTGGCCAATCACATTCAAACTGGGGGCAGTCTCTTCTTGTGTATACCACGGTGTGGTTGTATTTGTACTTCTAGCAGCTGTTGACTGCAGGTATATATATTGTTTATCATTGAAATATTGTATTATAAATATAATAATAGTTAACCATGACTATATTCTACTTGTGGTGGAATAAAAGTAAGAGTAGATAATTTTTTGATATTAGTATGAAGGATGGATTAGGGAGGTGGTGGATCGTTGTATATTATTTTGAATAACGAATTGAAATCGGATTTTTATTTGATTTGAGGTTGAAACCTCAACTCGCAATGTATAGCATTATATTTATTTGTGTGAATGAAAATATCAGCGTCAAGATGTAATAATTAGTGTTATAATTAGAGTTACAATTTTTGCGTATGTGTGAACTGTGTTCGACACATATGAGATTTGAATTATTGTATTGCTGGTCTGGTCCTGTCGCAGAGAGAGAAAGGTATATGTGGAAATTCAGAGGAGTTTATGTATCAAGATATTTAGTGGGGAAAACTTGTGTGTTTTCAGAAGTTTCCGGCTGGGGCCTCGAGCGGAAGAATAAAGAAGAAGAAGAAGAAGAAGAAGAAGAAGAAGAAGAAGAAGAAGAAGAAGAAGAAGAAGAAGAAGAAGAAGAAACTCCGACAGAAGAGAAAGAAGCTCACGAATAAAGAAGAAGAGGATATCACGAGAGAAGAGCCAAAGAAGAAGACGAGAAGGCGAAGAAGAGGGAGAAGAAGAAGGAGAAGAAGAAGGGGCCAGAGAAGAGCCAAAGAAGAAGACGAGAAGGCGAAGAAGAGGGAGAAGAAGAAGAAGAAGAAGAAGAAGAAGAAGAAGAAGAAGAAGAAGAAGAAGAAGAAGAAAGAAGAAGTACAGGAGAAGGAGAGGAAGAAGAAGAAGAAGAAGAAGAAAGAAGAAGTAAAGGAGCAGGAGAGAAAGAAGAGGAAGACGAGGAAGAGAGACGAGCAGCAGCGGCTACCACATCGACACCTGTAGCAACCGCTACCACATCAGAAGTAGTAGCAACCGCTACCACCTCAGAAGCAGCAACAGCAGCAGCAGCAGCAGCAGCAACAGCGGCAGCGACCACAGCAGCAGTAGTGGAGGATTATTGGGAAGGCGAAGAGGACGATAGATAGAGGAGAAAAACCAGGATAGATAGAGAGAAGGACAAGGATAAGGAGAAGGAGGATAGCATAAAGACAGAGACAGATATTAGAGACAGAGAAAGACATAGTGAATCCTAACCTCCATGAGACTATTGGGGGAATCTCTCTCTGTCGACGGTGACCAGGTCGATATTGGTGTTTATTGAGACTGGTGATACTTGGATTATTTGACCGGGATTTTTGTGGTGGTTTTGGTGATTGGTGACTTTATTCGTGGATGATCTGACTGAGACTTATGTGTGTGTTTTGTGAATGATAAGATTCACGGATTATTTCTACATAGTACGTGAGTACAAAACTATATATACATTTTGTCCATATTATTGATTGAGTTGTTTTGTACTTATGTGAACGTCGTTGATTATTGTTTATTTTCTAGTAATAGAAAGGGGGAGTGACAACAAAAGAATTCTTGAGAGTTAGAAAGTGTGAGACGGGAGAACACGCAGAATATTCACGCACGCATACACGCAGTTTCTTGAAATAACCCCTTTCGTTACATAAAGATATAAGTTTAAAATGCCATGCAGAATGTAAGACAGTTGATCCCTTGCTATTGCAGAGCTATACTAGCAAAACACGTATAAGGGTTTGGGTTGAAGGAGGTACAACAAACTAGTATAAGATTCTGTGTACATGTATTTCGGTAAAATGCTTCCGTCAGGATTTCCTTTAGCAGGAGTTTAAATTGACGTTATTTAAAAACGCTTCTGCTTTAATTGTATGTTCATGTCCATGCGGTGAGTAATGAAATCCTAATTTTATGCTTCGCAATTACCATGCCAGTTTAAGTTGGAGTTCTAATTGCTGTACGGCAATGCGTGTAAGCGGACATTGTCGACATTGCTTTTAAATACCCCTACAGCTACCGTGAATTGTGTTACACCACCAATCTACTTATTATAGTTTGAAGTAAGATGTACCTTGAATGGTTCGATTCAATAGTTCAAAGAAATTTATACATGATGGTATCGGCGTATGCAAAGTTGGCGAAATGGACTTGTTTTAGTATTGCGAGTGGTTTCATGTTAATAACTGAAGGCTGTTATCATAGCTGGAAGATGACACCAAAAGTAAAAACGACGACGATGATGATGATGATGATGATGATGATGATGATGATGATGATGATGATGATGATGAATGCTTTACGACCCTAAATTCCTAAATCAGACTCAAAGCGCGAGCCGTTATATAATCAAGATATACGCGCGCATGTTACAGACACTCCTACATACACAACAAACACACGTCCACGACTCAAACATGTGTGTGAAGGCAAGGCGCTATAAGAAGAAATCAAAGGAAATCGAAATTTGTTTTGAAACGTTAGTTTTATATTGACTGCATCTAGTCCTATCATTGAATGCAAATGGGGAAACCAAACCCAAGTACCCGAAGAAAACCCTCGGAAAAACAAAAAGAGCAATGTGATCTTCAATCGTTAACTCACACACACACACACACACACACCCACACACACACACACACACACACACACACATACAAATCAAATATAATTCTTTGAAGGCCAAGGCCACAGTACAAGAAGAATAACAAGGCAAGGGGAAACTGGACAATCAAAGACGCAGTGAGAGCGTATGAAGCGAAAAATTCCTTGACAGTATAAATCAAAGGAGCGAAAACGCTTTAACAATGCGTCCGTCTAGAAGACTTTCACTTGATCAAACGGAGCGGGAAAGAAGACAAATGTGCAAGCCATCCGCTTTCCACCAATCAGCACAGCTGTTTCTCGCCTTCGCTTCAATGCTGACAAATCAGAAACTGTTTATCAACAACACCTCACACAACAATGGCTGGATCCCCGCAGCTCTCTTTCTTCTCGCTATCGCTGCGGTTGTCTCCCGCTGCACGTGACCTGACCTTCGACCTCCCTTTATGGCGCAAGGGATTGTCTCATTAATCTGAAGTGAAATCCAAACGGTGGGAGAGTGGGTTATTTTGCATGATGAGGTCTTTTTGGCGGTCGCTGCCTGTGCCAGAGCGTGTGATTGTTTTCAGTGATAGGAGAAAAAAGAATCCATCGTCTGTCTGTTTTCGTGCTGGATCTTCTTTTCTTTTTAAATTTCTTTTGTGGAAGCTTGTTTGGGCTATTACATGTCCAATTTATTCCAGAAAAAAAGTTGATTCGATACTTTCTTAGATGCTTCTTACAAAGGGATATAATTGTGCTCCATATCCCCAAAAAAAGTCAAGCAAAGAAATAATTCTTGATTTTTTTAAAAATATTTTCTTGCCTGCATTATAACGTTTCGTAATTGTCGGCAGAATAATGATGAACTGAGTGCCGGAATATTTAAGACCAAGAATGTGGATGCTGGAGAGAGAGAGAGAGAGAGAGAGAGAGAGAGAGAGAGAGAGAAACTTTGAAACTTTTTTATTAGGGATAAAGATTTTAGACTAATGATACAGTCTAATCTTCCAATCTGTCCCTTAAGAAATTAACATAATAATAATTAACCTTTAACTTTAACTTGGAAATCACATCACTCACAAACACACATGCACACACAATCACATTAACATCTTCATCATTATCTTTAAACAATTTTAGGCAACTACCCTTTTCCCCATATCCTTCACCCTTATAATAATAATAATATTAATAATAATAATAATAATAATAATAATAATAATAATAATAATAATAATAATAATAATAATAATAATAATAATAAGACAAGTCAAGTTCCACAGCAAATTAATAATAATAATAATATTAATAATAATAAAGTGAATAAATAAATTGGTTAATAATTACACGAATGACTGTGTTGTCATATATATTATTATACATCACTTTTATAATTAATTTTGCAGATGCCTACATATTTTACATTTGAAAGAAAACAGTGTGTCGCAATGTTTACACTCCAGAGGGAGAGAGTTCCATACACTAGCTCCATTAAACGATAGGCTATTTTTGTATAAATCAATGCGAGGGAGGGGTAGTTTATAATTATACAGTCTATGCCCATCAACTGGCTTAATAAAAAATGTATCAAGATATGCAGGTGTTTCTCCGTGTGTGATTTTGAACATAAGGATAGCTGTATTAAATATAAATTGTTTTTGAAGTGGTAATATTCGGAGTTCTTGATATTTTTCATTAGTTGTAGCATCTGTATTTATATTATTATAAGATTTATAAAGTATCTTGATTGCTCTTTTATGAAGACTATTTAGATGTTTAATTTGAGCGTCACTGGCATTACACCAAATAATCGATGCATAATTAAAATGAGACATACAGTGGGCATAGAAAAAAGATTTTAATGCATCAGCCGTAACAAAATGTCTAAGTTTATTTAGGAGGAAGAGGTTTTTAGAAATTTTTTTACAGATATGGTTAACGTGTGACCGCCAGCTAAAATCATCATCGATGATTATGCCTAGCACCTTGTGTTCATGAACTTGCTCAATACTGTACGACCCTAAGTTTAGATTAAGGGGAAAAGATCCATTTTGGCGTTTTTTGTCGTGTAGCGAGAAGCATACTTTTGCTTTTATTAGGATTTAATTTCATTCTATTGATGCAACACCAGTTATTAATTTCATTTATCCTTATTTGAAGACTTTGCTCCACCTCCTGTAAATTTGTATTATGAGTATGGAGGGATGAATCATCAGCAAATAGTTCAAGATTAACATTTTGTGTGAGAAAAAGGGGCATGTCATTGATAGAGAGAGAGAGAGAGAGAGAGAGAGAGAGAGAGAGAGAGAGAGAGAGAGAGAGAGAGAGAGAGAGAGAGAGAGAGAGAGAGAGGATGTGGATGTTCGTTTTCTGAGTGGTTTGTTTTGTTTCCTTTTCTTGGGATGCCTTGAGCTGGTCTTGCACTGAAAAAGCGCTACGTAAGTACGATAAAATAAATAAATAAATACAGACAAAATACATTTGGTACAATTTCTGCAGTACCATTTGCAAGTTCCAATGTTCAGTACTTTTGTCTTTCTTTTTCTTCAGATCGGGTGTCTTTAATATTTTTTTTGGTACAATTTTTCTAATCTTAGTACTCTTTTTGTTGTTGCTGTTATTAATTTTTGTTTCTCATTAATTTCTTTACAACAAAATCGAACATGCTCACTAAATTGTCATAATTATGGAACTATCAGTATACAATTTTTTTTTCTCGCCAACTGAATTCCCGACGCCCGAACTGTTTACATTTTGTTAGAACTCATGCACGCACAAGAAAAATAACAAATTGTAAGTTTTAGAAAGCAAAACTACCCAAAATACCGAGCGAAACAAATTTGCATTGCAACAAATGAAAACATACCAAATAGCGCGTACAATCAAAACTCACACACTCCCACCACCACCCAGACCACATGGAAATAAATACAGAACTAAATAAATACATAAATAAATAAATATTACTACTACTACTACTACTACTACTACTACTACTACTACTACTACTACTACGACTACTACTACTACTATTACTACTACTACTACTACTACTATTATTATTATTATCATTATTTTTTTTAAAATATATTTTAAAAAAAAACAACCAAACACACACAAACACCTAAGAACACACAGGCGCGCACTCACACAATTAAAAAAAATAAAACAACGTCGTCGTTGGAACAAACCGGACAAAATTCGGTGGAGAGAGCTCATGATATGAGATCATAATCCTCAAGCCTTTGACTGACTGCGCGTCCACTGAATGAAATGGCTGTTTGAGTAATTAACGACAGACGCCATCAAGAAGAAAAAGATTTATCCCCATGAGAATGCTGTGCGGTTCTAGAAATATTGCGACCGAAATTGAACAGGGGTTGGGGATGAAGGGAGGAAGAGGAGGAGAAGAAGAAGAAGAAGAGGAGGATGGGGAGCAGAAGAGAGAGACTTCAGACAGTTTTATAGAATAAACATTTTGTTCATACCAAAGGGAGTGGGGATACAATGGGAATGAATACACAAAGCAATAAAACCAAATATAAAAGAAAGCATCTTATATCATATACAATTTCATTTCTTTTCATGCAGGCAGAAAAAGTAGTAATAATAAATAAACAGTTTTTTAAAAAAATGGCAATATAAACACAGTTCTTGGTCATTCAGTTTAATCCCCCATTCAA
This sequence comes from Oncomelania hupensis, assembly GCA_036898135.1. Lineage (NCBI taxonomy): Eukaryota > Metazoa > Mollusca > Gastropoda > Littorinimorpha > Pomatiopsidae > Oncomelania > Oncomelania hupensis. The sequence continues at coordinate 26,762,707 of CM072520.1, forward strand.
TTTCACGCCTAGCTATTCATGCACACGTGACTTCGAAACAATAGTGGGAGGCACTGTGGTCTAATGGTAGTGCTTCGGCTTGCGGATCTGAAGGTCCAGGGTTCAAGCCCTGGCCGGGCCATTGTGTTGTGTCCCTGGGAAAGACACTTTACTCCTGTTTTCATACTCCTTCGGATGAGAATATAAACCGAGGTCTAGTCTGTGTCGCATGCATTCCATCATAACGGACTTTAAAGATCCTGACGCTCATGTCCTAGTGCCGGTAACAAGAACACACCCAGCATGCACTTGGTCCTTCTCCCCCATCCCTGGCTGCCCAGGATTGTGCTCAGACCATGCAGCCCAAAGGCTGCGGGTGGGCGTCTCGGGCTGTTTGAGTTAGATCCTGTATCGGCCAGCGCCTTGATCCTTAGGCTAAGGCGCCTTACAAATGACGAACATTATAATACAAGCTTTATTTAACTGACCTTACGTCAATGGATTACTGTTCTCTCTCCGTTGAAAAGCACTCATACACAAACCATGAATTTTGTCTGATCATTTTCTCATCTATGCTGGATAAAATGTATTGTTTTTTTTTTAGTATGGACATTTACATCTTTTAACGTGTGTGAACAAAACAACATTGTTTCTTCAGCGCCTAGACAGAATGGACACTCATTTGTCATACACTGTGTGACGTATCTGTTATTGTGTGTTTTTAAGTGGGGTGTGAGTTGCTGGGAGTGAAAATAATACTAGAATGAGAGAGAGGACAAAAATAACCAAGACTATGAAATCGCAAGAAAAAAACCTCTTTACTGTTGCCATCTGGCGGAAAAAAAATTATTTTCTAAAAAGCAAGCGACCCGGGAAAAGACCATTAAGAATTATTAATGACAAACATCGCTTATACACTTCTCCAAATCCATCCCTGTCCGTGCCCTTCCTCCATGATGAAACTTCCCACAATTCCCTTTTCCGTTTCCGTGAAAAGGGGGAGGAACTCTCAGGCCTGATTTCTCTGGAGAGTCGTACGGTCTTTAATGGCGGCGTTTTGAAAATCTCGCTTCGGCCGTTTAAAAGAATGAAACCCCCTCCTTCATGAGGCGAATCAAATCAGGACAGCGAGGCAGTTTCCGCCATCGTTGTTTGTTTTGTTGTGTTTTTGTTTTAAATTTCTAACAAGATCAGTTTGTATTTCACCCCCCACGCGCGTGCTAACCTATAAACAGCACACACTAACAAACCACGCAAACCCGCCTGGTCTGCACGCATTCATCAAGCAGGCAGATACACAAAGACGCGCGCACGCACAAACGCACGCACGCGCGCGCACACTCACGCACGCACACACACACACACACGTTCGCTCTAGTTTGGGTTCGTTGTAGTATTAAGAAATATTTTCATTCTTCGGTCGGTCGTCATCGTTTTCTTCTATCCTTTCTTTCTTCTGCCTGTCTTTCTTCATTTCATCACCTTTGTCCTCTTCATCCTCTATTTAAAAAAAAAAGTCATTCTATTAGTTTTCCATTCATAACTATTTTCATTTTCGTTGCTTCTTTCTTCTTCTTCTCTTTCTTTCTTTCTTTTTTAAGTAAACAATATCATTATTATTATTTTATTATTTTTATTATTATTATTATTATTATTATTATTATTATTATTATTATTATTATTATTATTATTATTATTACTATTACTATTATTATTATTATTATTATTATTATTATTATTATTATTATTATTATTATTATTATTATTATTATTATTATTATTATTATTTTCTTCCTTTCTTTTTCTATCATTCTTTCTCTCCTTTCATTTTTGTTCTTTATGCACTCCTTGTTTTTGTACTTCTCCTACTCTTTCCCCTCCTCCACCCCCCCCCTTCCTCATTCTTCTTCTTTGTCTCTTGTCCGTTTTCACTCCTTTCTTCCTTCTCCAATGAGAAAGAATGGGCAGATACAGAACTGTAGAAAACGTGAAACGAACACGGACGCGCTCCTGTGGTATTTCCTCAGTCACGTTTTCACATAATCCACAAAGTGACGTTCTAACGCTGCGCTAAAGATACACATCACATTGTGTTTATTACCACTGGAGATTCAGAAAATTCTCTGTCTGTCTGTCTCTCTGTCTATTCTGTTTGTCTTCCTCTACTTCTCTGTCCGTATGTCTGTCTCTCTCTCTCTCTCTCTCTCTCTCTCTCTCTCTCTCTCTCTCTCTCTCTCTCTCTCTCTCTCTCTCTCTCTCTCTCTCTCTCTCTCCGTGCACGTCTATCTCGGTGTCTGTCTTTTCAAATGATCTGTCTTCTCTGTCTCTCTGTCTGCGTGCATGTTTGTCTCTCTTGTTTATTTCCTCCTCCTTCTCTTCTCTCTCTCTTTCTCTCACCTCAGCGTGCATCAGTCTGACTGTCTTTCTCTATTAGCTCCATCTACTTCTCCCTCTCTCTCTCTCTTTTTGTGTTTCGTTATCCCCCGTTGGGATGCCGGGGGTTTCAGTATAAATAGTATCCCAACTTTCTGGAAATGTAGTGCTTTAAATTCCCACTGTCGCTGTCTTTCTCATTTGTTCTTTCTTATTCCTGCTCTGTTCTATCATTCTGCTATACTATCTTCTTCTTCGCTAGACCAGTCACCTACCTTTTTTCTTGAAAACTCTTCCGGGACTAAACTCCTTATTTGTGTGTGAGGTCTGTTGGATCAGCTTGGGAATATTGGACGCTTTCTGCCAGGTGGTCACTAGGGCTTCCTATGATGTTATTATTTAGCAATGTAGGCATTTTATATGTATGTGTTTTGTTGATATTTTATAATGATGTTTGCATTCTATTTTGTTTTTGTAAACGGGGGTTCGATAAATTAGAGTATAGCCTCAGCGTTCCCTGCGTGGGATGTCTTTATTGTAAAGTGACTGGCTGGTGGAGTGCCTTCAGTTTTACCACTAGGGTTGTTTCAGCAGATCTTTTATGCGGATCAGGGGTTGTCTGGTCCTGATTTGGCTCGGAAGAGTCCGCTGGACCTAAAGCAACAATCATGTAATGTAATGTAATGTAATGTGTCCCGTTTCTTATTTCTCCCCTTGACCTAAAGCAACAACCATGCACTGTAATGTAATTTCTCCCCTTTCTTCCCTCGCCCATAGCTCTGTACCTAAAACAAATGTTTTAGCATTGAAATATTTGTGTTTCCATTTTTTCCTCCGCTTTTTTATTTTTATTTCTAGGACAGCTCAGGTGACCATGACGCGCCGTGACACAATTACAACATATACTTTACCCTTGACCTAAAGGAGATCAGCTTTGTGCGTGTTCTTTGAGGACAGGTAAAGGTAAAGGTAAAGGTGGTCCCATAGCTTTGTGGCCGTAGGGGAGCGTGATGTTGGAGATCACACTTATCTTGGGCCAGCGTAATGAGGGTGATGCCCATCTCTCTCCCTCGTTGCTTTACCTTCCCCACCCTTATGAGAGTAGGTACTCGATCACAGTTGAGTCAACTGGGGGCGTTGTTATTTGTCGCTTCACGTTTTGCGGTCACCCATCCAAGTGCTAACCCCACTGGACGGTGCTTAACTTGCGACACAGTAGCGAGTGCTCCAACCACTGCGCTATCCGACACCCCTCTTTGAGGACAAGTCCAGGGAAATTTCTTCTTCCTTTTTCCCTCCCTCTCTCTGTCCATCTGCATATGTCTGTCTCTGTATGTCTGTCTGTCTGTCTCTCTCTCTCTCTCTCTCGTGTTTTGATTTACATTTGATTGCATTTTATGTATTGTGCCATTGTAACACCAATATTGAATGTGTGTATCTTATTTTGTATTCCGTAAAGCACTTAATATTAGCTATTTGTTTTGTCGTAGGTATGCATGTATGACTGAATATGGGAGAATGCGTGTGAATGAGCCAAGGATAGACTGTAATATAAGGTTTATAGCCTAAAATCTCCATTATTGTTGTATATAAAATGGTTGAATCTGAATCCGAGACCGCTTCTCTCTCTCTCTCTCTCCCCCCCTCTCCCCCCCTCTCTTTCTCTCTCTCTCTCTCTCTCTCTCTCTCTCTCTCTCTCTGTCATCCACAGAAAGGAGCTTAGCGTTGTGCGTGTCTTTGAGGACAAGCCCAGTCAAATTTCTTTCCGACTGGCCAGACACGAATCTTCATGGTGCAAATACGACGTGACGTCCTTCAGACGGTTGCATGCCGAGATGCCCACAAATTCTGCAGTTCGTCCATTAAACTTGTGGTACACCTTAGGCATTTTTCTGTGTGGTAATTTTATTTGTGTTTTATAGCCGCCATTAACCAGTTTCCCCTACACTCCCCAATCCCTCACCTCCCTCTATCTCTCTGATATGTGTGTGTGTGTGTGTGTGTGTGTGTGAGAGAGAGAGAAAGAGTAACGCAATCGTATATGTACAGAACATATATATATGTGTGTGTGTGTGTGTGTGTGTGCGTGCGTGGTGAGTGTGCGCGTGCGTACGTGTAACGCGTTTGTTAGTCTACACTTCAACTTCCCATCAGCACTCGCTCGGGTCTTGTCTTTTCTCTAACGTTTCTCAAGACTCCACCCTTTCAAAATACCCCTAGACCAACAACAGCAGCTACACAAATCACACAATATGTATTTATTCAAACCATGTAAAAGGATCTGTTCCTAGCTCCAAGCTGACTGGACTTTTAGCACTGCCTATGATACGATGTGACAAGTACGACATGAGTATGTTAAACCTGCACTTATTACCATACTACCATATTACTGTCTGACTCGCACCCTTGTCACAATAACTACCAATCATGGCATGTTGTAAGTGGAGGAGTGGAGAGATGGGTGGATGGGGAGAAAGAGTGGTGCAGGACAGCGCTACGAGATCTTTACAGTATATTGTTTTGAACTTCTGGAACTGTATATTTTCTTATTCTTCTACTTATTGTTTTGCTTTTGTTCCTATTCTTGTTTTGGTTTCGGTTCTTGATCTGGTTCTGTTTTTTCTCTTCTTTTTCTTCTTCTTCTTCTTCTTCTTCTTCTTCTTCTTCTTCTTCTTCTTCTTCTTCTTCTTCTTCTTCGTCGTCGTCGTCGTCGTCTCCGTCGTGGTCGCTGTAGTCTATACCGATTTATTAATAATAGTGGATCATACAAGATGTTTTATGAAAATGGCTAATATTGCTTCTTTGAAATTTCAATAGCAACCTATATCAAATACCCATGCAAGCATACATTTGCTTCGCCCACCCCCCACTCATCCACCCAAAAAAGATGACACAATATATGTCTGTTTACGTTATTCCGATCGACCCTAATTTTTGGGCCCGACCCTAAACTATTTTTTGGGTATGGTCTGAGAAAACAAAATTGAAAAACGTCAAAAGAAATCGCACTCAAGGTGGAAAATTAAAAAAAAATAGAAAGAAAAAGGAGCCGACCTACCGACCCTATTTTTTGTTGCTATGTTACCATAAACAGACATATTATTTTTGGGCCTAAAAAAGGAAAGTATTTGTAAAAAGTGATCCCACGATTTAAAAAAGAAAAGAAAAAAAAGACAATCGTCCTTATACAACCCTTAAAAACAGGTACTATGCAGCTACAAAATGCATCGTTCAATTTCCAGCCTTGGAACCGGTACATTTTCTTCTTCTTCTTCTTCTTCTTCTTCTTCTTAAACGCTTAAAACATAAGCTCCTTCTAGGTTATAACCCGACCTGCCGATCTCTCTATGCCATTCTTCTGACGCCACTCACCCACTGATCGTGCACTCTTCAATCTCAATGCTCTCACGCACCCCCCATGCCCACTTTCCCCCTTCTCACTTTCCTCTTCCCCATCCCAACAAATCCCCCCGAGAGTGTTTACGTTGTCAAAACATATTCAGCCGCTTACGGCCCTTTGCTCAGATCCAGTGACATCCCTTGTCGAAACGAGCTCTTCAGTCCGTTGAGGCGGAAAGGGTACCCAGTGTTCTTTTCTTTTTATAATTTTTTTTGGGCGGTGGGGGTGGATGTGGGGTGGGGGTTGGGGTGGAAGGCAAAATGGACGGTGTGTCGTTTTTGCAAGGAAGCGAAGGAAAATGGAGGTGTTTTGTCTAGAGGGGAGTTGCTCGATCCTCTGATGCGGCGTTTGTATGTGATGCCAAAAGCTATGAAGGCTGCTGCATCACATGAAATATTGGACAGAACATTTGTTTGGGAAAATTGCATGAAGCTGCACTCAACGTGAACGAGTAAATAGTGTTGTTGTTAGATAGTGTTGTTGTTGTTGCTGCTGCTGCTCTGCTGCTGTTGTTGTTAGTTCCCGAGCGAAGTGTGGATAATATTGTTTTGGGCTGTACATTTTTCCGTCCGTCCGTTCGTGCGCGCTTATATCTGAAACTAATGGGCGGATTTCTGTGACACCTGGAACATAAATTTATGCTCATCGGATGACGTCATCGTGATCATTTGTTGTTGTTTACTTGTAATCACATTTTATTCCAAACTACTGTTGTTTTTTTTTTAAGTCGCCCATCCTTACTGTCGTTGTCGCCATCGTAGCAGTCGTTGTCGCCGTAGTTGTCATTCGCGTCGTCGTACTGCTGCTCGTCATGAGTAGCAGAATCACCATCAGAGTTAACGTCATCGACTTCGTCGTTGATGTTTCACCATCATCGCAACTGATTTCCTCGTTCTCTTCCTTCCCCTCCTACTCCTCATCCTTATCATCATTAGCAGCAGCAGCAGCAGGGGCAATGTATTACCTTGCCGTTACACCACGTGTTTGAGTGATGAATGTGCGTTTATTGTGTATGCAGGAGGACTGTCACATGTAAGCGTATATCCTAGTTAGGTTATAAATCGCCGCAATTTGAGTCTGTTTAGGAAAAAGGCGCGTAGGGCATCCATTATTATTAATTTTTTTTGTTATTATTATTATTATTATTATTATTATTATTTTAAATTATTATTATTATTATTATTATTATTATTAGTATTATTATTATTATTATTATTATTATTATTATTATTATTATTATTATTAGTATTATTATTATTATTATTATTATTAGTATTATTATTATTTGTAGTAGGCCTAGTAGTAGTAATAGTAGCAGTAGTAGTTGTAGTAGTGGTAGTAAGCTTAGTAGTAGTAGTAGCAATAGCGCCGTTTCATAATGAAAGCGAAAGTGGCGGATCGGTTGCGGCCCTTGGGTTCGGCTAGTTCCGGTTGAAGCAAGAAAGATGGAGGGTTATATAAATTATATTTCTCTTGTACAATCGTTCAAATTTTACTCAGGATGGCTGCTTGCCTAAACATTGATTGCTGATTTGTTTGTTCAGTAGGCCTAATTCGTTTGTCAGTGACCTACATTCACGAGAAATTCGAAGTCTCTTTCTTTTTCTTTGCTTTAATTTTTTAATTGAGAAATTTTAATTTTACAGTTTATCTAGAAGATAACATTATTATACAGTAGAATAATTTTTGTTTTTAATTCAGTGAAGCAACTGCAATTATGTCTTATTATTTTCAGTCTTTCAGTTGTTGTTATTATTGGTTGTAGTAGTATTGTTATTATTATTATCATTATTACCATATATTAATTATTAGTTGTCTGTTGGTGCTGCTGTTGTATTATTATTATTATTATTATTATTATTATTAGTTGTAGTTGCATTGTTATTATTATTATTTTTATAATTATTAATTACTCTAATGATTACGATTATTATTAATATTATTATGATTATTTTGTATTATTACTCTTATTATTATAATGATTATGATTATTATTATTATTATTATTATTATTATTATTATTATTATGATCTAGGATGGATCTAAGGCATGGAAGAATGGGTGAGTGTTGTAGTTGTGTATACATATACTGTGGAATAATTATCTGTGTGTTAAATGTGTACGCATGGGTATGTGGCTGGTTATCTGTTTATGCATGTGTGTTAGTGTTTATAGATTTGTAATTTGGTATGGAAGTTGTTTTTGATAGTACATCAAATGTATCAATATTGTATGTCCATGTTTGTAATAATTTTGATGTTGTTATCTCCTTCCTTATTGCACTGCTAAACAAATATCCATGCCTTGTGTTTGGACAATAAAGAATCTTGAATCTTGGATCTTGAATCTTATTTTACATTGTTGTAATCTTTCCGAATCAGTCGCAAACGTTGTTCCCACAGTCGTTTCAGCGTTTTGTTAGCTGGTAATGTGTGTAACTTGACAATGCGCCCTTCAATTACTTTTCCTGCGAAATTAGGGCAGCAAACGCAATACTGTTTTCTCCGCCACAAGTCTTCCGTCTACGTGCGGCCATGCTTAATACTCAACCGGAACTAGCCGGTGTCCTTGGCATAGGTGAAGGCAGGGACGGATAACTCTATCTGCACTAGTTTTGCAACAGCGCTATAGAAGTAGTATTTTCTTGCCTAATTCTATTTTAAACTATACAATGCATATTTATACACGCGCTTAGCTAGGGGATCACGCTCTCTCTCTCTTACGCGCGCTCGCACACACACACACAAACACACACACACACACACATGCTTGTTTTAGCACCAACAAGAAAGACACACACTAACACACACATTTGCGCACTCCCCAACAATAACTCCACCCACCCACTCCACACTTTTCGCCCCAGACATTCCAATCCCACTGCCTCCAACTCCCCACCCATCCCCCTACTCTTTTCCTAAACCACCTCCAACATTTCATCCCATCCACTTCATCGCAGCAGGAGCTGCTAACAAAAAGGGGAAAATGGGTGTGAAACGCTGACGCCATCTGTCTGTTCCTGCCACCGTAACGGAGGCTCTTGAGTCTCTATCCACGTCACTTCCGCTATTCACGTCACTTCCGCGTCAACCACGTGACCAACGTTTAGTGCTTTTAGTAGTCTCCTGACACCAGAGAGGCCCTTGCGGACACTTCGCGGGACCATCACTGTGGAACTATAGGAACAGTTCCTTTGGTACCCAAAAAAAAAAAGAAAATAAAAATTGGTTCTAGTGTAGTAAATGAATAAGCGAAGCTATACTGATTAGGGTTGCTACAAATTTTCGCCTAGGATAGCTTAATAATGGTCTCTTGAATCGTAATCAACGTTACCGCAGTATCGATTTTAGTTTCCTTGCCAGCTTACTGTTAAAATTCTCTGGACGGGCAGAAGAATGCAGACTACTCCGCCAGCTTATGGTGATGTTGGTGGTGATGATGGTCACAGAGATAGTGGTCACAGTAGGGATTTCAATTTTTGTTGTTGTTGTTATCTCTCTCTCTCTCTCTCTCTCTCTCTCTCTCTCTCTCTCTCTCTCTCTCTCTCTCTCTCTCTCTCTCTATATATATATATATATATATATATATATATATATATATATATATATATATATATATATATATATATATATATATATATATATATATATATATATATATATACATTCATTCATGCAGTTTTAAAAATGAATGAATGAATTAACTGATTTTATTGCATTGTATTGATGGTTGTCACGTCCCCCGAGCGGGTTCTGTGACTTCAGCACATCAACGAGTGAATAAGGAATAAAACTCAAACAAAATAAACTAACACAAATGCCAGAATACAATCACACTCTTTTATTCTACAATCAACATACAAACACAGGACAAATTGGAACTAACCTTCCCCCAACCCCTAAATAGACCCCCGTCCCAATACTAACTAACAATTACCTCCCCTTGTAACAACCCCAAATAGAACTAAACAACAACAGTTTCTTTACAAAGTGTGTACAGCAAAATCAAAATCAACAAATCAATTCAAATGTAAATCTTCAAATAATAAGCAATGGCGTTGAATCATAAACTATTATCTAGGCGAAGCTGTGGCACAGAAGTAATGTCTCAATGTTCTTGTCAAGTAGCTCAGAGAGCTAAACAGTCTCTTTCACAATAAGCGGATGATTCTTCTAACTAAATGAATATGTTTTTAGGTGTGGTGCAATGTGAGTCTGTGTGTGCATGAATTAGGTATGAAAACCTCCTGTAATGGTGTTGCCTCGATACATAGGCAAAACCTGCAGCAGTGGCAGAGATCACCACAACACTACTCTGTCGTAGAGGCAAAGGCACCCCACCAGGCTGGTTAGAACCCAATCAGCGTCAACAACAGCAACATCAGTACAGCATAACAGGCAACATCAGAAGCAACAGCGTTGAAATAATGCGCAGAAATAAACAGGTAGAAGTAATACGTAGAAGTAATACGTAGGAGTAACAGCCCACACCTGTAATCATATACATAGTCTTAACAACCGGCCTACAAAACAATAAACACTATATAATATAATATAACACGCCGTCCTCCGTCCACCATCTTGACCTGTATAATTATGAATACCATGATAATAATACAAGATGCTATACACACATTTCAATAATATAAATCAACCTTTGATGCTAAATAATTCGCATCTTCTATAAACACAACCTTTATATAAATGTACATAATCATTGCAACCTCACTTCAATCACACAGTCCTGATTCATTCATCCCCTTCATCACCACCGTCACCCCCAACAATTATAGCACATCACGATTACCTCCCTTCATCCATACTACCTTGCCATACTATACTGTAAACATGCTTGCTTCATAATCATCACTTCATCCTTGTTTAGTATAATACATTCTATCGCTCTCCCCATACATACACCCCCACTCTCTCTCTCCCTCTCTATATTCCCCATCGTCGCCTTTGACCCATTTTTATAACAACAACAGCAACGACATTTCCCCCATCACATATACAACAAGAAAATCATAAGAAAATCATATAAAATCAACAAAATTCATTATACATCCTAAAATACATCCCCTTCCCCACACTCATCACCACTCATACACGTACGCAGTTCTCGGAGCGCGCCACTAAAGAATTGAATGACAGGATTTGCTCACCTTATAGGCCTCGGCTTGTGACACCCTTTTTCCCAACACCACAACACGACACAACACTGTCACAATACAATGGGTTAGTCTTTTTGAGAGTCACTTTCTCTTGCTATTGCACGTTATTTCACTTTCCAAATAACACTTATACTGAGGATGAGGTCACCTTAGCGCTATCACAGACACTAAGTCTTGGTGGGTGTTCAATCGAGAACTACACACACCTTAAGTATGTAACTCTACATTCGTTGACGAATGGCAGTTAACATCTTCCTTTCGAATTCTAAACATCCTTATCCCGACGAGGGCATAAGACCTTGGGTGGCTATATAAACAATAAACACACCCTTCCAGCAGGTACCCTACACACAATGACCTCTGTCACAGGGTTGCTGCCTCGTTAGATTCGTTCCTCTCGCAACAGCATCTCAAACCACTCTGCCCTCCAAAACCGCGCCGGCCACAAGCAAAATAGTCGAGCTCTCGTCAGTATGCACATTCTTTATTACGCGTATCCCTATTCGAAATTGGCCGACTCCCAGTCTTCTACGAAACGCACGGACTTTACGAAACTGCACTTGCATACGCAAAAAGTAAATCGGTCACGCTATTCTATGTACACTATATACGGAGAAGTGTAACTTCGTAAAAAGTATAATTCTCCCTGCTATCTGAAAACTCGTGTCGTCACACAACCCCCCCCCCCAGTTCTTAACACCTTGAAGAACCTTAACTACGACGCGACTTTCAATACCCCCTATGCTACCTAATACTCCTACTGAGAAAAGCTGCTGGTCCATCGTCCTTCCCTGGAGTACGCTCTACAACCCCAAACGATGGGTGTAAATGAATCGCCCACTTCATCAGTCTGTTCTTGTCTCCCCTGATGTGATCGTCGCCCCTGTTGAACGTAGATCGAGGTGCATTCCAGTCTCTTTTCCTCTTTCCGTCACGGGGTGTCTCTGACACGGTCGGTGTGATCGCCGATGCCGTCACGATGGTCACCGGAATGTTCCCAACCACTGGCATGGTTTCCTCCTCTTCTGCCCCCTCGTCGTCTACGACGATCGTGGCCACCGTCGCTCTGGTATGGAACTTCTTCAGGAGATTGGCGTGGTATAGTTTGCTTTTCCCACGCATCCTGATCCGGTAGTCGCACTCTCCCACGCGTTCGATCACCTCGTACGGTCCTCGCCATGCTAGCTGCAACTTGTTGTGCTTTTCTGGCAACAGTAGCAGCACTTGATCCCCCGCGTTGAACAAACGCCGTTTCGCCTTCTTATCAAAGTGCCGCTTCTGCTTGGCTGACGCGGTTCTGAGGTTTCCTTGTGCCAACTTACATGTCTCCTCGATGCGATTACGCAAGTCTACCACGTACTGGCTACTCAGTTTCACCTCCTCCTCTTGTATCTCCTTGGTCCAGAGGTCTCGCAACACAGCCATCGGTCCCCGCACGGTCTTTCCATATAGAAGCTCGAAGGGAGAGAATCCTGTAGACTCTTGTGCCACTTCTCGGTATGCAAATAGTAGCGCTGGAATGTAGCGGTCCCACGCTGTAGGTTGTTCTGTGGCTAACTTCTTGAGCATGGACACTAGCGTCCCGTTGAACCGCTCAACCAATCCGTTGCACTGTGGATGATACGGTGTGGTAGCTTTCCCGTGGATCGACAGTAGTCTGTTCATCTCCCGCATGACTTCAGACATGAATTGCGTCCCTTGATCTGTCAAAATTTCCCTAGGAACGCCCACCCTCGACCAAATCTCCCACAGCGCTTCTGCCACCCTCTCTGCCTCTATGCCCTTGAGCGGTACAGCCTCGGGATAGCGTGTGGCATAGTCTACTACCACTAGGATGTACATGTTACCCCGATCTGACTTGGGTTTGATGGGTCCCACAATGTCTACAGCCACCCTCTGAAATGGCTCGTCCACCAGCGGAAGTTGCTGTAGTGGTACCTTCCTCACCCGTCCCCTCGGTACTACCTTCTGACATTCTGGACAACTGGCGCAATACCTCCGTACTTCGGCACACATTCCCGGCCAATAGAATGTTCCCCAGATCCGCTCCCTGGTACGTTTCCCTCCCAAATGCCCAGCCATGGGTGGATCATGAGCCAACTGAAGGATCCCCCCTCTCAACTGTTTCGGGACTACCAGTTGCGTGACCTGGCTACCTCTCTTCGTGTGTACCCGGTACAACACCCCCTTCTTCTTGCGAAACTCAGCTGACGCCCTACCTGACGCTATCGCCCCACCACTCTGTGCCAACATTCTCGCCTTCGCGAGCGTCTCGTCGGTCTCTTGCATCCTGATCAACTCTGGGGTGCTAACAGAGATCTGGGATGGTTCGACCACTGCTAAGGGTACCTCCCTCTTCATCTCGGCCTTCACCTGCGCCCGAGTCTGCACTGCTGCAGCCATCGCGCATTCACCTCCGAACAAGGAAACAGGACTCTTCTCCCCGCTATCAAACGTTACCCAGTTACCCAGGATGATATCGGACCCGTCCTCGAAAACCACCAACTCCACTCTCCCCCTGACCAGCGCACAATCCAACTCCACCCAAGCTGTAGGTAGCAGACCCACGTTCGATCGATTCGCCAAGCAAATCTCGACAGTCCGACCCGTCAAATCAGCTGGTTTGACTAACCTGCTCGCGACTGCCCCTATCTCCGCCCCCGTATCTCTCAACACTCGAACGTCCTGCCCGTTCGCCCTACCTTGGCCCCATGGATCATAAGGTTTGATTGCACACACGCTAGCCCGAGGTGCGGTCTCCGTGGAAATAGTCCGTCCCACCGTAACCTGGCCTACTGTCTGCGATTTGACCTTGCAGTCCCTGACCACATGCTTCTCCGACCCACATCGGTAGCAACGACGTACCCCACTACCCCCTTCCGTCCTCCTTATCTTCTGACTCTGACTCCCTCGGTTGCTAGGTTGCTGAGGAGCCTCCGGTCGTCTGGGACAACTGCGTCTCTGACTGGGCAGTACGGGTGCCGGTGCTGATGCTGCCCGCTTGGCATCTACCACACGCTGTGCTAACTCTGCTGCGGCATGGCTAGTCTCAGGCAGATTCTCCCTCACGTAGATCTCTAACTCGGTAGTCATGATGGAGAAAAGCTGCTCTCCAATGAAGGTGTCTAGTACCTGCTCTACGTCGGTGATGTCTTTGCCGGCGAGCGAAAACCACTTCTTCACCAACGACCCTAATCTCACTACTAGCTGAGGAAATGTTTCTGCAGCTTCCTTCTTGGCCTCTCGAAACTGCCTACGACAGTAGTCGGCGTCCTTCCTGAAGCGTTTCAACAGCGCGTTTCTCACAGTGTCGAAATCCTGGGCCTGCTCAGGCGTTAGACGAAGGTAAGTCTCCCGGGCTTCCCCTTGCAACAAAGGCGCTAGCCTAACCGCCCATACCTCCCTCCTCCAACCCTGAATCTCTGCCACCCGTTCGAACATCTGGAGGTAGGCCTCCACATCCTCTCTCTCCTCCAAGGGTTTCAGCTTGACTGAGTATGCTGCCCCCCTTTCTCTAGCCCTATTCTCCCTCTGATCAGCTCGGTCTTCATCTCTGACTCTACGTTCCTCCTCCAGCCTCATCTCAAACATCCTCCTTTCCTCTTCCTTAGCCGCTCTCTCTTCCCTTTTCTCGTCTTCCAACCTCTGTTCCAACCGACGTCGGTCTTCCCTCTCAGCCTCTAATCTAGCCTCTAGCTGGCGACGGTCTTCTTCCCTCTGTCGCTTTTCCTCTCTCTTCTCATCTTCTCTCGCTCTCTTTTCTTCCTCCCTAACTATCCTCTCTGCTGCTTCCCTCCTCATTCTCTCCCTCTTCTCTTCTTCCTTCTCCCTCCGCTCTTCCTCCCTTCTCATCTCACTAACTACGTAGTGCGCCAACGCTCCGTCTCGGAAACCCAGACTTTCCCCAATCTGTCTGAACCTCTCACTATCACTGAGCGCGACCTCGACTTTGCTCTGTGCACCGGGCGATTTGGCATACATCTTAGGCATAGTGGTCTGAGTACTCACTGCGTAAGGTTCCTCCAACAACCCTGTCACTGAGCCGTCATCACCGAAGTCCCGATCCTCCTGCTCAGCCTCCTCCTTACGGGTCCTAGCGTCGCGGCGCATCGCGGCTCGAGCATCCCGCGTAGCCATGTCAGAAAAGAAGGGAAGAACAAATGTTAGTATACACAAAACAAATAACACTTAACTGATACAAACACCTAACAGAATGAATACGCAACACAACAGTCACAGGAGCCGAGGAATCGTTCACCGTCGTACCCCTAAAGGCGAGCAAGTGAACCCTGCAACCCAATTCCCCCGTTAATGCTGCACTCCGAGTGTGATCCCTAGTGCAATACACCCACACTCCCGCCAACCGCCCGCTGCGTACCCTTTCACACAACAACTCAAACACACAACATACACATCTGGCACTACCCTAACAAAATAAATGAGTCTATCCCACTTCTGACACCAAAATGTCACGTCCCCCGAGCGGGTTCTGTGACTTCAGCACATCAACGAGTGAATAAGGAATAAAACTCAAACAAAATAAACTAACACAAATGCCAGAATACAATCACACTCTTTTATTCTACAATCAACATACAAACACAGGACAAATGGGAACTAACCTTCCCCCAACCCCTAAATAGACCCCCGTCCCAATACTAACTAACAATTACCTCCCCTTGTAACAACCCCAAATAGAACTAAACAACAACAGTTTCTTTACAAAGTGTGTACAGCAAAATCAAAATCAACAAATCAATTCAAATGTAAATCTTCAAATAATAAGCAATGGCGTTGAATCATAAACTATTATCTAGGCGAAGCTGTGGCACAGAAGTAATGTCTCAATGTTCTTGTCAAGTAGCTCAGAGAGCTAAACAGTCTCTTTCACAATAAGCGGATGATTCTTCTAACTAAATGAATATGTTTTTAGGTGTGGTGCAATGTGAGTCTGTGTGTGCATGAATTAGGTATGAAAACCTCCTGTAATGGTGTTGCCTCGATACATAGGCAAAACCTGCAGCAGTGGCAGAGATCACCACAACACTACTCTGTCGTAGAGGCAAAGGCACCCCACCAGGCTGGTTAGAACCCAATCAGCGTCAACAACAGCAACATCAGTACAGCATAACAGGCAACATCAGAAGCAACAGCGTTGAAATAATGCGCAGAAATAAACAGGTAGAAGTAATACGTAGAAGTAATACGTAGGAGTAACAGCCCACACCTGTAATCATATACATAGTCTTAACAACCGGCCTACAAAACAATAAACACTATATAATATAATATAACACGCCGTCCTCCGTCCACCATCTTGACCTGTATAATTATGAATACCATGATAATAATACAAGATGCTATACACACATTTCAATAATATAAATCAACCTTTGATGCTAAATAATTCGCATCTTCTATAAACACAACCTTTATATAAATGTACATAATCATTGCAACCTCACTTCAATCACACAGTCCTGATTCATTCATCCCCTTCATCACCACCGTCACCCCCAACAATTATAGCACATCACGATTACCTCCCTTCATCCATACTACCTTGCCATACTATACTGTAAACATGCTTGCTTCATAATCATCACTTCATCCTTGTTTAGTATAATACATTCTATCGCTCTCCCCATACATACACCCCCACTCTCTCTCTCCCTCTCTATATTCCCCATCGTCGCCTTTGACCCATTTTTATAACAACAACAGCAACGACATTTCCCCCATCACATATACAACAAGAAAATCATAAGAAAATCATATAAAATCAACAAAATTCATTATACATCCTAAAATACATCCCCTTCCCCACACTCATCACCACTAATACACGTACGCAGTTCTCGGAGCGCGCCACTAAAGAATTGAATGACAGGATTTGCTCACCTTATAGGCCTCGGCTTGTGACACCCTTTTTCCCAACACCACAACACGACACAACACTGTCACAATACAATGGGTTAGTCTTTTTGAGAGTCACTTTCTCTTGCTATTGCACGTTATTTCACTTTCCAAATAACACTTATACTGAGGATGAGGTCACCTTAGCGCTATCACAGACACTAAGTCTTGGTGGGTGTTCAATCGAGAACTACACACACCTTAAGTATGTAACTCTACATTCGTTGACGAATGGCAGTTAACATCTTCCTTTCGAATTCTAAACATCCTTATCCCGACGAGGGCATAAGACCTTGGGTGGCTATATAAACAATAAACACACCCTTCCAGCAGGTACCCTACACACAATGACCTCTGTCACAGGGTTGCTGCCTCGTTAGATTCGTTCCTCTCGTAACAGCATCTCAAACCACTCTGCCCTCCAAAACCGCGCCGGCCACAAGCAAAATAGTCGAGCTCTCGTCAGTATGCACATTCTTTATTACGCGTATCCCTATTCGAAATTGGCCGACTCCCAGTCTTCTACGAAACGCACGGACTTTACGAAACTGCACTTGCATACGCAAAAAGTAAATCGGTCACGCTATTCTATGTACACTATATACGGAGAAGTGTAACTTCGTAAAAAGTATAATTCTCCCTGCTATCTGAAAACTCGTGTCGTCACAATGGTGTGTGTTATATTGTGATATGCGATGGAGTTATGTGGTATGAACTCTCTCTCTCTTTCTCTCTGTGTGTGTGTGTGTGTGTGTGTGTGTGTATGTTTGGAGAAATACAGGGAGGAGATGGAGGGAGAGAGAGAGGGAGATAGGGCGAGAGACAGAGAGAGAGGGAGATAGGGCGAGAGACAGAGAGAGAGGGAGATAGGGCGAGAGACAGAGAGAGGGAGATAGGGCGAGAGACAGAGAGAGAGGGAGATAGGGCGAGAGACAGAGAGAGAGAGGGAGATAGGGCGAGAGACAGAGAGAGAGGGAGATAGGGTGAGAGACAGAGAGAGAGGGAGCTAGGGTGAGAGAGAGAGAGGGAGATAGGGTGAGAGACAGAGAGAGAGAGGGAGATAGGGTGAGAGACAGAGAGAGAGAGGGAGCTAGGGTGAGAGACAGAGAGAGAGGGGGAGATAGGGTGAGAGACAGAGAGAGAGAGGGAGATAGGGCGAGAGACAGAGAGAGAGAGAGGGAGATAGGGTGAGAGACAGAGAGAGAGAGGGAGATAGGGTGAGAGACAGAGAGAGAGGGAGATAGAGCGAGAGACAGAGAGAGAGGGAGATAGAGCGAGAGACAGAGAGAGAGAGAGAGGGAGATAGAGCGAGAGACAGAGAGACAGAGAGAGAGGGAGATAGGGCGAGAGACAGAGATAGAGGGAGATGACTGACAAACGGGTGGCGCATTGAAACAGAGATAAACATTGTATTGTGGATGTCGATGTTGTTATCTACATGTAGGTTAATGCTGACTGAATTGTTACCTTGGTAGGACAACTTGATTTACAAAGAAGTAAATCAGGTCTCATTCTGAGAAGATACATAAGACAAATAAGATAAACATTATAGTGATTTGTTTAAGAACTGACTCCG
>CM072520.1:26796123-26831123 GCA_036898135.1 Oncomelania hupensis
CTTTACGTTAAAGGCATCCCTTGCAGAAGACGCTGAGGCTATATTCTAAGATACCGGAAACCCGTTTACAAAACAAAATAGAATATAAATATCATTATAAAATATTAACAAAACACATACATATAAAATGCCTACATTACTAAATAACAATATCATAGAAAAGCCCTAGTGACCATTTGGTAGAAAGCGTCGAATAGCCTCAAGCTCACCTAACAGACCCCAAACACATGAGGAGTTTTGTGAGAGTTTTCAAGAAAAAAGGTAGGTGACTGGTCTAGCGAAGAAGAAAATAGATTGATAGAACAGATTAGGAACGAGAAAGAATGAAAATGACGGAAACAGTGGTAATTTAAACACTAAATGTCCTAAAAATGGGGATACTATTTATACAGATACTATTTATTCAGATACTATTTATACAGATACTATTTATACAGATACTATTTATACAGAAAACCCCGGCACATAATAGGGCAATTTTATAATTAGGATTTTAAACATTCACTTATACTGGTAAACATACACACATATATGCACACATACCTACAATACCCTAAACATGTAAAAAGTGAGAAAAAAAACCCAACTAATTTATTGTTTATTTAAAATCGGTACATTAATCTGGACCGTTAAATGTATCATCGCTGTACTTGTACATGTAGTTTAATATAATTACGACAAGTTTTCAAAATAATAAATTTCTAATAACAATTTATGACTCGATAGATAATTGTATCCCTTAAATGTCTGATGGAGATTTGATGAAGTGTAAGGCTATGTTGGAATGGGGGCTCGTTGCGGGAAATGAACGGTTGCAAAAACACACATTACTCTATGAGTATCAAGGCAATCTTGCAGCTTGACATAATAATCTTGCAAGTCATAAAAGACACACCTCAGCCATCTTAGCTTGTTATAATGTCCCTAATAGATCTGTTATATATCTTTCCGCCTCCTTTCTTCTGTCTATTTCACAGATAGTTCCATCATCTTTCAAAGGAGGGGTTTGGGCAATGTTCGTATCCAGAGTTCCTGACCTTTTATCAGAGCGTCTGAAGAAACTTATAATCGTCGTCATTATCATTATCATGACCATTATCTTTATTATCTTCTTGTTGTTGTTGTTGTTGTTAATTATCATTATAATCATTATCATTATCTTCTTTTTCTTCTTCCTCCTGTTGTTTTTGGTGCTATTGTTTGTTAGTCTTCCTCCTTCTCCTCCTCTTCTTTTTCTTCCCCGATATCATCCTTTTTCCCCTGGTCTTCTTTTCCTTTTTATAGTTCTCGTAGCCCACACGTATCTTTTCGATATAATTATTCGTCATCGTTGCTATTATCACCCTTATCGTCGTCACTATCACCATCATCATCATCAACATTATCATCATCATCATCATTTTTTTCATCATACCATCCATCCATATATCCATTCATCTCTCTATCCATTTATCTATTCATAAATCTATCCAATCTTTTTAATCCATCTATCCATCTAATCAATCTATCCATCTAATCTATCTAATCCATCTAATCTATCTATCTAATCTAATGTACTCTATTTTAGAGTCCGCTGGACCTAAAGCAATAACCATGTAATGTACTGTACTCTATCTTGTCGTCGTCGTCGTCATCATCATCGTCATCATCATCTTCATCATCATCACTCCAATGTCATAATTTGCCTACCTACATACATATGTACCTACCTACCTACGTACCTACCTACGTACCTACCTACGTACCTATCTATCTATCTATCTATCTATCTATCTATCTATCTATCTATCTATCTATCTATCTATCTATCTATCTATCTATCTTGTCGTCGTCATCATCATCATCATCAATATCATCATCATCATCATTATCATCGTTGTCGTCATCATCATCGTCACCGTCATCATCATCCTCATCATCGTCATCATTAACATCATCATCACTCTAATGTCATCATTTGGACGAATGGATGTCTTATGTCTTATGCTGTGTGGCATTTCTGTGTACGCCGTCGGAAAACATTTATCCTGCGTTTAATGTTGTATCTTGTATCTTTATCATCATCATCATCATCATCATCATCATCATCATCATCATCATCATCATCATCATCATCATCATCTGCCATCATCATCATCATCATCATCATCATCATCATCCTTGCGTCCTCTTGTTTCTGCTCCGTTTCCTTCTCCTGTACTTACTGTCGTTCTCTATTGTGTTTCTTCTTCTTCTTCTTCTTCTTTTTCCTCTTCTTCTTCTTTTCCTCCTCCTTCTCCTTAGCCTTCTGGTACCCCTCTTCTCCTTTGCAACTTTGTATTCTATTTTTCACCGTCATCATCCGGTTCCCTTGTCTTCTTCTGTCTTTTTCCTCTCATAACTCTCTTCTACTCCTTTCCATAATCTTCTTTTTCCTTTTTTTTCCCTCTCTCTTTTTCTTCTTATAATCTCATCCTCTTCA
Source organism: Oncomelania hupensis (assembly GCA_036898135.1). Lineage (NCBI taxonomy): Eukaryota > Metazoa > Mollusca > Gastropoda > Littorinimorpha > Pomatiopsidae > Oncomelania > Oncomelania hupensis. The sequence continues at coordinate 26,798,585 of CM072520.1, forward strand.
TCTTCTTCTTTGTCTACCTCATGTCTTCTTCTTTCCTTCTCATCCTTCTTCTGTATTTCCTCTTCTGCCTTCTCCTTCTCGTCTTTCCCGCCCGAGTTTTGGTTTTTCCTATTTTTGATTATAATCCCAGCGACCTGGCGCAGAAAGCCCCTGTACTCTTCTCCGCCTGTCAGAAGTCATCCATCTTGTACAAACCCAACCTGCAGCACACCCAAACCTGACAAAATCTCTTAGAAACCCCTCGAGCATCCTATTAAAAAATAAATCGTCGAGGATATTCCTAAAGTGTTTTACTTTTTAAAGTTTGAAACTATAAACTACCGAATCACAACAAAAAAAAATAAAAGGAGGGAACTCGAGAACTTAAAATTTTTCTTGTCCTATCAACTGGTTTTAGCCCTTTCAATATAACTTGGCCATTTCCGCAAAAGGTTTTCCCGAGGTCTTTGACTGAACAAGCGTTCGGCAAGTTTTTAAACGCACAGCACATGCGCACTGTTGCATGATAGGATTGACAAGTACGTTTCGAACCGCGGTTTTGCATGCATCGGTAGATATGATTCATACTCAACGCTTTGCAACATTTCAAACGGGCCGATGAAGAGGATAAAGCTGGAGCTAGAAGAAGAAGAAGAAGAAGAAGAAGAAGAAGAAGAAGAAGAAGAAGAAGAAGAAGAAGAAGAAGAGGAGGAGGAGGAGAACGAGAGAGAGAGGGAGAGAGAGGTAAAAGAGAACCAGAGAGAGAGGAAATAACAGGAGGAAGGAGTGAGATAGAGAGAGAGAGAAAGAGAGAGAGAGAGAGAGAGAGTGAGAGAGAGAGAGAGTGAGAGGGAGAGAGAGAGAGAGAGAGAGAGAGAGAGAGAGAGAGAGAGAGAGAGAGAGAGAGAGAGAGAGAGCAACCGCATGGATCCAAACTATGTTAAAACAACAAAAAAGCTGACAAATAAAATGCATTTGGAGGAAGTAGGAGTCAGTTGTGATTGATGTACATGTCTGATGGTTTTGTGGTAAAGGTTAAAATATCGTTTTTCAATGTGAGAGTTCTAAGCCTAAAATCACACGAATTTGTTTAGCTTTACATGAAAGCCATTTGAAGTTTGAGGAAATGATGACAAGGATTATTTATTTATTTATTTATTTATTTATTTATTTATTTAGTTTGTACTTAGTTACTAAATCAAATTGCCTGTGAAATATAATACAACAAAATTAAATGTAATTAATACATTATCTTTCTCCTTTTCTAATCAAGTGAATGTGGTTAGCATAGAATGAAAGCTGTTTCAAAGGAGGAAGATGACTGGAAGGGAAAGGTATTTATGTATTCATTTAGTTAGTTCCTTTGTTAGTTATCTACTATATTACATTACCTGTAAAACTTAACTAAACTAAACTAAACTAAAATTAAAATAAATAAATCACTAATTGAATATCCTATACTATCCTATCCTATCACGTAACTCGAAGGTCGTAAGGGCACCACAAATGATCGTTTAACCAGCGTCATCTTTCACGGTTCTCAGCAGCCCCTCATATGGCTTCGGTCAGTGTCAAACCAGTCTTTTCTCCAATGATGTCCTCCCACCTCTTTTTCGGTCTCCCTCTTCCTCTGCCTCCTTGCACCGTGCCTTGCAGGGTGGTCTTTGGGAGGCCTGATGCTCTGCTGACGTGGCCATACCATCGGAGTTTCCGTTTCTTCACCACTCGGAGCATGTCATCATGTTGTCCAATGGCGTGTGTGATGGTCTGTCGGACTTCGTTGTTGGTGATGTGCTGGGTATAGAAAATGCCCAGAAGTCTTCTGTAGCGCCTCATCTCCATGTTTAGTATTCTTCGTTGTAGATCTGCTGTGAGGGTCCATGTTTCGCAAGCGTACAGGAAGATGGAGATGACAAGGGAGCGCAGCAGCCTTACCTTGGAATGTAGACTGATGGTCTTGTCTTTCCAAATGAGTTTTAACCTTGTCAGGACAGCAGTTGTTCGACGCACACCAATTGTTGTTCTAAACCAGTTCCCGATGGCGCTGTTGTGGAGGACTGGTAGCCTTGTCATTCAGGATTTTGATCATTTCAATAATTTTAGGGCTGATTTTGTACATGTTGCTGATGTTGAATAATAAAAATCTAATTTTAGGGCTGATGTTGTAGCCTACGTGTTGCTGATGCTGAATAATAAATAAATAAATAAATAAATAAATAAATACAATTAAACATTCTCCTTCTTTCTTCGTCGTCTTTCTTCATCAAATGGGTTCAGTTGTGTCCAGTGCTTCTTCTTCTTCTTCTTCTTCTTCTTCTTCTTCTTCTTCTTCTTCTTCTTTTTCTTCTTCTTCTTCTTTTTCTCTTCTTCTTCTTTATTTTTCTTGTCCTTAACAAAAATCCTAATCATCCTATCGCTTTTTCACTTCCTCGTCCGTCATTACATTCTTGTTCTTCATTCATCCGCTTGAAGGGGAGAAAAACAATAACAAACAGCGTGATTATTTAAATGACACGCACTTTGACAGGTCAGAAGGTCCCAAATGCATACTTCATGTCGAAAAAAACACCACACCACACAGCAAAGGATTTGTTCCTCAAATGTATTAGATTCTTTAAGCAACTTATTTTTAAATTTATACAAAGGAACAGTTTTTAAATGGGATTTTAATCATGATTCCAAGTGCGTTATGACAGATCAAAATATCCCTGCAAGATTTTTAAATTTGAAGCTTACCAAAAATCGGAGTTAAATCAATACTTCCTAATTTCCTAACATCTCCAACAAAATCTGAGATAACTATATATCTTACAAGAATCTAGAATCACTACATTTTAGCTTGCAACGACAGCTACACAAACGGAAGACTAATTATTATCGGCAAGACGTCTTGTGGCCCAGTCTAAGCCCTTCATGTAAGAGACTTTTTATTGGAATAATTTTTAACCTGGCTTTTCTTTGCCTTCCCTTAATGCCTTGCAAAAATATTGAGATCACAGTGGCTAAAAAAAACATTCTTCACAATATCTTGCTCAGCACACTTACAATTTCCAAAAGGTAAAATAAAATCTGACATGTAATTTTGTCCAACGTTTCGTTTTGCAGTGATAAATAACCTTTTGAGTAAATAAAACACTTCAAACAATGTGGCTTACTGGGATCCGGGCTTATAATTAACCTATAATTAATTCAAATTTCATTTTCCTTTGAAATGTTTACAGTGCCGGTTCCTATGAGGAATGTAAATACAGTTATGATAATAATACCTTATGAAATTAAAAATGAGCATTCTTGTTTTAAAATAGCTTTTTTCATCATCACATAATTGAATGTTTTGCCCTATTGATGGAAAGAAGATCTTTCAACAGCTTGTGATTCAGTAAAAAAAAAAAAAAAGAATATAGAAAAATGATTTTAAAATATGTGAGCTACATGTGTATGTAATTAATAATACAATCTGAAAGAAAATCGTACATTAAAATGTGTATCCCCTTTTTATACTTCAAGCAAAATTCCACGCGTGTACAACTGAGAATTACTTTTAAAAAACAACTGCGGGCAAAGAACAGCAGTGTTTAAAATATATATAGAAGATACTAAATGACAACAAAAATATATTACGCAGCAGATTTATAATTCATCGCTTCTCGCAAAAAACAAAACAAAAAAAATTGGGTCTTTTGCCCTGTCTAAAGAACTCATGGAGTCTCTGACAACCCGTCAGATTCAAGTATCTCCCCGATAGACGTTTGGGCCCCTCTTGTTGGGTGCACTCCATCCAGGTCTTCGCGATCTTCCTTCGACCTCTGTTGCTATTTCGCTCGCTGGTGATGAGGCTTTGCATGTCACGTTGGGGTGCAAGGTGACAATAAGTGGACGGAAGATCTATATGTTTTCGCCCAGTTTGAACATTAAAAAAGGGCGGTAGTGACCGGGTGGGTGTGGTGGTGGTGGTGGGGAATGGGGAGGAGGAGAAAGGAAATTAAAGTGGATTTGATGTCATTTTTTAAAGCTTTTACCCTAGATAGTATGATAATAGAAGATTTTATTAATCCCTTTTTATTTTTTATTAGGTGAGTGCTTTTCAATAAGCGAAGTACGCAGCTTAAAAATGACATTCGGTTTCTTCATAACGCCACCCTTGCCGAGGTTAGGAAAATGGCTCTTGATACGGTCATTTTGCCCCGCTCAATACCACAGGCGTACAATACTCTCGCTCGGTTAATTCAAAACAAAACCTTTCAATGGTATGGGGCATGTTTGTCACGGCGCGGCGCTGCGTTGATTATCTGTTGGGCGCCGCGTGCATCTTATATCAAGGGAGGTAAGCCATGACAGCATTTGATGTTTTTTGAACGCTCGGACAGGAAGTTCGAATTCAGTTACCGAAAATATTGGACACCAAACAAAATGTATCAATGCTTTCAGCAAACAGTCATCTCAGGGCCTGAGGTAAGACATTTACTACGTTTTGTACAATTTTGTTTTGGTCTTCAGTTGCACTTTAAAGAGGGGAGAAGGGGGAGGGGGGTGCAAAGGAAAGGGAAGAGAACAGATAGAAAAGAGAGGGAGGGATGGAGATGGAGAGAGAGAAGGGGGTGAGAGAGAATGGTGGAGGGGGAGAGTGAGGGGATCATAAGTAGAGGGAGGGTAACAGATGAGTTAGGCGTGAGAGAAGAGGGGTGGACGTAGGAGGAGGGTGGCTGGTGCAGGGGGAGAGAACGAAGGAGGAGGGAATAAGGGGAGCTAGTGCCAAAGAGAATGATGCCAAGATAATGGCCCTTACATTATGGATCGGAAATTTTATTTTTTCCTGTCTGTTAAAAACTTTCGTTTTATTTCTTAATTGTGAATTCTTTCTTAGGTAAAGCCGGCCCATTTTCTTCTTATTTATCATCATCATCATCATCATCATCATCATCATCATCATCATCATCATCATCATCATCATCATCATCATCACCATCATCATCATCATCATCATCATCATCATCATCATCATCGCTATACCGTTACGTGCATTCAGTTCACATCTCGCCCGCCTAGGCTAAGAACATGCAAGTCACCAACAGCGTAATTTACAAAACACTGCGTTCAGTAGGCCGGCTTAGTAATCCGGCGGCATATCATCTGAACGCAGAAATCAGAGAACTGTGCCGTTTTAAATGTAATTACAAGTTAGTTTTGGGACAGTCTATTTTAAAAAGACTACATAGAATTATACATTCAAAGGTAAACAAATGAGTGCGATGATGCGATGTTGGCTGGAGAGGAGACAGAACTTAAACAGCTGGTACAGATGCTTGACACCATCTCCAGAGACTATGGAATGGATATGAGTGCAGAGAAGACCAAAATGATGACCAACAACATCAATGGCATCAACACCTACATCAAAGTTCAAGGCCAATCCCTCAACACATGCATAACTTCAAATATTTGGGAGCCATTGTATCAGACAATGGGTCCGACAAGAAGTCCTCTCCAGGATCGCACAAACAACTCTGCCCTGACAAGGTTGAATCTCATTTGGAAGGACAGGACCATCAGTCCACATTCCAAGGTAAGGCTGCTGCACTCCCTTGTCATCTCTATCTTCCAATACGCATGCGAAACATGGACCCTCACAGCAGCAGATCTACAACGAATAATACAAAGCATGGAGACGAGGTGCTACAGAAGACTTCTGGGCATTTCCTATACCCAGCACATCACCAACGACGAAGTACGACAGACCATCACACAAGCCATTGGACAACACGATGGCCTGATCACAGTGGTGAAGAAACGGAAACTCCGATGGTGTGGCCACGTCACCAGAGCATCAGGCCTTGCAAAGACCATCCTGCAAGGCACAGTGCAAGGAGGTAGAAGAAGAGGAAGACCGAAAAAGAGGTGGGAGGACAACATTCGAGAATGGATTGGCTTGACACTGAGTGAAGACATGAGCGTTGCTGAGGACACAGAAAGATAAGTACTCTGGTTAAACGATTATCTTTTTCTGACCTCAGCAGCCCTCATGTCTTCACTCAGTGTCAAGACAATCCATTCTCGACTGTTGCCTTTCCACCTCTCTTTCTGTCTCCCTCTTCTTCTGCCTTCTTTCACCGTGCCGTGCAGGATGGTCTTTGCAAGACCTGATGCTCTGCTGACGTGGCCATATCATCGGAGTTTCCGTTTCTTCACCACTCGGAGCATGTCATCGTGTTGTCCAATGGCTTGTTGTGATACTCTGTCGGACTTCGTCGTTGATGATGTGCTGGGTTTAGGAAATGCCAAGAAGTCTTCGGTAGCGCCTCATCTCCATGCGTTGTATTATTCGTTGTAGGTCTGCTGTGAAAGTCCATGTTTTTCAAGAGTACAGGAAGACGGGGATGTCAGCAACCTTACCTTGGAGTTTTGACTGATGGTCCTGGCTTTCCAAGTGGGTTTCAACCTTGTCAGGGCAGCAGTTGTTTGTGCCATCCTGGAGAGGACTTCTTGGCGTGACCCATTGTCTGATACAATTGCTCCTAAATATTTGAAGCTGTGCACCATGTTGACGGATAGGTCTTGGACTTTGATGTCCGCGTTCATGCAATTGGTGTCAAGCATTTTCAAAAGAGCTACTTTTCTTGTTGTGGCTGGCATTATGCTAATGAAAAAAAGGCAAACATTGAATTATGGAACATGAAATTATAGGCCTCTATAAACCACATATCCAAATTGGCCCACCCAATTTTTACATACAGCGAAAAAGGTTTAGAAAACGGTGATGTACTTTAACGTTTAAGAAAGTACAAACACAAATGATCTAACATGCTTAGAATTAGTTAAGGTACCTGCAAACTAAACATGATGAATTTCCATTCAGCAATTCTTGAGATAAGGCAGAAAGTGTGTTTTGAACAAAAAGTGAAATTTGGAGTGACGGGCAGACCGGCCAATAACCAGACGGCTAATGATGGATAGGGGAAGTACCTCTATACCAAAACTCAACAAAATCGCTTTAGCCTTCTTTTATTTTTTATATTGCGCAACGCGAATTTAGCAACAAAAAGATTCCAGTGACCTTCAAATATAAGGTAGTGCAAATATTACGGCACATGGAGCAGGTCACTAACCTAGGTAATTTTCCTATAAGGTTTGGTCAAAATCCGTTCAGTTGTTCTTGAAATAAGGCGTCTAACGGACCTACCAACCGACCGACCGACAGACAAACAGACATTTTGCTCGTTCTGATCCCCCACTCAACTCAACCCACCCCCTGACTTTTTCAAAGTATTCCACACGTAGAGACAAAGTTTTCTCTTCATTTTTATCAGTACAACTTATGCTAATCTGATCAATAAAAATTGATACAACAACAACTTCATTTTTGTTCCACCATTTCAATTCCCTCACCCCCCCCCCCTCTTCCCCGCTGCCGCTTTCTCAACCACCACTCTCCCCACCACCACCAAGCCTTCATATTCCACTCTCCCCACCTCCACCAAGCCTTCATATTCCACTCTCCCCGCCTCCACCAAGCCTTCATATTCCACTCTTCCCACCTCCACCAAGCCTTCATATTCCACTCTCCCCACCTCCACCAAGCCTTCATATTCCACTCTTCCCACCTCCACCAAGCCTTCATATTCCACTCTTCCCACCTCCACCAAGCCTTCATATTCCACTCTCCCCACCTCCACCAAGCCTTCATATTCCACTCTCCCCACCTCCACCAAGCCTTCATATTCCACTCTCACCACCTCCACCAAGCCTTCATATTCCACTCTTATCCATCATAAAGGCAGGCGAAGCAGTACTTTTTTTTTAAATCCTCATTTTCTCCCTTCCAGCTTCCTTTCTACACACTCCCCTCCTCCCCCTCCCTCCCCCGCACACTTCTCACCAGCTTCTATTCCCTACAGGTAATCCTCACCTCCTCTCCTCCCCATAACGTACGCAGACGAAGTGTAAACTTTTAATCTTCAATCTTTAAGGATCATAAACGTTCAGCTAGGCGTCACACACTTATCTTATTCCGTTGCCAGTCTGTAAAATGTCTGGTACAACACACACACACACACAAACTTACACACGCACACACACAAATACACACACGCACATACGCACACACACAGGCACACAAACACAAACACACATGTTGCTATGTCGCAACAGTTTATGCACATCCTATCAGCTAAGATAGCAATTTAACATTGCGTTAACGAAAACTTACAGGTGGCGGTAAAAGAAGAAAAAGAAGAAGAAGAAGAAAAAGAAGAAGAAGAAGAAGAAGAAGAAGAAGAAGAAGAAGAAGAAGAAGAAGAAGAAGAAGAAGAAAACGCTGAAAGGTTATTTTTCGAGTAGATGTATATTTATTTATTTATAAAATCATTATTATAGAGCGCTTTTCTAGCTCTCAAGCAGCTGAAGGCGCTGGCCGATACATCTACTTTATGCTGACCGAGGCGCACATCTGCAGCCTTTGGGCGTATCGTCGGAAGCACAATCCTTTAATTCACAAACTCTCCATCCTAACCTTGAAAACATGGCCTGTCGCTAAAAAAAACGCCCTTCTCCCCCAAAAAAAAGATACGGGAAAAATATATTATCTCTCGAGAATTTTTTTTGCAGAATTTTAACCTTCCTTAAAAATTTACTTACAGAAAAAATCACCCTCCTTGAGAATTTCCTAGCATAAAAAATAACTCCCTTGAAAATTTCCTTGCGGAATTTTTTAAAATTAATTTCCTTGCGAATTTATTTGCAGAAAAAAAAAAACAAAAAAAAACTTCCTTAAGAATTTCTTTGCACAAAATAAGTGCTTCTCTTGAGAATGTCCTTACCGACAAAAATATAATTACCTTCCTTAAGAATTTACTTGCTTGCACAAACCAAACGACCTCCGTTGAAAATTTCGTTACCGAGAAATAATATATATTACCTCTCTTGCGAATTTCCTTGCTTGCAGAAAGAAAAACATTGAGAATTTCCTTCCAGGAAAAAAATTACGTCCCTTGACGATGTCCATGCTTGCAGAAAAAGAGATTACCTCCCTTGAGAATTCCCTTTGGCCGACCAGTGCCAGCAGAGTCAGGGCGCAAAAGAGCGAGAAGGCAAGGAACGCAAACAGTGCCGACGCATTAATCTCCAAGACGATAAACATCAGCAATCAGAAGAAAGGACAGGGCGGACATTAATGCCCTGTCCACTTAGTTTAGTGTTCGCATCGCTCACACCCTTGGACCACCAGTGCAATGGGCACGATGTTAAGGATGAAAGCGTTATAATGCAGTTTGAAATGGACAAGACAGGAGAGATCTTTCAGTTCAAACAGTACCCAAGAACATAGATCTTTTTTCGTGCGGGAGGGGAGGGGTGTGTGTGGCGAAGGGGGAGTATAGAATGGGGAGGGAGGGGGAAGGGTTAGTTTCTATGACAGAATAGATAATACCGATTACAGAATATATTGAGCCACACGAGAATAATTATACATTGCATATGAAAATTGCCCCAATGTTGGTAAAAGTCAACCACACAAGCAAATGCGCGCTTACACACACACATACACACACACGCGCACACACACGCGCACACCCACACACGCACGCGCGCACACACACATACTTGCAATACATCAGAAATGGGTTCATTTAAGAATGTACGAATCGGAAAGAAATTTTTTGATGGAAAAGGGTTAGGGCAAGGGTTAGTTGCAGCGCTGCAACTAGCCTTTACCCTAACCCTTAGCTAAAAAGTTGACCTAGTTCGTCTCCTATAGGCGACGAAATAGGTCGAAGTTTCTTCAAAATTTCTCCGAAATTTGACTGTATTTTCTCCGTCCCGGATAGAGCACTCCTGTTTACTTAAAACACTCTCATGCACTACAACTGCACTCCCATGCACTAAAAGAGCACTCCCGCGCACTTAGAAAAAAGTGGTGTCCTGGAAAAAAGTGGGTTCAAAGCAAATGAACCCATTTGTTACTAAGAAAGACAAGGTCTGCTACCCATTTGTGCGCTTTTGTGGGTACACACGCACGCGTACACACGCATCCACATTCTAGGCAAATATTAACGACTGTTGCCATCAAGTAAAGAAGAGCAGCAACAAAGATAAATATTACACAATCTTGTACATCTAGGTAGAATACGTGTGAAAAAGGAAATGAGCATGTAAAATGTATGATCGGATGAGGGAGAAATGATCGTAAGGCAGCTAAAAACTTTTGGTTTTAACAGTTAAAAGCGTGTTGAATGCAAACTGTAGGAGGTACATCGATTCTGAATATTAAAACCAAAATAATAACACATATGCACACACAAACCCAACATATACAGCACTGAGGTTTTCTTTAGGCCAAGAGAAAGGTCGCTCAGGTTTGTATAAGTTGTCTTGGGCTTCAGGCGATGCGCCCAAAAGCCATGTGGGAGCGTCTGGCGGCTTGAGTTAGATCCTAGATCCTGCGTCGACCAGCACCTTGAGCTGCTCTTGAACTGAAAAAGCGCTATATAAGAATGACTCAATCAAGCAATCAACCAATCCATTAATAAATAAATTAATTAATTAACAATCAAATAAATAAATATATAAATAAATACATATATAAATAAATAAAATGAAAGGACGATCTACAGCTACGTACTGGTCGCCAGTTATTGGTATTACTAAGACGTCAAGTACTTTTTGGTAGCGTATCACTGAATGAATAGTTCGATCTTTGCAAAAGGCAAGGAGGAAAGCGAAGGGTTGGAGGTCATTATACCATAGATGTCGACTGTGTACATTTTCAAAATATCTGTCTTGTGCTTTGTTTCAGTCAGTTGCACGTCAAGGAACCCGGCATTTCTTGTGTTAAAAAAAACAACAACACTGCAGGCGATAACTTTACATATTCCGTTGGTGGCGCGGCACATACCTCGATTGCAGAATCCTAGAGAAATAGCAGCCCTATCTGTCAGGCAACGTGGATTACTATATCCATGAAGTGTAAATTTCTGTTGCTGTGGGGGCTTGCCTGAGAAAGTAGCCTATAGACGAAACTATGTGATCTCATCGAAGGTTATTAGATCTATTTTCTGCAAAGATCTCTCTCTTTCCCTCCCTCTCCATCTCCTCTACCGTGAAATTGCCTCTTCGGTGCAACATTTATTTGCATGTAAATGTAATATCAGAGAGGAGGTTTCATGTACAACAGGACCGGTAGGCTTACTAGAACCTTTGCGAAAGGGAACCTCACGTTACGTTTTTCGTGAGTTAGCTCTCTCTCTCTCTCTCTCTCTCTCTCTCTCTCTCTCTCTCTCTCTCTCTCTCTCTCTCTCTCTCTCTCACTCTCTCCCTCTCTCTCTCCCTCCCTCCCTCTCTCTCTCTCTCTCTCTCTCTCTCTCTCTCTCTCTCTCTCTCTCTCTCTCTCTCTCTCTCTCTCTCTCTCTCTCTCTCTCTCTCTATATATATATATATATATATATATATATATATATATATATATATATATCTCTCTGATATACAAACGATGAACGAACTGCATGGCATGGCCTTTTTTTTCCCTCCCAGCCCAGAAAAAAATATATTGAAATGAGACTGACCTCCGGGTCACAGTAGTTCTCGCCCTTTATTTTTGACATTTGATTTAAGTCCCCTTGCTGTCACGTGATGGCGATCAGGGGAGCCGATTGTATGGACCCGAGTAAGCAGTTATCGTTCGTGGATATTGGCAGACTTAGGAGAGTGGGTGCTTGGTTTGTTGAGTGATGTGATAATGTGGTGATGCGGTGATGCGGTGGGTAATGAGTCTACTGACCTTAGAAAACCTAAAAAAGAAGTACCGTAAGCGTATAAAGCAGTAACAGCTCTCTAGCATTGCTCTTGGTAATTATTATTGGCGATTACATATTTAGCCGCTATGGAACGACCTTCAGGACTTTAGACACCCTTGTAAAAATTTGACAGTTAGGTAATTAGCTATGAATAATGAATACACCGAATGACAACATACACTGCATATAATAATAATAATAATAATAATAATAATAATAATAATAATAATAATAATAATAATAATAATAGATGCAATATACGCACTTTTCCCAAAACACCAACCAGGCTCAAAGCGCGGCGATCTGTACCAACATACACGTTCACATATTTCACTCACTCTCACACACACAACAAACACTCATCTATCACTCAAACATGTGGTGTAAAGGCAGGGACAGCGCTATTAGAAGGCGGAAAGGAAATCGATTTTTTTAATTTTTAAAATTTTTATATTGACTGCACTCTATACCATTATTGAAGGGAAGGAGGATACCGGAGTGCCCGGGAAAAAACCATCGGTGACCTCAATAGTCTCGTACCAAAGTCACATACGTACGCTCCTTGCGGGAATCGAACCCGCGAAATTCGGCATAGGTTGATAGAACAGAGTAGGAATGAGAAAGAACAAATGAGAAAGACAGCTACAGTAGGAATGTAAAGCACTAAATTTCCAGAAAGTGGGGATACTATTGAAACAGAAACCCCGGGCACCCGGAGGGGGGTGGGGGGGTGGTAGTACTATAAATAGAAGTAGTAGTAGTAATAGTAGTAGTAGTAATAGTAGTAGTAGTAGTATAAATAGAAGTAGTAGTGGTAGTAATATTAATAATAATAGTAAGGGTAGTATAAATGGTAGCGATAGTAGTAATATAAATAGTAATAGTAGCAGTAATATAAGTAGTACCCAGTAGTGGAAGTAGTAGTAATATAAATAGTAGTAGTATAAGTAGTAGTAGTAGTACATGTAGTAGTAATAGTAGTTGTAGCAGTAGTATTAGTAGTAAAATAAATTTATTTATTTATTTATTTATTTATTTTAACAACTTTATTATCACCGAGGTGATATTCGGGCACTTTCATTTTCCAAAGTGCAGCAGCCTTAAGTGAAGCGCTTTACCCAAGGTACATGCTGGGTGTGTTCTTGTCACCGGCACTCACCCGTCTAGGACATGAGCGGACAGGATCTTTAAAGTCCGTTATGATGGAATGCATGCGACACAGACTAGACCTCGGTTTATACTCTCATTCGAAGGAGTAGGAAACGGGAGTAAAGTGTCTTTCCCAAGCACACAACACAATGCCCGGCCTAGGCTCGAACCCGGGACCTTCAGATCCGCAAGCCAAAGCCCTACCATTAGGCCACCGTGACCCCCTAGTAATAGTTGCAGTAATATTAGTACTACCCAGCAGTGGAAATAGTAGTATTATAAATAGATAATAGTAGTACACAGGTGGTAGTAGAAGTAGTAGTAGTGGTAGTAGTAGAAGTTAGTAGTAGTAATAGCAGAAGTAGTAGTAGAAGTAGCAGTACACAAATAATTGGTTCTGTAAATCAGGGAGCGCAGTTAGGTCAGAGTTGTACGCCGTGTACTCGAATGTCAGGTGATAACATGTTAACCTGTACGGGCGGTGGTTCGAACGCCGTTAACGGCGGCGTGGGAGGAAAAAGAAAAAGCATTGCGCTCCTACTCGCCCAGGATTATGTTCAGTCGTCTGGGCCTTAGACTATGCGCCCAAGGCTGCAAATGAGAGCATCGGGCGGCTTGAGTTAGATCCTTAGTCTGCCAGCGTCTTGTGCGGCTCTTGAGCTAGTAAAGCGCTATAAAGAAATGATTAAATAGCAAGGGAATAATTGCTACACTCGTTTCCTTCGCACGATTGCATTATAGTCTCCCATCACAATAAATTTTGAAAGACCGTATCTTGCCATCCGAAAAGGCACAGCAAAGGACTACTGGATAGAAGATCAATGTAAGGAAATAGAGAACAGTCTAAAAAAGAACAACAATAAAAAGGCCTAGCCGACTGTGAAGCGTCTGACAAGTGTTAAACAGCCCAAGGTCTCCACGGTACAAAGCAGGTCTGGTATATGCCTTACAGAAGAATAAGAAGTCTTGGATAGATGGACAGAATACTGCTCTGACCTTTACAGCCATACACCAAACGGAGACCCATCAGTTCTAGCATGTCCCAAGAACAGAGAAGAAGAAAAAATCCTCCCAATTCTCCGAGAAGAAGTTTAGGCAGCAGTGAATCGTTGAAGAAGAGGAAGTCATCGGGAGTGGACAACATACCCGCGGAATTGCTTCAAGCAGGAGGAGAAGCGATGATTGACGCCCAAACCATTATTTGTAACAAGATCTGGCAGAGTGGGAAGTGGCCAACATCATGGACCTAGTCGCTTGTCATCACTCTTCCAAAAAAGGGTAATCTTCAGGAGTGTAAAAATTACCGCATCATCAACCTCATCAGCCATCCCAGCAAGGTCCTCCTGAAAATAATACTCAACAGGTTGAAACTCCACGCTGAACAAATCATAGCTGAAGACCAAGCAGGATTCAGGGCAGGGCGAAGTACCATTGAACATATTTTCAAACTCAGAATGATCTGTGAGAAATATATACAGCACCACAATAATATATATCTTGTTTTTGAAGTGCTCAGAAGACCAAAATGATGACCAACAACACCAATGGCATCATCACAGACATCAAAGTCCCAGGCCAATCCCTCAAAACAGTGCATAGCTTCAAATATTTAGGAGCCATTATACCAGGTAATGGGTCCTGACAGGAAGTCCTTCCAGGATCGCACAAACAACTTCGGCCCTGACAATGTTGAATCCCATTTTGAAAGACAGGACCATCAGTCTACATTCCAAGGTAAGGTTGTTGCGCTCCCTTGTCATCTCTATCTTCCTATACGCTTGCAAAACATGGACACTCACAGCAAACCTACAACGAAGAATAAAAAAAACATGGAGATGAGGTGCTACAGAAGACTTCTGGGCATTTTATATACCCAGCACATCACCAACGACGAAGTCCGACAGACCACCACACAAGCTAATAGACAACACGATGACATGCTAACAGTGGTGAAGAAACGGAAATTCCGATGGTATTGCCAAGTCACCAGACCATCAGGCCCTGCAAAGACCATCCTGCAAGGAGGCAGAAGAAGAAGGATACAGAAAAAAGGTGGGAGGACAACATTCGTATACTGAGTGGCTTAACACTGAGCGAAGCCATGAGGGTTGCTGAGGACAAAGAAAGATGGAGTATGCTGGTTAAACGATGATCTGTGGTGCCCCAAACGACTTTAGAGTTACGGGATGAAGACATGGTTAAGATAGGATCTTGCCATCGTTGCCATTAGTTTAGTGAATCAAATTTTTTCAGAGGTTTTTGTATACATAGTATCCCCACTTTGTGAAAATTTCGTGGTTTAAATTACTCTGTTTCTGTCATTTTAATTTGTTCTTTCTCTTTCCTAATCTGTTATTCTAATCTACGATCTTGTTCGGTAGACAAGTCACATACCTTTTTTCTTCACAACTCTCCCAAAACACCTCATTTGTGTATGGGGTCTGTTGGATCAGCTTGGGGATATTAGACGCTTTCTGCGGATGGTCATTCGGGCTTTTTATATTATTATTATTTAGCAATGTAGACATTTTCTAGGTATGTGTTTTGTTAATATTTTATAATGCTGTTTATATTCTATTTTTTTTGTAAACGGGGGTTCGACAAATTATAGAGTACAGCCTCAGGGTCCTTTGCATGGGATATCTTTATTGTAAAGTGACCGGCTGTTGGAGTGCCTTCAGTGTTACCATTAAGGTTGTTTCAGCAGATCTTGGTGAGCCCTCTTTCAACCAAGCTGTGGTCCTGATTCGGCTCTTTGCAGTCCGCTGGACGCTATAAACAATGACTAACTAACTAAATAGTGTGTGCTCAAATTGAAGTAGTGAATTATGTGTATAGGTTTGGATAAGGATGCGTTGATAGGCCCTTAGAAGGAGGGGATAGATTCAGCTTTGTGAACAGGTGGGTATAAAGAACAAAAACAAATTGTACACTTTTATTAACTTAAGTTGTATTCGTTCCGTGTACGCCTACATAAAACTGCCACTCCTTATGTAATGGCGTTGCACTGCAGTTCCAGTGCTTTCGTTGAAAAAGCATTTTCCGCGAACGTTCACCCGCTTCGGTTAAGAAAATATTGTTGTTTGTAAACATTTCCACTGTTTAATTGCAACTTCGACCAAGTTCAACCAAATGGCCTCAAAATGTTTGAACAAAAAAATCAGCTCCTTCATTCCTGAATGCTTTTCTTCTGGGTTGCCAACATCGCAACAGAATTGCACACGAAGACTCCCAAAAATGCTATTTCACTCCCTTTTCTGTTGGAGCTCTTTTGCTTGTGAAAACAGAAATCTCAACCTCTGTATTATCTCCCTTAACCGAGAGCTCTCCAGTTCTCCGGAAGCCAAAAACAGCTGCACAAGATCTTGCGCGAGAGTTGCAAATGAAGACCGTTTTGGTTTTGCACGATCAGTGATCTCGTCCTTGAAATAGGAAGAAACTGTTTGTTTGGTTTTTCTTTATTATCAAAAAAAATTAAAATAAACAACCAGAGAAGAAAATAGTTTTCTTTAAGAATACGCCATTGATTATCATCATCATCATCATCATCATCATCATCATCATCATCATCATCATCATCATCATCATCATCATCATCATCATCATCATCATCATCATCATCACCATCATCATCATCGTGGTCCTGATTCGGCTCTTGGCAGTCCGCTGGACCCTATAAGCACTGAGTATCTATCTATCTATCTATCTATCTATCTATCTATCTATCTATCTATCTATCTATCTATCTATCTATCTATCTATCTATCTATCTATCTATCTATCTATCTATCTATCTATCTATCTATCTATCTATCTATCTATCTATCATCACCATCATCATCTTCTTCTTCTTCTTCTTCTTCTTCTTCTTCTTCTTCTTCTTCTTCTTCTTCTTCGTATTATTATTATTATTATTTTTTTTTTTAATTACAATAGCATAACATTTCCATGATGGATGGCAGCGTGTATAATTACAGTACTTTTCGTAGTGGATGATGATGATGATGATGATGATGATGATGATGATGATGATGATGATGATGATGATGATGATGATGATGATGATGATGATGAGCTGGTAGATTACTGTCCCTGAACACGAACGCCTTTAGGGGAATGAGTGGTCAAAAGCCATTTTGTCTATAAAGCACATTCACAAAAACAAGAAAGGTGCAGTTTATCATCAAATGACTTTTTAAAAAAAACAAGAAAAGTACAACTGTTGCAAGAAGAGGACTAGCACGAAATCTTATACCAGGTGATAGCAACAATGGAAAGCAACAAATGCTGTAGGACAAGTGGTCCTTAGTGAACCAGGTTGTCAGGGCTGATATTGGACCTCCCTGACAGGAGAGTGACAAGGCAGGGGGGATAAGTTCAAAACTTTTGATCCACGGCTCAATACTGATGATTGCTAAAGCGTGAAAAAGGGGGACGACTCTTGTCGCTGCGAGCTCTTCTGATGCAGAGATGCGTTTGCTTGCATGCTAGGTCACACCGGTCATTGAGGTGAAGGTCAAACGGCGCCATCTTGTCCTGGCCAAGTCAAGGAGAACTGGACATCGTCATAAATTATTGAATTGAGACTCCTTTGTGAAGATCTAGACCACAAACCTTTTTTTAAAATTCTATTTTTTTAATGGTTCTTATATAGCGCTTTCCAGGTTCAAGAGCTGCTCAAGGCGCTGGCCGATACAGGATCTAACTCCAGCCGCTCAATGTACTCCCCACTTTTTCTAGGACTTGGATCGAATTTCATCAGTTTGAAATCAGTTGAAAATTGATCATTTGTATTACGAGCAGTTTCCCTGTGGCACAAACTCTTAGCTTACAACGAGACATAACAGAAAGGTTGAATGCATGCCAGAGGAGATAAAACATACCTGACTAAAAGGTTCTCTCACTCTCTCTCTCTCCCTCTCTCGCTTTGGAACTCCCTATCACAAAATTTAAAATATGCAAACTCACTGTCCTCGTTTAAGGCTGGTCTGTCTGCCCTAATTCAGACTTAGTCTAGTTATAAAGTAAAAAGCCTAAACAAAATTTCGAAGACACGATTTATGTATTCTTTCTTTCTCACATGCGTGAGTATATATGCCGCATATCTCATGTATATGTGCATTTGTATTGAGATACGTTGTACATTTTATATATATATATAGTACTTTTATTTCAATTTTGTGAGTATGATTGCTTGTGTGTGTGCCTATGTTATCCTGATAGTATTCATACTACTTATTTGTAGCTCATGTATATTGTTACAATGTACTCACATCTATTATATATTTGCACGTGTTAAGGACTAGCTGGAAGAAAGGACCTCTGGACCTAAAGCTACTATCCTTATGTAATAAACGTTTTTTTCAGTTCTCTCTCTCTCTCTCTCTCTCTCTCTCTCTCTCTCTCTCTCTGTTTATTTATTTCGCAAAAACCCTTCTTCAGGATTTAAAAAGCCAACTCGTAGCTCCAAACTTTAATAAATTTTCATATATATTTTATTTAGTGAACCCTTTCTCTGATACAGCGCTTTTCCAGTTCCACCGCTGCTCAAGGCGCTGGCCTATGGATACAGGAATCTTAAATCAATCGGTACGAGGCGCACCACTTGATGGGTAAGGCGCAGCAGCGTCTTACGACCCGGACCACCTGAGCCCAATCCTGGCTGACCGTTAATTGATGGGTGGAAAGGGACCTCTACGTTCTTGTTGACACTCTTCACCAGACTAGGACCTGAGCTTCAAGATCGTTTAAATCTGTGCGATTGAATGCATACGTTCACAGAGACTGGACCTAGGTGTATGCACTTATCAGAAAGATTCTGCTCATCAAAGATTCTGCTGACTACTTTCTTCGCTTGTTCTCTCGCCACAGTTAACGTATGTACTTCCATTTCAATATTTTTTGTTCATCAGAGGCATTTCCTGCTTGCTCCTTGAAGCATTGATTAGAAGCAATGGCCGCTTTAGGGTGGAATGAAGTCATGAGGCATTAAAAAAAAAGAAGTTATTGGGGTATCAATAGATTAGAAGATGAAGCATCGACTAGAAGTCAAATCGGTTTTTTGATATATTAAATACAAAGTCATTGATATAATAATACTGGATGCTATATAAGAGCTTTTCTCCAAATCGCCAATCAGGCTCAAAGAGCGGCGATCTGTACCAACATACAGGCTCACATGCTTCACTCACCCACACATCCACACCAAACAAACATCGCTCAAACATGTGGTGTAAAGGCATGGAGCTCGCTATTAGAAGGCGGAAAGGAAATCGAATTTTTATTTTTGAAAGTTTAGATTCACTGCACCCAGTACAGTTATTGACATGAGGGAGGAAACCGGAGTACCCGGAGAAAATCCTCGGTGATCAAAATAGTCTCGTACTTAAGTCAGAGAAGTATATCGACTAGGAACCATTGATCTCTCGATCAGTAGTCGGTGTATTAGTTAGTGGCCAATCAGTTTTGATGTCTGATGTATTGATTACAAAGTCCACTGATGTATCGACTGTGTACTTGATGCATTGATCAGTAGGTGATGTATTAGTTAAGAACCAATCAGTTTTGATGTCTGGTGGTAGGCGTTTTCTCTGTACAACTCCGCCACGGTTGGACGCGTTGGTCGAAAGACCGCCCTCGGTTCAATGAGTTTTGATGCATTCACACTACGTCACGCATGCTTGAGCACCTATTTGGGACTAATTGCTCGAATCATTCGATGATGGATGGCGGCCCTAAGAGAAGAATGGCGGTAGATGTTCCCCATACCGCTTTCTATGGATTAAGGTGAAGTATAAAACTGTAGTAGAGACTAACGAGCCGTTATGTACAGTGGAGTACGGCCTTGCTTCAAGAAACGGAGAGGGAGTGGGGGGGGATTTAAGAGTAGAGAGGAGGAGAAGAGAGAGAAAGAGAGATTCTTTAGTAGTAACAAGTGGAGAGAGTTTCGCCTAATCAGTCTTCGCATCATTCACTTGAATAAATTCCTTCTAACAATGCATTTGCCTATTATAATAGAAATTCAAGAGAGAGAGAGAGAGAGAGAGAGAGAGAGAGAGAGAGAGAGAGAGAGAGAGAAGGGAAGATAGGGGAGGGGGGTAGAGGGGTACTTGGCAAAATGAAATGGAAAGTACAGAGAAGAATTTCTTGTAAAAGAACTATAAAGACTGACAGCACGTCCGTCGCACAAGGACAAACCGAGAGACCGACGTCGACCGAAGCAGCACATAGAGACAAAAAAAGAGCGACAATTTTGCTAAGTTTTGTACAAATGTAAAAAAAAAACATTAGGAGAAAGCAATGCTTGACACACACACATGAGCTCGCAGTCGAAAGTCATGGTCAAAAATAACGAAACCGGTCTGTAAACCTTTCGGGTGACAACGAAGGAGGTAATGTTTCACTGAAAATAATACAGTTTATTGGCGATAATGAAAATTGGTGGTAAAATCCTGAGCAGAGTGTGTATAACTTTAAAAAAAAAAAAAAAAAAAAAAAGGACAGGCTAAATGCACGAGCAAGCTGATAGAGTGTTTAATAGGTAGGGAATGCGCACGACACATCAACTAAGAAAGAGAGAAAGGGGGTAGAAGCTAGGGCGCAGGAAGTTTCGGGAGCATAAAATAGATGTCCCATTTGATACAGGGTGTCACAGGATCTAATCCTGCCTTGCCCGAGTCACTCAGCGGTGGCTCAAAGGGTCCCGATCTCGTGCAGCATGTTGCATCTGATATTTCTCACGCTTAATACCTCTCCGCTCCACGCGCAATGACTAATGCAATCATTCTCGCAGTGGCCTCCCTGGTGATGCATGCCGTTTTCCCCCAGTTGCCTCCCTTGTGATGCATGCAGCTCTCCAGTTGCTTCCCTTGAATTACATGAATCTTTCCCTAAATTGCCTCCCTTGTTGGGTTGAATTTCGCCGAAGAATTATGCGAGGAAAATTCAAAACTAAATGCTCAGTTTAGTTCCTGGGGACCGGGGGACGCCTGTTGCTAGTGGAATTGGGATATTTCTGCGTTAGCCTGTTTGCCTGCCAGTCTATCTCTCTATCTTTCTATGTATGTATGTATGTATGTATCATTTATAGATCTATCTACCTGCCTGCTTGCCTATCTATCCATTCATCTATGCATCCATTCGTCTATCTATCTATTTATCTATATAGCTAGTAGCTAGTTAGCTATGAATAAAATCAAAACATGGACGCAAATACAAAATATATTACTATACTATTGTCAATGTGCTGCAACAATAACCTGTATCATAACATTATCTAAGCAATAGCAATATTACCAACAACCTTACTTATTGTACAGATCTCTTTTAAGGAGGGGAGGTGGGGGGTTGGGTGGACAGCAGTAACAACCAGACCATTGATTCATTTGTCAGTATAACCTTCCCTGACTTATTCTTTTGAACTGTGAGTGTATCAGTTTTCAACATCGGGAGAATCGGAGCAACAAATCCTTAGTAATCAGAAAGAGTGGACAGACAGAACATTGCGCTGAATCCCAGGTTCATCTGATAGCCAGTGCAGCTTTGTGAGAGGGCACGACGCCTGTATCGTTCTTTCGTAGCGCATACTCACTTTCCCTTCTCTTTCAATCTTTCTTTCTGCAACAGTTAACGTGACTTTGTCTGTCTGTCTGTCTGTCTGAGAGTTCCTGTCTTTCTGGGTCCGTATTCAGAAAAACCCGCTTTCCAACCCCTTCGATAGGTTGTTTATCTCAAGGTATAGACCTAGCGGTGATCTTTTCTTCCTTAGGGTTGGAGAAAACTTCCGGTAAACTTATCTCGGTATTCAAAAAGGCCTACCTGACGCAGGGTCTCTACTTCGAGATAAATTTGAATTCCCCATCTATTACCCATGCTCTCTTCGATGACAACGACTCAACAGCTTCCATGGCAGATGACGGATCACACGAAGGAAAAAGCAACTTTTCCCATTAAAAATATTTCGTTTCATTAGAATTGAAAGAGGAAACAAAAACATCTTACGTTCGTACTTCGTATTGAACTAACCTACCATCAAAAAGAAAGTATTTCACGGCAATTTTACTGGCACAAGAATAAATAGAACTGGAAACCTGGTGCTAAACACAGTTGCAGTGAAGGAAGAAGTGACGATGCCGGTTGGCATGTTTGCAACCTCTCCTACTTCATCCACAATTCGCACAATGTCGATTTTTCGAAATGTGAATTTCATCAAGTATATTTAGAGGATTTCATTTGTCCCGAAAGACGCTGTTCCTTCGTCTCCGATGTTAAATCATTGCGAATACAATTGCATCCGCCATTTTTACCTCGGCAAAGGTACGAGTTACCGGAGGGGGTAGCGTCGGTAAAATTATCGGCCGGTTGGCCGAGTAGCAGGGCAGTTACAACTTCTCTGAATACCAGACAAGTCCAAACCAGCGGAAGGTAAAGATTTTACCCCCTCCTCATGGTAAATTACCAGCGAGTATTGCCTTTCTGAATACGGACCCTGATAGGCAGTGCCTCGCTGTGTGAAGACGCAACACATTTTTGTGTCTCTATCCGTATCTCCCCTCATAAGTGTGTGTGTTTGTGTGTGTATGTGTGTGTGTTTGCTTTATTTATTTATTTATTTATTTATTTATTTATTTATTTATTTATTTATTTGATGTTACGTCTGTAAACATACTGTGATTTTAGAGGATCAGTCATTCATTCTCTCGTATCCACACGCAAACACAAAAACATTTCACACACACACACCCACACACACAAACGCTAACAAAGCAAATACACAAATACAGTCATGCACGCATGCACACGAAAAACACAATCAAGTTAGCAACATCTTTAATAGCAATCTTTATCTTAACTATCTTTAATAGTTCAAAACTGATGAATGAACTTTTAGATCCCTTGTTAGAAAGTCCTTTAAGCATTTTTTAAAGTTATGTATCTATGTTTTAATTATTTAATTCTCGTTGTTTTGTAGTGTTTTGTGTGTGTGTTGTGTGTGTGTGTTTTGTGTGTGTGCGCGTGCGTGTGATTATATTTGTTTGTTGGTACTTGTTGTGTTTATGTGTTTTGCGCGAGTGTTTGTGGAAGCGTTGGTGTCTGTTCTCTTACCTCTAATTTATCGGACTGCACATCGAGATGGGCATATTATTTGCCTACAAGATTAGGATGATCCATTGCATCCATATATATATATATATATATATATATATATATATATATATATATATATATATATATATATATATATATATATATATATATATATATATATATATATATATATATATATATATATATATATATATATATATATATATATAGATACACACACAGACACACACACAAACACACCCATAATCTATCTATCGGTGAATCTATATATCCATCTAATCTTTCCATCTATCTAAACAATCTATCAATCGCTCAATCAATCTATCTTATCTATATTTATTCTAACCTAACTTAACCTAATTTAACCTCACCTCACCTAAGCTTATCTTCTCTATCTATCTAATCTATGTAATCAATCTAATCTATCTATCTACAGTTTGTTTTTAAAAGGACTACGTTTGGCTTGAGGCCTAACATCTGCGTCTTTTATGGTAATAAAATTATCTCAATCGGATTCGGAATCTAAAACAACAAAAGCGCACATTTCAGAAAGCCAGAAGATTTTTTTTTAAATCCTCACTCCCTTTCTCTTTTCCCATCCGCCTTGGTCTTACCCACCAAGACCCACACCGCGAGCCCCCATTTCCGTCCCCACTCCCACCCCTCCCCCTTCTCACCCCTGAAGTGCAACATGACCTAAGGGGATCGCAACTCTGGGAAAAACGAGGTCAGTGGTTTGCAGAACGTGAGCATGCATCGCTTCGATCTTGTTATGGACTGCATCGCACGAATCTGCTGATACTTGCTAATGACAGTCTCTTCATTTAAGGGCTCGTTCAACATGTTTGTTCCCCCGTCCGCCCCTCCCCCCCCCCCCGCCCACTCCCTTCCAGCCTCTCTTCTTCTTCTTCTTCTTCTTCTTCTTGTTTTTCCTCATCTTCTTCATCCTCCTCTTTCTTCTTGCTAATGACAGTCTTCATTTAAGAGATATTTTATTATTCCTCCTCCTCTTCCTCCTCCTCTTCCTTCTTCTTCTTCTTCTTTTTCTATCTTTCGTTCTTTCTTTCTCTCTGTCGGTCGGTCGTTCGTAATAATGTTGACTTATTATGGTTGGTGTTGTTGTTATTGCTGTTGTTGTTTTTTTGTCGTTGTTGTCTCTCGGTTTCTATTCTTACCGATCCATCTCTTCGGCCATGTTGTTATGGCTGTTTCCCCTCGTATTCTCCTACCTCTTCTTCTCCTCCTTCTCCTCTCTCTTCTCCTTCTTCTTTTTCTTACATGTTCTCTTTCATCAACTAGCACCCCAGGTATCATTGCCGCCGGATACGACAACCCTTAATGAGTTCTGAAAGTCGCAAAAGGTGACCCAAACGAGCACTTCTTAATTCCCTCAAGGGAATCCGTTTGGTGGTGCATGTTTCTAACGGAAGACGGTTGTGCAGGGTTCGTCACGAAGAAGAAGAAGAAGAAGAAGAAGAAGAAGAAGAAGAAGAAGAAGGGTTTTTGGAGGGATTTGGACGAAGATTTCAATGGAGGACGAACTAAAGTTTGCCTGAGACTAAAGAAAGCCTTCTCTCTACTTGAAAGAGATGGAGCAGACCTCTCGTCTTTTCGCTGTTGGGGAGAGCGGATGTGGCAAAGGCTGTGGAAAGGAGAAGGGTGGGAGAGTCGGGATTAGTGTTATCACAGGCACGTACGATTAACAAAATAACATCGAATGCTTTTTATACAGTAGATTTCTTTAGATGAAACGGAGATCTGGTTGCTCACTGCTAGCCTTATGGCGGTTCTTCGTAGACTCTTCTCTATTGGCGTCATCGTTGCTACGCACATCATGATATGACATCAGACATGAAATAGGCTTATACGACTATGATACGACAAGTGTGAGAACAAACAGAAGATACTTAAAACTAGGATGGAAGCACACAGCGTAGCTGAGATCGGCTGAGGTTTACGTTCACCTCTTTCCCAATCGGTGCTAGCTGCTTGGTCGGAAAGCCTACCTTCTAGCCGGGTGACATAACATAGTGGGGTCCTTTAAGTTTCCCTTTCATTTTTGTTTGTTTTGTTTTGTTTGGGACGGAGTATGCGATTACATAATACTTCAAGAAAAACCTGCAATCCAATCTCGAGATTGGGGAGAGGCGAACGTTAAACCTTGACTCCGCAGCTGCGCAGTGTGACCTGGACAACTTTGATGGAAGATGGAATGAAGCTTTAGAATTTGGGGATGGTGGAGTGGGTGTATGGCTTAGTGGTGGAGGGGAGGGAGGGTAGAGAGGGTGTGGGATTAGGCGCGTGAGGGAAGGGAGGGCCCAATTAGTCAGACACTAATCACTCCCAGACATTAAATTTGTGGGCCTCTTTCTCCAGCTTTTGCCTTTGACGCCCTGCGGTCATCGCAACCCCTCCACACACCCCTGCAAAGCATGTGAAAATTAATGGTCCATTCCCACGTTCTACGATCAACAGAGAGCATGCAGAGCCCATCCGAGTTTGCGACGGTTAAGCACAACACAGATGGTCTTGTAACTCCTGACGAAGTACGTATATATTGAGAATCGTTTAATCGGGTATGTTTATCTCTTTCAACCTTTGGTTTTGACGAAGATGATAATGGAACTGTTGACAATGGTACTAACATACTTGTTTCAATTGTTTTCACCATTAAACTACTTTTAACTCAGTTCTTCTTCTTCTTCTTCTTCTTCTTCTTCTTCTTCTTCTTCTTCTTCTTGATGTTAAGGGTCAACGTAAATCAATGCGTCTACCATTCTGTCTTCTAAAGGAGGTTGCGGGGGCTCGCAGCTAGTCTGAAGTATCCTATCCTATCCTATCCCGTAACTCGGAAGTCGTTGGGACACCACAGATGATCGTTTAACCAGCGTACTCCATATTTCTATGTCCTCAGCAACCCTCATGGTTTCGCTCAGTGTCTAGCCAGTCCATTCTCGAATGTTGTCCTCACACATCATTTTTTGTCTCCCTCAGCTTGGAGTTTCAACCTGTTGAGTATTATTTTCAGGAGGACTTTGCTGGGATGTCTTAAGTATATAGTACGACTATGCACACTGGTTAAAGGCTATGTGCTACCGCTGCAGTTTGATACTTAAAATTCTTTTAAAAACGTAGCTTTAAAGTAGATTAGAGAAATTAAGACATGCTTTGCTGACAACAACTTCAAATGTGTAAGAAACGGAAATTACAAACATTCACTCATTAAAAGGCTGGAAAATGCATACAAAGCAACAGGCAACAATAAAGTAAGAAAATGCAAAAGTCCCCAATTAAAAACAATTGGCTAAAGGAGAACAAAATTAAGATAATCCCACACACACAAACACACACTTAGCACTCCACAACACAGATATATTCTTTCTGAGAGAAACATATTAACGTGTTTTTTTAACAGTTCGTTGGATCTGGGGACAAAGGTAGCTCTAGTTCGTACAGTGGGACACTTGGGCATACGGAAACGGCATCCGAATGGAAGAACATCATGGAACGTACTACTGTGTGTCCAGAATATCTGTAGTGTCTCCAGCAGTCATCCTAGCCTTTGGCATTCATACAACTCATTCAGGCTCTTCTGTTGCTCACTCACTACTTTTCCGCAAACTTTCACCACTCTGTCAAACACATTCTTGTTCTTCACACATTACAAGAGCTTGTTTTTGTCTCTGGCAAATAACGGTCCACGTCACCGAGGGTTTTCTCCGGGTACTCCGGATTCCTCCCTCCATTCGATACTGGTAAGAAAGATAGACAGGCAGGCAAGCAAAGGATTCGAACTTGATACCTAATATTCATTCATACATATATATGTCGTTTCAATGTATGTATATATATCAATCAATCAAAAGAAGAAGAACTAGAAGAGAGTCTATATTCCATCGTGGGTATGCGAGAGAACGTTTAGGTTTCATCAGACTTTGGTCATCCGTTCTCTGTTTTGCGTGGACTCAAAATCAGTAGTATATGCATAGTAAATATTAAATATGAAGATACGAGAACTTATATGTGATATTATACATCTAATTAATGAACTGATACTTACATGTAGGAGAACGAGTATAAGTTTCTGTTGGATACCATCTCATTGTGGTTTATTATGTAATGAATGGGCAGATAGAGCAGCCAAAGAATCAAGTTAGATTCGTCTGTAATACAAATTAATATATTACTATCACTACAAAAATGTTACAGATTGACGGAGTCCACCATATGGGAAAAATATAAGAATCAACAAGACTTCAAATGGTGTAAGAAATTTAGTGCCACAATATGCAACTACAAATGTACAACAAGTAATACAATGTTTGAAGTCTAATTTTTAGAATTAAAAAAATGCTTTTAAAACCAAATTCCACCGGATGTAAAGTGTGTACGTGGTGAAAAAATTAACCTTAATCATCTTTTTATTTGTCTGTAAAATTACAGAACCTGTGCTTCCTGAAAATATAAAAGCAAAAAAGAAGGCATTTTAAAATTATGCGATTGTTGTTGCTGTTGCAAAGTGTCTGCTAACATCATCGGTAGGGACTGTATTCTTATACTCAGAAAATGTGTTAGACTTGTTGTCAATGTACGTGAGGTGTGATGAAGTGTATTTAGAAGTGAAATTTATTAATTTTCTCTCTTTTCTTTATTTTAAAAAAATATATTTTTGAATTGAATTTTTATTACGGATGGGTTAGTTTGGGAGTGAGGGGGGGGGGGGAATTTGGGGTATGTCTAATATCACTTTGGTGAAGACAATAATTTTGAAGAAAGGTATTCTGTTCACAAAACAGGCAGGCAAAGGATTCGAACCTCATACCTAATCTTTAACCCCATTTTGTCCTCATTTTCCTGTTCTTCCTGTTCCTCCTCCTCATTTTCTTCTTCGTCTTCATTTTTACTTCGATTTCTTCTGGTTCTGGTACTTATTGCAGTTGTTGTAGCTGTTGTTATTGTTCTTCTCTTTTTCTCCATCTTCATTTTTTCTTCTTCTGCTTCTTTTTCTTCTTTTCTTCTTCTTCTCTTCTTCTTCTTCTTCGGCTTCTTTTTCTTCATTTCTTCTTCTTCTTCTTCTTCTTCTTCTTCTTCTTCTTCTTCTTCTTCTTCTTCTGCTTCTTTTTCTTCTTTTCTTCTTCTTCTCTTCTTCTTCTGCTTCTTTTTCTTTATTTCTTCTTCTTCTTCTCTTCTTCTTCTGCTTCTTTTTCTTCATTTCTTCTTCTTCTTCTCTTCTTCTTCGGCTTCTTTTTCTTCATTTCTTCTTCTCCTCTTCTTCTTCTGCTTCTTTTCCTTCATTTCTTCTTCTTCTTCTCTTCTTCTCTTCTTCTTCTGCTTCTTTTTCTTCATTTCTTCTTCTTCTTCTTCTTCTTCTTTTTCTTCATTTCTTCTTCTTCTTCTCTTCTTCTTCGGCTTCTTTTTCTTCATTTCTTCTTCTTCTTCTCTTCTTCTTCGGCTTCTTTTTCTTCATTTCTTTTTCTTCTTCTCTTCTTCTTCTTCTTCTTTTTCTTCATTTCTTCTTCTTCTTCTCTTCTTCTTCTGCTTCTTTTTCTTCATTTCTTCTTCTTCTTCTCTTCTTTTTCACCTTCTTTTTCTTCATTTCTTCTTCTTCTTCTCTTCTTCTTCGGCTTCTTTTTCTTCATTTCTTCTTCTCTTCTTCTTCGGCTTCTTTTTCTTCGTTTCTTCTTCTTCTTCTCTTCTTTTTCACCTTCTTTTTCTTCATTTCTTCTTCTTCTTCTCTTCTTCTTCGGCTTCTTTTTCTTCATTTCTTCTTCTCTTCTTCTTCTGCTTCTTTTTCTTCATTTCTTCTTCTTCTTCTCTTCTTTTTCACCTTCTTTTTCTTCATTTCTTCTTCTTCTTCTCTTCTTCTTCGGCTTCTTTTTCTTCATTTCTTCTTCTCTTCTTCTTCGGCTTCTTTTTCTTCATTTCTTCTTCTTCTGCTTCTTTTTCTTCTTTTCTTCTTCTTCTTCTGCTTCTTTTTCTTCTTTTCTTCTTCTTCTTCTTCTTCTTCTTCTTCTTCTTCTGCTTCTTTTTTCTTCATTTCTTCTTCTTCTTCTCTTCTTCTTCGGCTTCTTTTTCTTCATTTTTTCTTCTTCTTCTCTTCTTCTTCGGCTTCTTTTTTTTTCTTCTTCTTCTGCTTCTTTTTTCTTCATTTCTTCATTTCTTCTTCTTCTTCTTTTTCTTCATTTCTTCTTCTTCTCTTCTTCTTCTTCTCAGTCACCAAACGCACCATCTTTTTTCTTCTTCACTAATCCTCCCTTTTATCCTTCTCTCCACTTTCGCTTCCTTCCTTCTCTTCATCTATGCTTCTTTCTTCTTGTCTGTCTCTTTCCACCAAAGCTCACCATTGCTGTCCTTCTTTTCTACCGTTTTCATTTTATTCTTCCTCTCTGTCACGGTGACCGAGACTCGGCTGCAAAACAACCACAAAAAAATTAAATTAAATAATAAAATAAAAACAAGAGAAAGGAACATTTTCTCCGGACTGTTTTTAATACTGGACTTTATGACCTCCAAGAGGTCGATGTGGTCAGTTTGGCCTTAATTTTATTGCCAGGGACAAGCAGAACGAAATTAAAGGAGAAGGATCGAGAGAGGATGTGAGTCTTGATTGTATTATCCAGGTTCACATTTCTTTGGCAGGTCTGAATTTTGTTAGAGATGTGCATGGCAGTATCTCATTATTGAAAAGAAGCAAAACAGTAGCCATCTGATGCATGGGGCTGGTTTTAAATTTTAAAAAAAGGAACAGTCCTGGACAAAAACCATTCAGTTCACTGAGGGTTTTCTCCGGGTACTCCGGTTTCCTCCCTCCCCTAATAATGGCAATTCCTTCTGGGGGCAATAAAAATGTTTTCTATTGGATGCATGCAATCTATCTTGCATGATTCGAATATGATTGTTCTGGTTGTTCAGTGTTGATATAGATCTCTACCCTTCTTCCTGTGATCATGGTTATACCCGTCTACCATATCGCCACAAGTAAGAGAGGGGGGGAGGGGTAGCAGAGGAGGTAGCGGATAGACGTTAAACTTCAAAGCTCATTCATTCTATTATTTTGTATTATATAAAAATAAATGGATTGGGGTGGGGAGCGATCTTTGTAAAGATTAGGGTTTTTGAGGTTCCAATTATTACAAGTAAGACTGCTGCGCTCCCTTGTCATCTCCATCTTCCTATACGCTTGCGAAGCATGGACCCTCACAGCAGATCTCCAACGAACAATACAAAGCATGGAGATGAGGTGCTACAGAAGACTTCTGGGCATTTCCTATACCCAACACATCACCAACGACGAAGTCCGACAGACCATCACACAAGCCATTGGGACAACACGATGACCTGCTCACAGGGGTGAAGAAACGGAAACTCCGATGGTATGTCCACGTCACCAGATCATCAGGCCTTGCAAAGACCATTCTGCAAGGCACAGTGCAATGAGGTAGAAGAAGAGGGAGACCGAAAAAGAGTTGGGAGGACAACATTCGAGAATGGACTGGTTTGACACTGGGCGAAGCCATCAGGGCTGCTGAGGACAGAGAAAGATGGAGTATGCTGGTTAAACGATCATCTGTGGTGCCCCTACGACCTCCGCGTTACGGGACAGGATAGGATAGGATAGGAATTATTACAAGGGAAGTTACAAGTACATGTGCAATCTTGGCATTATTACAAAGATGCAAAGTTACAGTGGGTTTCATCGAGAGAAAAAAAATCAAAACCAGTACATGTATTGAAATAATAGTCTTTTTACCATGCGTAGAGCCTCTTCTTTTTTTTTTAACATCAGGAAACGGGATGTAAATTAATTTCGTTGATTTCTTTTTCTTTTTATAATTATTACAGAGGCAAAAACATAATTTGTAATGTTGGATTTTTGTATTTCAATTTTTTTTATGAACACCTTTATACAAAATTGCTAGGTTGGGGTTTTTAAATGATAGGCTGGGGCTTCCTGTTGTATAGAAAATAATATTCCGTTACTAACAGGATCAGAATCCTTTTTTTTAGTTGTAAAAGGATGCAAATTGAGCTTGTTAATGTGCATGTCTAATTAATAGACAGGATCCACGGACAGATTTTATGCTGGGGGTGTTATTTGGACTTTAATGAAAATACGCTGTGTCGCAATAATTAAAACATTCTTTGCTCTCCTGTGATTGAGTGCAGATCCTTCCGCTAATATCACACATGTGAATCAACGTTAAAACAAACAGAAATAAAGAACGACGGAAATAACTAAATAAATAAATAAACCCTTCAGCTGGTCAGTGGGGGTCTTTTGTGAGCGTGATAGCAATCTCCCTGCCTTTACACCACCTGTTAGAGTTATAAATGTGTGCTTGTTGTACATCTGAGACTGTGAAACTTGTGAGGGTGTGTGTTGGTTGGTTGGTAGATCTCTTGCTCTTTGAGCCTGATGTGTGATGTGGGGAAAAGCGCGTATATCCCATCCAGTAGTAAGCTTAGTAATAGTAGTCGTAGTTGTAGTAGTAGAAGTAGTAGTAGTAGTAGTAGTAGTAGTAGTAGTAGTAGTAGTAGTAGTAGTAGTAGTAGTAGTAGTAGTAGTAGTAATAGAAGTAGTAGTCATAATTAATTAACTGAATGAATGAATGGTAAAAAAACGGAAACTCCGATGGTATGGCCACGTAACCATAGCATCAGGACTTGCAAAGACGATCCTGCAAGGAGGCAGAAGAAAAGGGATACAGAAAAAGAGGTGGGAGGACAACATTCGAGAATGGACTGGATTGACACTGAGCGAAGCCATCAGGGTTGCTGAGGACAGATAAAGATGGAGTACGCTGGTTAAACGATCATCTGTGGTGCCCCAACGACCTGCGAGTTACGGGATAGGATAGGATAGGATAGGATATGTAGTAGTAGTAGTAGTAGTAGTAGTAGTAGTAGTAGTAGTAGTAGTAGTAGTAGTAGTAGTAGTAGTAGTAGTAGTAGTAGTAGTAGTACTATATCATCAGTTTGGATTAACCGCGTTTCATACAGAATAAACGGGTGGGTGAAGTGTAATGATGGAGAAGGAGAGTGAGGGACAAGGGGTGTTGGGATTGGTTGATAAGGCGAGTAAAAGTCAAGCTTTGGGATGAGGGAGGTAGAGGGGAAGGGAGGAGTAATGCGCGGGTTGCAAATTTCAAAGCACCCGCGCGCTGCCTAGTCAGCGAAGTACAAGGCCATAAATGAATGTCTAATTACCCTTAAATCGAGCTCTTCCAAATGTGACGACAAAAGGTTCCTCCCTTAAATTAAAGGCGATTTGATGCATCTGCAATCTCAGAATTCTCCCCGTTCACTCTGGGATTTTTCACACTCTCGCTCAATGCCTAACACGTCTAATTCTGGTTCGGCCTAATGAGATCAGTCCTCAAGGTCAGGTCACGCATGCAAGGTCGCGGTCGAAGGTCAGGGTCAAGTTCAAAGGTGGCACAAAGCCGCGAAGACCAGGGAGATAATCGTAAGGATTTAACGACGTTTGGTTATTTTATGAATGAGGGTTTGGGTTGAATGCT
>CM072520.1:26833623-26843623 GCA_036898135.1 Oncomelania hupensis
AGAAGAAGAAGAAGAGAGTAGTAGATAGCGATACAGGAATGAGGAGAGGGAAGAAAGGAGGAAAGAGGAGGAGGAGGATCAAGAGGAAGGGAAAAACTAATACTTTCTTTCCCATTCTTTCACATGAAACTGAGTGCATTGGACAGAGGCCGTGAAAGGAGAATTTGAAAAGGAGGCGGAGGAGGAGGAGAAGAAGAAAAAGAAGTAGAACAAGATGATGATGATGATGATGATGATGATGATGATGATGATGATGATGATGATGATGATGATGATGATGGTGATGATGATGATGATGATGATGATGATGATGATGATGATGATGATGATGATGATGATGATGATGATGATGATGATTATGATATTGCCTCAATCTTTCCTTGTATGGAGATTTTGAGTCTTGATGGCTTGATAAAGATTTGAATAACAATCGAAATATTGCCTCAGACCTCAACTTGGGTGTTGCTGTTTGTTTTGTTCTCCTCTTGTATGGAGATTTCAATTCTTTGATACGATATGATTAGAGTAGGGTGGAGTGGGGTAAGGGGCAAACAAGAGAGAGAGAGAGGGAGAGAGAGGGAGGGGGGGAGGGACAGTTCCTCTTTTCCTCGATCCGATCTTGGAAATGTGCTCATTAAGTAACAGAAGGTAAGATGGGGGTCAATGCGCTATCCGTCAAACGGCCACTTACTCGTTTCTCGTTCTATCGCTCGGAGCTCCCGCAGTTGCCCATTGGTTGTTCTCATCACTGTTTCTTCTAGTTCTTCTTGTCCTTCTACTAGTACTACGACAAATTGTTGTTGTTGTCATTGTTCTTCTTCTTCTTCTTCTTCTTCTTCTTCTTCTTCTTCTTCTTCTTCTTCTTCTTCTTCTTCTTCTTCTTCTTCTAAACTCCTTGCAACGTAGAGCAGAGGAGATTATCATTGATGATCCCAGTCTTTCATCATCTGAAAAACTTAGGGCCGCAAACCCGAATGTCCTTATGCCACCAGTTTTCATTCAACATTGTGACCCTCTTGTTTAAAGTGCAACATGGCCTTACACCACCTTATTTCAGCAATCTATTAACTGCTGCGACCGGACAGTGCGGGTCCAACATCCTGCCTGGAACGCGACTTGACCTGTTTAAGAATAGTTCTGCATTCTCAGGACCTCTAATCTGGAACTCTCTTCCTTTAAATATTAGATCTTTTACCTCACTTCCTTCATTCAAACGTACATTAAAGCAACATTACCTTATAGCTTAATATGACGTAACCACTGATTTTTAAAGAAAAACTGTTTCGCAATGGGAAATTTAATAGTTTGAGCTGCATTTGATGCCTCCTAAAATGTATGGGTAATTGTACCACCTGATTATTTCATATATAATGGGTTGTTTGTTATGTATTGTGTAATTGCAACACCAATATTGATTGTCATATAGTTTTTTTGTACGCTGCATAATAGTTCTTATAGTTCTTCTTCTACTACTACTACTACTACTACTACTACTACTACTATTACTACTACTACTACTACTACTTCTTCTTCTTCTTCTTCTTCCTCCTCTCCTCCATCTTCTTCTTCTTCTTTCGCGTCTTTTTCTTCTAGTTTCTCTCTTTTCTTCTATCCACAATGCTTCGGAATAAAGGATTTACGAATACACAGACATACGCGCGCGCATAAACTCTCTCTCTCTCGTACACACACAAACACACACGCACGCACACGCACACACACACAACACTACCACACACACTCACTATCTTAGTATCAATATCACATCACTCTGTGGTTTTTTATGCTTGCACGGGAGCATAAAGGCTTCGTCAAAAATTATCCCGGCCCCATGACATAAAAACAAAAAAAGGAAGAAAATAAAGTTTCTTACTTTTAAAAAAGAAGTTTTACTTCATTTTGCCATCACAAAGAACTAAAAATTTATTTTTTTAAACAAACAAAAAGAAACTTACTTTATTTTTGCCATTATACGAGACTAAAAAAGTATAATTTTTGCATACACTAAAAAAGCCACCAAACAATAAAACAAACATACATTAATAAATTTTAAACAATTATATTATCAAACCCACAAACAAACAACTAAAACAAAACAATCATACAACAAAAGAACAAACCAAACGAAAACAAACAAGAAACCCGGGCACAGGCTTTATTTTGTCATTACTCCTGAAATAAGAATGAATGGGCAGGGAGAAGTATCATTTTCTCAAAGCAGTAGTCCGTAAAAACATTGCAGCGGATGTGCGCTATTTAAGCGGCGGAGAGGAAAGTGAAACGGCTTATTTCCAAGTGCTGTTGCGTGCTTTGTTTAATTAGGCTTCTACAGGCCACCAAAAACGCTCGTGTTATAATGCTCTTGCAATCGCTTTTCCCTTTCTCTGCCTCGCTAAATAACAGCCGCATGCAGTCTTGGAAAGGTTGTTGGGCTATAGGCATCATATGACATACAAATGCTGGTGGCAATATGCTGGGTTGTTGTTTCTTCAGTGATACGGTATTTAAACTACTCCCTCCATCTCCCCATCCATACCCTTTTCCCCTCCATATCCCCACCACCCACTTCTCACATGCACATTTCCCCCACTCCTTGTTTCTAGCAGCGGTATTCGTGAAAAAACCCAGCCCTTTTAAAATATGTAACACGCTCAGGTAAATGCGCGCACACACAAAACACCTCATAGGTAATTTCAAGTTTGCTCAGTTGCCCGGGGCGTTTGACAGTGCGCATCAAGCAGCAAGTTTGCGCCTTGGGTGGCTTGAGTTAGATTCTAACCAGCGCCGCTGAGCAGCTCTCTAAGCTGATAAGCGAGCTATATAAATAAAAGCACTTCGCTCATGTAATGCAATTTGATTCACTGTTTCACAACCTCTCTTCGTTTATTGACATAAAGATAACTCTGTAAGAAACCAATTTGACCACGGCCCCCCCCCCCTCGACGTATTCGTTACACTTTCAGAATGAATGTTGCCTTACTGAGAAAACCCATTAGTTTGTAACAACAACAAAAACAACAACCAAAACCCCAACTCTTTCGAAAGTATAGATTTTTTTAAAATCAACAAAATCCTTAGTTGTTGTTTTTTCTTGCCTATTAATAGCAAACCTTACCTAACTTAGCGTTAAAAAAAACATGTCATCTAGTAGATCGTAGAGCTTATTGGTGTACCGTTAAACAGAAGAAAAATCACTTCCGGTCAGAACAGAAATTAAAAAATTCGAAACTTTAGTGATTGTTTTTGAGCACCGAAAGTTCGTTTTATCATTGTTTTATGTAATAACA
Organism: Oncomelania hupensis; assembly: GCA_036898135.1. Lineage (NCBI taxonomy): Eukaryota > Metazoa > Mollusca > Gastropoda > Littorinimorpha > Pomatiopsidae > Oncomelania > Oncomelania hupensis. The sequence goes on from CM072520.1 coordinate 26,836,911, forward strand.
ACGGGAATTTTACGCTAACCACAGTAAACAAAGCCTTCGAACTGGGGCCTTTTACAGTAAAGATTGTTCTTAAAGTGTGTCTGAGGTCTAGACCAAAACTGCGCAATAAGTCATAACATGCGCAATTGAGGCCAACACATTACTATAAAATACTTGCTTATATATTTAACTCTTTTAAAAACTTTTTTTTTTTAAGTTTTAAAACTTTATTTAGAGACAGATAAAAAGAGTGAGAAAGAGAGAGAGAGACAGAGAGAGAGAGAGAGAGAGAGAGAGAGCGGAGAGGGTGTAACATTGAACCTAAACTTCATGTTTGACCAGTCAAAAAGGTCGTCCACTATAAACAATGGGTGACTTGCCGCCTTTAAAAATGCATAATACAGGCGCGGAAAATCTGAAGTCATATACATGTGCGTGACTAAGCGCAGTTACAGTATCGGAGGTTTTCCTGCTGCTGTTTACATCGGACTTGGTTCTCGGCCTGATGTATCGTTTAACGCGTAATGACAGCACAGAGAGAAACTCGCGGAAAAGTGAAATTATATAAAAGGACGGACTGCTGTTTTGTTGTTTTTTTAAACTGCGTACACGCTTATAAACAATGACTAACTAACTAACGCTTCGATGAGAGCTTTCACTCCCCAAAAGTGGTTTTATAAACTCTTGTATGATCATTTTACTTGGTATAAAAGGTTTGGGATAAAAATGACCTAAGACATAATGTGCGTATATTTAAAGCACTTGCTTTGTTTTGCATTAAGCGGCGGTAGTGGTTGACGTGACGGAGCGCAATCATATAGGCCTACCACAAATGGTCCCTTTTCCTTTTTGGTTACGCTATGAGAAGTTTCAAGTTACGGACACGCTCCATCAAAAATAGAATGGAGAGTATGAAGAAGTGCAAATCGATTAGAATTGTCGGCTACCAAATTACGGTGGCAGTCAGTTCTACTGTTCTATATAAATTTGTGTTGTTCTATATGTAGATTCTCAGGTACATAATTAGTGTAAATGTAAATGTGTGTGGAAGGTGGGTGGAGGGATGTGGATGTGGTGACGTAAGGCAGTTCCTTTCTATTCATACAGTTTAATTTATTCCTTTATCACTTTATGTTAGTATTGTCTCATAGGTAAATTTCACGTCTTTGTTGTCGTTTTTAAACGAAAACATGTTTTTTATCATGTGAATAATATGTTCTATGTCGCATGTTCTTAAGGTTCATTGGAAGAATTTTGAGAGGAAATAGGACTTCAAATCTAGAGAGGAACACGATGGCGAGCCATTTAACTATATTTAGGTCAAAAGTGCTGATTTTCGTGGGCACGACCTTTAAAATTAAGCAAATACGACGGCATTGGAGGTTGGCCACTGACCTACGTAATGCAGGTTGGTTAAAATCTGTTTCTGTAGTTTTTGAGATTAAGGGCGAACAACGGACCCATCGACAGATCGACTAACATTGAGCTCCTTCTCGTTCTCTACTTTGTCATCAACATATTTACAGATAATTCAGACGTTTTGACTGTGGTGGTGTACAATGAGCAAGAGGTGTGTAAACCCCAAGAATAAACAGTTTATCATAAAATCGAAAAAAAAAAGAAACAGAGACACGATACCAACAATCCAAGATAATGATATTCAGAAACTCATTAAAAACTGCCATTTATAGGCAGAGCGTGACTATCAGTGATTCTCGGGTGGGTGCTCCGTGGCACGTGCCCTGTCACCGGGCAACAAAAGAGGGTGCCCAACAATCTGAAACAACTTGACAGGTTGCAGATCGTCGCTGACATCGCCCGCTGACAATGACACGTGCGACTCGGCTCATCACTGACTGAACTCGAGATTACGTTATAAGGTGTACACAGCGAAAACCAGGAACTCTCCACCACTAAACTGTAAACTTTAGTCTTGATTTTTAGTTGTGGGATTTTATGTGCTTCGTGTAATGTAATGTCATACTTTTTGACAATGGCAGACGTTATATTCAATTCAATAATTTATTTTTTAATGTTTGTTCACATAGACGTTATTTTGGACCATAGTACATGTACAGTCATTCTCACGCACGAATACGCACACATTATAATCTAATCTACGACAGACGTTACAAGAATGAGAAAACAACCCAGTAACAAATCACCATAGTAAATAATAACACTATACAGCTGGAAGACAAGTAAAAACGGATGAAGGAAATAAAACAACAACAGATTTAAAAAAAAAACATACTCTATACAGATATTTCCCTAAAATGCTTCGTCAGAAATTTTGGATCATTGTTGAAGCCAATGTTGATTATTACTGCAACGGTCGACAAAAGGGTGATGCACTAGAGCGTGTATTTAAAAAGGAAAAAAGAAGAACTTGAGTCAGTTTCACAGTTCAAAATAAAGCAAATAAGTTGACGAAGACTTTTAAAAAAAAAGAGGCTTAAAACTGGTGGTACCGTTATTAGTTAATAGAGGTAGGTTTCGCTGAAGATTCGCTCTGCGCTGATAATAGTGCGCTTGAGGGGCCCGCTGCAGAGTCACAAGTATCGTCAATGGTGGGTGTAGACGTTAAACTTCAACGTCCATTCCTAACAAGACCAACTCAAGCTAGTCTGATTCTTTGCAATGTACGGTAACTATCTCTCCCTTTAAAGCGAACAGTTAATCTTCGTGGATGGCCTGCTCCAGAAAACTTCTTGTAGTTTCGAATCGATGTACTCGGTGTTTCACACATCTTTGACACGCGTCACGTGTGCTTGTCTGTAGTTGGTATTCCTCCGCCGCCCTGTTCACGTGCTCTCCGACGTCTGATAGCCTGCCGCATGTTTTTAGATCTATTGACTGTGAGCCGCAAATGATAGCGACCAAGACAAATTTGTTCTGATAGCAGCAGCATATAAAATAAAATTTAAAAATAGCAATATTCTGGGTAATTCTAAAATTTTTGAAGATTTACTGAAATTAATTTTTGGCTCAATAGGACTTCAGCTCAATGTATTTTACTTTAACACAACACGCTGATAGCAGGAACCCAGTTTGAATAAATACAGAATTCTTTATTGTTCTCATAAATGTTCATAAGAAGGTTGCATTGATAGTACAGGATGTGTACAAAAAGCCATTTTTACAGGGCGCCAAGGTTACACATTTCAGCGTTACCATAGATCCTTTTACAAATTCACAGTGATCTGAGTGTTTCCCCACCGAAGACGTGCGATTATTCTCCAAAACAAAAAAGTATGGTTATGATATAAATGAATAAACTCACGTGTACGTGTGTTTTTATGTGTCTGTGTTTATTAATAAGATCAATGTTTAGTCGGGAAAAAAAATCCACAAACAACACCCAAAAAACCCACAAAAAAACACAGCTACGCTGTGAAACCAAAGTATGCCTAGTAGGCACAGTTGTTTGGTTTACACAAAGAAAAAGAGACGCCCTAAATTCAAAGCTTAGCTGTCGGTTTGAATAACGATTACCCATTGTAATTGTCATCCTTCAATGTGCAAGTACTGAGAGAGAGAGAGAGAGAGAGAGAGAGAGAGAGCGCGGGGGGAGGGAGATTGTACTTAACTCTTGCTGTGATACTGAGTAAAGGGTGGACGGGTGGGTAGGGGGGAATGACACTGGAAGTAAAGTAGTTGATAGGTGCAAAACTAATGTTAAATGTGAACATAGATGTGTAATTGCTATCTTGTGGGTATGTGCGATGTAGGCATATTCTATCGTCTCGTTATATTTTTGTTTCCTTTTGCCAAAATATTTTCCCTTGTTTTGTGGAATAAAGATTTCTTTACTTGATGAATGCAATTCTCCAAATACACTCATTCGTTTTGTTTTGTTTCTCTCTCTCTCGCTCTCTCGCTCTCTCTCTCTCTTACACACACAACAGCAACAATAATAACAACAAAAATAAAGGCACAAGCATCTTTGATGTCTTGGCCTTTTTAATTTGCCAAGAATCAGGACAGTAAATTAAAGTACCAAGGTACCTCCTTTAAAAGGGAGAGAAATAAGAAAGTGATGGATGGACCATCTCATTTTCTCGGAGAATACAAGCGTTACACAGTCAGTCACACAAACAATTGTTCTACAGCGAAGACAGGCGGAGGCCAATTCACTGTTCATTCTCTCCCCTCTCAACTTCATTCTCTCCCTTTGTGTGTCCCTGAGGCGGAAGTGGCGCCATTCTCATGCAAATGGCGGAACATCGGACAGACAGAATTATGACACACTCCGCCATCTATACTTCCACCGCCAACCAAAAAAAACAACAAAAAAAAACGTTAGCCGTACTGCCCGTAACGCAGAAGTATTATGACGCGGGTCGCAAGGCATACTTTCCCCTTATCACTGCAAAAAAGGGAACTAAACGCGGACAGAACAAGGGGGCATAATTATTGTTCCTTTGCGAGTTCTGTAAATGAAGTTATGACTTAAAAAGTAAAAAGGGACGTAAAATATGGAAACGAACGATTGAAGGAGAGGTTTCGTTCATAAAAGACCTGTTAGGAACCGGCAGGACATCTAATTCCTGTCTGCATCTTGTCAATGGAGAAAGAAAGAAATCCAATCTTCGCTTGCAATAGAACCTTTAAAAAGGCGCTGATGACGCCGAAGTCCAGAGGGACTTCATGCTAGAAGGAGGTATGCCCTTTTCTTTGCTCAAGACTGACAAATTGTTTCAAAGCATCACTTGCTAGAAAGAGATGTTTGTAGCTATTTATTCAAAAGCATAACCTAGCTTACTTCGATTCATTAAGTATTGTTGCTTTGATCTTAACAAGGCACCGATGACACTAAAGGTTCAAAAGTATTTCTTGCTAGAATGTCACGACCAACAGTGTGTGTTTGTGTGTTGGTAGTTGTGTAGTTGTGTATTATTGAGGGTAGGGGTGTTGAGGCCTAGTTTTCACCCCGTACTTGGCTGGATCGCCGGCTTCAGACTTCGTGCTGCACGGGATTGTTTTCCGTGCAAAGGTGAGTTTGCTTTGTTTTGTTTTGTTTGATCGCTTCTGCATTGCAACAAGTAAAGCATTGCGTCTTGGTCTTTAGTTGAAGACAGACGTGGTCAGTGCACTGGTTTGCAGCTGTGGGTTTCACTTTAACCCCTCTGTAGTATTTTTCTGGACTTACCTTGTGGACAGGACGATTTGTCTGCTTGGAGGTGCCGGGCTGCTGTTTAGGCAGGTTACGCTGGGATTTAGCGTTCACGAGGTGAGTGTGGCATTCATTCCCTTGTTGTGCTTTACTCGTCTTGTAATGCAGTCGGGTGAATTCTAAATAGTTTGTGCTAGGTTTATGTTGTTGTCTTTTTTCATTTATTTCCCTCGCATTATTTTTGTTTTGTGTTTCATTCTTTTTGATAAGTGGAGGGTGGTGAGTGGGTGGGTGGGGGGAAATATAAAGGATTTAATGACTGTCATTATTATATCATACTTGTTGAAATCGTTCATATTCACGAAGCATGTATTAAAAGTCATGTCGGGAAGGTTTAGGTCACACTATGCAATGATGGGAGGTGACTTGTAGGTGCGGTTTGCGTCAACGCTTTGGGAAATGGATTCTGTGGTAAAACTGGAACCATTAGGCATCTGACAAATGGCGGTACCCTGGTTGTGTTAGCCATTATAATGTACGATTAAATCGACGTATGAGTACCGAGTGTGTCTCTTTCTTAGGTTGACTTTGAACCTCAGAAGGGTGTACTCTGGCGGAATGGGTCTCCAGACAGTCGACTACGCCTCCGTTTCTAAGTCATCGTTGAAGTAGTCTGTGGCCTGAAGTCGCCGTACTCCAGGGCCCCTCCGCAGCGTCTCGGGCGGTCAAGTCTGGACGAATGAGGCAGCGGACTTGGGCTACAGGGAGCTTCTCGCATCGGCACGGCCGCTGGGCTACATCTGTGGCGAGCGTGACGGCGTCCCATAGTCCCCTAACCTCACGATCTGATCATCCCATCCCGTTTCCCCTTCGAAGCTTCATACCCACGTTCCCCCCCCCCCCCCTTCTTGCCAAAGCATCAGGATAAGGGCGCGACGTCGACCCATGCAAGACATCGCTCATCGAGGGCTGTTACCCCCTTTACCTCAGCCAGGAGGGTGTACTCAACAGTTAGTTGTGGATCGCCAGGATCGGCTGGATAGTCTGCGTTGAGGGTAACTGTATACTGTGGCCAATAACATGACCGCAAGGACAGCTCATCCTAGTATTGGGAAACGTTAACTGAACTGCTGCATTTCACTATTACCAATCAGTCACCATCACCATTTTGCGCTCATACCCATCTGCATCACATCACCACTTTAGTCACCATCGCCATCCATATCATCATCTCCATCGCCATCCTCTTTATTGAACTCATTGGGCATATCTAAACACATCATTCCTGCTGCTAACTCTTAATTTGCTTTGGGTTTTTTATTATATAGTTGTATAATTGAGCAAATAAAAGATATATTAGCTTAAATTTGTGTTTGTGTCATCCTTACCCCTGCTTTAAATTCTATTTTCCTCCTTCTTCAGCGGGTGGACGGAGCGGGAGAAAAGGAAATAACTTTAGCTAGTGACATAGAAAGAGGTATGTGGAGTTTCTTTGGTTTCAATTAAGACTGATACTTTCGTTCAGCTGTGATAGCTGTATTCCAAACAAGGCGCTGTTAGCAGTAGCGTCACGTTTATGAGGTAGTTTTCGCTGAATTGAAAAGTGGAATCTTGTCAT